>CM073762.1:31858239-32504511 GCA_037127475.1 Arma custos | reverse complement strand
GTGGAACATTATTGTTATGATGTCTAAGGCACATCCCGGTCTTAAGTGCTACACTCTAACAGTATTATTATTATTTCTGGGTATTTGTTCTCGACGTGGAAAAATATTTCTCCTCAAATTAATTATTGGGTTATTTTCTAATTTACAAGGGAGAGAAGAGCGCTATGTTGCAGAGCAGTTTATCCAAGTTCGTATCCGGCTTTAGCTGATAATTGTTTTAGTCATTTCACATCTATAGATCGCCACTGTGGATTTGTAGACCCTCCCTGGGCTCACCTAGTCTCTATAATTTGATGAAATAGCTTACAGATTTGGATGGGTCGTAAAACAAACATAAAAATTAAGACGTTTTATAATTGCTAAAGATTTCAATACTTCTCCTTCCTTAAAATCACATCCGCAATGAACGCTCTCACCCTTCCGGTATCTATACTTTTTCCCATAAAATTATATGACAAATCCTGTATCAAGTGTGCCACACTCTATGTATGGTAATTCCTTCTACTCCAAACCAACGAAAAACTCTGAATTGAGAAAAAAACCTGGCAGTTTTATATGATCTCGGACAAATTCTATCATAGATTTGAATAGAAACCAGTTTAAAATTTACCATGTACTGAGCTAATACAAAAACTTAATGCCAATACACTCCATCAAGGGTATTAGGCTCATTGCATGATAGAGTTTATAGTTTTTCCAAATCAAATGTTCTGGAGTGAGATTATTAGGCAGATCACACTAAATCACCAGGTTCTTCCTTAAACCAGAGTACCCTCTTTATAGATGCTGGATGATCCCCAGATTGGTCACACATCCAATAAGATCGACATATAGTCTATAACTGATTAAATATATTATCAGGAAGAGCCGGATTCAAACCAGGATATGCGATGTGACACAGTGCCTTCCACTCCCCAATAAACTAGAAAGAATCCCTTAATTCAAGGAGAAATATTTTTCCACGTTTAAAAAATATATTCAGGAATAAGCTCTCTGTTAACGTAATAGAAGTGATAGCGTGGCGAAGGTTGAGGTGGGCTGTAAAGTTGTTGGACTTAATAAAAAAAGACTTACTAAATAGTTAATAAGCGTTGAGCCGAGTGGTAAACCGGCCGTGGTGTTAGTGAGAAGATTGCGTTAAGAGTAATCTAGCAGAGTTGGGTTTAGATTTTGATCTGCGAGCGGTAGTTTGTTAGTAGACATTAGTGTTATCAGCATCGAACCTTCGCGGCGTTTACAATACCGTTATTACTCAGTAGTAAAAATAGCTAAATAGATGCTCTATATATTTTAGCTTTTTACGGTAATCGGGCCGTATTATTTGAAAACTAAATTATAATTTTAAAAATTAAAACTCCTAAGTAAAATTAAAAGAAAAAGTTTTCATTAATAATGGATGGGCTTCTGCGATTCGCTAAAAATTAATTTTCTCTATGAAACAATTTAGAAGTCAATTCTGTTATATTATGATTTAATAATTCATTAAGTTTTAATTAAATGTAAATTAATTCTATAATAAAAATGAGCGCCAGAGAAGACTAGCATCGTTGCGCATCAGGAATTTCAATTTCTCTTCTTCTATTTTGGCATTCTAATTAATATTATATTTTTTTAACGTACAGTGTTTTTTCCTGATTATTATGTCCAATGTGGATTCCGACTTTATGGCAAAAAAACAAAAACGATGATTTTATAATTTTGTTTTCAACTTTTATGTTTAATCAAACAAATCCATTTTTATAACCATAGCATTTTCCTCCTCCTTTTTATATGTCATTACTCAATTAAATCCCACCACCCTATGGTTTCATAATAATGTATTGGGTTTGACATATCAAAATTGAAATCTTTTGAGTTTTATTTGAATTATTTTAATTCTATTATAATCTTGAATTTTGCTACTTTTAACACCTTGCAGGTTAGTAACTCTGTACCCTTTTCGAATCCTCAAAACCATTGCATTTGCATAAGTCACACCATCTTATTACTATTTATTTTTTAGCATGGTCTATAATAAATACATAATTTTGCATTTAACATGTCTAATCAATTGCATTAACACTTTACCGGCGTTCAGAAACATAATCTTTCTTAATCAATATTAATTATTAACGGTAGCTGCTTAAATACTTAAAAATAATATTTGTAGGCATATGTTTTTTTATCTGGCTCATATAGTAGTGATGCGAACTTCTGAAAGATTTATTGATTTGTGTATCGTTTTTGTGAGCTTTATTTTCAAAAAATAATTCTTACCGTTTGAGAATTTATTTTAGCCTCCACCTCAAGCATCTTCTCTTTCGTATTATTTTATTGTTCAACTCACATAATTATGTATTATAAGTGTAATATAAGATTGATCTTGGAGTTTTTTATTTTTATATACTTATAATTATGTTCATGATTTACAGTGTAACGTTTCGCAATAGTGCGTTGTTGCACAGTAAAGAGTTAGTCCTATGCTGTTATCTAGCCGAATATTAGGACTATATATATATATATATATATATATATATATATATATATATATATATATATAATAATATAATATAATATTATATTATTATATATATATATATATATATATATATATATATATATATATATATAAAACCTGGACATAACAACAATGCAATGAAATATAGTGGTCAGAATTTGTAAGAGTGCCCAGAATGAATTGTACGCTGTTCAACATTGGACGTAAAGATAGATGTGTAGGATAAAAACAGAAGAATAAGTGTTGTTTCAGCCAATAGGGGAAAGGAATTGTAAACCTAGGTTGAAAGAGCCATTATTTTTTCGCTTTCGAGAGCAAACCTCGAGTCATGTTGAAAATCTTGGTCATTCAAACATTTCGCTAGAGTTGCGAGATTACAATTAAATTAAAGCGACAATGGACTACGTTTATTTTGGCCTGTATTTTCTTCTCTTTCATATTTCATTTCTCTGCATTTTTTCATTGTTTTTTGTGTCCAAATTCCTCTGTTTTTTTGTTGTTGTTTTTTTGGTCTGCCTTGAAAGAACTGAGCATTCTGAAGTTCAAATCATCATTTTTTTCTTGACATCATTAAATAAAATACACTAACGATATTGTTGAAAAATTTCTTATGATGATCGATTCAGAATACCCATTGTCTTTTTTTTCAATTGCAATAAGGAAATTGTGAGAAATAAAATGAGGAACCGAAAATATTCAAAAGTCCATCGAAAGTTCACAGATAACAGTGAATAGATTTACATATCCCTTCAGTATCGGTTAATTATCGGTAAATTGATATTACAATTCGTTTTAGTAGGAGTAAATTGTCCTAATAGAGGTCTAAAATAAAATTTTATGATGATGTTTCAAAGACGCAAAAGTTGTAGAGAGATCACTTTCAACCGCCAGGTATTAGCCTGCATAGGATCTAGCCGAGGTAAATGCCTGCAATGTTGGCCGATGCCTTAGTTTCTTATAAATATTTGCTTATTATTTAGATTTTATATTTTACCTCCACCCTTACCAGTTACTCCTCCATGGTATTTATCTGGACAACTAATAATTATTCAGAATGATCGTATAAGAGGAAAGATTTGTCTTCTGCCGACAGGCGGCCTTGGGTAGCTCAACTGGTAGAGCGATGTAACGGTGAGACAAAGGTTCTGGGTTCAAATCCCAGCCGAGGGCTTATCTTTTCTCTTTACAAATAAAAATAATTATTCGGGATTGAAATAGTTATTTTTTATCTTTTATTTGCATTGTAGGGGAGTGGTAGGTATTGATGTTTCGTTCCTGGTTTTGCCGGGCAGTTCTTCTGTATGACATAAATCAGAAGGGCTGGTGAGAGAGAGAAAGTGAGTAAGGGAGAGAGCGACAGAGAGAGAGGGAGGGAGGGAGGGAGAAGGGTCAAATGGGCGGTGGCTTTTTCTGATCGCCGAGGGACAGATAACAATTACCCGCCGTTGATCGCCTCAGGATGGCCCTTTTCTCCAACGCCTCGAAATAAAATTCACTTTCTTCTCCTGTAATTGAATGCGATTTGGCTTTTAGTATTTCTTTCCCGATCCATACATCTGTTTTTCTTCATGTCCCGATATATATGATTTATCTGACAACATCCCGTTACCGTGTATAAGAAGACACTAGTAGAATTATTGATTCTCAGGCATAACGATAATGTGTTTCGGACACCAAAAGAAAAGATTCATTTGAAGGAGGCAGACCTCCATTCATACATCATTGATATATTGATTATGTTTTTGGGGCTATTTAAAAAAAAAAAATGTCACTCACCTTCCATCACATAGTCACATTCATTTCTCAACTATTAGAGCTTATTTGCAAACAACTAAGTATGCTGAAATAACTAAATATCTGAGGCATTCATATAATTTGCTATGATCGCTCTAAACTGATCGGCGTAATCTCAAAGCTACTTCCAATTTTCCAAGCGTGTGTTTTAGTGCTGAATAAATTTCTTTTAAATTTTACCGGTCATCAGTTCTCTTATTTGAAGTAGTATTTGAAAGGTGCAAACCTACTTCAAAGTTAAGGATTTAATTTCTAAGAATAATATTTGTCCAACAATTTACATCAGGTTGGGTATTGATCTTGTGGCACCAGATTCAGTGAATGGGTGGGGACATGCTTAAACCAATTGAGGATGGAATACCATTTTTTAAAAATTTAGTATGAAATAACTTAAAAAAACACGTCAGTCCGATAGAAACTGATATTTTTATTTATATGTTCATTGATAACTAAAAGTAAAAGGGGGATGGCCGTGAGTCAACTGCGAAAATTGAAGACCTGTTCCAACAGTATGTTCCTTTTTTAGTATGGTTTTGGTCTTATTTCTATCTATTCTATCCCTTTGTACTTCTGTTAGGAGGATTTTGTTGAATGTATTTTCTTTATTTTTTATCACGTGTTTTGTATTAAATATTTTCTATCTCTTAACTTGTACTCCTTCTTATGAATCATTTTGGGCTGTAGTGGAGGTAGTGTATTTTCTCAGGTTGGCATCTTCATTGAATATGATTTATTTATTTACTACATTTTCTTTCTTTCTTTTCTGAAGATGCCAGAATTGGCGGAATATTGACGTTCATTTCCAGTTGTTATTTTGGATAGTTATGGCGTTTTGTTTGGAATTTTTCCATCCATGTAATCTTCCCAATTCCAACCACTTCTATTTCCATAAAACTATGTGATGAGGACAACCTTTCGACTAATACTCAGGGAAAACTAGACGAGTATAATTTTGTAGATCTTAAGACGTATTTAAACCATATACGTGGGGTCACAAGTGAAACATTCCAATTAAGAAACATGATTTTGAGAAAACGATGATGAATAGGGTTGAGCTTGGTGCGAGATTTTTCTACTTATGAACCAAATAAGTCACATCTTTATTTTTTATCAATCTTACGTAATCACATTAAGTATTCTTGCCTTTTCATCAGCGTTTTCTCAAAATCATGTTTTTACTTAATATATTTCATTTGTTATCCCATGATATATTAAGCACATAGCATACAATGATTCTTAATGTTATAAGTATTAAAGCTTGGTAATTATTCCTTGCATCAGCATTCTCTTAACTGACACCAACAAGGAAACTATTGTACTTTTCTATTAATTATAATTAATAATTAAATATAAATATAAATCTATGCTAATTAGCATAGAAACATTTATTGATATTATTTGATTACGAGACGTTATAGTATTGAGGATGTGATAAAAAATGTTTATTAAAATGGTGATGAAATATGATTCATTAAGTTCTGATGTCACCTGACTGAGAAGTATTTAAAATGCGCTACGCTACGATATCAATGGATGACACGGGAAAACGTTTGCATATGAAAGGCGGATCTTGTTTTTGTTTTTTGCCTCTCCACATTTGAATACCTATAAATAGTTAATCGGCTCGAAGGGAGACTATTGATTCCTCCAGGGAACGGGAGTGATGTTGGGTAGCTATTTGATGAGCGGTGTTCCATTTACATAGCTGCGTCGTTTGTCTTCAGTTGGTCATTACTAGAGCTCCTTCTCGTCGATAGGTCGTACGTCTACCGTTCAAGCTCTCTTCATCATGTCCTGCATCTGTCTTATACTTCCTGGATGAAAGACCTAGTTTCATATCAATAGCTCTCCCTTGTAAAAGTTAACAGCAATATTTAGGTTTCGTACAAAAATGTAGGATTTTTATACAATAACTTTGCAAGTATTCGCAACAGAATTTCCTTGCTTTGGAAAATAATATAAATATATTATTACAGCATATATATATATATATATATATATATATATATATATATATATATATATGCTGGACCCTTTAAGGCAATCAATTTGGTTATTACACAATTTGAAAGTGTCGATAATTTTCTATAGCTTGATTCTCTGCGAAGAGCTCAACTGGCTTTGACATTCAAAGATAAATTTTGACCGCTAATAAATGTTATTTGGGAAGGTGATTTATTTATTAATTTTAAGCAATAGCTTGGTTGGGGGGGGGGAGTAGCTCAGTGGTAAGGCACTGAGTTGCCATGCCGGAAATCCTGGTTCAAATCCCGCTGCAGGGAGTACATTTATTTAGTCTGTTTGCAGCGGGATACGATTCATATGGGATCTAGGACCTTCCTGGGCCTCACCCAGCCTCTATAAAATATTATAAAAATAGGGTACCCAAAATAAGGGGGAAAATCTGGCGGTTGAGCGTTACCTAGGACAAGTCACTTCCTTGCAGAACCGTTGTCCATGAAAAAGCACAGTCTCTACTATGTACTGAACCCCAGTACATAACTTTACAAAACACTTATGAGGGCTGTTTAAACTTAAACATCACTTGCCAATAGATTACTCCTTTTAGAAAAGAGAAATATTAAGAAGCATGGCTCTGTAAGAGTTGGCAATCAATTCAGAATCAAGCAGAACTCATAGGCTGGGCTATTGATCAGAATGGAGGACGAAGATACTTTAAAAAGGCTACAGTTTGGGAACGCGGATGAAACAAGGAAACGTGAGCGACCGATGCTAAGGTGGGCAGACAAAGTTGAGAGGGACGCTGGTGGCATTGTTGGATCCAGAGCTTGGAGAATCTAGAGACAAGACCAGTTGAGGGGACGCCTTGGTGCTGCCAATACCCGAACTGGAGAGATTACATAATCATCCTGCGCACCTTCGTACTCAAGCAAGTACTCGTCACGATTATAAGCTGCTTCGGAGGTAAGACATCAGAACCTACATAATTGGATCTTTTAACTTGTTGGAAATGCTAGAGAACACAAAATATTGTTATTCAATACGCTAGAAGCCATAATTTAAAAAATTGATCGCGTACAGCCATGCGCTCCTATACGGCCGTTTTGACAGAATTCCCCTACACATTTAGATAAAGAAGGACCTGAAGTTTTTGTACCAGCGAAAACATTACTCACTGATACCCTTTCATATCTCTGGGGGAAGGGCTGAGTTGAATAGTGTTGCAACAAAGACACTATATCTATCTAGTTTTCCCCCTGTCGTAAGTCCACTCCAAGGATGACCGAGGTAACCCCCCCCCTCCCTCTCCCCTCTCACTCTCTCTCTCTCTCTCTCTCTCTCTCTCTCTCTCTCTCTCTCTCTCTCTCTCTCTCTCTCTCTCTCTCTCTCGTTTTGGATCTTACAAAACATAATTTACAACATTCACTACTTTCTTATTTTCCGTAGGAACAATTTATTATTAAAGTTAAAGTTATATATCCTTAAACAGATTTATTTATCAACAATAAAATTAGGCTGCCATAGACTTGGTTAGTTTTTAGACAAAAAATAATACACTTGTATCAAGCATAATCTTTAATTTGTTTAACGATTGAATCTAGTTGTTTCGTACTATTTTTTATAATTATTTTTCATTTATAAAAAAACTCATTTATCTTTAGAATTTAAAATTTTCTCTTGAATGAGGTAGAGAAAGCTTAGAATATATAAGAAGATATGTATCATATCTACCTGTCAAAGTTGATGTTATCCGTTTGTTTCGTTTTCTTGACAATATTGTTCTTATTTTTTAAATATCTATATTATATAATATATGACGTATGTATGTATATGTAATGTATGTATGTATAATGTATATGTATGTATGTATGTATTTCTGTGCAGATGGTGGGATATCCCGAGCACTTGGTGGCGAGTCTCGACGCTGCTAGTGGGCATCGGTTCGGCGCTCTCCCTCCTAGTGGCCGTTGGCCTCATCAGTGCCTTCTGTGTCAGCGATGTAGTTCACACCCTCACCACCAGGATATCCGGAGCGCTCCAGCTGCTAGCAGGTAAAAAAAACTTATTATTACGGGCCATTTTAAAAAATAATTGTAACTTTTACTGTATCTCACCTAGACATTTCATTCATTCCTAAACAACTAAATTTGCTGAATAAACTGCATTACTGAGGCATAGACATCATATGCTCCGATTGCTCTAAGCTGATTGGTGAGGAAAGCTGATGATATAATTGTGTCTTCTAGGTTAGGTACTATATATGTGGAACTGTAACAATTGTTATAATATTACCAAAATTGTCATTATCCTTGGGCTAATTTAGCATTAGTCATTAGCATGGTGATTAGCTGCTTTGGGCATTTGTTGTGGCTCCGTTACTCCCAGCTTTACGAAAAATTGAATATAGAATCAATTTTTTTCTAAGAGTCCAGTTATTTACCGTAACACATGGTAAATTACATTTTTTTCAAACATTGTACTAAATTAATTTAATTATATTTACATAAACTTAATCCATTCCCGTTTATATATGTAGCACTTATACAGTTTGTTATTTATTAAAAAAGCAAAATATTATGTTAAAAAAGTTTTCAATTGGCATACTCATTTCAGCCCAAATAACTAGATCTCTAAAATTGCCTTGTGTTTCGATGACAATGGTTAACTTAAAAATGAAACTAAATAAGAACCATATACTTAAGGAGTTTACCAGAGATATTACGAAATATTTCTTGCTAAAACAGATCGGTCATATCACTATTTATATTATTTTTTTTGCAAATGTCTACAATTTATTCAAAAAGGTTTTATTGGCTTTTAAGAAATTCGCTATACCAATGTACCATATACTAAATGATATTAGTTAGTTAAGTGTTATACAGATTGAAATGGTTAGATAGAACTTAAATACTTAATTTGTTATGCCAGGAATCATAAAATATATTAATATAAGTATTATTAAATAAAATGATATATTCTCCTAGGTTGAATTTAAATTTCTAAAAATAAGAACAACAAATAGATATATAGTATTTTAATAGAGAAATTATTCATTATAAAAACTTGTTTATTTATTTATAGATTTATAATTCTTATTAATATATTACTTATTGGAATTCAAATGCTTCTTTAAAAACTTAACACAGTTTACATGTTAAATAAATTTTAACGTTTTAAAAATATTCCTGGGGCAGTGGTTTATTTATTTTTTATTGTATTTATTATATTGGTATGAAATATTTATATTGAAAAAAATATGAGAATTTCAATATCTCGCCAATCTGAATATCCGATATTTATTACTTTATTTACGGCCGGTCGAGAGGAGAAAAATAGCAGAGAAATTCAACAATCGGAATGGAACAGCACTTTATTAATACATTGTTTTTCCTTATCAGATATCAATTTAATTTGAAAGCGAGACCCTAGGGGGAAGGAATACGTTTATATTTTATTCAGTGGTAACTATCCCTTGACCAGGCTACTAATAAATCTTCACTGGTGACTCTAGTGTATGTGCATCCCATTTTTTTTTTTTTTATGCGCATTGCCCCGTTCCTGTTTCATTCATATGAAATGTGCCCTCATTCACAATCCATGGGTAGTTTATCGTTCCAATATCCGTCAGGCGAAACATTCCATTTGACCATAATTTCACAAGGTTCGGTTTCGAAGCAAATTGCTTTCAATATTGGAGTGGGGGGTTCAGTATTGTCTCTGCGATTATATTCCAGTTTATTACCTTATTGACTTTTTTCCCTGATCTCATATTCAATGAAATGGTGTTTTAATTTTTTGACTTATTTGAAACATGATTAAATAATGTTTAGTAGTGTGGAAGAAGGGGCTCCTAATAATAATTCGCTAACCTTCTATCCGAGCGAATTTGCCGGTAGTGAATTCAGTAAAAAAACCTGATAGTTTGATTTGGGTAACAATTTCCCCACATACACATAATTGAAGCTATAAAAGGAAAGAAAAGAAATTCATCATGTAAATACAAATAAAAACACATCCAAACATGAGCAAATGATAAATATATAATGTAAAAATAGAAAAAGAACAATTATAAAAATATTAATGTGCACAAGTCAATCTAAGAAAATACAAAGAAAGTTATTTAAAAGTAAATTAAAAAAGTTATGAAAAAAGAAAATGCACTCAGCTATTATTTACATAAAAATTTACTAAAGAGAGATGAGTCTTCAAACAAAAATATTACTGGTCTGTGAATCAATGAAAAACTGAGAAATGAACTGAGTTCTTGAAAAGTGTTGAGTTCTTGATAGCGATGAATTGATGATTCGAAAAGATGATGAGTAGAAAAATTAAATGTATCTTACCGGTAAGTCCAAAATTAGATCAAAATAGCGAGAAGTTTTACTGGTGAGAATTGAAAAAATTCAAGTTGAAGAAGATGTGAAAGTGATGAAGAAGTGGCGACAAAATCAAGTGTAGAGTAGCAAGCAACCTTCTCACAGGGCAACTGTCTTGAGACTGATCTTGTTTTGTTTTTTGAACATTACACTTAATATTAAATTATATGTTTTTAAAATTACTCTCTGAATTCTTTTGTTTCCTTTTAATAAATTTTATTATTATTAGAATTATACAACAAACAAAAACAACTGGCTTTTAATGCAATAAAATATTCGTTTGGAAATAAAAAAAAAAATAATAAAATAAAATAAATAGAAAATAGCTATTGATACCCGACAAGTAGGAAAAACAGTTATACCTATAATATTATAATACTTTAAATAAAGAATATTTGTAACGCCTTAAAATACCGAAAGGTAACAGAAGGCCTTTATATATATAAGCATTTGCATGAATTCATTGTAAATTTGTAATATATTGTAAATAAAAGTTTGGAGGATGTGAAAAAAAATTAAAATAAAATAAAAAAAATAAAGAATACCATTCCACTTATGACACATTTTATTTAAATGCTAACAACTATATAGGCTGAAACTGAATGTATTTGTTTATTTATATGTAACAAAACTTGCAAGTGCTTAAAAAATAAAATTAAAGAAGATAAAATCAATAGGTTGTCTCCCAAAGTACCGCAAGATCTTTACGTAATTGTATAACATTCCATGGAATATTTCATTTCTAGACAGTTGTACATCGACATTTTAAAGTAGGATATGTTTCATCATTTTATATAACGTACTAAGATTTGTGACTTTATTTTCTGTAGGCTTTAACAAATTTAGTAATTAATCGGAATCAAATTTCTACTCATCGTGTATACATAATTTTATATATAAATTAAACATTATCTAAAATGTCTTCATTTTTTTGTGTTATGGTCTATTGTGATGAAATCTAAATGCTAAAGCGAAAGCCGATGTTTGAAGTTTTTCCGATTATAATCAATCAAGTAGTGTATGATATGATCAGGCGTAGCAATAAACTAACCCTCGACGTAGTCCGGTTATGCGGTATTGCCTATAATGAGCGCCTTCCATCAGTAACATTCATTGCTAGCACTGATCAATCGATTTATATCTAATAGTATTTAGCATATTGTTTATTATTAATTGATTTTTAATAAATTTATAGCTTTATAGAGTTCAAAATATTTGTATTAGTATTATTAATTCTGCCCATAAATATTTACTTGTTATGGGGATAAAGTGAAGGGCAAACGTGTCTTTGAATGCATTAGCTTTTATCAGATTCCCCATCTCAAATAAACATTCTCCGCATCTATTACGAAATATGTCCGTCAATATGTAATAACGAAGGTTTCTTGAAAGTTTTTCCTTAGAATTTTTTTAATAATTTCCATAATATTGGGATAATATTTAAAATTATATTAAACTAGCTTATGCCCGCGGCTTCGCTCGCGTGGAATTTGGTGTGCCACATAAAGTTTCGTGAAAGATCATTTTAAATAAATAATTTAATTATTTTTTAAACTGATGTATAACCTATTTTACTCAATAAGTTTCATCCAAATCCATTCAGTAGTTTTGCGTGAATGAGTAACAAACATAAATACAAACATTCGCATATATAATATTCGTTGGATATCAAAACAATAAGTTCACTCATGTTCTTACTGTTATTTTAACAAATATGATCATGTGATTAGCCTTTAATTATGTACTATCATGGATTCTCCACAGTACCGTGCCCCCGTGCTCTCCCTAAATCTGCGCTGCTATAGCCTATGTGTTATTCTGATATATAAACTTTACTACTGTAAAGTTTCATCCAAATCCGTTCAGCAGTTTTTGCGTGAAAGAGAGACAAACATACAAACTTTCACATTTATAATATTAGTAAGATTAGTAGGATATCAAAACAAATAGTTTCACTCATGTTCTTTCTGTTATTTTAACAACTATTATCGTGTGATTTGCCTTTAATTATGTCCTGTAATGGATTTTCCACAATACCTAAAAAACAGTCGGGGGGGGGGGGGGGGCACGTGCCCCCATGCCCCCCTAAATCCGCGCTTGCTATAGCCTATGTGTTATTCTGATGTAAAACCAATATTACTGTAAAGTTTCATCCAAATCTGTTCAGTAGTTTTTGCGTGAAAGAGAGACAAACATACAAACTTTCACATTTATAATATTAGAACGATTATAATGTTAATATATTCGTATAATGTATAGGTATATAATTGTTGCATATGATTTTTTTCTTTCTATTTTATTTTTAAAGGAAGCGTAATCTATCATATCCTTACGTACAAATGTTCACTCTCTTCTCTGCTTACAACAGATATTTTAGATTTTTAAAATGATAGTTTAAGACTACAATACTGTTATAAGACTACTTTCGATTGTTGATTGTACTCTTATATATTATTTTACAGTTTGATTTCTATTCTTCATACATAAGTTTAAAACCTTTTTTTTTTCATTTTAACTTAATAAGTTATGTTTTCTGATTAATATCAATAATATTCATTTATATGCGTTTTAAAAGATGCTAATCGACTTGAAAAAAGTAAATGTTCAAAAATTCTCGGAGGCTCCATGTGGAATCACCTTTAGGTTCTATACAACTCTTAAAGTCAGATATACACAAGTGACAATAAGAGACTAACTTTTTATACTAACTCCCAGCAATCTTACAAGTAAACGATGCATGGTCTCAACTACATCCCTGAATTTTAGTTAGTTTTTTTAATGACATCACTTATTCCACTTAGTTTTTCACACGCAAGTTTACTAATTCCAATTTTAATAATTTCAATAAAAAATATATCCGTATATTACATCCTTATTATTAAAATTATTCGCTTCTATCCAGAAACGTCTCTTTTTCCGAAGATGAAGGAAGTTTCCAATGCCATTTTTCACACATACACAAAATATTTAGAATCATCTTGGTTCACGAGCTGAGAAAAATATCTGGTTCTCCTCAGAATTATATAGTATAATTAGTCTTAAAAACAATTATAACCTCAAATGAAATGTTATCACATTCAAGACAGTAATAAAAAAAGTAATCGTTTTTCATCTTCCCGCCTTATAAAATATATAAATATATCTTCTAAATTTCATTTCGCAATATCTCTTTAAAATTATACTTTTAATACCCTGAAACTCGTCCTTGTTTACTAATCCTGGAAGATGTTATTACGAAGTAACACCATAATCACTAGACGCCCTTGAGAGGGGTTTATTTCTCTACATTTTCCTCATAGGGATGTTGCCTAAGGCCACAGGTGCGCTTAATAGAAAAAAATAACTCGGGCAACATTAAAACGAGCAATAAATTGAACAGGCAAAGAGATGAAGTTACTTACCGTTGTATTGGTAATTAATTGGATCATTATTGATTGATTATGTTAAATAAAGATCTACTAATCATGGCGTCTCTTCGGAATTGGCTAATGGATCTTCTATAAAAATGTCAGTATCTGCCATCAATATTTATTCTGCATTTTATTTAACCAAATACTGTTCGGTAATTTTACTGTTTACAAAGTAATTAGTTGTCCTGGACCAATAGCGTATTTTCTGTAATATTATTTCGTATCGCCTGAAAAATTTTTCAATTTCGAATATTACTTATTTATTCTATATGAGTGAATTCTTCAATACTTACCTGTTTCAATTATTCATTAAAAATAATTGAGGAGGTGAGTTGCAAAACTCGTTTGTTCCACAGGAACACGTTTTTCAGGAAACTCAAAAAACTTACCTCGTCTCGTAGAGTGGCCAGATAAAAATTTTTTTTTTGCTTTCGAAAGGTACAGCTTCCCTGTGGAAGTGAGCTTGGAATGAAAAAAATTACTGATTTAATGATAACAAACAAAAAGTAACTAAGTATGAAATGAGAAAGTTTTTTCAAAAAAATGGAACGAACGAGTTTTGCACGTAACCTACTACCAATTGGTAAATGATTAAAATGTTTAAATAAAACGATCATGTAATTATGTGGCTAATAAATCGCTAATTTATACCTGGTTGCTTCGAGTCACCAGTGATAATTTTTTAAAAATCTTTTGGTTCCAAATTCATTTTGGGAAAGCTTTTTCATTATATCACCTATAAACGAAAAAATCCATAGAAAGAATGACTGTTGTTTTTATCCCAGTTTTCGATCACTCTAGTTAACCTAATACTTAATTTTTGTTATACATTAGGTTCAGAATATCATGATGATTTTAATATTTTTAATACAATACTTTTGGAACTAAAGCTAAGAAAAAAGAGTATAGTCCTACAATATCAAACTTTCTGCCATTTTTTTTGTTTATGGTAGACTATAACTTGCTAACAGTATTAATATTAATATTTTCTTCGGAGAATTGCTATTTTTTTTCAAAGACTCTCCTTTTGTTATTTCTTGTTAGCTGTGGAAATAAAACTTCTCTTTTTGTTTGTTTGTTTATTCATTGAAAGTTGTCTTTGACAATGCTACTGTGGTTGTCCCAAATTTTGCTTATCCAGGAATACTTAGGATAGAGATTTTTAACGAATACCTGACACCGTACAGGCACACCGAGTTTATGTACCTAGGTAGGGACGTAAAATGGATTCTCCATTCTAGTTTAAATTATTTTTTGTGTTTCCAATCTCATCCTAATCAATGTGAATAATTTTATATGCCTTAATTATCTTATACATGACCTAGAACTTTGAGTCTAATTCGATTAGATTATTATCACCTTCTTTTTGAATCGGCTTCAAGATTAAGCCCTGAGGAAGCAAGGAGTATGGGAAAAAAAAACATTGACAAAGAATTGGTCGACACTCGATACCAGAATAAATACGTGATTAATAATATTTTATGCTGGACTGAATCAACTCAGTCTAGTGTCAACTCCCGATTTCACCAGTCTTGAAGATGACCTGCAATTTGGGTCGTCGGCTTCCAAATAAACAGTTTTCCCTATATAAGAAAATTTGTATACCTCCACCCGGACTATTTTCTTCCTCAATAACATTTTATCATTTCAATATTGAATAGTAAAAAGAGGTCTTACATAAATGTTAAGACCATGGAAAAAATTCCAACGAAAAGTCCCTAAGTCTCCAAACTAAAACAGAAATTGAAATTATCTGTTCAATATTTCTCCCATTCAGGCATCCTCAGGGTAGAAAGAGAATAACAGCAAAATAAAACATGAATAATCCACCCAAGAAACATCGCACCACCTCCAAGGCTCAAATGCAACTATTGAATCATGAGGAAGGTTACTCGACCCCATATTGGGCTTTATATTTCTGTTTTAGTTTGGAGATTTAAGGGCTTTTAGTTGGAATTGTTTCCAGGGTCTTAACATTTTATCATTTCTTTTTCTTGTTTTACTATTTAAAATTGACTTTATTCTTCCCTTCGGACATTACTTTTTTGACAAAAATACGTATTATATTACTGAACTCCTTCCTCCTTTACTACGGCCACCCTTTGAACATGAGGACCCATCTATATTTATATTCCTTCACATAAGACTTTCTTCTCCGGCAGATCCTTTCTTATTCGTCCCTTTCCTCTTTTGCAACTCCTTACATATTTCTATTCGTAAAGTCCCTTTCCTAGCTCCTTTCAAGCATCAATTATTCCCTTACTCTCCAAGTCCCGACTTTCTCAGCAAACACGGGGTTGGCGTTTTGTCCAATTATGGTTTTCATAGATGACTATATTACTTAGAAAGTAATAGGTATTAATTTAAAAAATATATTTATGTTGATTTCAGATCTTCTCCTATTCTTTTTTACGTATTCTAAAAACCTTTGATAGATTAAGCCAAAGGTGCCTCCTTCATCATTTCTGTAATGAATTAATCTTTGCGTTCTAACATACATAGATACATGATCACTTCCACTTACATACGACCTGTGGCTCCCACCTATCTCGATATAGCCAGTGATCTCGGCCATTGTACAGCTCGTTATCGATCCCAGCCTAACTAATGGAGAGAGAGGATAGGTTTGACGAGAGTAGACACCCTGCTCGTTGCAGATAACTAATCCTCTTATGTGTTCCCGGTACTCCGGCGAGGGCAGACCTTGGTACTCCTGATCCAACACTCGGCCAACACGATAAAGCGATACGAGTAATGTTGGGTCGCCTATCATATGTCAGATATCGGAGATTTATTCACCTCTCATCATAACTTCTTAAAAAATACACAATACCAGTAAACTTATAATGATCCTAGAGGTAAACGGAATAAATAATGTGTAGTGGGATAAGATAAAGGCAAGTAGAGAAATTACCCACAGGCAGTACTGTAGGTACTAATAACAAATTCAACATAGAAAGTCCTGATACCATCTCAAATTAAAACCTGTCCCTAACTGTCCAAGTATAAAGTAGACATTATGTTAATATTTTTTCTTATTAAATTTATTTCATAAATGATTAATTATGGTCTATATTTTCTGAAAAATATTCGGGTCAATTTTATTTCAGAAGATATGCAATTATTCTGCAATATTATCTTTGTGAAGAATTGGAGGAAAAGTTGTAATATAACAAATACAAAGAAACAAGAGTTGTGTAATTAAATATAATGGCTTCATTTTCAAGAAAGTCATAGTGATGTGTCTGATTCCGTATGTAATACAATATTTTAGCTATTCTGTATGATACAATAGAGTATACAGTTCATTTCAGCCATCTCGATGATGAAATTAGGTAATGGATCCTGGTACTCACACACGTTATCTAAAAATGAAAAATGTAGGAAAAGAACTGATCAATTATCCGGAATGTTGTCTTTATATTCTTTGTAATTTGATTTCCTGATTAACAATTGTTGATTAGCTTCAGCGGTATGTACATATGTTTATAACGGAATCACAGAACTCGATTTTCAGCCACTTTAAAACGTCTAATTAAATTCAACCTTTGCACACTTCCCAATGACTAATGGCAATAAAACATTTAATAAGCTTCCATAATATCCTCACCAGGATGTTCAAGATTAGCGATTTTTCATATCCGAAAATACGGTAATGTCTTGTGCCAAGTACTAATGCATACATGAATTAATTTTTGAGGCAAGTGTAAGACAAATAGAGCAGGATCAACCAGGGAGTTTTATTATTTTACATGAAAGTTTAATTAAACACGTTTTTTTAAACTTTTAAAAACAACAAGAAGGAGAAAATAATTATAAAATAAGAATATAGTGATGAACTAGGCGTAGGAAAACGGCGGCCCCATCGCCTAGTCATCTGACTGCAATAGTTTAATTAAAATACATTTTCGCCACTAAATTTGTATTAGAGCTACAATTTTTTTAGTTAATATTACGTGTGACTGGAAAAAATCGGTTCATGTATGATATATAATTAAGTTTTATAAACATTTATATATAGTAAAACACTGATTAAGTGTCACTTGTTTATTAGTCCTCCAGGTTGGGGGAAACTCAGTAGCCCGGCCACCCTTTCTCCTGAGGGGACATAAATGTTCAAGAGACCAGTTGTTCCGGGGATATGGGCTAATAACCTAAATAATAATATCCCATAAACCCGGGGCCCATCGCTGGGTTAATAACCCGTATGGCAAAAAATCTGTTCAAAATAAAAACAATTGTCTCCATGCTCCTCTACGCTAGAAATGACAGGAAGAAGGGACGAACAATTCGTTTTATTGTAAAAAGGCGTGATATTCTTGATTATAAATTATGTTGACTGATGTTGGTAAAAGTAAAGTCAATGCGAAAGTATCTCAAAAATCACTCAAAGCTTGAGTACGGTAAAAGAAATTTATTACTTCGAGCTATAAAATTATTTTCTTCTTTCTAGTTCTTTCAGTGCTGGTTGCCAATTAATAAGCGTTTTTTGTTGTTTTTTTAACTTATTATTTATTTCAAGTTTCTTTTTTACTTTTTTATTCTTATGAAGTCTTTCCCTTTTCTATTCTATGCTATTAAATAATTGGTCATCCGCGAAAAAAGGCTACTAATTAACCCTCATAGTCAATATACAAAATAAAAAATCTTAATTATCCAGATCGAAATCCCCCTTGAAATGGCCCCAGTAATTGTAGGAACCTCAATAAGGCCCCGCTATGGTTGGGATTAGTAACGCTGCATTGACTTATAATTACTAGATACTTGGACCAGGCTAACCCCGGGGCAATCTCAGCTGGAAAACTCTCTCATGGTATGGCGGTATGGTGGTATTTGTATTATGCATACCAGCTTTCGCCTCAATCTCGCCTCTGACATTTGTTCTGTAATCTTATTAGTAGGAGGGTTAATTAATTTAAAAATGTTGTTTTAGTGGATTGCTAAAAAACAAAAAAACCGAAATAAAACTCTTATTCTACATTGTGCATTATGTTATATCCTAAAACTCGATAAATTTGTGTACAAAGCAGTTATCTGAGCAAAAAACATATTTGAATTTAAAATACATTTTCACCGCTAAATTTGTATTAGATCTACAGTTTTTTTAGTTAATATTACGTGTGACTCGAGGAAAAATCGGTTCATGTATAACATATATTTAATCACTAAAATAGAGCCAAAAACTCAAAAAGAAACACTATTATTTATTATAATGCAATTGGGAAAAAACACAATGCAAAGCCTTATGTTTTAAAAAATACACCTACTTACCAGTCGACGTTTCGCCTATTCAGGCATTATCAAGACACCAAAATCAAAAAGGGGGTTATGTGAATCGCATCTCGAAGAAAAGGTGCAAAACATCCCAATGATCAACAGCCCAAACAGGCTCCAAACATGAGACAGCACCCCGCCACCAAGACGTTCAACATACAACTGAACGAAAGTCTTCGAGATGCGATTCACATAACCCCCCTTTTTGATTTTGGTGTCTTGATAATGCCTGAATAGGCGAAACGTCGACTGGTAAGTAGGTGTATTTTTTGAAACATAAGACTTTGCATTGTGGTTTTTCCCAATTGCATTATAACATATATTTAAGTTTTACAATTATTTACATATAGTAAATCATTGATTAAGCGTCACTTGTTTATTTGTCAAATTCGTTGTTTATTCATCTATAAAAAAAATATGTACCACCCGTATGCTAGAGACTGTTCTGTTTGAGGCACAACGGTTGTGCAGGGAGGTGATTTGCCATAAATCACGATCAACCACCAGATTTTCTCTCTTATTTTGGGTACTCACTTTGTAGAGACCGGAAGAGCCCCAGGAGGGTGTTAGATCCAGTATGACCCATCTCCGGCTGCTAACAGATTAAGTAAAAGTCTTGCCAGCAGCGTGATTTGAACTTGGATTTTCGGCATGGGAACTCAGTGCTCTAAAACTGAACCACTCCGCTCCTGCATTTTTCAATTTGGTACCCTATAACTATTCTTATCACTTATACCCTATGATATCTAAATGTATTTTTATTGATTATAATAATGTATCATAATTAATCTGGCTGTATCTTATATATCTAGCCCTGAAGAATACCTGCGAACTGGGTCGAAACGTTGGCTTTCAAGATAATTTAATTTAAGAGAATTTTTCCGAGTTCCACCCAGACCATTTTATTCCTCTTTAATATATTTATGTTAAGTTTTTGAGTAAAGCATAGTAAAAAAACCTTTAACGTTTCCTGATAATATAAATATGATTATATATAGAGTTGTGTATTGTAATTAGAAGAGAAGTGTAACTTTATTCTCTTCAATTCACCCAAATCTTCCGTCAAAGTCTTTCCGTTATACTTTTTTTTTTTTCTAAACTTACCTTATATTGAAAAATTACTACTTTATTCTTAATTTTGTGGAATAGAGCTGAAATAATTCATCTGATGTTACTTGCCAACTGAGCCATAACTATGGACTGATAACGGAAAGAGGCTTCGCTAACTGGCCTCATTTGGAGAGGGGTCCATCCATCATTGTTCCCTTTCTATTGTTTTCGTCGCCCCCTCTTAAAATTTACTTACTCTCCCATTGTGCACCTCTGGAGAAACACCCGCAATTTCAAACAATGTTTGTTTAAATCAATTTAAAGCAACTCAATGCCTCTTCATTCTATTAATAATTGTTTATCTAGTCTAAACAGATACAATTTACTTTCAATAACAGAGTCTATGTTTATACCATTATCAAAACTCACATTTAACCTACTATACTAGTATATTGTCGATAGCCGACAGTCGATTGCCTTCGAATAAAATCAAGTACATAATATGTAATAACAAATTCTCATGATCTTAGTATCTCATCTGCATTAAATGTTACTCCGTGGATATTCTTAAACTTCAGGCCCATAGCAGCTACCTCCAATCATCGCTTTAATATACCTAAAAGTTTTAGGATCTAGACTATTTGTAAATATGTATGGGCTTCTGGAAATGGACTTAGGGAATGAAGTTCCAAGCGACTGTGAAATCCACCCTCTCCTAGACTCGTTTTACTCGTTTTTCATGCTTTTTGGTACTCGGTTGAGAGTAAAGTGATAGGCTCAGGAATATGGAGGCGGTTCCCTGCTCTATTACTTCATATGCAGGACTGGTGCTCATAAGCTTGCCCCATTCTATATGTAAGCATTGTACATAAGTATGCTTGTATTTACAGTCTTACATGTTTGAATCTGAACTTCAAACTCTTATCATACAGGTTTCTTTTATTCAATTGTAGTTTTATTGGCATCCATTATTACACATAAGGTTAAGTGTATACTTACTAAAAATATTCTTAAGGCAATATTTGTTTAACAAGTTATAGTATTCAATTACTTTTATAACATCTAATCATTTTCATGTAAATATAATGTCTTGAACCATTAATAATGTAACTTGCTCCTTTCTCGCAAAGAGTATATATTCAATCAGCAATTAATGATCCTAATTATGGGAGGGACAGATAACAGAAACAGAACAGATAAGTCGTGAGCCAAGAGGAAGAATAAGTTCTGGATTCATATTACATTTGTGAGTTATAGGTGGAGATCTGATCCGACATCTAATTAAATATCCTCCTCAAAGCCTCTTCAATTCTGATTAATATTTTATATTTTATAAGTTAACATAAAAGAGTAATATGCTCGCGGAATATTGTTTGGTGTAAATTCCTTTTTTAATTTTTTTCTGAGCTTGGATAGCTAGAATGTTTTAAATATATTAATCGGCATGCCAAATTCTTACAAATGTTGAATTGAAATAAATTAATTATACTAACACTTTCGGCTTGTGTCATAATCCGTTTCCACGGATTCACATATGTCATAAGGCTGTTTGTTTATTCATTTAACGTCACTTTATTCTGCAATGGCTAATCGGTTGAGGAAACAGCGGCAGTCCTATCAATATATATTTATAAGTATTATAAGGGCGAGTAACTGACATAGCAAAGGCTCTAGACTCTTACTTCCGAAGTACGGTAAACTAAGGATTTTTAATCGCTTAAAAAAAATTCCTAAAGCCAACTGTCGGACTCCTACCCGCGACCTGGTGCTTAGAAGGTTGTTAATGCTGACCATTACTTCATAGGTGACCCCTGTATGATAAAGTTAAGAAGCCGAGAGAATAACAAGATGCAAATTTCACTAGCCTCTTCCTTCAGGACGTCGTGTAGAAGGTGGAAGAGATGCCATTAGGAGCGGAGGAGACAGTACCCTCTCAGAGGAGCTATTTCCTCAAGAAGGATCACTTACTTTTATCACCCGCAGGTTGATAGAGGTCGCGAGGTGGTTAAGGAGAGAAGCACTATTTCATCAGTCGTGGGGTCCTTAATCATCCCTTCTTTAGAAACAAAAGACACACAACATTGCATTATCTATTGGCTTATTATATATTGCATTACTAACGTAGTATTACTTATTTATAGAAATCTTCATTATCCATGTTTAGAAATAGATTATGATACGAATAGAAATAAGAAATGGCCATACAGCTTTTCAAATATATTTGAAATGAGTTTTGCTTAGCCTTGGTATCGTAAACCAGAAACTTTATTTATTCAACTCACTTAGTCTTACCGGTAGAACTTATCTCTACGATAGTCCTGGCAGGACGGCTTATATTGTCACCAGATTCTGAGACGGTTTCAAGCAACGTGTGCCATTCAACCCATGGAGGTCTCGGGTTCAGCACTTGATAGAAACTGCACTAGCCTATTTAGGATACTCAGATTATAGAAGCTGTGTGAGCCCCAAGAGGGTTTCCGAGTCCCTGCCAGCTGGATTTGAACCCGGCACAGCAACTCACAGCTCTACCACACTGATACTACGCTCTCCTAAAGAAAAATACAATATTACTGCCTTTACTATATTTCGAAAACTCTGAGATATCTCTGGCTGGAAATCGCTCTGAAATGTCTATTTCAGATAGTCAGACAACCGACAAATAGGTTTGAAAGATATTTGGATAAGTTCAAGTAATTGTTAGGATTTCGATGATTCCATATGAACGTTTAGTAATACTTCTAGATATCTTTAATTTCTTAAAATGTATTCATTTACACATTTATTTGGTTGTTCATCTAAAATAAATTTAGAAAAAAATATTAATGAATAAATACATCAATAACACTACAACTCAGGAAATGTCTTGGGTTTAATATTAGGTTAATACTTTTTCTAAACGGTTGCGCAGAAAAATGATTTGGCTGAGATCACCAACACCCAAAAGTTTCTTGTAAAATTTCTTGTAGTATACGGTAGTCAAACTTGATTAACGAAAGGATCGTTGAAGGAGTTGAATGAAATAGGGTTCAGTAGAAATGAAAGTGTAAAACCTCCGGAAATTTTTAACTCTTCGTTCTGTTCCAAAGGTACCTTCAGTTATTTGGCGTCGAACCAGGTGCAATACGCTCTTTACAACCGCTATAAAAGAGGAATGATCGAATTCACCGGCTGCTTACGAGTTTCCGACTTGAACAGTTCGCATTTTCCAAAGTAAACAGCTTTAGGTTTGAGTGGGCACCTCGTCAAGCCTAAGTCTTTACTTGTGATCTAAAACGTCCGATTTGGTTCTTCTTGTATTAACAAAATACTTTTTAAAAAGTTATTAATGTGTACTATTGTTGCTTTGCGTCTTCAACACATTTTCGGAAACAACAGGAAAACAAATTTATAATAGCCCTGTTCTTTTTACCTTTTCAAATTAATTTTAATCATTCATAACTGGACTAAGAGTATACGTTTTTATTATTATATGGTATGTGGATCGGAAAACCTGTTTTTTCCTAAACATTTTCATCATAGACCGTATTTATCCTTAAATACATTTTTTAAATTTGAATTTTTTGTAAGATGGAATGTATTTTTTGGATAACATATATCCTGAGATATTCATTAGTAAAGGACTTCATATTCGACTTAAGCATAAATGACAGGTCTACAAAGTAAAGAAAACTACTTCTATTTATTTTACTGTTGTCGCAAAAGAAAAAGTTTTTATCAAAATAATTAATTCCTTTAGCATCAGAACCTGTAAGTCGTGTTAGTAATAAGTTTATGTGAATTACCATACAGGGACAAAATTTAATAAATATTTAAAATTTAAACATAAAAATAAATACCGAGGATGTATATGAGTTTTGGGATCGCATTCTTCTTTGACTTACTTATACGCCTTTGCTTGCGTTGAGGATTGTTTTTGTTTGTTTTTTTCCTTTGTATAGAATTCACTACCATGCGGGTTATTAGCCTAGCGTTGGAGGCCCTGTATTCTCAGGACAGCAGGTCTCTGGATATTTATTTCCCATTAGGAGAAAGGGTGACCGGGCTGGGTTTACCCCAACCTGGAGGGCCAGTGGATGATTTCAGTCAGATTACTGGGCGATGGGACCACCAACTCATTAGTATTGGCCACAACAGTTAAAATAACCTCGGTAAAAGTGTGAAACCAATCAACTCGATTATGTTAAGGGACATTTTTATATTAATTATTTTTTGATCATTCTTTATTTCATGGCTATTTGTATATTATTGATTGTTATATATCTTATTAATCAAAGTGATACAGTATTTAAGAAGCTTGTTAAATCACATTCTTCACACCAATCAGATTCTTTCACACCTTTGTTATAAGTTTTGTATTTAAGGATAATTTAAATTCTAAAAATTGTTGATTTGTCGATGCTAAACTAACACTATTATATTATACCCAGTCAAAATTTTTTTCAACGTTTAAATTTATTTAACGTTTATGCTTAAACGTTCTTAATTATAATTTTAGCATTAGTTATACTTTCATTAAGTATATTTAATGTTCTCATATTTTTTTCTTTAAATGCTCATTTAGGCATTGAGACATAGTTGGTATTGATAATTCTTACGACGATATTTATAGTGTGCTTTTATTATTTAATTGTTTACTGTACAAGAACACTCAACCAACCTACAACTCTAAAATACCCTCTCTCAGCTCAAATTCTTCGGCGCTTAGCGGCTATTTACTTCGGAAAAATCCCGGCGTTAGATAGGCCAAGATTAATGGTAGCAGTCGTGGCGAAAGGCCAAAACTTGGAAAACACCACTGCCTTGAATCGGGGCATACTTTCCGTGATTTCTGATAGAACAAACATAAAAAAAGGTAGGAAAGGAGAAAGATAAATCTTACCCCAATGCAACTGGAAAAATCCTAAGTGCAATTTCTTACTAGTCACTGAAGTACAGGAAACTTAGTTATGAGTCAATGATTAGTCAGTTCAGCCAATACGACGTTCACGTACAGCGCATTCAACTCTAAGACATTTAATAATATATATATATATATATATATTATTAAATGTACATATATAATATATATACATATATTACCTTTCATTGCACATGTTTCAGCCTTAATTTCTTTAAAATTCTTGATTGATTTAATCGATCCAAGAATTTTGGGCATTAGAACCACTTTTTTTATATTGTATAAAATTTAGTTCTATATATTAGTACTTTTCTGGTATCTTATAAGCATCCTATAACTTAGTAATAACAATGAGTTATTTTAAAATTAAGTTTTACTAGAAACTAGCTTACTTACTTTACAGCCCTAAAGAGAAAAAGACTTTTAAATAGTATTAATTTAAAAAAAGAACTTGAGGTACTCAAAGTATTTTTTCTTTTTTCTATGACCAATTTGACTTTAATTACCAGTCTGATATTAATTAACTCCACAGTTATAAAGCGAAACAAAAACATCAGGTAATTTTATATGTCGTTAGTCAGCAATGAGGATATTCGAATTTTAAAAAAAACATTCTTGTTTTAATTAATTTTCTTGTTTTAGATTATTCGCTCAATGTGTCGAGTTAGGCAAAGTTTTATTTTCTGGACGTTATAAAATTTTTAATTAATGTCGTTGTGATTTCCATAGCTAAAGTGGATGCATGCATGGACAGAAAAGTGTTTTCTAAAATTAATTTTATTTATTATATATATAATTATGTAGCAATACTTGCCTGAAGAATACTATTTTAATTCAGTTCCTAAACCCACGTTGGTACGTATGTAAAATGGCAGCGACCAGGCTCAACTACCAGGTTTCCTCCTAACTAAGAGTACCCATTTTACAGGGCCTGGATGAACCCAACTCGAGGAATAAAAATGTATCTACTAAAGCCAGTCTCAAGCTGAGGGCCTAGAGTTAGTAAGCAAGCGCCCTACGAACTGAGTTGTCTCACTCTTTTTTATTGTTTAATTATTATATATACTCAAGTATATATTTTATATAGATGTTTTAACAAATAAATTAGTACTCTTTCAGGGTTCCACGGCCACTATTTATACACAAAACTTTAGTGGTTTCTGGTTAAGACCGTGTTGTTATAAGATAAACGTTACCGAAGATAAATTTAACAACACGGCCTTAACCAGAAACCACTAAAGTTTTGTGTATAAATAAATTAGTATTACAGCATTAAACTGTAATATTCAATAATGTTAATCTAAATAAGTCTGCTCTTCAAGCTACTTAATAAATATAAATCTTTGACATTCCATAGTATAACATTTTGATAAAAATGGCTTTAACTTTTCCAACGAAACAAGAATTCACACAAACATATCCAGCACATTTTTTTTTTAATACCTATCGTCATAGCTTCCATTAAATATAAGTTTATTAAAATGGCAAGGGAGTTATGAGATACTCGTAACTGAATCGAGGTGTCTAAGAACTAGGATTATTGAGCATTAAATGGCTATGACACAATTAATTTTAAAAATGTAACTGTAAATTTCGTTGCTAACAAAAATAAATCTGGGAATACGAATTTGTTATTTTTGCTCGACTTAAGAAGTATAAAATAAAATACTAGATGGTAACAGAAAACTTTTTTATGTAACAAAGAGATTTGTTGCACAAGGCATGTGCCCCTTCATTTGTATGGTCGCTAGACCCGCAACTCCACAAAGTCATTCAAATCTGCTGCTCCTACTCTGGAAGGGGCAATTCTGGTCACTAAACAAATTTTATATAATCAAGAGAAATAAAAATTTCGACCGCCATTATAACTTTACTCAAAACTATAGTAAAAACAAGATGTTTGTAAATCATCGCTACATGTTGGTTAAACCATGAAAATGGGAAAAGATAAAGATAATAAAAGTCGAAGTTTGTGGTATGAATATACAAAGCGGTATTTTGCTAATCAAAATGCCCAACTATTTCTTCGATTTTCGTTTTCAAACATTTTATTTCTGTAGATATTATGTTCATAGAGACGATCAATATGCAAAATAAATATAGTTTTATTGTTGCATCATGATATGTTATAAATATATTTATATCGTGTGCCAGTGTGCAAAAGTCACTAATTATAATCAATACTGATTTTATACTCTACATTACATTTAATGAAGAAGTGACACTAAGTAATTATAATTTTTGGTTGACTGATAAAGTTTAAAAATGAAATGAGAACACATATTCTAAATATTTCATAAGAATGATAAGTGAACATATCTGGAACATAAAACATTGCATTAATTAAAGTTGTCAAAATACCATTCAATAATTACAAAGCTCAAACTGCCTGATACTAATAGAAATAATGTAAAATGGATTCCTTGTGGCTATTTTAAAAATCTTATAGACGGCTGTGGAAGACCAATTTCCCCCACACGCCTACATGAGGATTAACAAGGCTGAAGGGCTTCCACTAGACCGATCTTTGTGAAAAACTCATCAGCTGTGGAAGGACTTTTACAAAATTGTCGATGGGATCTAACAACGCACTGGACTGATGGGTATGCAGGGAACTTCACATATTGTTTAACCTAAGCTATAAAAAATCCAGAATCTCCTCACCCCCTAAAATCACTATATAATACGTTCATTCTGTTGAATTATTTCAAGAGAGATCAAGAATCTATTTATAGTCTTTTTGAGAAAATCTACTAGTTTTTGCATAGCTATTATTATTTATTTTATGTTAGTCACTATTCATTAAACAAAAGGATGGAATTTTACACAGTTAAACAACAGTGACTTAAAAATGCATGCATTTACTGTTAAATGGAATGAGTTTTATATAACTTATACAAAGGTCTAATACGAACTAGATTGTCTATACCACAGTATGTACAGTCTTTACCATGTACTGAACCCAGGACATAAACCTTCATATTCCTTAGAGACAACCTACTAATGCTTGTATTCTCATTTATTCTCATTATATATATATATATATATATATATATATATATATATATATATATATATATATATATATACTTATTAAGCTTATAGCACTAATCTCTAATGCCAAAATAATTAAAACTCCTAAATAATGGCGTGATCATGAGTTCATAATAAACAATAGGCAATTAAGAAGGAAATACATCTTTTTGTTTCAGCCCGGGATATTGCGGTTCCTCACGGGGTGATAAATAGGATCAGACCAGTGGCCACAAGTAGCGGTCATTAAGGGGCCCTTAAAATTTATTATATGGGAATATGTTATGTCTCACCGACCCTGATAACATTGTGGCTGGGCCTCTTTCAATTTACACAGCCAGCTATTATGGCTATATATATTGTGTGTGTTTGCATCTGTGTGTGTGTGTGTGTGTGTGTGAGTTTGAGTGTGTGTGTGTGTGTGTGAGCGCGCGCATAGATGGATAGATAAATAGATAGATAGAAAAATAGGTTGATAGAGTGGCCGAATAGTTTAATATAGATCGATGTGTTTTTATCATCAATTATAAATCTAGAGGAGCGGTATAAAAGGAGGAGCATGAACATGCTAACTCAGTGGTAGAGCGCTGAGTTACCGTGCCGAAGGTCACGGGTTCAAATCCAGGTGTAACAGGTAATTTATTTGTTAAGTATTATTAGGTAATTATTATAAATATGTTAACAGCCTGGGACTCTGTGGGATCTCCTCTCTATGAGACCCTCCTAGGGATCAACCAACCTACTGGGTACTGTTAATTGGGAAAATAACCTGACGGTTGAACATAATCAAAGACTAATCACCTCACTGCACAACCTTTATCTATGGATCACTATAGTCTCTACCATGTTCTGAAACCAAGACCCGTATTGGATTAAACTAGTACAGGTTGTTTTTAATCTAGCGAGTCAAATTTAAATTAGTCACTTTTTCTTATCCCTAAAACCGTTTTTTATAAATATTCAATAAGAAACTCGATGAAAGCATATTAATAAGTGTTAGTATATTGCTCAATATTGAAAGATGTCTTTAATTTTAATTTACAGTTGTATTGTAATAATACAACAATGAAATATTATCAATGATATATAAAGGCCTGAGATTGTAATAAGTACTGTAAGGCAAGTAGATATAATACTTACGGGTAGTATTCACTAGTCCATTTTCTTTTCAGATGCATGGAGGATTTGGATTAGGATTAGGATCAGGTTGTAGGGCGATACAGCGGGGTTACAACGTCCTTGCTTTCGAAGTAGCTGTGTGGAATGATACTTATTATCACTTTTACAATTATGTACAATATAATATTATAGAATAATAATAGAGAATAATAATGCAATCGGGAAAAACCACAACAACTTGAGTTGTATGTTGAACGTCTTGGTGGTGGGGTGCTGTCTCATGTTTGGAGCCTGTTTGGGCTGTATTGCATGCATATGATCGTTGGGATGTATTGCACCTTTTTCTTCGAGATGTGATTCACATAACCCCTTTTTTTGTGTGTGTGTGAGTGTCTTGATAATGCCTGCATAGGCGAAACGTCGACTGGTAAGTGGATGTTTTACTGGATTTGAAACATAAGGCTTTGCACTATTGTTTTTCCCAATTGCATTACAATAAATAATAGTGTCTCTTTTTGAGTTTTTGGCTCTATTTTATTAATAGGCAATAATCTTTTTTTTAAGAACTGCATTTTTTTCCTCATTTTTTTCATTGCATTTATAATAAGGAGATATACAATATTTTTAGTATTCTGCGATATTACATCCATAATCAATAGATTAGATAACAGTCAGATGTCTTATTAATTAACTAATTATCACAAATAATTCTAAAACAATATATAAAATAAACAATATACCAAGTAATGAATAATTTAGCCAAGCAACAGAATAAATAATCAGACTAAACAATAATGCAGTATCCTACCTAACAAATGTGTTAAACATTAATACAATATATTAAATAATCTCACACACAAACAAACGCGCACAAAACCAGATGCATGGAGGATTATTGGGGATTGAAAAGCTAGTTTTGAAATAATAAAAGATAAATTGTAATTATATTTATATTACAACCAACCCGTGGATGTCCGCTCTTTGTGAATAGGCTGCTAGTAGCATTGATGCTAGGATAGCATAGCCTGGGATTCGATTGAAAGCATTCAACGGGACAAGCTTATCCCTAATGGTCCAAGGATTATCCCCTCACGTGCAGCTTCGATCCGACTCTAACGCATCCTCATCATCGGTATTTCTCCACGATCTGTTAGCGTTCGATGGTACTTCGGAAGCATCTAGACTTATGATTAATTCGTAATATTTTACTTGAGCACAATCTTACTTGGATAGGAAGTCCTTTGCAGGAATATGCGGGTGGAAGTGCCATTCCCTCTCTCCTCTGGGAGCTCATAAAAGAAAATAAAGAAATGCAAATGGGTCGTTCCGAGACGGGGGTATCAAATGTTACAGGTTCCGCGATGCTTTTACATCATTTCCCTTTCTCTGCGGCCTCGTAATATTACCCACTCCAGAATTTATTGTTTTTTTAATAGCAGTGATTCAATTTCTTTATTATTTATTTATTTATTCAATATACAAAAGTATGATTTATTAGTATGATTTCATAAGGAGACAGCTTTTGTTATTAATCAGCTGACAATTGATGGTTTTGACCAGCTGAAAGATCTTTATTTCATCACCTGACAATTGATGTTATTAATCAGTTGCTTAATAAATAAAGGAAATAAAGGTCCATCAGCTGATGAAAAATGATGAACAGTCAGCTGGTGAAATAAAGATCTTTCGGCTGATTAATCCGTCGACTATCAGCTGATGAAAAATGATGAACTGTCAGCTGATGAAATAAAGATCTTTCAGCTGACTAAAGCAGTGAACTCTCAGCTGATGAAATAAATGTCCATTAACTGATTAATAAAACCTTTAACTGTCAGCTGATGAAATAAATGTCCATCAGCTGATTAATAAAACCTTGAACAATTAGCTGATGAAATAATGATCTTTCAGCTGATTAAAGCCAACTATCAGCGTCAACTATCAGCTGATGAAATTAATGACCATCAGCTGATGAAATAAATGTCCATAAAATAGGACATTCTTCCGATAAAGTATTATATCAAAAGCGTTTTTCGATCAATTTTCACAAATTTCTAATGTCTTCGCTGATTTCTGAAGAGTAAGCTCGTGAGAAAACAGTCTACAACTTTCACAATTTTTCATCTTCCCAATGGAGCGTAGATGGCAAATAGCAGTATCTTTCGAAACACCATACTGCCTGGAAAGTTTACGAATACATTTGTATGGATTTAACTCAACACCTTCTTGCAGAACCTCAAAAATATCCATTAATGGTAGTTCGGAGCCCTTCTTACTTTCCCGCTACTAAATTTTTAACCAACGCCAGTGCGCTGGTCAAGAACACCTCCTCTCACCTCATATTAAATAATTTCATGAGTTGCTTCAGCGGCTGTAAATTGTTTTTTTCCTGTAATGGCTTAAAATTTCAAGAATTTTCATAACTAATTGTAAAAGTCGTTGGATATTATCATTATCATATTATATCTTCTTTGAAACAAATAATATACTGAGGTTTTTTTTTTAAGAAGTCGAATGGGATCAAACAAGCTTAGAAAATTCTCCATAATAAGTTTTAGGATTAAAATATTTACAGTCCTTTGAAATCTTGAATTTGAAAAAAAACGCTAAATTTTTTTATAGACCCTATTATATTCAAATTAACAGACAGTGAGAAAATTAGCAACATTCATAAATATTTGAAACATACAAACAAAAATATATAGCATATATAGTCAATGTAATAACTCAAAACAGTAGCAACACTTACCTATAGAGCATTCATAAAATATAAATAATAAATTTATTTTATAGCAAAATAAATAAGGGCAACTTTTTTACCTGTACGACTACTATCCATGGCTCTACCACTCCGCAACAGGGAAACTTTGGGACAAATTATGTAATTTCAATGTAATATGGAATGGAAATAATTAAGAATATTAAAGTAATAAGATAAAATATATCTGGTTAATAGAGCTGAAAACGATTATAATATGAAGCAGCAAAGGGTGGTTAAAAATTTTATGGTAATCCCATTTTTTGCAACTTAACATAATATTTGTAACCTAGGCTTAATAATCAAAGAGAGACAGTAAATTTATACCGCCCATTGTTCTATATAACGACTAAAAACATTAATTAAGTATGGAATGAAATGGTAATAGAAATGTTAATGGATTCACCATTCCGCCTTGTTCTTGGAAATTCTCGGGCAGTAAATTAACTACAAAAAAGAGAGATAGCGAAAAGTATTCCGCCGTTTCCAACAGAGAATAAGAATGATAATTCGCTAAAGACTATACGATATTGCGGATTAATTTACTTTATAAAAAGATAAATATAGACTGCCAGAATATAGTTGGTAATAGTCTGGAGGATGACTTTCGCAAATGCTTTTCTAACTGCAAATATCTAAAAATGAAAATGGAACAATCCAGCATTTGGAACTCCTTCAGTTATATTGATTCCTAGCTTAAAGAAAACACATTTATTCCAACACCATCCGAAAGTTACGTCTTCGTTATAAACTCTCCTCTGCAACTCAAATCGATCCCGTCGGAGAGTCAAAAATTCTATTTACAAAAGCGGCGTGTTTTGAAGGAAGATTGGATGGGGATGGTGGGGCTTTTGAGAAGAAAACCGATTAGGAAGTGAAGAAGTTAAACTGTTCTGGAGTGGCTATAGGACAGTCCCAGGTAACGATTATGTCCAGAAGTGGCGATGTTACTCGGAGCTGATGGGTTTTTCCGTTTGGCAACTTTTGTGAAAAGTATACAACGGGCAATGCTGAAATCCGGTTTAAATTGATTACAAAGTGAAAAGAAGTAAAGAGAGGAAGTTTATATTCTCATTGGTGAATGAATGTTGGTAGAAAGCCACCATTCTTCCACGTCTCTGTCAAGAAATCAATCTAAGTTGCACAATAAAGAAGGAAACTATGCGAACAACATTCTAGGTAGTTTTAAAGAAATACTAAAAAATAAGCACGACACCCAAAGAGCATTGCATTGACCATTGTATTTATACTTTTTTTCAAAACATAAACTTCAATATTTTCTAAATTAACTTCATAGTTCTTTTCGATTTCCACAATTTTCTTCGAATAACGACTTTTCCAGTGCCTGTGTTTGAAGTAGGGTTATTTTTGTTTGACTTCGTGTTTCAATATCAGTTTCTTAATCTTTTTTAGATATTTTAGTATCCGAAACTGTTTATTATATAACCTCTACAAATATTTTAAAGCCTTCCAGATTTATAAGTTGTGATAAATGTGATTTAGTCTATTACGTTTATTGAATTTTATTGGTTATTAATATTTTAGACATGTTATTTTTTCTTGATCATATTACTCACCTTTTTTATAATATTTCATGACTTCTATTGCTTTTATTTGTTTCTTTTGTACTGTCCTGTTAGCATTTTAGAAGTTTATTATTTTATTATTATATTTTTTATTAAAACACTTATTTATTATACTTTTTATGATGTTTCAATTGTTGTCAGATCTTTTTATTCAACCTTTCACAACTGTTGTTCTGTAACATTCTTTTTGATTCCATAGTTGAATTTGGGCCTTGTGGGTGGTTGGTCTTGCTCTTCGGTGTCTTTTTGCAGTGTGCGTTTTATATTTTTTTCCTATGGTATTATTCTCTGTAAGCCCTTGAGATTCTTGTTTTGATGAAATATCGACAGGTATTTTGCTTTCGTGTTATTTTTAGAGACTTGAGACTATTTGTTTGGGATTTTCCACTTACCTCTCAACATTATCTTTTGGATGTAAAATTGTCTTTTTTAATATTCCAATTTTATATATTATCAAATAATTTGTTAATACTCGTGCCACTACTGATGATGAAGAAAAGTGCTGAGTATGTCATAATTCTCAAGGAATTCACTTTGAACGACATTTAATAAGAATGTTAATGTTTGCATCTAGTGATTAAAGTATTTGGAACAAATAAAATAAGTTTTATTTACTTCCTATGCCTAAATAATTCATAGCAATGAAAATCTTTAAGTGTGGTTGGTTAGTTGAATCATGTTTGAGACGTAAAACTAATTAGTCACCAAAGCCTTGTTTAGTGCGGTTTTAAGATATGTAGGTATATAAATATATAAAATTTATATTAGTTTTTTTTAATAATAATGTTAATAAAGCTGGAATAAAAAATAAATGAAAAAAACTAAATAGAAATAGTTAATAATTTAGTTTAAAAAAAAAGTGAAAAAAATGTATTGACATTGACATTTTTTTTTATAATTTGCATACATATGTGAATTATCTATTGTTTCTCTCTATATAATTATTTTAATCTTATTTCTGTTATTTTTTATATTTTTTAATCTGTTTTCTTATTCTTTTTTCTTTATAAATGTTATCATTAGAGGTAATTCGCAACTTTTTTTTTCTCATTAATTCTTTCTCATTTAATAAGACATAATAATGCCCTGTGTCAATATAATCTTAGACATAATAATATCCTATATAGAAACTTGTAATGTTATTCTAAAGGGACTTGTCCCAGAATAAATAAAGAATTTATTATTATTATTATTATTATTATTATTATATATAAATAATAAATAACATAAAATAAAAGCCGGAGATAGATGTGTTAGGTATCATTAATATTTAATACATTTATAGATATATAGATATATTTAATATTTAATACTTATATTCAGGTATGATTATCTCCTAAACAAAGTGTTTGCAGACATACCACAATAAGAAAGTTTTTTTGTTTTGTCCTTAGCTCATGTTTTCAGTCTGGATGCTTAAACCTGAAGTGCCCTTGTATAATGTTGTAAACAAATATAAATTTCATAATTGGATTAAAAATGTACTACTGGAGATATTGAATTTTTTTAATATTCTGTGAAACTGTAAAATCTGGACATTTATTAGATGAGCGTTAAAAAAATAGTGGAAATATTCATTGCTATCAGTTTGCCTGATTTAAATAAAAACGAGCGGACCGAATCGTTCTCAAATTTCTGCGGCAATGAGAGAATGGGAGTAAAGGCGTTTACCGCCATTTGCATTTTAATTTATATTAGCCACTTGAAAAGGAAGTCAACAATATAATAAAGGTGCTCTTCATAGCGGCAGATGATCAAAATGCAAATTTATTTTTATTGTAATTTAGTGCTTTTGGTCCGGGGGAGGAAGCCAATTTCTTTTACCATCTCATTTTATATGACTCTCGGGACGAAATGTGATCATGAAAAGGTGGGATCGTTATTTGGGTTTTAATACAGTCCTTCTTGCGACCATCTTCTTTTTATTTTTATGTATATTATCCCCCCCCAAGCAGATTTCTTCCGACTGCCTTGGCCCTGATTAGTGTATATTTCTGACTCTCTACCTCCCTCGTCCGATTTCTCTTTCATTCACTCGTCTGTTTATTATCGGGGTTTTCATTATTATTATTATTATCTACCTAAATGGAGAAGAGGAATTGTTTTACTTCTTAATTAAGGAATTTTCTTCTTATTTTTTTTTGTAAAAACGCTGAATGGGGAAGGGCATTTTACCATCACTATAATCTTCATTAAGTTTGATTTGATTTTCAGTTGACAAACAAAAGCGAATAGAAATTCCAGTTTACAGTTAATAAAATTTTGTTTCACTAAAATAGAGCCAAAAACTCAAAAAGAAACACTATTATTTATTATAATGCAATTTGGAAAAACCACAATGCAAAACCTTATGTTTCAAAAAATACACCTACTTACCAGTCGAATAATGCCTGAATAGGCGAAACGTCGACTGGTAAGTAGGTGTATTTTTTGAAACATAAGGCTTTGCATTGTGGTTTTTCCCAATTGCATTATAATAAAATTTTGTTTCCTTAATTATCTCTCTGTTTTAAAATAATTATACATTCTACATATTATTGTATTTACAATAGTTATACTACTGTATTATATTTTAGGCAAGGCGTCCGGTAAAAAATAAAAATATGAAGAGGTATTACGCTATAACTCAAATTATATTAATTATATAATATTTCTTGATTTGTTGTCAAAATTATTTTTCCTTTATTTTAAAATATATTTGTATATATTAAAATGTTTTGTGCCTATCACTCATTATTAGAAAGATTAGATAGTGACATAAGAATCCAACTGATTTCGGTGTAACAGCAATCTGGAGTTCATGTTATATACAAAGAAAAATCTATTAAAATATTCATATTTAATATAGAAATAGAAATTTAAATAAAATAAACTTTATAATATTTTTATTATGTATTTAACAAATGTTTCAATATGCACCCTAGAACTATTATTAATTTATTTTTTTCCAGTTAATTAAATCAAAAACAATAAAAGAAGCCCCTTAAATCTACGATCTCTTTAAAACATTAGTTAATTTACTTATTTGAAGTTTTATTTAGTTAATAAAATTCTTCAGGACCACTAACATTTATTAGGACCTTATACTGATGTCGCTGAACTAAATTGTGATTGAGACTTACTTTAATCAACATCTCCGTTTTATTTTTCTAACAAAAATTACTAATTAAATTATACCTAAAATAAGTACAATAATTGATATTCATTATCGATACTTGCTACTTATTGGCAGATCCCTAAAATTATTAAATTTTCATATTCACCTAAATGGATGTTTTAAGCTGAATATTTATCCATTGCCTTCGAACCGATGTTGTAAAAATAAGAGAGAGTTTTATGTTTTTTGTCGTAATAAAAGAGCTTTGTTCACCTTGTGGTCTAAATATAATCGGCTGTTATAAACACGCCATATTTATCAATATATTTTTATACATAATATGATTAACTGTTTCCTCCCTTTTCATTTTACAACTAAATAGAATATCAATATTAGTAATTATTTATATTGATAGGATATATTTTTCCATCTAGTTCTTTATAAAGAGAGAGAGAGACAGGCAGAGAGAGAGTTGATGAAGGGAGGGAGAGAGTGAGAATAGTTGAAAAAAAGGTTTACTTTTTAGTAACGCACAACTCTTTTAAAGACCAGAATAAATAAATATATATATTGTATTAAATATATCTAAATGATATTTAAAAAATAAATAAATGATTTATTAGTAAAAATTATTTAGTTTTATTGATTACTTCCTGATTTTTGTCTCTATTATTAGAACTTTCATTGATTCCCTAGGGATCCATTTCCTTTTAGGTGCAGACTTTAATGCGAAACATCAACAGTGGGGATCAAGAACTACTAATTCCCGAGGCCGCATGCTACTGTCTGCACTTAATTCCCACAACTCCAGTTTTATTTCTCCCGGCACTCCTACATATTGGCCCAATGATCCAAACAGAAATCCTGATCTCCTCGACTTTTTTATCCATGCTGGCTTAGGTCCCCTAAACTATTCCATAGAACGCCTTGATGAACTTTCCTCAGATCACAGTCCTTTGATCCTTACCCTTTCTGCATCCCCAATACCCAAACTTCCACCGCCATCATTTATTAGGGGACCAGTTGACTGGAACCTTTTTCATCAGCTTGTATCCGACACCATTGACCTCAGAGTTTCCCTAAAAACACCCCAAGAGTTAGATGATGCATTCGATTCCTTTACCAATTTGATCCAGCAAGCAGTTAGGACTGCATTTTCACCTCGTCCTTCCTTCAAACCCCGCAAGAAAAATCCATTACCACAAGATCTTAGGGATCTTATCCTTACCAAACGCCGTTACCGATCCCTTTGGCAAAGAACTAGGCATCCTCACGATCGGAGACTGTATAACTACCTCACCAAACTAGTTAAAAAGAACCTGACAACCTATAGATCCGAAACCTACAATGCCTATCTTTCCACACTATCCGCTTCTGATAATTCCCTTTGGAATGCTACCAAAAAGATCCTTAAATACCACCCTATTTCCCATCCCCTCCGCCGTGAAGACGGTTCTTGGGCTGCATCAGATGAGGACAAAGCAGAAGAATTTGCCAAACACCTTTCAAATACATTTATTCCACACCCTGAAACCAACTCTACGCACGTTTCCAATATTCATGAATTCCTCTCTTCACCCATTCCACTATCCTTACCTCCTAACGCTGTAAGCCCCTCTGAGGTCAAATTCCTGTTACAAAAATTAAAAGTCCGCCAATCTCCTGGACATGACCTTCTAACCACCCAGATCCTTCAACATCTTCCTCAAAAAGCGATTATTTTCCTTACCTATCTATACAACTGTATCCTTCGCACAACTCACTTCCCTTTGTTGCGGAAACACTCCATCATCATTCTATTCCCTAAACCTGGTAAACCACCAAATGACACTTCATCATACCGACCCATCAGCCTGCTTCCTATTCTTTCCAATTTTTTTGAAAAGATCCTCCTGAAACGAATCCTACCCATAATCGAATTCAATATTCCTTTACATCAGTTTGGATTCCGTCCCAGGCACTCGACGGTCCAGCAGGGTCTCCGAGTTGTCGATCACATATCCTCTGCTCTTGAAAGCGAACAGTACTGCACAGGCGCATTTCTGGACGTAGCACAAGCTTTCGACCGGGTATGGCATGCCGGTTTGCTGTTCAAGCTCAAAACTCAGTTACCTCAATCCTTATTCCTAGTCCTTCGATCCTACCTCTCTGATCGCTACTTCCAAGTGCGCTGTGGTAACGAATACTCCAATCTTTACCCAATTCAAGCTGGAGTCCCCCAGGGCAGCGTCCTGGGTCCTATCCTATACATATTGTACACCGCTGATATCCCAACTACTCCTGAAATCTTCCTTGCAACGTTCGCAGACGACACAGCCATCCTATCATCTCATCCAGATCCTGAAATGGCTTCCTCGAACCTCCAAAGGAACCTTTCACTCATTGAAATTTGGTGTAACCAATGGCGGATCAAAGTCAACGAGGAAAAATGCAAACACGTGACTTTTACACTTCGCCGGGGAACATGTCCTTCTGTCCAATTCAACGAAACCATCCTGCCTATTTCCGACACAGTACGATACTTTGGCTTCTTCCTAGACAAAAGACTTACATGGAATCCTCAAACCAGACTCAAAAGACAAGAACTTAACAGACGTTTCAGCCAACTATACAGATTACTATGTAGGGCCTCCCATCTTTCAATAGACAATAAACTACTAATATACAAGACGATCATCAAACCTATCTGGACCTATGGACTGGAACTGTGGGGGACCGCAAAAAAATTGAATATCAGACGCATTCAATCCTTTCAATCCAAAGTCCTGATAACTATTGTCAACGCTCCTTATTATGTCTCCAACAAAACCCTCCATAATGATCTCAACATTCCTTTTGTCCTCGACTTCATCCCTACTAAATTCTCAAACTTTCACCAAAACCTTGTCTGTCATCCCAATCCCCTGGCTCAGTCATTATCCAGTTCCACACATCCATACAATCCACCCCGCCGCCTAAACCGGCAATGGCCCCGAGACTTGTTATAATAATGCTATTTGGAGTACTGGCACTGGCCAGATTCTCCACTCACGACCTGTGTGTGTGTGAAGCGCCCTTAACCAGCTTCCATTGGCGTTTAATGCCAGTGACGCGGCTGGGAAAGGGAGCTGGGGCCTCCCGGACTCCTGCTTTGCCCTCATTCATGAGGAAGAAGCTCAGTTCGGGGACCCCAGGCAAATTGTAAATAGAGTATGAATGTGTAAAGTATATTTCTTTTATGTTTTATTTATTATTATTATATTTTTTTTATTATATGTATATATATATATATATATATATATATATATATATATATAATATATATTTTTTTTTTTTACTTTATTTTTGTATATATTTTTTCGCTTGTATATATTTATTTATGCATTTATTTCGTTTATATTATTGATTTTTATGGAATGATTGTAGCTACATAGCACCATTACTTATTGCCCACAAGAGGCAGATTGTAATGCTTCAATAAAGTGTTTTCTTCTCTCAAAAAAAAAAAAAAAAAGAACTTTCATTATTGCTTTACTTTCTATCGTCATGAATTATAGTTTTTAAAACGACTCCAATTATACGTTATTTAATATATCACGAGGTTGCTTCCACGTAATTTACAAAATGGTCATTTTATCGTGGTGGAAGTTTACTTGACGTTTTAGTAGAAGTAAAATAACCCCGATATTATTCTACAAATCGATTTTATAATTTAAATTGTATTTCACAAGTGAATCCAATAAAATATGAGTGCCTACTTAACGTTGTTTTGAGATATCGAATAGTTTGCATCTGTATGGCAAAAACATCCTAAATGCTTTCTACAAAATTAAAGACAAACAAATAACTATCTATTCTGTTAACTATCATACATGCGGTTTAAGATTTTAACATTTTTTTAAAATTAAAAAATGAAAACAAAATCTGTATCCGTAGTGGATGGATCTTGGGTCCAAAAGATAAAAACATGGTAGAGACCGTACTGTTTCATAAGCAACGCTTCTGCATGGAGGTGATTTTGCCTTGATCACGATCAACCACCAGGTTCCTACTTAAGGGTACCAACTTTCTTGAAGCTGTATGAGCCTCTTGAGGTGTATAGGCCCCATAGGGTCCATATAATATATCTGTCTCCGACCATGCTCTCACCAAAATATAAAACGGATATACGAAGTAGTTATATATATGGAATTTAAGGGGTGACCTGTGGTCAAGTGGTTAGCATAGCAAACTACTAAGCCCAAGATCGCGGGTTCATAGCCCGGAAGGTGGCCCTAAGATTTTTAAAGGGAGCGAAAAATCCCTGGTTATGCCGTCCCTCGGAAGGGACGTTAAAAGGGAGTTCCGAGCCTGTACGATGTCAGGTTAAAATCCCTATCCTAATTAAATCTGGATAGACAAAATTTAGAGCTCCCACTGTATTATCGTCCAATTAGCCATACAAGCTATTGGTGACATTAAATGGACAAACAAGATATATGGAGTGTACCATAAAATAGTTTGGTATATCTCGTTCTTCCCTAGAACTATTTTTATCGTATAAATGACCGTTTATATATATATATATGCCTAAACTACAGTAATTTACGCATACAGAACTTAAAGTTGTCTTAGTGTAAAAAAAATACGCAAAATATGTTAGTCTTGTTTTATTTCTGCCTACGTTTCGACCTAATGTTTAATCCATCGTAAGGACTGTGGGAGTTCAACTTACCCTTAAAGCTTTAAACTTATATTATTAGAATTAAATGAGTACAGACGACAAATAATTAAAAACGTTTATTGAAACTTTAAGAATACAATACTATGGTCATATATTTTTATTACTGTATTGAACATACTAAGCTAATACAATTTCTTTTTATTTGTACTTTAAGTAAGTAAGTCTCTTCTCTATAGTCATCAATTTTAATGGCCACATAGAAGGTCGAGGGAAGACAGGACTTAGCAAATAGCTTGGTAGGATATGAAAGGGATTTGGCATAGCCTTCTCGTTGTTCTTTCCCGGGAAAGATCCATGATGATGACCCTCCTGACGTCATGACGTCGGAAGGGAACAGAAGATGTATTATTCAGTCGACTGACCGGAAATGAGTCTCTCCCGCCAAAACCTCCATTACCCCTCCATTCCGGCCCCTCATCCTCTTCACGACTTCTGTTTAAATCACCACCAACCAAGTGGTCTTTCTAAAAAAAAAAAGAAGAAGGAAAGGTTTGCAGAGGATTGGTCAGTTTATCCCAAGTGCGTCAGGGACGGACGATCTTCGAAAGGGCAATGGTCCCCGAATCACTAATTAACATAAACTAACTTTGCCACTAATTATAAACTGGCCCCAACTTGTTACGTGACCAAAGCCGAATCTCCTCGTTCCTTTAACTTTATAGTAATTCTAATCGATGTCCTGATCAGTCCAACATCTGAATTTTGGTACATCTTAATAATTCATATTTTTAATTAGATAATTTTTTTAGGAGGAAAATAGTCAAAATATATTCCACAATAGGAAGGGAATTTCAGAGAGTTTACCAGCAGTGACTTAACTGATAAATGGAATGAGATTTACATGGCTCATACTATGATTTACTACTGACCAGATTGTCTATCGACTATGAACTAACAATATAACTTATGAACTTATCGCGCTACTCTATTCTCTACCTTCAATAAATATCCGTTCTATACTGCCTGTATTGTATTTCATATAGTACTATATTTAAGAGACAATATATAAACATACCAAAGAGGAAGGATTGATAGGTACGTATAAAATTATGACAATAAGAAATATTTCGTGGTTTACAAGCCTATAAGGCGTTCAGGATCAAAAGCGGACATCTCCAAAACTACAACGATTGACTTATTCACATTTTCCGCTTATTTAGTTAATCAATTTTGTGTAGCACGACACTTTTCTGTAATATTCCTCATTCTTTTAGTCCGGTTCTAAACCTGAAGTTTGTGGATTTGGAAGTTTGTGCGGGGCTAAACTAAAATTTGAAAGAGAATACTATACAGAGTACCTAATTCGGAGTTATCCGCTTTTGAACTTGAATGCCTCATACGTAGTCAACATTAAATTATTTAAATTACTTTAAAAACACAATATTCCACGCTAAAGCCAAAATAAAAAGAGCTAATATAATATGAAAAGCATCAATAAAATTGAATACAAAACATTTTCTTTGTAGATAACATAAAAAATGAATAATGATTTTCTGAATGCATGTGATATTTACTTGATTTTCTTAGTTTTTAGAATTTACAATTGGTCTTTACTAATCAATTGTTACTTTATCCTGATAAAAGGTTTCCTCTAGTAATTTAATTTTAAAATCAAAATTTTAGGTATTTGATCAACTTTTTTCCTGCCGTTTCACATTGCGATGAAAGGTGTATAAAAAGAATGTCAACAATTAATTTATTTATACTTGATTTTAATTCGCCTTATTGATAGGAATTCAATATTCGTGTCACAAATTCTGCCTGAAAATAATCTAATGAATCAACACAAGTATTATGCGCGGTTATAGTAGAATTTGTATTATAATTAATTAGTACGAGCCCAGAAATAGTTTAAAAAATACTTGCTTCTCACAAAATGCATTTTTCAATCTGTTGATTTGGGCTTATCCTGTGTATTTCTTTTTCTTTTTCTTCCACAGGAAAAACATTGGAAGGAAAGAACACGTTTCAATTGACAATCCGGGAAATACCTACGTGTCCTTTGTTACCCTACGTTCCAAGTATCTTCTCTCTTCCCTTCTTCTCGATCCTGCAGATTCAAAGCAGTTACTATCTTATGGTAGCATTTCACATTCCTTAAAAATGAGTAGCAAAATTGTATCTACCCAACGTTGAATGAATAGGTTGAATTATTGTATGAATATCTTAATTTTATGTATACGGCTAAGTCACTGGAGTATATGAAATAAAAATAAATTTGAACGATATCCTTGGAACACATCTTATACTCATTACCGTTTGCAGTGGTAAATTAGTGAACTAAACATGAAATAAGATTTTTTTTTTTTTAGTCCATTGATTTAAAACCAAACACACCTATTGTGGGGAATTGAAGAAATCGACCTTTTCGTCTTCTAAGGCAATATTTTCTGGTATGATTTCTGGGATGATCTTGAAATAGATGGTGATGATTTGTCCTACTTATAGCTTCTACGTTGCGGAGATAGATATATTGGGTATTTGATCTGACAGGAATGATGTATCTCTTTACCTTACTAAAAGTTCCTTGGACCCGAGATTACTTGGCTTTTTGGATATATATTGGATTCATGTCAGAGGCATTATAATGAATATACAATATTTAATAAATATAATGGTATAGAAGTAAATGCATTCATTTCATTGCGAAAATTCTATAATTAATTATTTTGCAATTACGAGTATATATAGGAGTGGGATAAACCTAGCTGTTGTGAGTGGTCTGGGATAAATCACCTCCCTCCACTACATGTGGCATAGTGGTAGAGTTTTTTCCAACGAATTACTACAGTATGTAAAAGTCTTCTATTCACTTCTTCTTACCTGCTTAATAAACGATGAAACCTTTTATTTAGGTAATTAGTTTGACGGTTAGAGTCTCGAAAGTAAGCAACATGATAGCGACCATAATGGCTTTTAGTAAACAAACAGATGTGGTTGGTGGAACGAGTTTTTTTTTTTTTATGTGGGGGAGAAACAAAAGAAGTTTTAGTGCGGTTATATTTTGTAGTGAGTTATGTGAAGAACAATTGAGGATTCTACTTTTATTGCTCTTCTGCGAAGGACAAACACCGGGAGCAAATTATTTGCCGCTCTGAAAAACATATGAGAACTCCCCTCTTAACTTGATTTGGACTCGTCTACCATTTCTCCTGAAGGATGCTATGTTCATTCTGAGCACTTTAGTGCCTTGACATACTTTTATCTCGCTATGATTACAACGAATAGGACAGAAATAGATCCATTTATAAAAGTTTTTTGAACTTCCAGGTATTTTAATATTGCCTTAGGAGGAGGGTCATTGTAAAATAAAGCAATCCAAAATGTGGAATCTAGAAGTAATTAACTATTTTCTATTTTTTTAAGTGATGATAAATGAAAATTCAAGTCTAATTATAAAATATACTAAAATCCCGCGTAAAATAGGTAAAATGTAGGTTTAGTTTAGAGGGTGTATTTTTTATTATTTTATTCAAACAAAACAAGGTTGCTTATCTTTACGGAGTATATCTTTGGGGTTCCACAAAGCCCTCGAATTCATCGATACGAATTCCTCTCAATCCTTACTATCCCAAACACTTCCTAAAATCTTTTCATCATTTTAAACATTCTAAAATCATGGTCCTTACTTTGTTACGAATAAAATCTTCCCTAATGACATCAATGTCTCATTTGTCACTGATTTGTTTGCATTGCACGAACCCGATACCAGTCTTTTCATGAAAAATTCATTCCCACTCAAATCCACTAGTTTCAAACCAAGCAACCTCTTCAATTCCTAATAATCCTCCGAGGTGTCTGAAAAGAAGATGACCTCGTGACCTTTTAAGTTGAATTTGTTATTTGAGTACTACCAATGGGTAGTTTCTCTACTTCTTTTTATATATGTATCATTCCTGTCATTTAAGTTTTGTATTATTATAATGCAGTTGTGAATTTCAATGAATAAAAAATAATTATCTTATCTTTCTGAAACCATGCACACTATCGACAAAACCATACTCCACGAAGTAGAGACTGAAGAAAGTTCCATTTATGAATAATTCTTTAAATTTAAGTATTTTAATGTAATTTTTAATATATAAGTATATATATTCTAAGACATTATAACTCATATTTTATTTTTTGTACTATTATTCTAAAGTGGCGTCCCAGAATAAATAAAAAAATCGTTAATATTTTTTTTAAATATATCCATTTAAATTTTATTTTCCAGTTGAAGTATTGATATCAGTTGTAATCGATCATTCTCGAATTTACTTGACGAGAACACCAAAAGTTGTTTCTCAGAGTGAAATCGAAATGGTGAGAAGCTCCTTCGCTAATGGGAGTTTAGCCTGTCTCGTATTGCAGGCTGGAATTTCACTCGATGTAGGGATAGCACTTTCCATTCCTTGAAATTTAAATATAGAATTGTTACAATTTTCAAAAATTCGTTTCACCTTATCTCATTAAAGCGTACAAATAAAATCAAAACATATTAAAAAATAAGTTTATATTATAAACGCATTTTAAACAATCTAACTAAAACCATTTTAATGCCCCTTTTATATATTATAAATATAACCTCCATATTAAGGTATATGTATAATATATATTAATATATTAAGGTGGTACATATAAGCAAAGCGTCTTAAAAGAGGTTTGTCTCATGACCTTCTGAGTTGAATATGTTATTCGAGTACCAATGGGTAGCTCTTGCACTTGCCTTTATCTAATGATATTATGCTTAATTATTTCTATTTACTTGATGAGTTATTATTATAGAGTTGTAGATTTCAATTAATACTTTTTTTTAAACTCTTCAGGAATGCTATCTCCTCTTCCTCAGAGTATCCGAGATTTTTTTCAAGGATATAATCATCAGATCATATAAATAAATATACTTTTGTTACATGATGGTCAATTGGAAATACGTAATAAAATAGTATATTTGTACTAATGGGGGAAAAATAAAGTTTTATTGTGAAACGATATATAGGAAAAGAATTGTGAAGTTAAGTGTATCGTGTCATATTCCTAACAATTCACCTTATTTTTAGAATGTCTCGATATAGCACTGCTTTACAACAAGGGAAATCGATTTTTTTTTAAATGGAAAACCATCCTCCTTTTGCAAAAACCCAATCACTGAGATAATGGCGGATGTAACCCGAAGAAAAATGAGTTTCAAGCGTTGAAGCCGCCTAAAGGAAATCCCCAATTGGCATATCCTCTGGCAATGACGTTCCGTCAGTAAGTTTGATAAGAAGTGCTTTATCAACTTAGACATTTCAAAGCCGGGCCAAGAACTGCTTAAGAATAAGTTTCGCCTCTTATTCCTCTTCCTTACATTTAGCGTTTTAATTTTAATACCAACTCACTACTCGGCGCAATGCGGCAGTTCATTATGAAGTAATCTTTCAAAGGCATTAATCACTGTTGTCGTCTTTTGCAAAATTTAACTTATCTCCATTAAAATTATAAAATAATGAATAAGTAACATAAATCTGTAGTTTATATCATTTCTTAGCTTATTAAATAATTATTTTATTTTAGCCACAAATAAAATAATACTCTCTAATCGAAATGTAAGAACAAGTCGTTCAAGATCAAAAGGGAATAACTCCAAGTTTCTAAAATTGACTTCTTCGCATATTCCGCTGGTTTAGTCAAACAATCCTTCATGCTTCCAGACTTTAGATTCAGAACCGGACTATAAGGACTACAAAATGTCTTGTTTTTTTTCCAGTCGAGGGGAGGTATTGGTATATTCCATACAATAATATTTAAATTTTATGGATTTTCTATTCTCAGTAAGCCCAATCGCTTTGTTAGTACTGCTATAATTTATTATTAAATGTCTTGTTTGACGAAATTAGTTAATTAAACTAAAAAAAATGTGAAAAAGTCAATTTTAAAAGTTTTGGAGCTATCCGCTTTTGATCCCGAGCACCACATTTGTTGTATTATAATATCATTTTCAATTTATAATTATTTTAAATTTATAAATAAATTATTTATAACAGTTTTTAAAATAATATACGTATTTGATATCACTAAATTGAAGATGGAAACCATAAATAATGCATCCAAGTTATCTGACTTTCCTCAGAAAACATGAATATATTTTTTATCTTCTTATAATAATAATAAATAAGATAAAATAAATAAGATATAAAAATATATATATATATATAGGTTTCTAATTATCTTGATAAGTATAAAACATCTATTTTTTAAAAATCACAATGATATATTAAAAATATGTCAAAAACATGTAAAATGAATATTCATTTCTGTTAGTTAATAAGCTTAATCTAATCAATGTTTAAATATTTATACAAACAAGTTCACGTGATATAGAACGTAACTAATTAAATATTGGGCACCCATGTTCTTATTTTTATGATGTTCGATTAACTAACGAGATAATGAATCGCTCTGAACTTTTTATTGCGATAAACATTAATTCATTACGCTCATATTTTTTATTATTGCTGGATATAGCTATATATTATTGGGCACACATTAAGAATAATCAGCTTTGTTTTAAAATGTATTCAAACTCCAAAAAGAGCTTTTTGTTTATACAATTTTATTATCAAGATATACCGACAGCATTAAATTAATTTTATTTCCTTTATTAACTATCGGGAACGGAAGAAATGTAGGATTAATTATATGAATTTCGTAAGTGAGGCCAATCTTAGGAGGAAAATTTTGTAATCTCAGCATAGATTATAGTTAATGTATTAAATTAAGTATGTAAAGAGTTAAGTCAAGTTATGTAGTGGCAAATTATATAATAATAAACAAATAATTTCAATCTGCTGTTATCATTTCTTAAATTATGAAATAATTATTTTATTTAAGGCGCAAATAAAATAAAAATATCTAATTTTACTGTATTTAAAAAGAATAATTGAGTTGTTAATGATCAAAAGCAGATATCTCAGGGAATGTATGACAACAAAATACGATGAGCATAAAATATTAGACGATAAGTACTAAATTAAAAAAAAAGAAGTCATCAGTGATTGATTGATTGATTGATGAGAAGTGATTTTTCATTGAATCGATTTAATTTATGATGTGAAATATAATTTTAAAATTGATTTATGTTCTATGAAATAGTTATTCTAACTCGGTTTTTACTCAACTATATATTCATATATATATATATATTAGTTTAAATAAATTCACTATCCAGGACTAATAAGGGAAATGAAAACAGACGAGAGAGCAGGTGCGCTAGATTTGACTGAGATTGGAGGCTCGCTGACGCCTGTCGACCTTAAGATGTAGCTCTAGCAATCCGCTTGTCCACATCTGTTAGCTTACTACCCAAATTAATTATTCGCTCCTACCAAGTAGTAACATGTGATATTTCATCACATTGTTTACAGAAATCAATGCCTTTGTTGAAACAAACTTCCTATGGATTCACTTGGACCATCGAAGTATTTTAAAATTCAGCCTGTCTTAACCACTGAACAACCGTATCGATCTTTTGCAGCCATAGGTTGTAAATTCTAAGAACCTAACCTCATATCCCTCTGATAAACACTTCTAATCTCGTGGAGATGTAATAGGAGTGGAGATAATAATTACTAGTAGAAAGCTATTAAATTGTTATCTGAAGATAATGGGCGAGCCTGAAGATTCGCTGTCGGGCCGCCCTAACTTCACCTAGTCTCCCCCCCCACCTCTAACCCCCTCTCCCCTAACCTCACCTGGTTGGCCGCCTCTTATTACACGCACCTGCTCCAACTCAACACAAAGGCCACACCTGACCCTGCCTAGTTTACTAATAATTCCGCGCCCCCTCCCCCAACTCTCTCCACAAATTAGTGTTGGTGAGGTTAGACTATTACATTCGCCCCTTTACCTCTTGTCTACCATCATCCCCCTTCATCCCTTGTTTGCCTATGTCATCTATCTGACACTGGAAATATTTGTGACTGACTAAATGGAGATGAAGAATAAAGAATATTGAGAAACAAACTAGCAACCTTCAAAAAATAATAATTTTAAAATTCCTGAAATTCATTCAACTGTTCCTGTAAATTTTTATCAAGAACTAAAGTTACTTTGAAGACCTAAAAATTAATGTATAGATTTAACTTTTTGCTATGAAATTACTTTCTTAAAACAAAAAAAATTATAAATAATCACTTTTCAATAAATAAATCGGCATTTCGGGTTTGAAACAGCACAAAAGGGATTTTATGAAAATAAACTTTGCTTACTAATAAAGTGCAAGTTCAATTTATATGCTAGTTTAAATTACCAATGACTTGCCAATTTTATATTTAATAATGAAAAATAAAATATTTAAAAAAATGACGAATGGATGCGCGTATTTCTCAAGTACGCTTTTCTTACCTAACCATTTATTGTAGGAATTTTCGGTCAAGACTGTGGTAGGATTGGGTCGAAAGAAGATGGAAATAAAAGTTTATTCTTTTAGGCTTCCACGACCACTATTATTACAAAAGACTTTGTTTATTTCTTCTGGTTTAGACCGTGCAGATAAATTTCTCGCCAACGTTTTGTCAACCATGCTGCTGACTTCCTCAGGGCTGAGATGAGAGTTCTTTAGACCAGCGGCCTGAACCACGGCCAAATCTGAGCAATATTCAACATTATTATTGTCATTATAAATCGTGATTATACATTTTAATAATAATTATTGTAATTATACATTGTAACTATCATATGTATACTTAAAATTATAAAAATAATTTAATCATGTTAATTATAATATAATTAAATGACCGGTCTTAAATTATTTAACATTATTTCCCTCTTCTCATGACCCAACCAAACCACAGTCTTGGCCGAAAATTCCTACAATAAATAGTTAGGTTAAAGTGTTGTGGATCTGATGAGGAATACTTAAATTCAAGTAGTTATTTATACCTCAATTTTAATTGTGCAATGTAAAATTTTTAATCATTGGTAATTTAAACAAACACATTAATTGAATTTTCACTTGATCCAAACTATTACGGACCATTCTTTTACTGTTAGATTTTTTTTTTTTTAGTAAGATTTTTTTTTTTGTGCGATGATCTTAGCTGCGAAAGGCTGATAGAACTAGTCCGCTCGGCGATCTAATAGCAAGTGAAGTGACTCAATAGCGTCGCTCCCCTCTTCTAGGTTTTGGCGGTACAGTACATTTTTTCGATTTTAGAGGCAATGATCTGTCCGTTCCATCTGGCGGGCAGTCCAGGTCCGAGACTAAACATCAACAATAAGATAAAATTGTCATATATGGTTCATAAAATACCAAAATAAAAGCATATTATGTATCCAAACATCCATATAAAAGAAAATAAAAATAAAAATTGCTGACGCGCCTTACAAGATTAAGTGAAAGTATTATGTAGGAGCCGATTTTAAGACAAGTTCTTAGGTCAAGTTGGAATTAAAGTAAAGAAACGTTGATAAGCCTGGGAAAATGTGTTCTGGTTCCTGCTGAGCCTGGTGGAGAAACCAGCACTGTTCCGGTTATAAGCTTGTATTCCAACTTGACCTTACCCAGATATTAATTAATTTCGAGTCTGGAATGTAGTTTACGTTAGAATTAGTTGAGAGCTTTAACTAACTTTTGTTAGAGGGAACTTCTAGAAAAAGTTAATCGGATATTCATAAAATATGTCATGATATACATAAATATTTTATGCTAATGTGAAAGTAAACTAGTACTGTAGTAAATTCTGCTTGCAAATATGTGATAAGAGAAGAAAAACAAGTGATTTACCACAACCTTTGTTGAATTATATTTTCAAGACTTTCCATACTTGTGAACCTTATTTTTTTCGTACCTTAATAATGAAATATTTTATGTTATGAAATATACATAACTTGTAACAGCAACCAATATGTATTTATTGTTTTCTTTTTCACAAACACTTACACTAGCACTACGGTCCATACAGCTTCGTCTTGTGTTCCCTTCAGCTCTGTCAGCAATAGTCTTACAAATCTTCATAATCGGTACTCATCCCAAGCCTTCATGTCTGTCTGTACACATTCCAGCCAACGCAATCGAGACATCCCACTCCTTTGCATGCTTCCCATAGATCAGTTTTTTGAGGATTCTATTGGGCTCCATTCTCTCCACATTTCCCAACCATCACATTTGTCCCACCGTAATAGAAGAAAGACTATCTTCCTCTTCAAAAAATTCCTGCAGTTCCTTTTCGGTTCTAGACCGCTAGGCATCTCCAACCTTCACCACACCGAAAAATCAACATAGGACTGTTTCTTCAATATCTTTAATATTCATTTTGCGTTTATTATTCTGTATGCGTTCATGGCCCGCTGTTTAAGTAACCGTCGGCCTTACTACCGTCTTGTATATTATCAGCTTTGCCTTTCTTCAAAGGTCCCAAAGTGTCTTCTGTAAGTCCCATTGGCAACGATTGCCGGCTAAGATTCTGGTGTTCACGTCTGATTCCGTCGAATTATCGGTGGTTACCAACTTGGATTCTTTACAGCTATGGAATTGGTACTCTCCAAATTGTATTGACAACTCCTCCATGCGCCATTTTGTGGTATGGAGTGATTTCAATCCCGAGTTCCCTCGTAGCTCCAAGAAACTCCTCCAGAGCTCCTCCTGAATAGGCTTGGCGTATATTGCGGAAATCACCGCGTTATACTCAAATCCAAGTAGTAATTTTTAGTAATTAAAGTTATACTGCAGTTAAAATTTATTAACACCATGATTAGGATGAATGGAAAAGGTTGGAGAGGCACATCATCGAAATTATGCTCCATAAAATATTTTACTCTTTTATATCGTGTTTGTCTAGTTTGAACCATGTACATAGTGTTATCCTGTTTATTAAAATTACTAATTTTAATAAACCATACTAAGTTTATTTTAATAAACCACTTGTTTTTTTATTGAATCTGAAAGTGGTTTAAGAAAGGGTTTGATTTGATACCGACTGCACTTATTAATTTTAAATTTCGGTCCTAATTAACTAATATATTTGTTTTAAAATATAAAAGGTTTTTAAATTTTTTTTACCAAGTTATGAAGAGGCATGAGGAGAAATGCATACATATTTTTAGTTGTACGGATTTGGTTATGAAAAAAAAGTTAATGCCGCTAAATTAATTAATTCCTGAACTCCCATGAAGGCTTGAGTAGGAAGGATGTTGCTAAACAGTTACAATATACGTGGGACAGTTATAAAGCTAAAATAGATAAGCGTGCCAGGGACAAATGAAGTTAGGGAGCATGTCGCTAGGAAGCACGACTTTATCTCAAATGTCACAAGTTGTCAGCGGTAATAAGTTACAACTTCACTCCCGCGAACAACGGGCGAGCTCTAGTTCCCAAACAACGGTGTTGAATCAGAATGTAAACTTATTCATTTATTATTAACGTCGCTAAAATCAAACCTTAGCTAGCCACTACGATCTCTACATCGCGCTTTGAGATGACAAATTTAATCAGAAGTCCCTAGGATTCAAAGTCTCGTTACTAATCAGTTTACCAGCTCTTGGTCCACTATATTGCATTTAAAACATTCTAATATAATTGTAGTACTCTATTTACAATATTCCGCGAACTTATCGGACAAGACGGAAAGGCATTATTGGAGGTGTAAGATAGTTATTGTTTAAGTTAGAAAAGAGTATTCTCTATGTGGGATACGGTACTCGTATCTCTGAGGTAGTGGACTGTATGTTATAAAGATAATGTTAAGGCGTGATTAGATTGAATAATTTTAATAGGAAGCAAATGGAAGTACCACGGGAATTGAATGAAGTCTCAGATATTAACAAAGCGTTTGATTTATTAATTTAAATAACATGCGAGATTTCTTAAATACTATTAAATATGCATGTAAAAGAAGATACAAATTAGTAATAGCTTCTACTTACTAACTTAAAACTAAACATGTAACTTAGCGATCTAATGAACAAATTAATTTTAAACAAAAAAAGAAGAACAAATGATTAACATGAATTGGAGCGATAATTAACAATAATCGAAATGCTCCATGCTAGCATAATGGCCAAAGATATAATAACTACAAAATGAAATTGAACGTTGTAATGCAGATTTCAATAAGGCGCGAAGATGTGCGAATAATTATTATCTTCGCCAGTGATCACGGCATGACGGAACAATGAGTATAATATCATTAATTAACTTGAACTGTCCGGTTGATACCATGTGATACGTTGATCATCCGGAGAAGAATTAGTTGACAATTTGAGGCCTTATGATAATGAAATGGGACTTACAATTTGTGTGATGTAAACCCAATTAGCACCTCAGCATAGCTTCTGGCGAGTGACAATTTTGAAACCTCTGGACGTCCTCACAGGAATAGCGGCTTGAAAGCGGATTACTAGGCGGCAGTGTGCGATGATCTTAGCTGCGAAGGGCTGATAGAACTAGTCCGCTTGGCGATCTAATAACATGTGAAGTGACTCAATAGCGTCGCTCCCCTCTCCTAGGTTTTGGCGGTACAGTACATTTTTCGATTTTAGAGGCAATGATCTGTCCGTTCCATCTGGCGGGTAGTAGTCCAGGTCCGCGACTAAACAGATAAATTGGTAGAAATTAATATGAATAAAAGGCATCATTACTGTAGATATTATAATAAGTGAAATACAAAACTTACATTACTTACATTGAGTTTATTGTCCATCTGTGAATGGCTTCGGTTTACATTACTTCTCGGTGTGGCTGTACTCACCCAGCTGATGAGTGATCTACTCCATGTTGCTTATGGAGCACACCCTGGTTCCGTGTCTACTTGTCTACTGTACTGGTCTACTACTGACCATTTTTTCTCACTTTTTTTTGGCTTGGTGGGCTTCCTAGAGGGCTCTGCCTTTGGTACAAAGAGGTAGAGAAGGTAAAGTAAGAAGCGTGGTCGTTTTAGATTGATAAGTCGTAAAATAGAATAACTAATATTGTTTTTCATAATTAAGTATGAATCTATATATATTAATTTTCAAAAGTAGTGTTATGAACATATTTCAGTTCAAATGACAGAGGTCAATGTCACGAGACATAAACCAATTAATGTTGATACCACAATAGTCTGCTCACAAACATCCGTCAATTTCCATCCTAGTTAAAGATTTAGATAATTATAATAAATTATCGATGTACCATATATATATATATATATATATATATATATATATATATATATATATATATATATATATTTTATCCAATGCCAGCACGTGGCATTTCTGCCCTATGCCGCCGAGCTTCCCAATTAAGACATGCATCGTCATCATTGTTTGGAATATCCTTAAGACCACTGCTATGGCGTAAGTGTGCACCGTCCATTACATCAGAAAGACAAATTGGACAATTATCGGTTTCTGCGATACCCAGGTAATCGTGGCCTGTGATGAGTCTGAACCTCATCTGAACAGCTTCGCCTCTCGGAAGATCTCGGGGTAGCCATAAATATGCACGTTATCCCTGTGTTAGTTTTTACGTTTCATAAGAGTTTATATATTTATATATGAATACATATAAAAACCCTTCATAATTTCAAGCAATGCTTGTTTTTTCAAACGCAAATACATGAGGAGGATGAAGTTGGATATATTTATGTATACGGATGGATATAATGATAAATCGCGGCTGTATTCGGCCCTGCCCTGCATGACTTATATATCAGAGGGATCTTGCTCATTAATGGCGGGAGCTGAGCCATATAAATGGTCCCTATCTACCTCAAACTCCCTCTCGTTTCTACCCTCGACGATTTTATTTAACATAAGAGAAGAAAAAATTAATGTTCATTTCTATAATTATGTAAATGTGCTCGACGAAATCTGCCTGCTACTATCTCTTCTTTTATGTTTTTTCTAAATTATGTTAATAACTTAATAGGATATTTAATTACTCAGTTTATTTTTTGGTTTAGTTTTTTAAGATAGACATGTTCGTTAAACGGTGATAGAAAAAAATGACATATGTGTGTGTGCGTGTGTGTGTGTCTGCTGGGTACTTGAATTAATAACTTAAAAAAGAAGATTTCGATCAAAAAATTATTAAATAAACTCTGTATGCAAATGCTAAATAAAACGGTTAAATGTAAAATACAATAAATTATTTAACTCTCTTTTAATTTTTAAAAGTTTTTCATAACAATTTTTCCTTTGAAATTAATATATTTTGATGACACACATCGTTGATACATTTTTATGACATTCATTCTTACAACAGATAAATGATATTCTTAGAGGAAGGTTTATAAAATACGTTTCACAAGACTGGAATTTGTAATTTTCCCAGACATAAAATACTAAAGGTAATATGTTTACTTATTTTACTACAACTTTTCTGAAGTGGAAAATATGAAAATTCCTACTTATGTACCCCAGCCTCATCATATATGTCTGTAATAAAATTTTTAGGTTCAGTTCTTTCTTCAAGAGACTTTTTTTTCTGTTTTATTTCTTTGAATACATTTATTCAATATGGCTCAAACTTTTGTTATTGGATATTATCCTTTCTTATTTTATTCAAGGTGGAAATTTATTTCAATCTTTGAGTATAGAAGAAATATTTAGTTCAATCATTTATGTCAAGTGTAATTAGGATAAAAAGTTTTAAATTATTTCATTTAATTCTCAATAAATGTTCATATTGACTCCATAGACTGTATTAAAATTTTACAAGTTGATTCATGTTTTCATATTTTAATGCACTTTATGTAATTATTATTTATACTAATTATACTTCAAAAGCATTTGTTTAGAGTTATTCATATTATTAATAACGCGTATGTATTATAAATGACTTTTTTAATTTAATTATTGTTTCTTTTGATTTTAACTTAACTTTTAATCAATAAAGTATTAAGTAACATTTAAAACTTCTAATTATTTGGTTAATAACGGCATGCCGCATGATGCTAATGCATCATTCACTTACTATCAGTAATTATAATGTCCGGTGGTTCTTCTCTTATTTCCTCTTTTTTGTATCTTCTGAAAAAAATATTCTTCGATGGGGCTAATGAATGGGTAACTTGGGGCAGATAATAATGATATTAAAAACTCCTTGAAAAGAAGAATATTCTGGCTTGAAAAGATGTGTTTGCTACATTTTAGTTTTTCTACTTTTATTTAAATCACCATAAAGGTATTTATAAACATAAATTGTTTCTTATTAGTTTGAACACTTGAAACTATTATGTTGTAATGGGTACACTTTTTTACAAAATAAATTTTTAAAAAGTGTTTCCACTTAATAAACCAGTTTCAATTTTACTTAAATGAGAAACTATTCAATCTGTTCGCAGCCGTCATTGGACCCCGTGAGCAGTAAACGATTCCAGAGGTCACCCTGTTTATAATTAGGTACTCTTAATTGGGAAAAAACTTTACGGTTAAGCGTGCTCATTGACCAATCCTCTCACTGCAAAAACGTTGTCCTAGAAACCGTATAGGCTCTGAGTACCATCTAGTTAGTCTATGGCCCTTCATACAGCTTTTTTTCTTATTAAGGAAGGTAAGGATAACACTAAATCTAAAATAAAAGATGGAGTAACATATATTTAATTCATTACCATGACAGTCTCAAACGACGAATTAAAAAATATATGTTTAATGCCACTATTTTAGAAGAGAATTAAAAATAACAAGATGAATACGATAATAGCAAATTGCTTTAGCATTTTTATGAAATGTATTTTCTGATGTTAGTAGAAACTACATGAGGGGCTCAGGATCAAAAGCGGATTACTCCGAAATCTGAAAAATTGACTTTTTCAGATTTTCCGCTATTCATTATCTACCGCAACACTTTTCCACCTTATTTCTCGGGGTCTTAGTTCTGTTCTGAACCTGTAGTGTTGAGAGCACTAGCTTGACTAAATTAGCGAAAAACATAAAAAGTCATATTATGAAATTTGAGTGATCGGAGTGGCTCAGTGGTGGAGCACTGAGACGCTATTCCGAAGATCCTGGGTTCAAATCCCGCAGCTGGAAAGACTTTCATTTAATCTGTTAGCAGCTGCAGGGATCTGAGACCCTATTGGGGCTCACCCAGCTCTATAAAGTTGATACCCAAAATAAGGTAGAAAAATTTGGCCGTTGAGCGTGATCTAGTAGAAATCATCTCCTTCCATAACAGTTGTCAAAGAAAATGTACAGTCTCTACTACGTACTGAATCCCAGGCCGGTTGTAGTGGTACAGATTGTTTTTTTATGAAATTTAGAGTTATCCTTCTCTGATCCTGCATATTCATATTACTAATGTTTTAAATGTAATCGGTCGAAGTTGTTTGATAATAAAGCTGCTCTTTTTCCTCAGCAGTTAGTGATCTGTTGAAGTAAGATTGTTCCAGAAAAGGTCGTCAAACATGGATTACGGTCTTGATAGTCAGTTTCATGCGGTGTTTGTTCAACAAGATTTACCTGCATTAGGCTAATTAGTTATTTTCTGCTCTTATAAGATAAGAACTTACATTCTACCTAATTTCTCGCGTAATACAAATTATTTTTAGTTTTGTTTGCTTGACTTTAATCTTATCTAGCAACTTATAACAAATTATGCCTGTATCTGTTGTAGCCGAATTAAGAATTGGATACAATTCAATGTAAGCATGGGGAGACACCCGAAATTAGGAGAGTGAAGTTGAGTAGGCGTTCCCTGACGACCCAGTTATCTCCATGTTGATATCATTGAATTATGCATAAGCTGCCCACTTCTTTTCTCCCATCACCCCTTTGTTTAACCAGCCGGAATCTCCCAGACCCTCTTTTAATTCCTTCTCCTTTTATTTTTTTGTTTGTGTGTGTTTTAAATCTCAAGTCCTTACTGATAATTTTATGTCGCAGTTTAAATAAATGTTATTATGCCCATGAGCTAGGGTCCTCAGGCTAACTGGTAATGGCGTCCTTCGTAGGAGACCTAGAATGGCATGTCCAAGACTGTGCGGTGTCAGGTACAAGTTAAAAGATACCTATTCTAATTATACCTGGATAGATATTGTCCAATTTGCCGTGGCAGCATAGAACGACGTTAAGTAAATAAACGAACAATAATATAAATGAATGTCAGGCTAAAGTTTAAATGTATTGAGACCATTGAGTAGGGTGAATCGAAAATGTTAAAAAGACAAATCATTGTAATTATATTTCTTTGTTGTTAATTTTAATGCTTCCAAAACACATCCTAATGAATGTGAAAAAATATCTACACCTAATAAAAACAATTTTTTATCGTTCAAGACTCAATATACTCAAATGAAAATAATAAAAAAAATCAGCTTACTGCTACTAAAAGTTTTCTATACACCTAGGAAAACTCTTCGATTACCGTATTTTATGAAATTTTAATACATATAATAGATTTATATTAAAGAGGGCGAGTGTACCCTCGCAGTGGTTGGTATGTACTATAACTTATTTCCCCAACGATTTTCTAAAATGTTTGTTATTCTGTTTAAAAACCTGAACCAATCCTGTGAAATTTTCAGAATCCCTAATTTTTTAATTTGCAACCTCCCCTCCCCCCCCCCCAGTACTCACCTATTCTTTTATAATGACATTTAACTACAGGAAAAACTTGGCTGAGCACGATATATGTTGAATTATCTGTACAAACTTTGGCTTCAAAACAGTCTCCATCATGTACTGAACCCAAGACGCTTCATGAGTTATAGTTATACAGTTTTTTTGTTTGTTTTATTTAGTTTTCGTAGCTTAAATAATCTGAAAACCAACTTTTCATTTTTCCCTTCAACCAAAGATATTTTGTCTCCCTGTACAAATTTACCCAGATTCTAGTAAAATTTAGGAGACCCACATCGTTCGTTTAGCCATCAAGTGACGTTAAATAAATAAACTTTATCGATCAACAGGCTCGTTGAGATAAAATTGTTTGAGTCTCCTAAGGACCGGAGGGATTGTAAAAGTGGCCAGTACTCTAAATCAAGAGGAGAAGCACCCTGATCCTGTGGGCTGCAGCATCAGCGCAAAAAATGAGGTTACCCGTTTAAAGGCAGCTCTAATCTTCTTTATTTCTATAATGCTATAAAAGTACAATCATAATAAAATTTAATGCATTTTATATATTAAACATTATAGCTATAATAAATCAAACACAGACATGTATAAATATGCATGCATTTAATTTCAACAAGACAGAAAATATGCCCACAAATAATTTTTTTGCCATTGAAAATATTAAAATTTTCGATAAGGATTTGTGTTTTAAAAATTAATAATATTTTTAAAATTAACGGTGGGACGGTGTAGCTACTTGCGTAGAACGCTGAGTTACTGAGCTGTAAGTCCCGAATTCGAAGCCAGTCATGGGAAATAATGTATTATGTTAATAGTCGTGGATCGGCATTGTGGCTGGTACTTATCAAGCTCGTCCAGCCTCATAATAAAGTGGATGTCCTTATATATTAGAAACTATTTGCTGTTTAATGCAATCTCGGTCCAATTAATTCTCTGCACAACCGTTCGCTTCGAAACAGTTCAGTCTCTACCATGTACTGATTTGTGGACAACTTTTTTCTGTTTTTTACTTAAAAAGCAGGTGCAGTCTTCAACCAAAGACATTTCATATTAGGGTGACCTGAGGTATAGTTTTTAGCAAAACAACCTACTAAGCAAAAGCTCGCGGGTTTGTAGTCCGGCAGGTGGCCCTAGGATTTTTTAAAAGGAAGTAAAAAATCCTTAGTTTTGCCGTCCCTCTCGACTTTGGTTAAAAATCGCTATATTAATTAAACAAGGATAGGAAAAAATTATAGCTCCCACTGTAGCATCTTCCGAATAGCATTAGCAGTATAAACAAAGATATTTCCATCAAATTAAAAAAATCTCTATCATCGACTGAGCAAGACTCTTTATGGGTTGTAATGAAATTTTTTTTTTTAATTGTTTTATTTATCCTCATATAATTTTCTTTGGAGAATGAAGATAGTTGGAGGGGGTTCTGTCAAAGAAACACCAAATAAGTCAAGATTTATTTTTAATTGTGCCGACGTTTCCTCTATCTAATTTACGTATCGCCTTCAAATCCCATTACAAACTCTCCCATATGTATGCCCGTATCAAAGGTCCTATTCCCCTCAAACAACGCTCACATGTTGTCTATCGTATCCCCTGTTCTACTATTAATTGCCACTCTTCCTACAACTAAAAACTACCTTAAAGAATGTATTACCCAACACAAATATGCCATTTTCTCCCATAACCAAACCTCCTCTAAACTCTCCGAACATGCCCTTTCATTAAACCACATTTGCGACTTGGAAAATACTTCTATCCTAGCTTCTGTAAGCAACCATGATAAACGTATCCTCTCTGAAACGATCCACATCAATTTTGATTCCTCCGCTCTCAATCTTAAGACCGACTCACATCGCCTATCCTCCACCTACTCCCATATTTTTAATTTACTCAAAAACCTTAAATTCTTTTACTTTGTTACTGCTTCCAGCATTCGTTCTGTTATATTTGTATATACTCTCCCCCTTTTTCTACGACACATTATGACCTCTTGACCTATATTTTATTGTTATTATCTTCTTACCATTTCCCATTTATTTAGCCATTAGTACTCTTGGCTGCCTTTTATCATCATCATTTATCATTTTTTATGTGTCATTTAATTTACCTATTTACTCATTTTCCTTTACTCTCTCTCTTAGTTACATTTGTTGCCGTTAGAGATCGCTGCTTGCGCTTCGGTCTTGCTTTGTAACGTATTTTAATTGTCGGTTACTCATTTCACCCAGCCGCCTCTCCCATTAGATTCGTACACATTTCAATATTTATATCTTTTCTACATCCTTCTCCATCTCAATTCTTCACACCTATTTCTCCCTTCATCACTTTGGCATCCATCATATGTTGTAATCAAAGAGTTCATGATTTATAAGCATCATTTTTTAATTTGTCAATATTTATTTTTAAATTTATCTCCTTTCCCGACTGGTATTTTATATCATTATAAATGGTATTTCTATACGTTTCTTCTATATTTACATCATATTTTATATCAATATAACTTCATTCTATTGTAATTATATACATTTATATAACATACCATACGTATATTTTCAAATTTTTTCATCTCTTCCTGTCATTCAACGAGATTCCTATTCATTACTTTCTACCTATTTCTTCTGTATTTATTCTTTGGCATCATATTTTGTATGTACTTTTACTTATTCATATTTTTAATACAGTTTACTTATGTAACCTCTAGGAGTCCTTTTATCATACATTTTATATTTTATCTGTAATTAATGTAGGTTTTCCATACCTTTATATCTCACCTTTTTATATTTATACTGTTTCATTTTGTATCTTTCTGTTTACCTTCTCATTTTTCTTTCTCTTTGTATTTTGTTTAAATTATCACCCTTCTGTACATTTATTCTGTATTTATTTTTGTATTCATTATCCTTAATTATACTATTTTTACTTTTCCATTACTCTATATGTTATTATATTCTTGGTACTGTATGTTGTTTAAAGTTTAATTTGTTTTTTTTTTGTTTTTTCTCTCGTAGCCCTGAACATGGCCTACAAAGTAGGTCAAAACGTCGGCACAAATAAAAATAAGTCTTGACTTATTTGGTGCTTTTTTTTACTGCAACCCCCCCCCCCCCCCCATCTCTCCATTCTCCATTATATTATCCAGTCAACTATTTTCCTCTCTAATATAATTTTCTTTGAACATATCTTCTATCTCTAATTTAGTCTTAACCTCGATCATGACTTAGACAAGTTTTGCTCGAAATAAATAAAATAAATTTTGACCGCAACGACTACTTATTTTATCCTAACATTTATTGCCAGACTGTCCATAACTTTTTTTTTTATATAAGTATTCCTATAACTATTCAGCTTTTGTGTTTAAACTATACCCAAACGCCCATCTATCCATCCCTGATGTGTTAGGAACTGGATTATTATCGATATGGGGTATTTGGTTTTGGTTTAGAGGCTTTGATGGCTAACGCTTGCAGTGGTTTCAGATGGGCAAAGACGTTGTAAATTTGCAACGATAGCAAGTAGTCCTCGTAAATGGACACTTTCAAGTTTGAATGCCTGTTTGGAGTTGGAGTGTGTACCTGTAGGCTAAGTTAATTCAATTAACCTCCGACTGAGGAGCGCGCCCTCTGCTCCCTACACCCTTCTCCCTTCTCTCTACAAACTCCTTGCACAAATCTCATTTCCGTCCGGTGCAATAAATTGCAGTTCCTCCTTATGACCACTTGTTGTTGAAACGTCTTAATAGTTATGTAATATATCAAGCCTGTTATCGCAAAGCTCGTTAGTCCATTTTTTTTCGGTTTTTTTTTTCGTAATGCCCTGAGAAGCCCTCTATCAATGATTAAAACGATTTGTTTCAAAACCCGTTTACAGCTTGTTTAAAAAAAACAAAAATGATTCTGTGTTATGCTAAACCCCGGCAAGTCCTTAGTTCGGCAGTTAAAAGCTCACAAAGTCCTTTTTGAGTCGAAAGTGAAGTCACTTCGTACGACAGGAAGCGTGTTAAAAAAAGAACAAGGATTTAAAAGGTATTTTTCGAAGTGTTTCAGTGAGTTTGATGATATCTTTAAGCTAAAACCAACTAAATCAAACGCAAACTGTCATATTTTTGAGGATTCTAGAATTCAGACGGCATGACACTTTATTTGGTGATCTCTAATATGTTTTTGATGGGCTCCTTATTTATAGTACATAAACAGGAGATGCTAAGTACAAAGCACCATGTTTAAGTTAAATGCAGAAATGAATGAATAGTCCTGTGTCCATGGTCCATTTTTGCACTTGATTACTATCAAGCTAAAGCTTCGTAGCGATGAGACGCATAACAATTTCCTGTGCGAAAATTCTCGATGGTAGTAGCTAACAGAAGTAGCAAGGATAACATATGTGGATTTGTTGTTACTCAAAAATTTATTACTAACTTTTTTTTTTTTTGTTAATTCTCTAGATAATTATCTAAATTATTTGAAAAAATATTTGTCCTACAAAATACATGGTTTGATCAAAGGACCGGGATAACGTACCACGCAATTAGTAGGACAATATGACTGTTAAATTATATAAATATTAACTAAGTAAAAAAAAAAATCAGCTGGTTAGTAATCATTTTTGATGACTTCGTTATCGATACATGTTGGAAGGGACTCTTTGATCAAACCATACATTTTGTAGGACAAATAATTTAAATAATTATCTTGAGATTTAACAACAAAAAAAACAGTTAGTAATACATTTTTTACAATCATCAAATCGACATATTTTATCCTTGCTACCTCTGTTGCTACCCACTATCGAGAATTTTCGCACAGGAAATTGTTGGGCATCTTATCGAAACGAAGCTATTCACGAAGATTCAGCTTGATAGTAATCAAGTGCAATAATGGACCATGGATCCTAGACTAGAAATTCCATGACTTTCTAACGATAGAGATTAGATTTCATGAGTGAACTTTGCAATTGTTAACTTGTTTTTGTTTAATTAGAAATTAACAAGTATTGTTTGAAAGAATTGAAATATTATTGGAACTATTTGCTAGATTTGAAGTACAAATGATGCATGACAGTGCTGATGTCGCTAGTAGTGGAGTAACGGCCTATATAAAATGTATTTTTTTATTCTAGTTGTATTTAATGTGCTGTATTTTAATTTCACATTATTTTTTCTTGGTAGAAGTAATTGTAAAAAAAATATTTTCCAAATATATAGGCTGAGTTTTACGTTAGGTCTTACCTCTTAGCTACGACTTTACTGCTTCATTGTCAAGCAATTATGGAATGATGGTAGAGGTGGTTATACCATGAGCATTGCATGATAATAAATACCATACAATAATACTTAAGGATAGTAGATAATCATATAATAATCTGCAGCAATTTCCTCTTGGAAATGTAAGCATAAAGTTTTAAACAATTTATTCACTGTGTTTCGTAGTGTTTTTTTGTTTGTTTGTTCTTTTAACGTCACTTTATGCTGCTATGGCTAATCGGACGATGCTACAGTGGGAGCTCTAAATTTTTCCTATCCAGGTTTAATTAGGATAGGGATTTTTAACGAGTACCTGACATCGTACAGGCTCGGGACCCCCGTTTAACGTCCCTTCCGAAGGACGGCGTAACTAAGGATTTTTTTCTCCCTTAAAAAAATCCTAGGGCCACCTGGCGGGCTACGAACCCGCGATCTTGGCTTTAGTAGTTTGTTACGCTAACCACTAGACCACACGTGACCTTGAGTGTTTTTTTTTATTTCAGTTAAATAAAATTAGAAGTTCATTAGGTAAGTGAGATCTAAACCACTCGGTTCCGGATATTATTCTTATTTAAAGGCATAAGTTGGGGAAATATTGGGAGGAATTCGGAAATCTTTCTAAAACTTCTAACCGAGAAAACAGGAAACCAGTTTCTGAAGGAATAAGAAGAAAACAAGTTGCTTGAGAAAGAATATAACCGATATACTTCGAACCTTGTGACTTAATGCTTGTTTATGTTTCTCTCTCCTTCCACAATGGATACCAACCCCCTTTTGTATTTTCTTAGTTCCGTACAGTTTGTAAAGACGAACTGTCCCGCCGTTGGAAGAATAACATTTCATGAACAGTGGAAGATACCGTCAATAAATATAAGGAACTACATAAAAGTATCGAATATGCGATTCTATCGGCCTTAAAAAGCTTTAATATTTATTGAGAGAAATATTAACATTTTTTTAACGTTTCCCCCATTCTGAGCAGTACTCATATATAATTCATTTGGTAAAAGCTATATTTATACTGTCACAACTGAAGTAAAATAAGCTAAACGAAATGCCGAACACAAAATACTCTTTCGACAGTATGAAGAGATTTACAATGGAGAAACCTCTAAACACCGATTATGAGAACAATAAACTTAAATGCATTACGGTCACCTGTGGTCTAGTGGTTAGCGTAACAAACTACTAAGCCCAAGATCGCGGGTTCGTAGCCCGGCAGGTGGCCCTAGGATTTTTTTAAGGGAGTAAAAAATCCTTAGTTACGCCGTCCTTCGGAAGGGACGTTAAACGGGGGTCCCGAGCCTGTACGATGTCAGGTACTCGTTAAAAATCCCTATCCTAATTAAACCTGGATAGGTAAAATTTAGAGCTCCCACTGTAGCATCGTCCGATTAGCCATAGCAGCATAAAGTGACGTTAAATGAACAAACAAACTTAAATGTATTTGTTTTTACTTGAATAGGTTACATTGGTTTAACTAATTATGTATTAAGAAATAATTAAATAGCGATCATATTTCTCAAGCATCACATATACGACGTTCTCAATCTCAGATGTCTTTTGTCCAATAAAAATAAGTAAATCAGAATGATGTAATCAAAGCCATATTTAAATTCATTTATTTCTTACATTATTTAACCTTTATTTTCTTTTAAACTATATTTTTCAACGATTACACAAGGGAACAACATTTTTGTTGCATGAAATATTTTGACTAATATTCTACTTCCTCGAGGTGCTGATTTAAGATCTGAAGTCAGTTTGTTTGTATCAGCTTTACTTTTGGGGTTATAATTATAAACTGTTTTTTAAGATGAAAATATTTTTTATTAAGAAAACTATTAAAAAAATTACCACTACATATCAAAAAATTTTCTTTTGTAAGATTTTCTGGCTTGATTCGGTTCACGGGGGCTGTTTTTAATGCTCCAACAATAGTCCGCCATCATGTGAGCATTCCAGTGACCTTGGTAACGTTCCTCCATAGTTCGAATGTCCTGATGGAACCGTTCCCCTTGTTCTTCACTCAGATCACCAAGATTTTCAGGGAAACGGTCCAAATGGCTGTGGAGGAAGTGTACTTTGATGCTCATATTACAACCAAGCTGCTGGAAGTGTAACAACATTAGTTCAATATGCTCCGCATAGCTTTCTTCCTTTTTGTTTCCCAGAAAATTTTGAGCAGTCCAAACGAATTCATTCCAGGCATTTTTTTCAATATCAGTCATGTAACTAATAAAGTTTTCATCCTTTATCAACCTTCTTATTTGGGGACCATCAAAAATTCCATTTTTAATTTTTTCTTGGCTCAAATTAAAGAACTTCTTAGAGATGTATTTATAGCAATCACCACCCTTGTTCAAAGCTTTGACAAATTGTTTCATGAGCCCTAGTTTGATATGCAAAGGTGGCAGTATTATTCGATCCGTGGGCACAAGGGGCTCATTTATTACATTCAGTTGTCCCGGAACCATAGATTGCCTGGAAGGCCAATCTTTTCTAATCCAGTGCTCAGACCTAGCTCTGCTGTCCCATAAACAAATAAAACATGGATATTTTGCATATCCACCTTGTTGTCCAAGAAGAAAATTCACCATTTTTAGATCAACACTTATCAACCACTTTTGTTCGTTGTATTTGATTCTATCCATTACAGAAGCTACAGTAGCATATTCTTCTTTGACTGTAGTTGAATGTGCAATCGGTATCGAACCCAGCTTATTGCCGTTATGCATAAGTAAACATTTCAGGCTACGTTTAGAGGAGTCAATAAATAAACGCCATTCATTTGGATCATACTTCTGTACTCCCATTGCTTTCAATAAACCAGGAACATCTGAACAAAAAGCAAAGTCGTCATCTTTAGAAAAGAATGACAGCAATTCTGCCTCTCGGTTACGATAGTATGAAATTCTTGTTTCTGGGGTTAAAAGATTTCTTTGCTTTAATCGAGAAGCTAGAATCTCCGATGTCTTTTTAGAAAGACCAAGATCTCTGATTAATGCATTGAGGTCTTCCTGATTAAAGAGCTGGGGCTCAGAAGTAAAATCAGGGTAAGAATCACTTGTCCGACTTTCATCACTTGAAGAATAGTTTTGTTTTTCTATATCATGATCATTTTGTACAGATGAAGAAGCTTGGGGTACTGGTGCATCGCCAGAGAACAAGACTGGTCGAGTAACAGATAACAAGTTTGGATAAGACCATTTCGACCGGTTATTTTTATTAATTCCATTAATATCAATCACACAAAAATAACAATCATCTTGATGATTATTAGGTTCCCGCCAAATCATTGGTGTTTGATACTTAAAATGGGGTCTTTTCTTATTTGCCCATAATCTCAAAGACTCAACACATGTTTTACATACCATATGAGGGATCCAGTACTTGTCACGGATGTCCAAAGCGAATCCAAAGTAATCAAAATATACCTGTGTTATAAACTCTGACACACTTAGCCTACAATTTTTGAATGTATATTCACCACAAATGTTACAGAAATAGTTTGGATCGTTTATACAGATATTTCTTAACTTGGACATTGTTATTTAACACAAGAGCACAAACTTTTTCACTAAACAACTCAGTTGAATTGAAGTTTGAATGTGACTAGTACAAATATATGTCTATCAGCTGTTTGCCAAAAACAAAAGGTGCTGGAGAAAAACTGAGGCTAGATTTGTAATCACCAACCTCTAATTAGTAAACAACAGGCCTAAAACTCCATGCAACAAAAAATTAATAAAAATTTGTTCCCTTGTGTTATCTGTTTCTTTAAATGTCTATATACTGAACAATAAATAGAAATATGGATGGCTAGTATCTTAATATTTCATATACTATTTAATGCATGTATGTAGATCTTATTTTCTCATTATAATAAATCTTATTATTTGTATGTATAGTTAGAAAGGATAATTATAATTATTACTTGGGCAAAAAAACAACAATAAAAACATGCTTACAGTACCACTTGTCTTTGAAATAACATATTTAAATGCAGAAATGTTCACAACAACATTACTGCTTAACTTAAATGTTAAAAATTCATATTAAGTTAAATAATTAACCTAGCTAGGCATTATAATCAATCCTAAGGTAAAGACAGAGTTTAGTTTGATATTAGAGGTATTTTATCAATAATTATACTATTCTTCAAATCTTGCGAGATTCATTACTTCTGAATGACCAACTTCTTGAATATAACTTTGTTTCTTTGAATCTCTTTCGTGTCATTCTAGTCACCGAACCTGAATAATCCTTTCTCTTTTCTAATTAAATTCATTATGTTTTCTTTGAAGTTTATTCTTCTAGCTGAAGACCTGTTGATAACTCTCTGGGAGGTTAAGAGCCAGTTATATTTTTTTTTTTTCATATTTATATCTTCCTTTATATACTACCGTGCTTTATCAGATATTTTTTAAGCACTGGTACAAGAGAATACATTAGAATAATTTATTTTGAATTTGATATTTAATTATTTTCATCACACGTTTATTTCAGCCTCTTTATTTAATTAAAAAAAAATGTATTGACTGTTCAATGATATGTTACTTAATTGTCTCATTAAATAATGTATATCAATACATATTGTTTTCCCTAGGAATACTCATATATATATATATATATATATATATATATATATATATATATATATATATATATAAATTAGATTAATTTACGTATACATCTTACATTTATTTAAGATAAAATTATTTTTTAAATATTATAATGTAAAAATTTTACTTTAAAGTGGAAGTTGATCTACCAAATTGTTTATGGTAATTTATTTAAAATATTTAACAGAATTTTTATCTAAAGCATATATAAATTATTTCTTATTTTGTTGGTGAGCATGTATGTAATTCTCATGTACGTTAAAATTGAAGAATTTTTTTTTTTTAATTTATTTATTGATATTTACAACTGTATTACAATTATACAACAAGTAAATAGAATGCGTGTTACATAATGACATGAGAATGACAAGTAGAGAAACTACCCACTGGTAGTACAAAATTGATGAATGAAGTTGAATTTGTTACCATAAAAACTGCTTAATATTCTGTTCAGAATAATTTATAATCATTGAAATAGTGAACACTTTATTTAGTGTCGGAAATGTTACTATTGTAAACTTAAATAGTACATACTTGTGCAAGTTTATAATGTGTCAGATTTCACATTTGTAAATTTAGTATGCAAATAAATAAAGTTCAGGGAGTGAGAAAATGACAGTCAACCTAAAACATCTCTGTAATTTGTTTGATTAATTAATTAATATCCGTCTGAATAATCTCCCTCAACATGAGTAATCGAGTATCAATTATGGGGTTTAACATTATTACTTTATAAACAGTTGCCAAATTTACGATTTTTTTCTCGTTATTCTCCAAGTTTTTTAAATATACATATTTTTATTTCATAAAGTTTTATTTAAAACTTAATTTATTAAAAATTGCGTTCCTTTGAAAACGAGCATTTAATATGGAAATACGCCACATATTTAAATTTATTTTAATCTTTTTAAGATGCACATAAAAAATATTTTGTTAGAATCTGGATAACAGGTCTCTTAATTTGTAGACTATTACATTTACATTTTCAATTATTTTAATATTTAAATCGTTTAATCATTCGAACTGCGTTTCTATCCGGCTTTCCTCGATCATGAAATATCTGAAGGGATACCCCTCTTTAACCGTTCCCTTCTTTCATCTCTCTGTTAGCTAATGAAATATGTGACACAAAGGAGGGCAATTCTTCAAATCGAATGGTTGAAGACAAACCATTAAGGAATGAGGCTGCTGAAAGCATTGAACAATATTCATTATTTAAAAAAAAACTAATTGATTCATATAGCATGTTGTAAGGTCACGCATAATTGTGCTTATGACATATTATATATGAAATTATAATTACTGGTAACACTTATTAAGACATAGTTTATCGTTTTATACGAAGCGCTTTATAATTAAAACAAAAATGTATAGATTCATTGAAGTCATGGAAAAAACATAATTTAAGTATTTATATAAAAATGAGTCTACTTCTCTATCTCAATCAACATCAATCATCCTCCATCGTTATCAGAGTCCCCCATCTGATTAAATTATATTTTTTTACACTCACCCCATCCATATTTCAATGTTTCTTCTCTTATGGATCTCTATGCTGACCACATTCTGGTCTAGTCGAACTTTCAAACCAAGTTCACTAAGTTCACGAAGCTTGTACCTTTGACATTAATCAATCACTACATTTACTGAAACCAGCTATGATTATTTGAACACCAAAATCACACAAAATACTTTTATATCTACAGCCTACGATCTTTACAATGTAGTCAATGGCTCACTTATCAGAACCTAGTCAAAATTCCGTTATTAATTCTACAACACGAAATATAGTTGGGAAAGAACAAGATATTCATTAGAAAAAACGGAACTGTACTGAGACCGGAAAACGTATTTGAAGTCAATCTGCATAGATCACTCACATCCACACTCAAACACGTTTTGTATGGAAAGAAAACTTATACACGCTCGAGAAACACACATCTTATTTCCCATATCACTCCGTGTCTGAATACGTATAAATCTTCTGAACCTACTGTGTAGAAACGAATCATTATGCATGCATATATGCATAACAAATAAAACCTGTAACACTACAACCCATGGAAGGTCTTGGATTCAGTACGAAGTAGAGGCTGTAGTGTTTCTTGGACAATAGTACTGAAAGAGGTGATTTGTCCTAGATCTATCGCCAGATTTTTCCCTTTACTTCGGATACCCATTCTATAGAGGCTGGATTTAGACCACGAGGGTCCTAGATCCCATAGGATTCATCTCCGGTCCTAACAGATTAAATAAAAGTCTGCTAGCAACTCAGCGCTTGATCACTATGGGATGATATCTCGAATGTTCGATCAAAAATGGAATCCTACTATATATAGCAAAGGTTGGATCTGGATCGAATTTAAATAAAATCAGAATTCGAAGGCAGGGGACAGATTCCGAGAAATCCGCCCATACCCCGAAATTACCTCACCGGTCATTACGTAACATTGGAATTTCTGTTATTTTTACATTTGGTCTTGGGTTGGGCCCTCCCTTCACTTTTTCTCTTATCCCCTTTCCATATTATTCTCCTCCAACATTTCCCCATGGGCGGCAAACCTAATCCTGACTGGCTCGTTACGAGAATTGCTCCCAATTCCGCTAACATCCAGTTTAGGGGGCGGGGGAGAGGGAGGAGGAGACCTCATTTTATTTCTGTTCCCTAAAGAAAACCTTATCAAAATACGTTTATTTCAGGAATCCCTTGGTAGCATCATGAAGATAACCTTTTGTCTGACAACAAACACGATTTGAAAATGTTATTCTAATATGTTTATTATATTGTGTTGTATATTCAAGGGGTCAGTTGTCTGCTTTATGTTGTTGTAATTATGTATGTGTTGAGATATTGTAGAATTCCAGAGCGGGATTGAACTTTAAAGTTGTGTAAAGCTCAACTAATATGAACTTATGCGGTGAGATCTGGCCTAGTTGTTAACTATTGCTTAATACAACTGTTCCAGATCTAATGTCCGTTTCTTGTCGGCACATGGCGATTCCCAGTACGTCGCGCAACTTACTCAGTTAATGCAGAAGTTGTGTCGTTTCAGTTCAACGACAAGACGCTTCTAGTTCGAGATGACTTGGCTGGGATATCCAATACACACATATTATACGTATAATTTTCCATCCATTTGGGTCAATTTATTTTTCTTTAATGAAAATTGGCCGTTGCGATGTAAAAACAAAAAAAACTTTTTTAATAACGGCGGTAATCATTTTGTTTGACAACTTTTCCATAGACAATTGAGTTTTTAATGTATTTTTAATGAAGTAACCTGGGAAAGCTTTCTTTCAGTAAGTAATTATAACTTTGAGTCAACTTTGTATGCATACAATACATTTTTAATTTTTTTTTTTAAGTATCAACCACTTCATCAACCGAAAGGTAAATCTCCTTTCCTTTTTACTGATCAATTGATTCTCTTAAAATGAAGCAATATTTTCTTGACGGGCTTTAATTATATTGTTAACAATGAAAGTCAATTACTCTGCTACCAATTGTGACCAACATCTTTTGTTTTATTGAAATAATAATAATATTCTGCAATTTATGGTAGAGGTTTTTATTCTCTCCAGACTAATTGTCTCGATTGCGTTTGTTCGTATGGAATGCGGTTTATATAAAGGATGTAATTATGTAATTGTAACCTTAATGTATGTACACTTAACAAAAACTAACAAATATGGACGTAAATGTGGACTAATTAAGCAGAAATAATTCAGTTTTAGGTACATACATTTCTTTTTGTTTACAGAAACGAATCTTAGTCTGGGAAAAAGTTTCTAGTCCAACTAAAAGGTTATCTTCTTTTCAACATTGGTGAAACTGTTATTATTAAAGAACAGAAATGACATCAAATAATGATTCTTCCAAAAAAATATAAATTATTTTAATTGAAATTTCTGCCCTACAAGTTCGCGCAGCTGTTTAACATTGGAGAATTCACAATTTTGTTTAACGGACCAATGCGCATTGGGCTGTGAATAATAAAGTACCCTTTTATAAAGTACTAGCTTTTGCCCACGTGACTTTAAATAGAAATTTATGTTGACGGAGAGTGAATTTTGAATTCCATAAATGAACTTCATATTATAAACAATCACTAAAAGTGCTTGTGAATTCAGCCAGCCTACCAAGGCTTATCCCTTTGTTGATACGATAAGTTTTCTATAGAATTCCACCATGCAGTATCCAAAGCTTCAATATCTAGGGCTTGATTTTGCAAAATCATGAATACAATTATTATTACGTTAATATGTAAAGCCTGCTTACTTATTTTCACATCTCTAATTTGACATGTTACAATTTCCCGTATTTTACTCTTTTAGGGATCGAATTAAAACAAACAACAACACGTATTTCTTTATTTTTGATGTAGAACCTAAATCTAAAGTTTCATGGAGCTCGCTTTAAATATGACGTTCTTTTATTACAAACTTTTGTCACCCTCTTAGGGAACGAATTTTCAAAAATCCTTTCTTAGTGCGCGTTGACCTTATAAAATGTAGCTACTGTACAAATTTCAAGTCTGTAGCTTATGGCGTTTTGGCTCTGCGATGATCTTCAGTCAGGACGAACTATTTTGTATAACATAATAACATGATACGGTTTTCCCGTATTTTACACATTTAGGGATCGATTTTCAAAAAATAAAAAAACATATTTCTTTAATTTTAATGTAAAAGCTTAATCTAAAATTTCATAGTTCTCGCATTAAAAATTATTTCTTTTTATTACAAAGGTTTGTCACCATTTTCGCTCTCCTCACTTCGCCCCAACTGTCGTTACGGCTTAAATGCCAAATTTATAAGTCGATTATTAGACCAACGCTGCTCCATGGTGCGCCGCTCCTTAAACATATTTACAAAACCACACTAAAAAGTCTACAGCAGTTCCAGAACTCCATCCATAGGCGTATAGTTAAAGGCACGTCGCTCCAAAGGGCGCGTAATACTAAAATCTATGAGGAGCTGAAACTCCCGTCTATACCGAACTACATTAGCCGGAGGCACATCAAATTTTTTGATGGGCTGAAGGCGTGTAGCAACCCACTCTTTAGAGACATAGTTCCCCCTCCCAGACCTGGGAGGTGGCAAGGCAGTGTCCCCTTGGTCGACGTGCTCTCATTGGCCTAGGGATGGGGTGAGGACTCCCTTGTCCAAGCCTGTCTTCCTTTCTTCCTTCCTCTCCCCCCTTTCTTCTTCCTATCACCTAATCCCTTAAAGCGGTCTCTCCCTGCTTTGAATGTATAGAATCAGCGGCCTTGGCCGGTTTAGAGAACCCGCCTTCAGCGGACTCATTCTATGTATTGCTTAAAATACCTCCGGGTAGAAAAAGTACTATAATTATTTCCGTATATATATATTTATGTATTGTATATATATATATATATATATATATATATATATACATATATATATATTGTAAATATTTGTTTATATAAATAAATGGAGATTCGAAACAAAAAAACGCTCTCTAAGGGAACGAATTTTCAATTTTCCTTTCTTAGTGCACATTGGCCTTATAAAATGTATCTAATGCCCAAATATCAAGTCTGTAGCTTATGCCGTTTTGGCTCTGTGATCGTCTTTTCAGTCAGGACGAACTCTTTTACATATATAGAAAAAAGTAAGTATGTATTAGTAAAATAACTTACTAAAAATCGCCTTAGCTTAATAATATTATAATAAGTTACCATTCCCACTAAAGCTGTACCTTGTTTTGAATTTTAGTACATATTGTTTTTTCCAAAAAAATAATTTTTAATTGTCCTCATTTAAAGTATAAAAGTAGGAGTAGGTAGGTATAAGTAAAGCCTTTCTGACTATTAATTACCAGTGCAACTAAAGTTTTAATTTCTTTTGATTCATAGTGGAAATCTTACTATTAAGAAATAGTACCACCACCATTCATTTACCCCTCCTAAAAAATAAATGTATATAAAATAATTATATTGAGTTTATTTCTCAAGGTTTTTCTATACTCTTTTTAACTGTCAAGAATTTTAACAATAAGCTATGAATTATAACTCCCATTTATATTCAGCTATTCGCATCTATCTTTCGGCCAGTTTCAGGTACTTATTCCGCAAGTTGCCACTTTGGTGGTAGGTTTAGTTAAAGTACTTTACGTCATTCCTACGTCTTATATGTTTTTGTGATCTATAAAATTTGAATAGTTAAAAAAAATTGAAAAATATCCCATAAAACAACGCGACAGGTTATTTGAGTACGAGTAATATAACCATTAATGGGTAATTCTATATATTATATATAGTAACTCTATATGTTTAAACTTGCATAATTGCCTGTTATATGAGAAGGCTAATATATCCTTCATTATTTGTAAAGAAACAGAGACTTATGCCAAATTTTTAAATAATTTTAAATAAGTTCATATTGGCAAGGTTAACTATCCTGGGTTATTTTATTTTTACTTATTACTATTTAATTATTTATTGGATGGAGGTGGTGAGGTACAATGCCCATATACATAGAATTTTACGTAGATATGAAGTAACGTGACATCACTTGACGGAGTATTAACTACTCCCTCCCACAAAGCTGCCAACCACAACACAAAGCGGATAAGTAGCAATGTTTTTAAAAATTTATTATTATACACAATTAGATATTCATTAATTCATCTTTATATAAAATGAAACTTCGATTCCATTTTTTAAGTTCATGATATTTTTTCCATTCCCTGAGACCTAAATACATTTCAGTTGGGGTGGGGTGGGGTTTAGAAGTACATCGGATTAATTACAATGGATGGAGAGATTCTGGGGTTATGACGTTTCTATCATAGCCCCTTGTTGATAATGCAAATATTGAATCGCATCAGCATTCAAAGTCCTGATAACCTCTAGTGTTTGCTACGCACTTATCTATATTACCCATTGTGATTAGCGTTTCCATTCATCTTCGCATTGTGCATGATTGTATTTATCTGTCATTACAAGTGTTGGAAGATTTCATATTGTAATAAAAACTATAAAAACTGTAAATAAAAATCATAGATACAATCATGTTTGTTTTTATTATCTTAAGTAATCAACAATATAAAGAATAAGTATTTCTCCCTTACTCTAATCTAGTATGAGCATTCATGGAGATATTGGGTCACCAGTGGTGTAGTGATTGGCATAACAACCTAGTCCGGTAGGAGGCGTTAGGATTTTTTAATGAGAGTGAAAAAATGGTGTCAGGTATTTGTTAGTTATTCTTTTCCCAATTATATCTGTAGGCAAAACTTAGGCTCCCACTGTAATCAACATGGTCTGATTAGTCATAGCAGCATAAAGTGACGTTAAATGATTAGTCATAGCAGCACATAGGGAGGTTAAATGATGCCAACAAACAAACATAAAGTAATTAACGACATGCTATTATGTTACTTATGGTATTTAAGAACTATTATGATCAAAATTGACAGGTATTTTTGTTTCCTGTTTTAATTTTGAGACATAAGGCTTATTGGATGGAATTTTTCCACTAATGTCTTAACATGTATAATTTGAGCTTTTGCTATTCTATAAATGTTACTGTCTTATTGATTATTATTTCATTAATTTATTGCTGCGTTACTTATCAGTTTGATTAGAACAAACTATTTATAATTTTTTTAATTAATTTATTGAGAAGTATTACAGTTGGCATCAATCTTCTCTCTCTTCACTCTTAAGACCCTAAATAAGAACAATATAATAGTATTTAGGATTAGATTATTTTAAAAAAGATATAGTTTTCCTTTAAATAGTAGAATGAGTATATTGTATTTATTTCCTCAACAAATCTAGTTGGATAATTCTGATGATTTTCGATTATTAAAAAATAAAAACGTGTATCACTAAGACCCATTAAGAGTTTTAGGTTCAGTGCTCTACCACTGTACTGTTTTTGGTCACGGTTGTACAGGGAGGTACTTTGTCCGAGATTACACTTAAACCGCCAGTTTTTCCCCTATTATGGGTACCCACTTATATTATATAAGCTGTTTGAATCCCAGGAGGGTCTCCAGATTCCAAAGGATCCATACCCGGTTGTTAACATGTTAAATAGCAGCCGAATTTAAACATAGTTCTTCGATCTGGATTTATCGAGATCCATACCCTTTGTGGCAAATCTATTGCTGTTTAGTATTATACATTTCAATCGAACAATATAAGAGAATTTGAAACTATAAAAAATTCTACTTCTGTGACTTTGTGATTTAAAAAGGAATAATATCAAGGAATATAGAATAAAATCATTCAGAAGAAGAAGTAGGGAGGAGGTGGGGTGAAGTGTCCCAAAAGAGATAGGGAGCCATCAGCGCTCGACCTGAGTTAGATAGCGATATCGGACTCTAACTTATCCCACGGGATGCGGGGATCATCTGTAGAGAATATACTTTCTTCATCTTTCCATTTAGCTGATATTTATCGCTAAGCTGAAGAAACAATTTTCTGATCGCTTAGAAATTCTTTCAAGGATTCAGACCCGATTGCCATGGTAATGGTTAAATCCATTATGACGGGGAGTTGTGTCTGTTTATGTATATAAATCAGATATTTTATAAATTGACTTTTATGAATTATTTATATATAAGGACAAGACATAATCGATATAAATAATGAAAATCACTGAATATCTTTTTAAAAAATACCAAATTAGTGCTACCGAAAGTTAGGAATATAGTTTGTGATATACAATAAACGAAAGATGCCAGAGAGAAAATGGATGTGCATCGAAGTATTTTAGATACGATTGAAGAAAAACATTTAAATTGTATGTGCACGCAAAAATATAGCTGCCATATATTTTTTTTTATTTAACGATGTTCTTTCAACTTAGTTGTTTTTCATTTCTATAAGTCCTCGCCACAGATCTCGATCCAGCCAGTCTCCCCTTCGTCCCCTCGCTGCCATGCTCCTCTCCTCCAAATTCTTCAACCATCTTTTTTGGGTCGTCCTATCTTTTGCTCCTTTCCATAGGACAATAGTCGGAGATGTTTTAGGCCATCGCCATCCCTCAGCCATTCTTTTAAAGTGGACATACCATTTCAATCTCCTTGTTTCTACTGCTACTTGGTACTACTGCTTCAGTACAGATATTCCAAAAAATAGAGATGAGGATAAATCGTTGAAAAAGAGGCAGTGCGAAGGGATGATGTATGTGAAGAAACTGTAAAGCCGTGTAAGTATAAATTAAAAAATATATGTATAGTATACAGAAAAAGTAAGACAGATTGAGCGGGGGAAGAAACTAATGAGAAAATTAATTGAAAATATCGTTTCGAATTCAAAATATTCGATATATTCGACATCTGTTTAGTCTAAAACTCACGTCCTAATTATCCAGTAGTCATATCCTTTTTTGGAGTGAACATTTAACGCCAAATATTTTCGAACACCTTAAGATGATGTTCATCCTTTAGAAGAAAATGGGATCACATCCGTGAAGAACTATTGGAAGGATAATTGCTTTATAAGTTCTGATATTTTGGGACTAAAGACACGAGCTTAGCTATTTCGAGAGCAAGTACCTATAATAAAAACTTTGTGCTATATATGGCATTGTCTATAATGCTACGAATATTAAAATAAACCTGTAAAGGGTTAATGAACAGGAGAAAAATTTCAGTGTTAACCAGGACAGCAGTGAGAGAAGATGCCGGAAAATCTCATGTAGAAAGGTTGAGAAGCTGAACACTCACATATAATACAAAGTAGAAAGACGTGTATCTTATGTAACCATCAATATCATATAATGAAAGTTATATTATCCGATGTCAAAGAATGTTTATCAATTAAAACGTCTACCAGTCAATCACTCACGTATATCTTTGAATAAGGAGGGATTATCTAGTAGTATTTCTGTGCATCAGTTGTTATGACCTCAGGGTGGCATCCCATAGTACTATTTTGAAAATGATTCACATCAACGGATCTTAACTTTCACTGAGATCATTGTTTGGGCAAGTGAGGGCCTCATAGCAAAATACTCTGTGTAAATAAAGAATATATAATTTTGAACACCCAGACCGCTTAGCTGTCTCCTTTCTCATTTATGACTCCAATCACTATAAAAACTTTTATCATCCTCACTATAATAAAAATTATGCCCGTGATAAAACGAAATGAAGAAATCCGCGTATCGTTGAGGGAAACAGAAGACAGGAGGGTAACGATAGGTGAGAAAGTAGGTAAGCTCTTTTACAACCCCAATCGTTGGTCATAAACGGCTAGGGAATTGGGTGAGGTTCGTAAAAGCCCGGCTATCTCCAAGCCTTTAACACCCCGCACGGCCTGTCACATAAACTTCAATAACACCTGCTACCGATTCAACGTTGCTTACTTCTCTGCGATTACTATGGACTGATTCTGATTTTATTATTATAATTTTGAAAAATATGTTATATATCTACTGCTTCCGAAAACGACACTTCAACAGTGAATATCGACTATAGGAAAGTTATGTAAACTTGCAATATGCATAACGAACTTTAAAAAAATACTATGAATGCTACAAAACAATACTATAGCTAAAAGCGCTTCGTGACCGACTAATAGATTGACAATGAATTATTTAAATTTCTGGAGTATTAGACAAAAGATAGTTAAGTCATAGGTATTAAGAGCAGAGTCCAGTATTATAAGCTATGATCTTAGGTACTTGGAGGTAATCAGACATATACTCCAAGGTAACAGTGTTTACCTGCATCATATATGTCATCCTATAACATACCATATTGATTATATTTCATGTCTTACGAAAGTATTCAAGAAGAAACCGTTGACGAACATTAAGGAGGAGTTCAACGAGGCAGATTGATAATAGACCAAATTTTCATTGTTAAATAGGCAATAGGTTAAATATTGGTAATTTAGGAAGATTTACAATGAATGTTTGAAACTCTAACTATGGTTTATGATACTAATAATGAATGAGGGAAAAACAAAACTGATTCATTTTGGAAAAAGTGGAAATGTTGGAATGTGGAATGTGGAAATGAAATAGCACATGAAATGGACCGTAACTCCGAACAGTTGGAATTTTCAAATACCTTGAGAAACTGCAACTCACGAAAAGTGATGAACAAGTTGTAATATAGATAATAATAATCCTTGCCAATAGAAGGATTTACTGTACTTGACACAATACTAAACTCAAAAATCTTATCTCAACATACTAGCCTAAAAGTTTATTAAATAATTATGAGACCGGGCAACCTCTAAAGTGCTTAAAAAAGGATAATAGACGTAAAAACAGAGAAGAACCTTATCAATTTCGAAAATAAGGTGCTTCAAAAATATTCAGACCTTCAAATGAAGGAGACACTTCGAAGAATGAACACACTTGGGATGTTAGAAAACTTATATTATATAAACTTATATAACTTATAGAACAGAGCCGAAGGATAAAATTACTTGACTAAACTAGCGAAGAATAAAGAAGAAAAGAAAAAGTTTATTTCTGAAATTTCGGAGTTTGGTCCTGATCCTCTGGAATATAAGAATTTTTATCGAACATTTGATTATTTGTATATCTCAAATACTTCGACTAACAGATCAACTAATTTGCTATAGTATAAGAAACATAGTTTATATCGGGTCTGAAGGCAAATACCACAAATCATAAAGTATTTAAAAAGTAAATAAAAATAAAAAGTAGAAATAATGGCAAGATAGTAACCAATTAGTGGAAATAAATAAATTGATAGCAACAATTAAATGCATGAGCTAGCATCACATGCAATAATTTATTTTCATAATGTAGGTATATCTTTTTTACGAAAAAAAGAAAGCGACTATGTAATAAAATTAATTATTCAATACTGATTCATTGAAGAAAATGACTAACCTGCTCAGAGAGATATATCTTTTTGGGAAGTCAGGAGATATTGGAAAAGCATAGATTTAAATGAGGATAGTGAAGAAGCATGATAGATGATACGAGGGATTGAGTTCTAAACTGTGGTGGAGCGGGCGAGAAAGGAACGCTCGAATGATTTGGATCTGTGGAAAGAGATCGGATAGGCCAGATTTTGTTTCATGGTAAATTCAGGATTTGAATTTAGTTGCCATACTACACATAATAATGTATCAAAACATTATTTATCGATGGGTAAACCATAACAAACATTAATGTTTCAATAGAAAAAAATATACATTATCACATTTTTTATTATATTATAGAGACAAGGCTTTAAACAAATATTTTATGTATCACCTATTAACTACTACCTGAACTAAGATATTAGCACAGCAGAAACAGGGCGATCTCCATGCTCATTACACACAATCATGAGCTGACTTGGACCGGTTATAATTAGCAAATAGACTGAAACATAGGCTACTTAAGTAGATCAATCAGCTAGCCCCCATATCCCCCTCGGCTCCCGACAATGGACTGCGTGATTAGCAATGTTGGCTCTATATTTGTGATTACCGTTCGAATAGGGTCCTGTAGGTGCTTTGATCTGTAGCGATATCGCTTAATAGATTACTTCATTATATATTCTATTAATATATGTTATTTAATTAGAAGTAAACATACCAGATGATCTGAGGTTAATACTATAGCTGCAGAGGCTCAGTGGTACAAACAGATTTTGAAAGAGGTAGATGGTAGTGTAATAATAAAACTCGTTATACTGCTCAAATATTTCTTTACCAAATCGTGAAAAGGAAGTAAGTAGCCAAATACAAAGTACAGGTCAAAGAAACTTTGCACTCAAAATATTTGCCTCTGAAATATGACTGCATTATATGACCAAATCTGCATAACAAATAAAATTCTAGGTGAAATGATAGAACAAAGCATATAAGAAAGGGAAACCATTAAAACAAGAGTTAGCATTAAAGCATCTTTTCACCTCACCAAATATACTTACAGCTAGAAATACATATTCATTAATGGTAAACTTAAACACTATTCACTACTAGCCGCCCAGAGGCACTGCATGAATGACCCTGAGCAGGAAAATTTTGATGCGAAAAACTGAAAATGTCTAAAGCTTGGATTAAGGAGACAGAAAAGGACACCAAAGAGCTCGAAGTCTCTCCGGATGACATTAAAGGACGTTCTTAACTTAAGAAGCAAATTCAGAATGCTTCAGACATTCAAGAAAGGTCAATAAAAGAAAAGAAAGCGCAGAACGAATAAAGGGGATATGGGAGAAAAGGGCCTCAGAAGGGGATCACACAGGGGATCTGCCCATCCCCGTGTATTAGCAGATAAAATAAATTATCTGCTGCAGCCGGATTTATAAACCATATGTATATTTTATACTATTACTGCTTATTTATTATTTTAGCAAATTTATTATAGTTACAAACTGAATATTATTGAATAAAAAGTAAAGTTTTCATTAGAAACTTAGTATATAATTTTAAAATTAATTTCAAGTTACATATTAATATTTTTTTCTGAATTATTTATCATATTTCATTATGAACGTTTATTTCTTAATTGATTAAATTAATTATTTCAGGATAACTTTATGAATACCTACTTAAAAAGCTTTTTATCCCGAGAGTTAATTGTTAAACTGTAAAAGCATCGGCTAAGTCCGTAATTCTTTTAAGCCCAGTATAAGGTCAACTTCGAGGAACTGGCGACCATTAATGTTCTCTGAAGCGTGGTTGTGGAGGGGGGGAGTTCTTAGTACAATTGAGGGTGACAGGAAAAGGTCCTTCTCTCTAATAATGTAAAAAAAATAATACCAAGTTCAACCCAGATTGTACTCTGCTTTCAGATTTCCAATCTGTGTTTCATAATATAATTAAATGGATTTAGGTACGTTAGAGAGTTTTGATATAAGCTGAATTGGTTTTAATATACATTATAACCTTCTTTATTTCCTTTGTTAAAATGTAGATACCAGGCAATTCGTTTCACTTGTCTAAACAATAAATAACTTCCCCTTGATCTATATGGATTTAATAGTTAGGAAAAGTATTGCTGTCATAACAAATTTAAAAGGTTAAGGCCACTCAAGATAAATAGGTGTCAAAACATTTTTTTTCCCGGGCCAATTAAACGTTATCAGGACATAGAGAAAAAAATATTAACTTGAATTAAAATGTTGGGCATCTCAGATCAAAGACGTTCACACACTAACATGAACTGGCACATGATTGAATCTTTGCTTGATTTGGTTGATGACTCAGATTGTTTTGCTCCAGATGTTCATTATATATGTGATTTTTTTTAAGAATTAGTTATTTCCTCCTATTTTAGAGACTTAAAGTAAATACACTCTTAAATTATCAAATCCAATACTTTTAATCGATTCATCACGTATTTCTTCTAGTTTAGGCTCCGACCCTCGACTCGAAAAGTTATAAATGCCGAAGTATAGAAGAACATTTTCAGACTCACTTTTCTCTCCACACTTTTAAGGTGGAGCTGGGCACGGTGATCCTCAGAGCAGTGGGTATTTGTCTATGCACATGTGTGTATGCGTATAAGTATGTAATAATACTATTGCCCGTTAGCGTGGCAGATTGTTTTATCTTGTTTTCCAATAATGAATAATTATTGTATTTTTAAAAAATAATAGTTTTATTCCTCTTTTTTTGGATTCTTTTTCTCATTTTTATTAATTAATTTTCAGATACTAGTTCACTTCTTATTTTTGTGGTTTATCTGCTAGATTAAAAACAATTTTAATGGTCGTAGATGTGGGATAATAATAGATTTTTAAAAAAATCAATTGTAAAATAACAAACTGAAGTTGAATATTTTATTTTTCCTTCTTCAAGATAAGTTGATTTATTTAGTTGTTGTTCTAAAAAACCTCTTTTAATAAAAACAGATACTACGAAAAATGCTTATTTACATTTTATTATATATTTTTTATTCTCAGTTTTATTAAACATAATTTTTAATTGTGTAATCAAGTATCTATTTGGAATTTAATATTTCTAACCTTCTGTAATAAAGCGACAAGTTTGAAATACAAGGGCTGCAAAAAGAAATGACGCGGAATTCTCATTTTTATTTCGGTGTCAAGTTAATTTATATACTAAAAAAGCCCGGGGCGTTATATTTAGAAGTTTATAAGTACTAGGAAGCTACAGGATAAAGAACGAGCTTCAAACTTGCCCAGTATGGAACCTGTCTCAAAGTTTTGTTAAACCAGAAGCATTCTATTAAACTTTTAATAATACTCCTCCTTTTCATTTCTCTTATTTTTTTCTTATTCCTACCTCCCCAACCTCCCCAAGCAGCCCCTCGACACCCACAACAGACTTGTTGATGGTGAGCAAACTGTTGACGGAATGAAACTCGTTATAGAACTTTGTTTACAGAATGTATTGCCCTTAAGATTTTTGAAGGTTTGAAGAATAACCTCTAAGTTCTTGAAAATACAACTGTCTAAACATGAAATCTCTTGTTCTTTAATGGCCGAATTAGTTTTAGAGAGGTTATAGCATATTAGTTTATAACATATATTTCTATGTGCTCATAGGAACAACGAATTTTAAATAATTAAATATCTTTAAAAAGATAGTATGTTGGAGGGAGCCAAATTTAAATTAATTGTAATTAAGTGTGTACTCGACTTAGCAACCAGACCTGTAATGAAATTAGTGAGTATTGCTGCGACAGGAATTATAACTTATGAATTTTATAGTTATTAATGTCATTATAGGGTTTTAAAATTTTCTCACGTATATGTATACACACATTCATTTCAATACACCTTCCCTCCAATACCTCCTGTCCAGACAATCCTGCTCAATCAGAACTCGCGCTGTCATTTCTTCGTCCATTGCTTCCGAGATCTTCCATGCCTGCTTCTCTTCCCAGGGCAGTATTTAAACACTCCAAGGGGCCACTGTTTCTCACCCATTCTCATGCAACAGTAATCTTCTTTCACAAATGTCATTGAGAATGTTAATTTTACCTCCCGCCCTATTTGTTTAAACCTAATTTGAGACCTTCTGCAACCAGGGTATGGCACAACTTAATCGATTTCTAGGGTCACTAATGTATTTATAACTACATTGAAAATTTTAATGTTTACTTGGAACCAATATCTAAATTTGTAATGGTTCCAGTTAACGATAATTACATTTAGATTTCCTGATAAACTAATTTTCATCGGCTTATTTCCAATAATTAATGATTTAATAATAAAGAGGCTATAAGATTTAATTTCCGATTTCGATATATAAACATATCGTGAAATGTTTCACTATGCTTTTTAACTTTTTAAGATATTATTATCATTAGACCTCTCGTCTATTGGAAGCGGAAAGCTACAAACTGAGAACGATTTCGTGTGAACCACTCGGCCAACCGTCCATTGGCCCAGTAATTACTCGATTCGTAATAAACGATGCGGAGGAATAACATAAGCACGAAACGAGTTCGGTTAATTTTCTCAATTATTCCAAGAGACGATACGGGCCCAGAAGATGTAGCCACTAAGCCACGTTTTTGGATCGTTAGTGCGTTTTCGTCCAAATCGATTTCGCAACAGTCTATCCGATGGTTCTTTCGCTTTTTTTCTCCGGAAGATGCCATAGACAAGCTTACTCTTTTATAAGAATATTTTCCATCTTAAAAAGCATTTTTAGAAATATTATAATGATTTAATAAAACTGATTACATTTTTGCATTTCAGGCATTCAGGCTCATTGATTCGACACACTGAGAGGAAGCTGCCACTTAATTAAAATATTTATAACCTATTGATGATAATGGAGTTATAAGAACTAACCAAAAATTTATTTATAGTAGTTTTTTTGGGATGAAGAAAGCCTATAGATCGTTTTTCCTTGATATTACATTTTTTATCGATTTATGCGAATGTAGCAAAAAATTTTGCCGCGTTCTGTAAACGATGACAAGAAACTGTTAAAAATTAATGATCCCAAAGCACCGGCCTGAGGAACTCCTGTTTTATTAACTTTTATTTTTCTCAATAATTTTTTTCGTACCTTAAAGCGCTATTAATTTATAGTAATAATTTCCGATTCAATTAGCCCCCTCCAGGGATTGAACAATATGTACTCACACAAACCCACAGTCCAACGCATTCACGAATAATGCTAGCACTTAATAGCACTTAATAATGCTATACCACATAAGCAAAAATATATTCTGCATATTCTTCATGGGTATTGTCGGGAATGAGATGGCTGACAAAGCTGCTCGAGCAGCTCCAACCCTCCCAAGTAGAGGCATAGCTATTCTAACCACCCAAGAACTTGTTCGCCCCCTAAAAGAATGTATAGATAAAAGATGGCAAGCAATGTGGGATGAATGTCCAGCCAGTAAGTTGAAATATATAAAAAGGGAAGTAAAGCCTTGGGCTACATCTAATCGTAGTAAACGCCATGAAGAGGTGGTTATTGCTCGCCTTAGAATAGGGCACACCCGGCTTACCCACGCACATCTCATTACAAGGGATGCACCTCCCATATGCCCTAGGTGTAATAAAAAATTTTGAAAGAGACATATATTTGAGGAATCCTTCTACAAAAAAATACTGAATCAGCTCAAAATACCACCCGATGTTAGAGAAGCACTTAGAGACAGCAAATCTGAAATCGACAAAGTGGTGAAATTTATTATAAACTATAAATTAATAATCAATATCTGATCATCCATTTCCCCTACTAAGCTACTACAAACAAACAAACAACTATTAATTTAACATGGAAATTTAATTCTGTCATTAAATTTGCAACTCAGCAAGTGGTACTAACATTTTCGAAAAATGAGTAAAATAAGGATCATAAGGCAGATACATGGGGACCCAATTTACTCAAGACTATAGATTCGCAGACTGGTAGGTGGCCTTTTTTTAATGAGCTTAAAAAATCCTTATTTATACCGTCCTTTGGGAGGGACGTAAAATGGCGTTCCCTAACCTCTGCTGTGTCAGTTACTCGTTAAAAATCTCCATTCTGGCAATAACTGATAATTTTGACTTTCTCTACTTCGTCGGATTTATTATATTAGCATTGCAATGATGTTGAGATACTGCACCTTAGTAGTAAAGTTAAATAAACAACATAATTCTGTCAGGTTTAAAAATAAAAAGACATTACACTTCTTGATTTATTGAAGAAGTTTGAAACAGTTTTTCGAAAACATTCTGATCATCAGATATCTGTTTTTGTATGAAAATCAATGAATACATTCCCCAAAATTATAATCTGGTTAGTAGACAATTCATACAAAGTCCATGAATACTAACTCTCGTGGAGCTGGTAAATTCAGAGGCTGTTCACATTTGAACTAAGTGGGAAGTTGGAGAGAGGTCCGGTAAACTGTAGGGGCGTAAATGTATGTAAGTAAATACAACTTGTGCAAAGAGCATTAGTAAGCCATCCTTTGTTGTCCAGTTACTTCTAGTTCCTCCAAACTACCTAAAATTACTCCACCAAATTAATATTACACGCATTCATCTCTGCTTTTCATCCATTCCATTCATCTGATGATGTTCTGTCAATATTGCCCTATATTATAGTTTATGATCAGATTCGTTGAAATGGAGGGGTGTTCATATTATTTTCAATTACCAATGAACATAAGAGTATATATATTTTTATCACATAACATAAAGATACATTGTAAAATTATTTTTTTTAAATTATCAATCCTAGTTGTTTGCTTCTAAGATCCATGAAACAAACCTACACATATTTATTCTGGTTCTGCAATCTTATCTATCTAAATTAATAATCTCATAATTTAATGTCAATAATACAATATTCTTTTAGTTTCCTGAATCAAAACCAAACTGTTTTTTTTTTTTAGATCCTTCATAAAACTAAATAAGTCTGAAGTTTAATGAAAATCTAGAATCGTTACAGAACTTTTCCTTATTTGATGACTCTTTTCATTGAATTTGTTTTGTTGTTTTGTAACTTAAGGAGGGGACAGAGTGGGCCAGAGTTGCCATGCCGAAAATTCTGGTTCAAATCCCACTGCTAGAAATAATTTTATTTAGTCTCTTACGCTTTTTAATACCTGTTTGGACCTTCATTATGACTGCCTTCTACCATCTGAGCCGACATACTGGCCAACAGACACAAAGGACAACCAGAACTACTTGACTTCTTTATCACTTCTAATCTATGCACTCTACATCACCACTTAAGTGTTTCTGGTTTCTGGTGTATCTGGCCTAATCGTTCTATCTCACTCAAGACAAATACTCACTACAAATCATATACCGACGCTAACTCCTGGACCCGTAGCGATTTGGCTCCATAAGTGGCGTATAAAAATTAACATACCAAAATTGAACCAAGTAACATTTATACTTAGACATTCAGACTGCCCCTCGCCAACACTTTGCAATACACCATTTCCCAGACAAACACAGACAAAATACATGGGCCTTACCATGGACAGAAGACTGACTTGGAAATCACACGTAATTAATTTGAAGAAAAATTGAATCACCGACTCTCACTTCTAAGACGACTACTTCACCACAAAAATAAATTATCACTAGCAAACGAAATTATAATCCACATGCTAAATAAACCAATATGGACCTACGCCTCGCAAGTGTGGGGGTCATGCAAAAAAATCTCACATACAGACCATTCAAATTTTTCAATCGAAATTCCTTCGTTATATTACACATAGTCCCTTTCACATTACTAATAAAACATTATACAAAGATCTCAACATACCACTCATGTCTGGTACAATCAAGAAAAACTACAAAAAATTTCATGACTCACTTACTGGACATCCAAACTTACTGGTACAAACATTATGACAGACACATTACCACAGAATCCAACAAGGAGGCTGAATGGTCTCTAGAGCAGGGATCTACTACAGTGAGATGAACCAGGCTAGGAGTGCCTTCAATGGGAGGTTTCTCCATACACGCTTTCAAAAGAATCCCTTGGGGGAGGTTTTCCGAAGAACACCAAAAATACAATATGTGGCAAATGGCATTTGTATGATTTCTCAAATAAATATTTTCATTATTATTATTTATTATTTAGTCTGTTAGCAGCAGGATCATACGGGATCTTGGGCCCTCCTGCGGCTCACCCAGCCTATATAGTGGGTGCCAAATATGAGGGGAGAAAATCTGGGCGGTCGACAGTGATCTGGGACAAATCGCCTCCCTGCACAACCGTTGTCCATAAAACAGTACAGTGTCTACCATGTAGTGAACCCCAGTCCCATTCACGGGTTGTAGTGGCACAGGGTTTTTTTTTTTTTTTGTAACTCATTAGAATTATTGGGTACAAACTTCAGTTTTGTTCGAGTTTGAAAAATACTTGTTACCTAGCACTGGTTCACGTACTATCGAAAAACTAATCATATATGTGTTCAGTTCATGCATTTTAAATAAAAAATAATTCTATACAAACAACTCAAAGAAACACTCAAACTGCAGGCTATGGCTTGGTTAATTATTATTACCTCATACTTTCATGAAAGTAAGGAAATTTAAAATGTATTTGTATTTTTCAGTTTTTCAAAAGATTTGGTATATTGATTCTATAAATAAATATTGGATATATTATTAATACAGTACAAAACTCTATATATTTTCCTACTTTGACGAATGAGCGGGATATGAGGTTATGGAACCTTTAATAGGCCTCCATTTTGAAAGGAAAGATGGATGATGATGTCAAGTTCCTGGTTTGAGGTGTGACTTTGATGCTAAATCCCATAACGAAAAAAAAATTGTATATTTGTCTATCTTTTCCAAAACGCGTTATTGGCGTTATTCTTCAATAAAATTCAATTTTAAAGTTTTCCCTGTGCAACTTTGTACATTTTTTAAACGGTTTTAAATTGAATATTTTTTTATTTATATACTGCACATTTTTCGGGAGCGGAGTGACTTAGTGGTAGAGCACTGAGTTGACATGCCTAAAATTGTGGTTCAAATCCCGCTTCTGGCAAGACTTTTATTTAATCTGTTAGTAGCCGGAGATGTATCGTGTGGGATCTAGGACCCTTCCGGGGCTCACCCAGCTTCTTAAAGGTGGGTGCCCAATATGAGGGGAAAATCTGGCGGTTGAGCGTGGTCTTGGGGACAAATCACCGTTGTCCATGAAACAGTACAATCTCTATCATGTGCTGAATTATCTATATACAATATTGTATATAATATATAATATATTTTATATAACAGAAATACCATTAATAAATATATTTTATCAGCTGTTGCCAAAGTTTACAAGTAATATGACTTTTTTTAGCATTTAGCCTGTAGGCTTTTTAAAAACTCGATCAGTCCACATGAAAAAAACTAAAGCTAACCGACATAAAAGATTGTTATGCGCTGGGAGTAAATCGAAACATGTATATATATATATATATATATATATACATATATATATATATATATATATATATATATATATATATCTGTAAATATTTGTATATTACTTCGAGATGGATACTTTCAGTAGTTATGAATGGCAATTCGAAATGTGAGTTTTTATTTATTTTTTTGCCACGGATGTTATTTGTTGTTTGAAAAACCTGAATACTCCCGTAATGAAAATTAAGATTTCGCCCTGCCCCTATGAAAACACATTTCAAGAGACAAATATTTTCTGGAGAGTTCCTGATGAATGTGAAAAGTTGCGTCAATTCATTCCATAAATTTCTGTTAAAAAAAGAAACTGCCTAATTGGAAGATATATCCGGTGATATAATTCCATTCGGCAAATGAACGAGTAGATCGCGGAGGACTTTTATAATGGCTATTGATGCCAGGGCGAGATATAGTTTGTAATTCAATTATCTCTAGGACCCTAATGGAGTCCTCGCGCAACTTTCCAAAAATATATCTTCGAAATGTTATTGGGTTTGAAGCTTTTACACCCCCTCCGTCTATCAGCAAAAAGCTGTTGTTCACTCATAATTATCCATTATTGATACTTATATGCTCGGCAAGTTATATTTTATGATTAAGTTAAGCATGCATGTAATTTAGGTATTTATACTTTAAAATATGTACCAGCCATAAAGGAAGGGTAATAGGCTCAGTACATGGTTGAGACTATACTCTTTCTATGATTACGGTGCTGCGGTCCAAGATCACACTCAATCCCCAAGCTTTCCTCCAATTTAGTGTACACACTTCATAGAATCTGGGTACGCCACAGGAGGGTCTGCAGATCTCCCAGGGTCTATCCATGGCTGTTAACACAGGCATAACATGCATGCATTTGGTTTGTAAAGTTATTACAAATATGAGCGTTAAATTCATGTTAATTTGTATAAATGAAATTCTTCAATTTCAAAATTCACAATCATAACATAACGTAATAAAAAAGTGTTATGATGGTGTAGCTATCATCTCTATATTTAAATCACACTTAATTCTTGTTTATTCAAATAGTGTTAATGTTAAACGTGATGGTAACGCTGTTCAATATTTTCAATCATGGGAAATAAAAAATTGGATCAGTAGAGGAAGTACTTTGTTTAGAATAACTGTTGTGCAGGGAGGTGATTTGTCCAAGATCACGCTCTGCCACCAGATACGCTGGGTAATTCTCAGAAGAATCTGTAAATCCCACAGATTCTACCCGTGGCAATTAACACTGGCACAACTTAGGCAATAGAAAGTAAAATTCTGGACGGAAAAGCACCTACTGCAATCAATTGGCATATGTCATCTCAACCTATAAGTCTGTTCAACACGAGTATTGATCGTCAGTAAACCGCGGAAAGCTTTCGTTTAAAATAAAATGTAATTCTATGTAGTTCTAATGATATTCGAGCTGAAACAAATTTTATATTTTTCAATAACATGAAATTCCAACTTTTCTATATATTTTTTTTATTACTAAGCAGGAGTGTTCATAAAATTCTACTTAACATGTTATTGTAACTTATAGTACGTTACCTCCAACAACCATTTGTCTGATAATATTTCTAATATCATGTGATGTTTGCTAATAACATATTATTTTTTTTTTAAAATCATCTTATGATATATATTTAATATTTAATCGATTTGTTACTGTTAATTTAATGTAAAAAAAGTATTTTTTATTCAATGGAATTTTTTTAAATTCCAAAATACCACTGAACTCGATCTCTTTTTCAAAATAAGTACCTTATTCCTATAAAAAAAAACCCTCAATTAACAAGCTCTTTTCGTCCTGCTGCAATGAGCAACTTTTTTTTTCTCTTTTTCTTTGTAATTCCTTTTTCATAAAAGTTCAGAATTCAAAAAGGAATATTCAATGGTATTCACTTTATTCACCTCCGCCAATTAATTGACTGGAATTTAGAAAATAAGCTAGGTTGGTAAAAAAAAATGAATTGCTGTGTGCTGATTACCATCCCTAAGCCTTTTTGGGGAGCCAGAAATCGGTATAAATTTGTTTCGAGAACAATCACTCCGCGATCTTAAAATTAATTCATTTATATTTAAAAAATAAGGCGTTTATAAGATCAAAAGCAGACTATTCTGAAATTTCTAAATTTCACTTTTTCATATTTTTTGTTTATTTATAGAAGCAATTTTGTCTACCACGATACTTTTGCACCTTATTTCTCATTGTTTTATTTCGGTTCTGTATATCAATCATCAAATGAAACTTCTATCTTGCTACACTCAGAATATAGTCAGACTGCAGATGGAAGACTTCCATGGAAACTTTCTACCTTTAGAATTCATCTTCTTCATTTCTCACCTGGAATACCAGCCTTCGAATTCTGCCTTATAGAAAAAAATCAGCACAATATATATGTTAATTTCTGCAAGCGTAATCAAGTTTAGCCTGGTCTCTGTCCGATGCTGCACTTTCTCGGAGCCTTCTTAACTTCTTTCGATCGAGTGAGTATTTTTCTCAAAACATAACAAACAATGGCGTTTGTTATGTTTTGAGAAAAATCATTCCTTTACTCGTATCCGCACGTCTAGATCACTAACCAGATTTATTTCCTTAATATTACAAAGTATCTTAATACATTTATTCTTACTGCTATACAAGTTTTTTTTCCAAAGGGGCTCGATAGAAAATAACGTTATCAAAATTTTAAATTACCACTCTCTTTGAATAAAAATAAATAAATAACATTTATTCAAAAGTAAATATTAAAATTCTACTGATAACTATTTGGAGCTAGTTCTCATTATAGTTTCGACGTTCCAAATCTGCTCGGACGAGTGGAATTAATTCCTAGGCTTAGCAGAGGGAGAGAGATAATTGGAGTGAGGGATGGAAATGAGGAAGAGTGATAATATCTGCTCCTATTAATCCGATATAATTAGTGCCAAGGGAATGGCCCGATTTCGCTCCTAGTGTCACAAACATGTTATCTCTCCTCTTTGTACCAAACACCGCTCGGCCATTGCCTTCCATTTCGCACCATATTCACTTCACAATAGCAATAGTTACAACAATAATTTTAGCAAAAAGCATGATACAAAAATTTAGTTATCTCTGCCTCATAAGTTCAGACATCAAAAGGACTTGCGGCACATCTTACATCAATAGTCAAACCAGACTGAGATCTGAGGCAAGAAACTCACTCCGAGAAGTTCAATAATATATTAATTATTTACTTAGCAACCAGATTATAAGATTGTAATTAATAAGATTGTGTAGCCAACTTAAAGTTGTTTTGTATACTTGTGGGCTCATAACCTATAAGTTGTGAATTTTTCAGTATTGTCAGATGTGTATTTTCCTTGACTAACCCTCTTATTTTACATGTATATATATTCAAAAGAACAACGTAACTCAAAGTTCCATGTGAGTTAAAAAAATAAAAATTTTATAAAGCAAAGCAAGTAATGATGGTATTGAAATTCTTTAATTTAACATTAGAAAATCTTTAAAAGCTTGAAACTTTTTTTATTTTAATTGATGTCATTACTCCCAAGAAACTTCAAGAAATATGGCAAACTCAAAATATGATCTTATTAAAAAAAACATGCTGAAAGTGGAATATCCGATATGTTCTTCCTGTATTAAGAAGCTTCAACCAATACAAGTGCTAGTGAAGGCTTAACTCGAAAATGCTAATGTTTCAGTTATATCGTTGTTCTTTCGATGTAGTGATGTGCCACCTCTAAACAATAATTAAGATGGAGAAGGAGTAGAGAGGAGGAGATATGGCTAGACTATAATATGTAAAGAGAGATTTCACTAACTTATTTCTGAAATAATCTATGAGTTATAATGAGTTAATAAGTCTGCCTAGTTAGTTAATATCTTGCCTAGTTAGTTAATATCTCAAACTCCACTTTGTATATGTATAGGGTCAATAGGAGAGATAGTTTTTCAAATAGAGATTTCTCGGTTTCTAATCAATTTTTTTTTTCTAGGTGTTATTATATGTAGTATAGTGTGCAGTTTCATGATGCAGCACTTGACTCCTCTCGATCGGTTGAAAGTAATAAAAAAATATTACGGTATCGCCGTCATCGGTACTCTGCGCAGGTTATACGCCGCACTGTGGAAAAGTTTGAACGTGATTTAACTTTACAAGACAATAAGCCACCTAAAAGACAACGAAACGTTCGAAGTGATGAGAACATTGCAGCTGCAGCAGCCAGTGTTGTCGGTGAGCCAAATTTGTCGATTTCACGACAATCACAACTGGGGCTATCTCAGACGTTACCTTGGAGAGTATTGCATAAGGATCTGGGGTTACATCCTTATAAAGTCATATTGACTCAAGAACTAAAGCCAAATGATCACAGATTGCGTCAAGAATTTGCTGACTGGGCCCTTGAGCACTTGGAACACGATCCTGATTTTTTCAAAAAGATCATCTTCTCAGACGAGGCACATTTTTGGTTGAATGGCTTTGTTAATAAGAAAAATTGCCGTTATTGGTGCGAGGACAACCCAGAAGTGTTACATGAAGTTGCAATACCGAAAAACTCACTGTCTGGTGCGGTTTATGGTATGGCAATATATTGGCTTTGGTAATATTTTTTTTATTACTTCCGATCGAGAGGAGTCAAATGCTGCATAATGAAACTGCACACTAAAAAATATAAATGTATAAATGCTAGAAATAAAAAAAATATGTATTAGAAACCGAGAAATCTCAATTTGAAAAACTATCACTCCTACTGAAAGACCCTATATATTATTTCGTACTATAGTAAGTCAGAATAAATCGTTTTTACAAGTGACTTGCGTTTCTTAACTACTGTTATGTTTGCTAAATCCATGCGAAAAAAAACAAACGTCTTCGAATTTACATTATATACCTGTAAATATGAATTTTTTAAAACTATTTTTAATCAACCTGAGTATTGTATTGTACAATTTTTAAAAAATCCCGTTTTTAGAGCACACCATGATTTGCTTTTCCAATGCAAATACCACATTTCTCTGGGGAATTTAAAAACATTCCTCCGAAAGAGCTTTGTTCCATTTGTAGGGAGAGTGTTGTTTTTCATCCGCTCGTTATCTCTTTTTTTTTTCTTTCAGAGAATCGCTAATTGATTGAAGACTCAAAAATTCCCTTTTAATCAGATCCACACCCCTAATTTCAAGAATTAAATTTGATAAATTGATATCATTCCCTATATGTAACCAACGGATCTAAATCATGCTGAAGGTATGAAAATATATTTATTAGCTTAAAAGAATACCTCATTAGTATTTTTATTAACAACAGTTGTGCAGAGAGGTGATTTGTCATACATCACACTCAACTGCCAGATATTCTCCTTTAATTTGACCCACTTTAAAAACGTTGGGTGAACCCCAGGATGGTCCTACTAGAACCCAGAGGGTCCATCCACTAACAGATTATATTAAAGTCTGCCAGCGAGCGGGAATTAATTCCAGCACCTTCAGCATGGCAGCTCAGCGCTCTACCATTCCCGCTTTAGTGGAATTGTTTATAATAAATAAAATAAATGAATAGAAAATAAAAATATGAAATATTTTTTACAAACAATGAAGAGGACAAATGTCTTAATGATAATAATTAAGGAATAGAAATTGCATATATGACTTTTTGGGCATAAAAGATATATTTTATGTTCTATTATCAGAATATATAATAAACTTTTAGAAAAGAAAACTTATAACTTTTTGGTAACATTAAAGTAGCCACAGACTCAGCCTTGGTGACGGAATTAAATGTTCAGTTTTTTCTTTATTTTTTTCTCTGCATCATACCATTTTTCCCGTTTTTCCCTACATCTTTTGGGAGTTTTATAAACTTTTTCCGAAGGAAAATCTTATATTTTTCCAACCTCGAACACATTTACTCAATAAATTCGATTAGTATTTAGGAACTTAATGAATTTAAAAAATTTCTTTTGTTACTTCACTTGCAATCGTACTATTTGTATGATTATTTTCACAATTCTGCAATAGTAGCTGCATTTTAACAATCGGACAGTAAGGAATATGCAATTAACTAAAAATTAATTTAGTTAATTAAAGCTTTAAAGCTTTTATAAAAAAAAAGAGTCTACTTATCTCATTATCAGCCTGAAAACCAAAACTGTTGTGTTTTCATATTGTGTAACCTGTTAATCATACTCGTTAATAATTTAATTGATTTTATAAAACAATCAACTGGTTCGTAGTTAATTTAAATGAAATATTACAGATTTTTTTTCATATTTAAAAATTATTTTCGAAATAAAAGCAGGAGTAAACTTAAAGGTGAATAACAAAATAATGTTAAAAGTGTATTATAACACCCAATAATAATCTAAATAGATTAGGAAATGGTTGACAATATATTCCGTATATCGCAGAAAATAACCATTGGTGGTTCTACTGACTGGTTTGGTCCAGCAGAAAAAAAAAACCTTTACTACTACAAACCCATGAAGGGATCAGTACTTCGTAAAAACTGTACTGATTTAAGGACAACGGTTGTGTAGGGAGGTGATTTGGCCAAGATAACGCTCTACCGCTAGGTTTTCCTTCAAATAAGGTTATCCATTTTACAGAGGCTGGGAGAGCCCCAAGAGAGTCTGTAGATTCCGTGGTTATACACAGATTAAATAAATTATCTGCCACTGCCAGATTTAATCCTGGAACCTTCAGCAAATCAACTCAGCGACATATTGTTCTATCCCGCACCATTGTGCCCAAACTAAATAAAAATTAAAAACAGATAGCTGTGAAACAGTGACAGATTAACATCGGACCCCCGCCCCGTCCCTCGACAGCTCTGAAGAAGAACTGCAATGTAGGTCGAAACTTTGGCTACTTGACAAACATTTCTCCATATCTAAGAGAGATATATTGACCTCCACCCATTTTCTTCCACATAAATAAAATTAACATTTTGGAATTGAAAGCACCACTGACCATTTTCTAAATCACCCAAAAATATGTATGTAATCAAATTTTATATAACTTTTTTTTTCTTCTTTCACATCGATATATTTTCAGCTGAATTTTAAAGAGGTTTGCATTTTTTAATACATATCGTTTATGTAACCTCATTTTACACATCTTAATCAAATTTATATGTAAGAAATGGACTGGCCAAGTAGGTAGTTGAATACCGTCTACGGCAAGTAAAATTTATTTTCTGTTCTATCAGCCCTGAATCGACTCAGCTATAAGGTTGGTAGACTCTCCCGAGACTCGGCTATCCTCTATAAATTTGGTACCTGACCTTTCGCAGGGTGGGAGAAAAACCTTACGTTTGGGAGTACATGCTGACTCTATCACCTTCTAAGACCGTTGGTCGAACCAATAGCTCTTGCTCTGCATGCAAGTCCTGAAATCTCTTACATATTTGAATTTATTAATATTTATAGTATATCGCAGAATGATATACAGAATAGAATAGAAAAATAACTTTATTCTTGCACTAATTATAAATTAATAAGAAATGAAGTGTGTACAAACAGAGGCTCATAGTGAAATTGGTAGACTCTTTAGAAATAAAGAAAAAAGAATAATATAAAGAGATACTAGAGAAAAAACAGAAACCCTTCAACAAATTTATTTATAGCATCAATTTAAATATGTGTAAACAATAATATTTGAAATATTCAACTTCGATCATTTGAATAAATAACAAACAAAAAGTGACTAAATAGTTTCACCTCACAGTCAAAACGAAACATCTTACCTCTTTTGAGTAGTTTTGAGTTCTATGAATTTAGAAACGTAGGTTGTGCTTTGTTGGGTGCACTCAAACGTGGACTTTGTTTGTTGACTATGGAAAAAACCTAACAGTTAAGACTTAATTGCTTAACAAAAAGAAAATAGTTTAAGGTAAACAAATATATTGGAAATATTGGAAAAAGCTAAGTTGTATCATTTTCATCGTGAGAATAGTAATCCAAAATAAATTTGTTTTCATCTGTTTAGATAAACAGAATACCTTACTAAAACGTATAGTGATTACACTACTTTTTTTAATGTGTCAAATTTTGAGAACTGTATATTTATTCAATGATTATATCAACTTATGTTATAAATTAGGTCATTATTTCCAAGTATCATTTTGAGTTATAATTTAAGGATGTCATATAGTATATGGTAAATATCTTTTTTCAACCGATTTTAAATTTCAATTACTGAATTTCCAATCATATATCTGATCATAAATTTTTATAATATATATGAACAAGTAAAGAGAACATGTAATTTATTTAAATCTTTTTCTTCGGCTAAGAACCTTTCCAACGATCTCTTTCGTTTAAGATTCCTTTTATCAAAAGTACATTTTATTTTAGATCTTAATAATGATTTAGGAAACCTCCAAGAAACTAAATCGGTGGTGAGAACCTTAGGATCAAGAAGGCACGTGAAAGAACGGTTGAGTAACTTCTGAACTACTTGAGGGTTGGAAATGGTGAGCTTAGGGGCGAGTTGGTGCAGGATCAGCCAAGAACCAACTCCAACTCTAAACTTTGCAAGGAAAAACAAAACAAAAACGACTTTGAGAGTTACGAAAATAAAACTTTGCAAAATCAAACAAAACTTTATAAAAAGGCTAGGAGCCGGTTTCCGAATCAATCTAGATTGAAAAGAGTATAAAGAAAAATCGAAAAAAAAACTCTATGACAGTTGAATACAATAAATTAGAGAAAGAAGCATTTCTATCGGTGGCTGTATAACATCTCTCAATTTTGAACTGAGATTAGTTGGCGTGTTATTGTATCAATACTTTTTTAAATTTCTTGAAAAAAAAATCTGTACCACTAAAACTCATGAACTGAATGAATCTTAGATTCAGTACATGGTAAGTGACTGCACTGTTTCTACGCCAACGGTCGTCCAGGAAAATTATATGGCCTACATTACACCCTACGATAAGGTTTCTCTCAATTAAGGATTACCATTTTATAGAGGCTGGGGACACCCAGGAGGATTTTTAAAATCCTCAAGTACCATCCATGACTGTTAACATATCAGTTAATGTATTTGTTTTAGCCGGATTTCAATCCGGAACCTTTAGCACAGCAACTCATTCCTCTACACACTAAGCAACCCCGCTCCTTCATTTTCAGTCATTTTATATTCATTTAATATACATAAATTTTAAATTTTAAACATTCGTAAATTATTATAGTTCAAAAAACATTGGCTGTGTTTGATTTAGAAGGATTCTGGGAAAAGATAGACTGACAAATGAGTGAAGTAAAAAAAAATGATAAATGCAAAAAAAAAAAATAAATGATAAATTTTAGACTGGGCTAGGTAGCTCAGTAGTAGAGCCCTGAGTTACTATGTGGAAGATGCCCGGTTCAAATCCGGCTGTGCAAATTATTTACTATGTTAACAAGCAATACCCTTAATTGGGGAAAAGACCTGGTAATAAAGCGTGATCTCCACCAAATCACTTCCCTACACAACAGAGGTCTCTTCCATTTATTCAACACAAGACATTTTATGGGTTTTAGTGGAATAGGTCTTCTTTTTTTGTTTTAATATTTCACGTTACCTGTTTATTTCTCTGTAATTCATTGAAACCGCGTTAATGCCGGAATCGAACCCCTGGCACGATCACACCCTCCAAGCATGCGATGAATGAGAGCAATATCGAGGGAGGGAGAAACAAGAGGCGACCAATGGGAAAAAGCGGTCCGAGATAGTTTATGAGTTGGGATGAGAAAGGGTTTTTCAATAAAGTCGTCCTTGGGCCAACCTATATCACCAATTTAATGCTTCCAAGTAAACCCTAAACCTTTTTTTTTTTTTTTAATTTTAGAAGGTAGAGTTCGGTATCGATTGCTTTTTAAGCCTGTTTTCAATACATACCCCTGCTACTTCCCTTTTATGTGTACATATACAATATATATTATATATATATATATATATATATATATATATATATATATATATATATATATATATGTGTGTGTGTGTGTGTGTGTGTGTATTCAATAATTTTCTTTTACCAAGTCTTTAGTTTAATATTATATTCCAACTCCCATCCCGTTTACTTCTGTATTTAAGTAAAAAAAAAATATCATGAAGGATATGACATGTGTATTAAAACATTATAGTTCTTAAACTTCTTAATATTTGTTAAACTTTCATGAAATAAGTATCATCCTTGAGATTTTCTGAAATTCATATCTTTAATCTTTTACATCACAAATAAATAAAAAGAAGCATATCGAACTGTTTGTTCATTTAACATCACTTTCCGCTGCTATGGCCAATCGGACGATTCTACTGTGGGAGCTATAAATTTTTCCAATCTAGGTTTTATTAGGATAGGGATTCTTAAAGAGTACTTGACATCGTATGGGCCCGGGAACCCCGTTTAACGTCCCTTCCGAAGGACGGCATAACCTAGGATTTTTTACTCCTACTAAAAAATCCTGGGTCCACCAGCCGGGTTACGAACCCACGATCTTGTGCTTAGTAGGCTGCTAAGCTAAACACTAGATCACAGGTCACCCTCCTTAACGATATATACGAAAGATATATTGGTTTACCCAATACCATAAAATAGAATACTAGTAAATCATTTATTTTTAAAATTTAATAACTAGAGTAATAATATCATTTTAAACAAATGTTGAGATATAATACTCTCATCCAAAAGAATAATATAAATACCAGAATTCGGAAATACAATAACGAAGGTAAAACATAGCAGTCCCTTTACAATATGTTTACGTATACAATACGTATTAGGTCCGTTACAATACGTATTAGGTCCAGAAAAAGGATTTATTCGGTGTATTCAGGTTTTGAAATATAAGCTTGTTTGTATATAATATAATATTTATGTTACTTCATATATTCAGAAACACAATTCCAGCTACGGTCATTATTTAAAAAATATTTTTATTTTAAATAAAACTATGAGGGATTGACTGGAGAATGCATTAATATTTTTTTTAATTTATTATTTGCATTACATTACCTTACCATAGTTACTCAGCTTCCTCATTATTTTATATGTTATCACAATTTTTATAAAGGCCGTTAATACTATAATATAAACTTTTTCAGCAAGATCAATCATGAAGTTGATATAAAAATATAAAAAAATTTCTCAACTCATATAGTTAACAGCAATATGTCCATTTACATTTACCTATGAAATAAGCTGTTATTTTTAAAAATGGTTTAATTCCTTGTTTCCATGTATCATATAAAGGGCTCAACATATCTAATAGTTTGTATTTGAATTAATTTAAAAATATGAGCAAACGTGCCGATGCTTTAAACACTTTAGCACTTAGCAAACTTTGATGTTTATAAAGTTTTAAAACTGTATAGTATATACACCTTTTAAATTTTACTATGAAATAGCAATCATTAAAACTGTTCAAAGGAATATGTTTTTATATCCAAATGGACTTATACCATTTTCAACTAAATAATAGTTGCTGAAATAATTTTGCAATAATAATTGAAAGCCTATAAAGTGTTTATTTTGCCTACATATTATATTATATTAACGAATTTATTAATATAATAAAATATAATCTATACACTATTATATTATGATTTAAATATTAAATATGAATATATTTTCGACTTATAGCAGTTGCTTTAGGATTGATAATTTATGTAAAATTCATATAGAGGCATCTATCAGTCACAATGTAAAACGAATATCATAGGTTTATGGAACCTTGAAACTGTTTTTGTTAATTCTCCTCGAAAGTACCAATTTTCACATTCGATAGTTGGAAATGGCCGGGATGATACAAATATATATATTTTATTTATGGTTCTTTTTTAATTATTTAAATACATATATTTTTTTTTTAATTTTGAAGAGAAAAGATTATGTCTTGGCCGGGATTCGAACCCGGGTCGCCCGCGTTTCTAGCGCGGTGCTCTAACCACTGAGCTACCAAGGCACGCATTCCAGCAAGACAAATATATATATATATATATATATATATATATATATATATATATATATATATATATTTAGGGAGAGAGAGGGGGGGGAGGGAGAGAGACAGAAAAAAGAAAGAGTTTTCACTACATTTAGTATATTCTATTATTATGATTTATCATTAGTTTTTACAATATGATATGAATATAATCTATATAATAGTTTACAATAACAATATTGGCTTGAATAGGTTGATAAGACGAGCAACCAAGCTGTCATGCCCATGGGAGAATATATTAGGCGGCTGTGTCTATATACTCCACTCTGGTTAATTGCATATCGCAATTCCGACTAAATACTGTGTTATTACTTGATTTAGAGTATCGCCTATTTTATTACTAATTCATTACTTAATGATCGAGCGAGCACTTACTTTTTGAAAGAAATAATAATTATTAAAATACTTGTTTTATATTTAAAATTTAGTTAATATTGTCACTATAATAATAAAAAAGAGTTTTCTTAAAAAATATTGGTGGATAAAATGGCAGGAAAATAAAAGAATAGTTATGGCATCGATCGTAATATATATATATATATATATATATATATATATATATATATAATAAATTAATTCCCAAACTTCATTATATATGGTAATAACAGTTGCATTTGAGTGCATAGTTTTCTCTTGTTGTTGTCATACTGTATTTTGAGGTTGAGATATGCTTTATTCTCTTCTTTTCTTAATGAAACCTGAACAGGCGAAATATCGACAGATGATTTCTTTAAATACTTGAGGCTTTTTGTTTGGAATTTTATATCAGTAACGTCTTAAAATGTCTCTTTTGAGCTTTTGCCATGACTGTATTGATAATATCTTAATTTTTTGAATAATCATTCATTTCCAATTTAGTATTAAGTGGCTTTGTGTGAAATAGAATACGTTTTCATCATAATACTCAATATACAGACGGAAATATTTATTTTAAAATTTGTATCAAATGTATCATTGCTATGTCATGTCGTTATCTTTCGAATTTGGAAAACAATCACCTAGTGAACGACCTTTATAATCTTGATATTTTATTTAATACTACAAATATAACATCCTCCATTAAGTTAATACATTTATACTAGCATATTTATGATTAAACAACACAAATTAATATGGATTAATTTATGGAATTGATTAAATTACATCATAATGCATCACCTCGGTAGACTTTCCTCTTAGAAATAGGAAATGGCTCGGAACAATTTTCTCGAACTATGATCTAAGTTAGAAGGTGAACTTTAATTAGGATATTAACAACAAGTTCCAAGACCACCTTCACTAGATAATTTCCACCCGGTGGTTTTATTATTAATAGAGACAGCTAATAGAGTTCTCCGTTTGTTCCATCAGCTTCCTGCCATCGGAGTGGTTATGAATAAAATTTTCTATCCTATTCTTTCCAGTTCATTAAATCGATTTAAATTATTGCTATTAATGAAGGATATTCACCACTGTTATGAAATATAAAAGTTCATCAATTTTAGCTTATTTTTTGGGCCCTTATATTCCAGCCCTTATAAGGTTGGGAAGGGATACAGATTATGAAAAGCCAAATGTGCAATTGATATATGTATTTTTTTGAACAAAAAGTTGTGATTATATATAGCTATATATATCTGTGTGTATGTATTATATAAAATCGTTTTTCGTCATACCATATTTTATAAGCGTTGCCTAGCAATGGATCCATCAACTACTTCTTGTTTAGTCTTTTGCCATACTCGATCAGTTGAATTATAAATATTTTAAAACACAAAGCCACTGTTCCTTACTTATGTAAACCGTTCCACAAACATAGCATTGCTTTTTAATTTAATAACTGTGTTTTTAAATGGATTTCATTGATTTATAATATTTAAAACAACCAACATCCTATTTCTGTTTTAGTACTGTTATTTCGATACAGGGAATGCATTATTCTTTTAAACTGTAACTTTTATATTTATAAAACAATCCAAAATAAAGACATTACATTGATTTATATAATTCAAAATGCTCAATAGATCAAAACAGTACTAAGTAGGTGTTCATAATGTAATGTAATTAATCACTAAATTATATAAAATAAGCTCTGAAATGAACAATTTCAGGAATAATATCGTGGTACTTGCACTAAAACAACAAGTGCCCAAGATCGTGGGCTCGTGGCCCGGCAGTTGTCTTTAGGTTTTTTTCTCTAAATGGAGTAAAAAATTCCTAGTTATGCAGTCCTTCAGAAGAGACTTAAAATAGAGGTCTCGATCCTATACGTGGTCAGTCACTCGTTAAAGATCCCTTTCCCACTTATGCCTTAGTTATCAACATTCTGGGCTCCCATTATGGTATCGTCCGATTAGCCGTAGTAGCAAAACAGTGACGTTAAATGAATAAACAAACATACCCTACCTCACCTAAAAAAAAAATTATACTATAAAAATATTCGTTTCACATTAATTTTTTTATCGTAATTGAATATTTATAATTGCCCTGATGGTTTAAAACATAGGCAAAGACTTTTAAAACGGCTGTTTTATTCCGGTTGAAAACATTCTAGAGAAAGAAAGCAATTAATAAATAATTTAAATAAGTGTTTAGATTAATTTTGTAGTACGCCAATTAGCTAAAATATGTCTTCCAAGAACATTATGTCTAAATACATAAATATAACTGAATTAATTATGTCTAAAATTAAACATGGTCTGACCTTGTTAGAGCTAAATATTTCTTAGTACTAATTACCACGACACGTGCTCCAACAAACTCACATAAACTTGAATTAATTAGGTGTTATGGTTACATCCTTGTCTATTCTACGACTGTAATTAACCCATAGAGTAGCAAACAGTCGACGAAAACTATAGTTTTTATTTTTATTCTATTCTTAATTATTGGCATGCCTGTTACATTAAAAAAATAATTAATCTAGGATTTAAAATACTGTAAAAATAATAAACTATTTTTTTATGGGGTAGGGTTTAAAAAAAATAATTCCTTAAATAGTGAAATCAATGTTTCTACAATACACTATCATACTTGTGACCACGAAGCCCCGGTTGTTGTTACTTGTATCACTAGTTAAGATATAATTTTTTTTACCTAAAACCCAAACCATTTTCTTCTCCAATTTTATAAGGTCAACTAATTATTCAATATTTTATTGTTATCGTACATATTATTGGCGATAAGATGGCGTCATTGAAATTAATTTCAGACCAATGCACAGGTTGTTGATGGACACCCCAATCATAATATTAAATTATTCTTTCCTCAAGGTAGTATCCTTGGCCCAATCCTTTATACATCGTATACAGCTGGCATACCAAGTCATCCTAATACTAGCCTTACCGCATATGCTGATGATACATGTGTATTATCAGTCAACACCAATCCAGTTATTGTATCCCAAAGCCTCCAATCCCATATCACAGATCTTGAAGAATGGTGTCAAAACTGGAGAATTAAAGTAAATTCTCAAGAATCGCATCAAATCACTTTTACCTTATGTCGTAAACCAATGACTTCCTGCCCTTCAGTATCCTTTAATAATATCCCACTGGTGCCTGTAGAACAGATCCCACACTTAGGGCTGCATCTCGACAAACGATTAACCTGGAATCCTCATACAAAACTGAAAAGACAAGAAACCGCTCGACATTTCAGGCTACTTCAACACTTACTAGACAATCGCTCTAAGCTTCCAATTAACTACAAAAGACTCATCTACATGACCATCATATGACCTATTTGGACTTACGGAGTAGAGCTTTGGGGCTCCACTAACCCATCGAATTCCTCGCGTATCCAATCCCTACAATCCTAAATCCTTCGTAAAATCCTCAATGCTTCTTATTTTTTTTGTTAAGAATAAAGTCATGCATAATGATCTTAATGTCAGTATAAACAAGAATTTTTTATTCCTGTTAAAAATTCTAACGCCTCTTTCCGGGCTGTGAAGTGAGCTCGGATCTCGGGTAACGTTGTTATGCTGAATACTACATGTGACCTCAAAATACATCATATCTGAATAATGCATAAAACTGACAAACTCTAGACAATTACGCAGTAATGAACAAAACGAAATTTCAATTAAAATAGAATTTACTTTAAATTAATTAACTACTAATTACTGTACTTTGGAAGAATGTGAAGAAAGAAAGTACAGCAATAATGGGAGTGCTCATTCCAGTCATCAAACTAAATTCTTCTTTTAGCCTCATTCCTTCTTATTGACTATTCCTTTTCTCTTAGGACATATCCAGTCATGTTTTTCTGTATTTTATTTTATATGGGCCTCTTCTTTTTTTTTTATATATTTTGCCCCCTACTCCATCAGCAATCACTCTCTGTATTCGATTTCGATCGTCCGTTTTAAGTGGCCATATCACATTAACTTGTTTCTTCGAAAACTTACGTTATTTTCCGATTTCGCTTTTCCTTATGTTTTATTATGAAACCCTCCAGAAATATATTTCTAGCGTCAAGAGTCTTCTTTATTTTTCTCGTTTAAGGGTCGAAATTCCAGAGAAATACAAAAAGGTAGAGTCAACAGGTTCACTACATATTAGCTTTTTCATCATGCCAAGGACATTACTATCAGAAGAAATAATAGGCATACCAATAACCTTACAAAAAGTTATAACTAAAATGTCGCAGCATGAAAATATGTCATTGTTATTATGACATTCCTATAAATAGGATACGTTATATATCAGTTTGATGAATGCATGTGTTTCACTTCTGACATAATTAAATTCTATCAGCGTCGATGAGGACAGTTATCCATCACTTGGATCGTTACTGCCACTTGTTACTGTAATTGTCCGTTTTCCTATGCACAGTTGGGAGCGGAAATGGATTTATTGACAGTTTATTTTACGATTAGCAAGATATGACTATAATTATATATTACGCGGTAAATTCATCACGCATAAACTCCCTTAACATTACAATAATAATTCATTTTTAAAATATACTAAACACAGCCTGCCGGTTGAGCGTGATCAAGTGCAAATCACCTCCTGACAACCGACCGAGAAGCACTACGGTTTCTACCACGTACTGAACCCGATACCCTCCATGGGTTGTAGTGGTGCAGTAAAACTATACATAAATATACTTTAATTTATAAAAATTCAAATGGGAAAACCATAATGCAAAGCCCTCTGTTTCAAAATTCTGGAGTAAAACAAGCCCTTACCAATCGACGTTTCACCTATGTAAGTGTTTGTTTTACCCTAGAATTTTGAAACATAAGGCTTAGCATTGTGGTTTTTCCATTTTCATTCTAATAAATGTTAGTGTTTCTTTTTGGATTTTGGCTCTATTTTGTTGATTTAATTTATAAAATTATTTTAATAGATAACATATTTTGAGAAGAGCCTTAGGCCCAGTGATAACAACAGAAGTATGTAAATAACGATCTAATGATGCTGTAAGGAGGAACATAAAAAATATAACCGAAACAATAAGAAAGAAAATTGCTATTTATAAAGCATCTTTTCAGAATGGATGATTTTCCAGATTAGTATTATAAAGAATATTCTTCTATCTTTGGTAGAAAAGATCAACAACTAGAATTACGAAAGTAAAGAAAGATTTAGAAATGCATAATATTAGGGCAAACGACATTGTTGAGAGAGAGCTGTTTATTTAGATGGTCTTCAGTATGGTGGGATTCCAGCAAAGAGTAATAAAACTCAGAAAGAATATTGGAAGGAATGGGAGAGATAACAACAGGATGGGAATAATTGAAATTGTCACGTGGTCTCTTGTAGGCACCATCGAGAAGAAGGTGAAGCATAATATAACATTCAAATACCTATAACATAACGTGGCTCTTAAATCAATTTTTTCCCTAGTACAATAAAATTGCTTTCTGAATAGTATCAGTACAAGAATTCTGTGTGATATATATTTGTTTAGGTGTGATTAGACTAATAAATTTAATAGGAAGCAAATGGAAGTACCACGGGAATTTGAATGAAATCTCAGATATTAACAAAGCGTTTGATTTATTAATTTAAATAACATGCGAGATTTCTTAAATACTATTAAATATTCATGTAACAGAAGATACAAATTAATAATAGCGTCTACAAAAATAACTTAAAACTAAACATGTAACTTAGCGATCTAATGAACAAAATTAATTTAAGACAAAAAAAGAAGAAAAAAAATGATTAACATGAATGGGAGCGATAATTAACAATAACAGAAATGCTCCATGCTAGCATAAACGCCAAGGATATAAACAACAAAATGAACTTGAACGTTATACTGAAGATTTCAATAAGGCGCGAAGATGTGCGAATTATTATTATCTTCGCCAGTGATCACGTCATGAAGGAGCAATGAGTATGATATCATGAATTAACTTGAACTGTCCGGTTGGTACCATGTAATACGTTGATCATCAGGAGAAAAATTAGTTGACAATTTGAGGCCTTATGATAATGAAATGTGACTTACAATTTGTGTGATGTATACTCAATTATCATCATCTCAGCATAGCTTCTGGCGAGTAACAAACTTTAAGACCTCTTGACGTTCTCAGAGGAATAACGGCTTGAGAGCGGAGTGTGCGATGGTCTGGTAGAACAAGTCCGTTCGGCGATCTAATAGCAAGTGAGAGACTCAATAGCGTCGCTCTCCCCTCTCCTTAATTTTGGCGGTACAGTATTCCCGATTTTAGAGGCAAGGATCGGTCCGTTCCATCTGGCGGGCAGTCCAGGTTCGCGACTAAACAATATTTCTGGTTCATCGATCTGAAAGTAAATTTTAAAGGTGGTCACTTAAAAACCCACTTATAAAAAATATTGGGAATTATAAAAAAAAAAAAATAGTACAAAGCTTTATGTACATGTAAGAACAAAGCATTTATTAATGTAGGATACCAACTTATTTTATTTTATTGTTATTGGTACATATATGTATATAAGTTATTAAGAATGTATAATTAGTTACATTTTTTTTCTCTGTTGAGTTTTTTGTATATATATTTTTTCATTGTATATTATGATTCTGTATAGATACATTTAAATTTGTCCAATTGTAATTTGAGACTGGTCTATTTTGGTGCAGGATAACATTTTTGTAAATTGTAGCAAATTATATAAGAAATAAATATTAAAAAAAAAAATTATATTAGATTCTGGAGCATCTAAAAGAGAAGAGGATGAGCGTGTGGAAGGGGAAATTCAGTTTGATTTTTGACACTATCGGTTATCTAGCAAGGGCCTATCCCTTGTATCGTTCCTGTCCGACTCAGCAATCATAATATTTTTTTATAATCTTCATATAACGTTTCACTTAATACATGCTTTTTGGGGTATATAGGAAAAAATAGTAATCGAAACGTCTTTTTTTTCCGATCCTCTTGGAAAATGTTGAAACTTCTGAAACAGACTTAAAAGCTAACAAGTAATTAGTTAAGAAATATTATATATATATATATATATATATATATATATATATATATAACGCCTGGCATGTTTGTAAGAAGATTGATTTAATAGGATGCTGACCCATTGGGCTTGAGGTGTATTGTTCGTTGATTTTAAATTAAATTTTTTGTGATCTCAATAATGATATTATGATAATAAATTAGGTTTGAATAGTGATATTATTCAATCATAAGTATTTCAACTTTTATATCAATCATAAGCATTTTTAAAACAATACAAAAATATGCGAAAAGTAAAATACAAATAACATTAGAATATACCAAATAGTGATTTTAAAATTAATAAATTTCGACTGTAGAATTTAATTTATTTGAAAATAATATTTTACTTATTATTAACGCTGAAGTGAATAAAAAAATTAACATTTTGAAAAACTATAATTAATTTGTAATTATGTTACTGAATAGTAATGTTTTGAATACTATTTTTATGATATTATATTGTGTTTTTATGTTAATTTATATTTCTGATTTCTCCCTATTTCGAACATTTGTAGGTGTAGTGCGCATTTCTTCGAAATATTTAAGGGTTTTTTTTTTAATTTGATTTATCTGTGCTTAGTGAGAGCTAATAAACCTATTTATGAAAATGTTGAAAGAGTAGGAGAAGTATTAGCCACGAAGAAGGTAATTAAATTCCCTTGAAATATTGCCCTCTCGAGGCGATTTGATGTGTTTTTTTTTTACAAGATTAATAGCTTTCTCTCCTACCTCTACTATAATAGATGAATCGTGTAATGGATACGTCACGTAGTGTTATGTCCTGCTTTACACTGGATTGATTACACGCAACATAAAAGAATATAAATAAACTTGAGAATAATGTTTTATAACCTCACTTATCTTATTTTAAAAACGTTGACAGGAGGTTTATGGATATTACATAAAAAATATAATAAACGTTACTCAAAAATATAATACACACTTACCTAATAGTTATATTCAGTAACATAATTACACATTATTTATAGTTTTTCAAAATATTACTGTTTAAAAAAAAAATCTATAGTATTATAGATAGTATTTCTGAAGATTAAAGAGAACTAATAAATAATCTGAAAAGGGTATAAAAGCAAAAAATTGAGATAATTTTTTTTATTCACTGCAGCGTTAATAATAAGTAAAATATTATTATCAAATAAATTAAATTCTCTAGTCAATTTTTTTTTTTAAATCACTATTTGGTATAGTCTAATGTTATTTGTATTTTACTTTTCGCATACTTTTGTATTGTTTTAAAAATGCTTATGATTGATATAAAAGTTGAAATACTTATGATTGAATGATATCATTATTCAAACCCAATTTATTATCAGTTATATCGTTATTGAGATCACAAAAAATTTAATTTATAATCAACGAACAATACACCTCTAGCAATTGGTCTGCATCCTTTCTATCAAATCAATCTTGTTACAAAGCTGCCAGGTGTCAAGAAATATATCGTCGCTCTCAAAACAATACCGCCTATCTACACCTTTTGGTGAAAATGAGTTAGTAACGGTAACGGATTCTACAGGTTGAATTACACACTAATATAAAAAAAATTTCAAAGTTGCAAAATCCTGATAACAAAGTATATATACATCCATGTATCGTGTTGTCTTTTAACGGTTTGATTAGGGAATGCATTGCATCTCTGGCGACTTCTGACGCCGAACCGCCATTATCCCTAGATCTAGACCGATTGTTAGTCCTGGAATCCGATTGTGCGTTCTTCGGAAGGAAACTAGTGAATCTGTTCCCAAGAGACTTGTCATCGAGCTAATGCAGCACCTCATACAACATGGCATCATAACAACCTTCTACAACACTTGCAATTCTTAGCTAATTTAACTATAGACCTTAAAATAAACTTGGGATGGATGCCATCCTTTATTTATTATTATTATTGAAAAACTAAGGAGACATAGTTGGCAACAGTAGGCAAGGGAAGGCTACAAACAAGCTTGAAGATACAAGCGAATGGATTGTGCTGGAACCATGTATTGTTGATTAAACCTTATAATTGTGCTAGTTTGGCTGAGTTGGAACCATCGTGGTGTTGATTATACCTTTTATTTTGCTTAATATTTCTACTAAAGGTTTTAATTCATGTATTGTAAAAGAAGAACTTTGAACGTATAATATCATTGGTATGTGCTTGCAATTCCAACTTTTTTTAGAACGATTATGATAAATTTTTCCGACCTTTTGAAGACATAAATCATACAGTGAAGTCTTAGTAATCTCAATTGCAGACTAAAGTCAGTCTCTTACACTTGATGTGTAATGGAAAGGAAGAATGGCGTTATTAAAAGAAAAAGTTTTGGAGTGGGGAGAGATTAGAGAGGGAGAGTGATATAAGAAAGAGGGGGATGGTAATTGTGGGGGTTATGATCCGCCATCAAGGGCTGGGTTGTTACTAATTGTGATGTGACGTTGTCCTTAAGGGAACAGCTGTCACTCCTAATTGGATTCCTCCAATCCTTTGTCTTTCTTTGTCCTCTTCAGTACCTCCTTCCCATTTCTCCGCGGATTTGTCCTCCTTCTCTGTCGTCTATCTCCGTTGGGAACGTAAACACGCCTTTGAGCAAACATTATCGGTTTCTCTTTGCCTTTTCAATTTACAACCTGTTAAAAATTCATATGTCAGTTTCATTACCCAAAAATGTCGAAGCATGTGTTGATTAATTAAAGTCAGTGAAAAAATTATCTTTATTTTTATCATCAATATTTTTTATTGCGAAAATTCTAGTATTTCAGAATATCAAGATTTATATCTATGAAATTAATTACAGCAGATGAACTTCAATCTTTATTTTTAATTGAGTTTCTTACACCAAGAAGTGAAAATTTGTACTGTTCACGCTCGTGTTACAGTCCCGGTGAATACCCGGTTAAGTTAACTTTTGCTCGGAATGAGAATTAATGCCGCTTCTACACGGTCGGAACCAACCGCCGATCATCGTGGACTAGGTCGGGTCAACCAATTTTTGTATTCGTTCTACACAGTCGGTGGTTAACTCAACTTATTAGTTATTCTCCAGTATTCGTGATGACTCTTTTCCTTTCATAACAACAGAAGATCGGTTTGGCAATAAATTTTGTATAATTGAGGGAAGAAGGAAAACAAAGGAAAAAAAGTAAATGGATGAAGCAGTGGCTCAAAGAGCGAATTTCTTTTTGTTCTTATCTTTGTATAAATCGGATTTAATGTCCCAAAGACATAGTAAATCAATATATAAAGATATAAATTCAGTCAGAACCTCTCGTTCGCGGCTTGCGTTTTGCGACAAAAGCATACTGAAGCGCTCGCGTCGGCCGACAGCGTTCCAGACGGTCAGGGCCGACCACGGATGCAGCTTCGCGAGGGATGCGCCCACGACCACGGACTGTTGACATAACCAAATATTCGTCGGTCAACCGATTTCTACACTGTCCATTTTTACATCAACCCAACCAAGTGCACGATGGTTGGCGGTTGGTCCGGATTGAGTAGAAGGTCTTTAATAATAGGAAATTATTATTTTTTTAGAAATCCTGCTTGTAAATGAATTAATGAGTCCTAACTTACTTTCCAGCTTAAAATATCGTATGCTTTCTGATCAACACCTAAATCTAACTAAAAGCACATCCAGAGCTTACTTCCTTTATAGTTAAAAGTCACCTATGAGCTAGAATGCCTGTGAATTGAATATTAGATAGTTAAAAGTAACTTCATATTGTAACAACTATTATTATCGTTATTATTGGCCATTACATTTAATCTACCTCATCAAAGTACCTTGTTAGCATTTAATTGCCACATTCCTAGATAACTTCAGAATCTCTCGGGGCTCACCCAGCCTTTATAAAGTAGATAACCTCAGTGGGGGAAACCTTAAGTGTGATCTCGGCCAAATCGCCTCCCTCCGCAACCGTTGGCTTAGAACCACTACAGTCTATACAATGTACTGAACCAAATATCCCTGATGGGTTGTAGTTTAGTTTAAGGTTTTAGGGTATGTAGTTTACCAGGTTTTCAATCATTTACAAATAATTTTCTTTTGTGGTTTTTAGTTATATTTTAATTATTTTACACCAAATTAAAAATACTACACTGATGTAAAATTATTACTATAAAATTACTTAGAAAATCCTATTCTCTATCATTTGCTGAACCCAATAACCCTTCGTGGATTATAGTGACACAGGTACTATCCAAATTATCTATACTAGACATATTTTTGAAGATAATAGAGAACTAACACGTAATTTAAATATTAAACTAAATTTCACAATTCATTGCAACCTAAGATTGAATCATGATCAGCCAAACTGTCTAGGCCTAACAATTTAAAACGTTAAGAATGGATGGTTTCGATTGGCCTAATAAGTAAAACAGATTAAAGAAGAGGTAGGAGGAGATCGGAGGAAGGGAAGATGAATAGCCCAAAGGATCTAAATGAAAACTAATTAGCCATCGAGAGCTAGTGGTTCTGACAGCCTCCGCAAGTGTGCGCTCTTCCATTATCCTAAACTACTCCACCTCTTAGAGATGTTTGGAGAAGCTTGCAGGTGTTTGCGGCATTTGACGCTTGTTCCCTGGGATTGTCAGCGCTGTTTTCAGCTTATTATGACTATTGTTCTGTCATCTTCAGTTATGGAAACTATTTGTAATTTCTTTCTTTTTTTTATTTTATCTATTTGGACAAACTATATAATTTTAAAATGATTAGAAGATCGCATTACTACTTCGCACTTGGAACTTTTTCTTACTGCCATAATATTGAAACTCACTCTCGTACTTAAAAGAGAGGGAATACAGTAATCAGGAATTATCAATCACATTTTTCGCTCTCAGAAAGTCGTTTTGGTCTGAATTACTCCTTTACCATAAGACATAAAAAAATAACAAGTTCAATGATATCTTCTTACAGAACGTGTTTGCTTAATGCGTTCGCCAATTCTGTCATGTTTGAAATTGTCGCCAGCCTCCTACATCCAATCCAAACAGTTGTCTGCCTCTCCCTCTGTTGTTCAGAACCTTCCGTCTTGCCACTTATTTAGACTCTCTTCTTCTTTCTTCTTCTTATTTGATGAACTAGATATCCCCAAGTGTAATGTGTCTTATCACATCAATAATAAATACATATATTCCAGTCCTTACTCTAATGTCTGTTCTCTTCGACTTCGACTGGTCCATAAATGCCAAGGAGGGTATTCTATTCAAATTCGAAGATCTCATCCTCTTTTGTGCGGGTGACGGTATAGTTCTGAGAATTGATTATCGATATCTGATATCAGAATGATTCCTGCTGGAGTATTATATTTTTATAGTATAATAGATTTCGGCTATGTGAGATGATTTACATACAGAAATACAAGTTGCAAAATAAAAGCTCACACAGCCTTTATCAGTGGGTTCCCAAAATAGCTGGAAAATTCTAGCGGTTAAACGTCATCTAGAACTAATCACCTCCCGGTACAATTATTGTCCTAGAAACAGTACAGCCTCCGTCATATACTGAACCCTAAACCATGGATTGTAGTGGTACAATTTTTTTTGTAACATGGTTCTATATTCGCAATATAATGGTGGGATTAAGTGAATAAGGCTATATGAATGACTAACAAGTTGCCGACAGTGTAATAAACGATAAGACAGGAAGAGTTATTTTAATTCTAACCACGTCATCGACTATCTGATGAAACATTTTACGCTGGAGTGTAGAACTTTCCTCTGGGTTATATCTCCCATCTCAAGCGAGGAGACTGTTTCTACTTCGTTTATGTTCCCCAGCCTCTGCTTCCATGTCACCTCTCGATAAGTATCACAATTTCCTTTGAAAATTCCAGTGAACCTGTCGACACGTGTACCTTAACAACTTCGTACATGTTAAAAATGTAAATCGTATAAGTTTATTAATCAAGTGATAACATTGTGGAAAAAACAAACATACTAGATGTCAGAGGATATTTATAAATTATTAAGAACATATTAACAAATATCTTTCTTCAGTGTGATCATAATACACTATTCGAATGTATTTCAAACTTCTTTTACACTAAATATGTGTAAAAGAAACCTATTCAATTAGTCTTTTTTTAGCATGAATGCTACACCGCCCCTTTCTGAAAAAGCATTATATACTGCTGTCATGTGTAATATACATTTATTTGGATTAAGATTAAATAATTTGTTGCTTACAAATTCTGATTAATTCCATTTTTAATATAAACTGTAAAATAAATAATCGAATTTTCTACAGTCCTTCCTAGGTGTGCCAAGGCATACATTAAGTATTGGCATAACATCTATTTTCTGGAATTTAACATTGAATATGACGAAATAATGAAGTCAAGGGAAGTATTTATGAACTAATTTAAATCGATAAAACAATCTGAATAACACCAAAACTTTAAATTAGAGTCCAAAAATATATTTATCTAATGCTAAATTATTTAATATACACCAATTGAATGAATAATATATTGTAATGTCTTTGGTAAACTAAAAAAGTGTTGAATGTATTTCGCAGCTCCATTAAAAACATTTGTTAATTTTTCCAATAAAATACAGATACCATTGAGTGTGAATCGACTTTAAGAGGAAGAATCGATTTTAAGAGGATGAACAATTTATTTGTCAGAGGCGATCTCGAAGTCATGACCTAGAGCACGTTAATCCAGGACTTAAGGTTCTTATTGTAATAAAGAGCTACCTTCATTCTTCATATAGATAAATAGGTTTAAAATATACAATAACCAATACTTTTATCGGTAACATCTTCCAAATAAATTACATTTTACTATATATTTGATATTTCAGAGAGCGGTTTAGATCATTGTAAAAGGTACTACACCACAGGCACAGAACCAAGAGATAGGTTATATTGGAAAGGTTTTTTTTTTCATTAATAATTAATTTTCATTTATGTTTTTATTAATAACTGTATTTAAGCTCAATTAAAAACTTGACTATTCTGATGCCAAATTATTACAACTTCTTTCAATGAGGCATTCACGATCAAAAGTGGATTAATCCAAAATTTCAGAAATTTCATTTTTCGTTGGAGCCGATTTTATGCTATCGTAATTGGAGGCTCGTAACCGGACATAAACCATGAGTAATGAGCGTCAATTATAGACAACTTTTCTTTACTAAGCTAGCAAAAAATGTACAAAGTCAAGTTTTGAAACTACTGAGTCATCCTCTATTGATTTTGAATATCAAATCAATTTAATCTATGTTTATATGTTTTTACTTGTGTACGAACGCACTTTATCTAGAAATTTCATATCAAGAAACAATTACCTACACACTCCTAAAATTTTACAATTTTATCCTTTTTCATCGTGTTCTTCTTATTTTTTTTCTTTTCCTTTCTAAGTCCTGAGGTAACTAGTGTAGTCCTGAGGTAACGCTTTTAATTTAAAATTAATCTAATTGTACTTTACACCCATGCAATTAAAAATCTCTATTAGAGGGTGGCATAAAAATGGCAGTTAATGGGAGGTAATGGGTGGGCTTTGGGCAAACACCCGCGCCTCGGACACACTAACGAACTCCGAATTAGTGGCTCCTGATAAAAGGAAAGCTAAATTTGTGAGCTCCTTTAAGCTTTCATCTCTTCAACGAATTCGTTCCAACTTGAATTAAGTGACCCTATGTCACAATCATCTTTATTTTTTAATCCAACATAGTGTTAATTTAAAAAGTAAAATTTTTTTATTTAATTTTAAAACTCTCCGACGATATTTACTTTTTTAATTTAAAAAGAAAAACATCTGTTTGGCGTAAAAATGTTCCTTTTAGAATTTTTATTTTTTTTGGAAATTCGATTATTAAAAAAATAAAGAATTAGGTTAACCAAAAGATACGGTCTTATCGTTTATAATGTATCTCTAATCATATCATAATGCCTCAAGGCAAATTGATACATTAAAATTGATACAATCAAATTGATACATTAAAATAATATTCTAATAAATTAATGTATTTTTATTTCTGCTTGGTTGGCTTTTTTAAAATTGAGGTGAAAAACATATTGACCTTCAACGTCTAATATTAATTTGGCATAATATATAAATTATTTATTTATTTATTACATTTATTTATTGCGTAATATTTTTTATAAAACCAAAAAAATCAAGGCAGAGGATTAAATAAAACTAAATGGCATTTATTAAAAATTGTATAACCATTTTATGGTAACTTTTATTTAACATATAAGTGTCAATAAATAGGCATTATAAGTGAAGACATACCAATTAAGTTTTGATAAAAAAATGTTAAAAGTAATGTTTTTTTTCTATCTATGTCATAAACGTCGCTACAACCCTTGAGCTCGAGATCTTGAAATTGGTACTTACCATCCTGAACCACTGCGACGCAACTGAAGAATTCACAAAGCTACACCATTGTGATTGATGACCTATTAAGTCGTTTTTAAAATATAAAACAATAAGTTGATCTTCATTTGTGTGCTTTATTATTATCGAAAAATTCTGATCAAATATTCGATCAAATTATTGACCATAGTTTTGACCAATCTATTGAACAAAGATTTAATCAAATTATTAAGCATGATTTTGACCAATCTATTGAGCAAATACATGGGTGAATCAAATATAAACGAGACTTTTTGTCCTGGAAGCCCAGCGAAGGTGCGGGAACGTTCCCGCGTTTAGGGGTGTTGGGTAGGGATGCCAGGAGAGGGGGAAGCAGGCGGGCGGATGCGCTCGAACTCACCAGTTACCGCCGTGACGATGTCTGAGCAGGATGTATCCCCCTCGATTGCGCAACGTATTATCATCAAATTTCTTGCTGCTGAAGGTGTAAAACCGGCTGAAATCTTGAGAAGGTTGACTGTACAGTTTGGGGAAGAGACACTTTCTCGTGCCAGAGTGTTTGCATGGCATAAACAGTTTGTGGAGGGTCGTGATCGTGTTCAGAATGAAAGCCATGACCGCAGACCCCGCTCCAGCATCACAGCAGACAACATCAGCCGTGTTCGACAGCTTATTGAAGGTGACAGACGTCTAACCACCAGTGCCATTGCAAGTGAGGTTGGGATAAGCTATGGAAGCACTTTTCCCATACTCACAGTGGAGCTAGGGTTTCGTAAGGTGTGTGCCAGGTGGGTTCCTCGACTTCTCACAGCTGAGCAGAAGCTGAACCGTTTGCAGGTCTGTGAAGGTCTTCTTGCAAGATTTCAGGCTGAGGGAGCCTCATTTCTACTGCGGCCCTGACGAGAGAAAAATTGGAGCAACTGGGCTGGGAGACGCTAGAACACCCTCCCTACAGTCCAGACTTATGTGACTTTCACCTGTTTGGCCCACTCAGGGAAGCTTTGGGAGGTCAGAGATTCGTCAGTGACGATGAGGTTGAAGCCTATGTGCTCAATTGGCTGAAGACACAACCTACTTCATTCTATGAGGACGGGATTGGAAAATTACCTATGCGCAATGGAAAATGTATTTCCAAATCAGGAGACTATGTAGAAAAATGAGGTGTACTTTTCTTTGTGTTCAAAGTAAAAATAAAAAAATTAAAAAATAAGTCTCGTTTATATTTGATTCACCCACGTACTTGACCGAATTATTGGACAGCCATTTTATCAAATTATTGAGCTTAGAATTGACCAAATCACTGAACGAAGATTATACTATATAATTAAATAAATAAATAAACTTACAACCATACTACTTCCGCTACAAACTATATTATATGCTGACCGCTGACACTAAATAAAGCGTGGTGTCGTACCGAGGCCTCAGGTATCACTCAGGAGACAAATGGTACATATTATGCCACGTGTAATTAACCTAACACTCCGTGTCTGTCCTAGTCCGACATCTGTCACACTAATGTTGTCAAGAGATATAATTGAAATACTTGTCTCAAGCTGAATGTCACTGTTATAAAATAACCACAAACATTATTAAAACTCACTCAAATGCACACACACACGCATAAAAATGAATGTATATGTCTTTGTACAATATTTCTTCTTTAAATGTGAATAACGAATTGTACTTACAATATCACGAGGCCATCGTCTTTTCAGAAGCCTCGGAAGGATTGGAGGAGGTAGCTAAGTCTTTAAATGTGAAAATTATAACTTGTTCTTTTGTTTGATTTTTTTCATAGTAAATAATTAATATTATTAAGCAGTTTTTATTCTATATGCATTGTATTAATTTTCAAAAATATATTAATTTAGTAATGTAGTCATCAAAGTATCTTTACATAATCCCCTTCTTATGGTGTGAATGTGAGATTATGGTATATTATGGTATGTATGTGAGCAATTATTTAATTTTTATACTTTATTTTTATTATTGTTTCCGAAATTGTTTTGTTTTTATTACCGCATATATATATTTTTCCACATTTATATATTTTTATTACAATTATTTTTTTTGTTTTATTTTTATGGAATGATTGTATAGCTACTTGGCACTATTACTTATTGCCCACAAGTGGCAGATTGTAATATTTCAATAAAGAGTAAAAAAAATCCCCTTCATTTATATTTTTTTTCCCACAGGTAAGAGAAATATGGAAAGCTGTATGATATGCAGGTGAATTCCACACAGGTAGTGGACACTCCAATCAAGAATTCAAAGGGTAATGGAATGAATAATTTTTAAAAATATTCTCCGTGTACCAAAGGTTTTCTTTTAATCAGACAAATTAAAGTATGACCTTTTATATTCTTTTCTTTAATTTTTGATTTTGTTCACAGAATACAAATTTTGGTATGTGTAAGAATTTTTATAGAAATAATAATGTGTTGTTTCAGTAACCCCTAACAATCAATGTAACTTAAGCAAAATTATATAATGTATCTTAAATATTTCAGAATTTAATTTAATAATTATAAAGTGTGTTCTTTTTAAATATTACTCTCAGGCACATTCACACAAGGATTACAGAACCATGACAAGATTTTTCAATGCAGTTTTCAATGTGTATAATTAAGCTGTAATCTTAATTATACACTTATGTTCTTGCATTACATGGGATACGCATAATATTAACAACTTTTTCTTTCTTTTTAAGTTTTGTTCGCCCTTAAGTTAGTGGTTTATAAATTATATATTATAGGGGGTTTAAATTCGTATTCTTTATAGGGATATTTAAATAGTAGTATAAATGCATCATAAACTTTGAATAATACGCAAAATGTGCTAAAGAAAAGTATATTTAAAATGTAAACTGGTCTATTTAAGCATACACTATTCACCACACTTAAATTGCATCTATTTGGGGTACATTCTGTAGGCAATTCTTTCATTTGTTTTATCATTTTGGTCTTTATTTCAGCTATCCATATTGTTTCCTAAAACCAATATTGATCGGAGGATGTGTTCATATTATTTTGTTCCGTGAAGATATCTCCCGGTTGGGAAATAAGAAGGAATAAGGAAGTGAGTCGATTGGTCTGAAAAGAGTGGCTTCCCGTGTTACTAAAATAATGGAAGAGCCCCGGAAGGCTTCGCCAGGGATTGCTTTAGGCCAAAAACGAAATGGGAACATCGGTGGAATGATGGGCTCCAAACTTTCCGAGCGAAATGGAGTCATGGAGATCATTGATATTCTGAACTTATGTTGAGGTGAACCATTAGGTCGAATTCATAAGGTATATAATAACGTGGGTATTTAAGGATAATTTATTCATAAACTCATAAAGACACTAGACAATTTTGCGTTGAAATTCTTAATTTTGAAATATTGAGAAATATTATAAGAACTCCCATCAAAATTTGAGGTTTCGCGCTTCAAAATTAGTGGAAACACAAATTAAACAAAGCATCCATATAGACTACGGAATATTTCTTTAGGAATGTAGATATATTTTGTTATTTATTTATATTTGGCATCAAAGAAATAGAATAATCAGTAGATTTGAGAAACTATCATGAGTAGAGTGTCCTACAATGAGAAATGAAGACTCATGCCCATCATATTTATGAAGGGTAAGGAAAAATATAAACATTTTTTAATAATTATATTAATGGCTCAAAAAAATAATAAGGAAAAAAATAACTCTTCATTTTTATTAAGTATAGAAATATGGAAATCACGAACTAGTGTATTTTTGTAAACTTCTATGAATATCTTTTATATTATTACAATAATTATTCAAATTTAGGCTGTTTTCACCACTTTATGCTGTTCTGGCCAGTTGGACATGCTACAGAGGGAGTCCTAAATTTGCCAATCGAGTTATAATCAAGATATTGATCTTTAACCTGTACCTGACACTGCACAAGTCTTCTGGGACGAACATTTTAGGTCCCTTTCGATTCATAATATGCTTTTTACTCCTTTTTAAAAAAATGCTAGGACCATATTCTGAGCTATGAATTATTTAAATCTCTCTGATTTTGAATAGTGTTTTCTTATCTTCTGTTTCACTACAGAAAGCTATTTTCAGGAAACTTGAGGCTCTAAAAAGCCCTGCGACGATGCTACAAGGAGATTCTTAATTTTGCATATCCAGGTAAAATTAGGATAGGGTTCTTTAACAAGTATCAGGCACTTACTGCCGAGGTCTTGTTCAGTCTAATATCGTCCGCATGATCGGATTTTCCCGATTGACAGGCTGTTTAATCACATTCAATCATATTATAACCAATATGATTGGTTTTCAATCATTGCAACTCGTAATTTGTCCCAAATCCATCTTCTAATGATTTGTATGAATAATCATCAAATCTTATAACAAAGTAATGTAAGATACCATTTCACATGTATACATAATACAACTTATTAGAGAAAATAATGGTATGAGTGTCACATCCCTCAGTGCAACACATAAATAATGGATTCTGCGAAACATTGTATTTCCATCAAAAGGCGTGGAAGAGGGTTTTCTGACACGAAGAGGGTGGGATTGTATCCGAGCTATAATTAAAGGAGCTAATATTCCAGGCAAATTGGCCTAAATACAAGAGATTAACAGGAATAACAAAGGACATCCGTTTCCTCCTCCGGAATTATTATTCCGAAACATCTGAGCCTGCTAATGAGCACCATCTTTCCTGTTATTATATCTTGATATGCTTGAGTATGTTCCCGACGGATCATTACACCTCTTCTGTCTCCTTCCGCAACGCTCAATATTCCCCAGCGATATTACATCATAATGAGGATATTTAATGCGCCTAAATATTGTTATAAATAACAGTCAATTATTATTGCAGTATATTATCATAGTTTAATAGAAACTGTTAACATCATAACAAGAAACTTTGAAAAGTTGTATTTTAAAATAATATATTAAATTTTTATAAAATCATTTTCTCATTTTTGGTGAGATGCCATGATAATAAGACTATTTTTTTACAGATGTAATTATTTTTTGGATAATTACCATTATTATACGCGTTACAGGCCCTTGACAACGTGTTCTTCCTGTTCTTTCAGTACCCTCTCATTCGTGCACTGAAGGCCCTATTCCTTTTTTCGGTCTACTTTGGTCTTTGGGCTGTGGTTGCTGTCCTCTCTGATATCACTTCCCAATTTGAGTCCCTGATATCCTCTTAGTTATAACTGTATATCCCACCACCACGGACAGGTGAGAGACCCGGGTTCGAGTCCCGGTCCTGGTCATATCATTTCTTTTCAAATGAAATATTTAAAAAATTGTATCATAAAACAATAAAATAAATTATGTTAAAATTTATAGTATTTAATTAATTTAAAAAATAAAATATCAAATAGTTTTTTTTTATGTGGGTAATAATAACCATCAGCAGTTTTTTTACTTTAAAACTTAAAAAATTCAGCGATAGCTAATAATATATCAATAATACAATAAAATTGATTATAAAATATGGTGTTTCAGTTAACTATATTTATTATTATGAGATATTCAAGTCTTAAATGAGATTTTTATAGTAATTAATTTGTTTTAGTGAAATAAAATAAGTGTTCTACTGCAATTTATGTTACATCTTGATTTTAATAATATACGTCAATGTTTTTTTATTACACTGGTAGGTAGGTGATTTGGCCCAGATCACGTTCTACCATCAGGGTTTTACCTCCAATAGGGATATCGATCTTATCGAGCCTGAGTGACCCCTAAAAAGGAAATCCATATTTATTCTATAGTTAACTAATTCTTTGTCTATTTTATAAATATTAGCAATTAGAAGGAAACAATTCAAAACATTACGAAAATGTTTGAAGTTCGGAAGAACGAGGACGAACTAGAAATGTAATGTTATTCCTCATAAAAATATTTAAATATCATAAGCCATCTGAGAGAGATATATTTAGATTGATAATGTGTATGGTATCTATCTAATAATCTATCTAGCTATAGTGTATATTATTAGGGCATAATCTTGCCCACTAGCTAAACTTAAAATGAAAGAAACCATGCGGCTGATGAGCGGTACTTTACTTAGTTTATTATTTGCCGAACTGTCAACGCAGGAGTAGGGTGCTTTATTTGTTATAGGTTCCTTTCCTTGGCCCGGTGGAGTAGAGTCCTACCTCGGCTTTCAGGATCAGTGACAACCGGCTTAGGGAATGAGTTATTGTCCCAGTGTATTAACTCCCAACCCCCATAGATCTATGTCTTCTGTCCGTAATGTTATTCTTCAAGTATAAATGAATTATTTGCCCACCTGGATTTACTTTCCCCGGTATTGATAAATGAGACCTATCTGTGTATAAGGATCTATATAACATACGTATATGGGTCTAAGAATTAAAAATTATGAAGATATCCGTATTTGTTGTATATTAATCTGAGGAATTCACTAAATAACACAGTTTCCATTTTTAAGCGTTTGTGAAGTGTCCCTCCATTATTTATTTTTCGGATTGTCCGATGTTCTTTATTCATCCAACGTTATTTTATGATGCTTTGGCTAATCCGATGATGCACCAGTGAGATTACTGAATCTGCCTACCCAGGTATACTTTGTATAGGGATTTTCACGAGAACCTAACGTTTCATAAGGTCGGAACTGTCGGCCTCATTGTTGGGCGTTTATAAGGAGAAAATAAAATAATCAACATTGCAACTATTTTCAGAAGAAACTATCCGAACAAAAGAAGAAAATGTGCGTAATTGTGTGTTTTAGATGTCTAATGGTAATAAATAAAAATACAATGCTGTAGTTATTATTACACTCATAGAAAAATTGTCTTATATTTGAGCAACGTTCTTCCTTTGAGGAAATTATGATCTTCAGGTCCAATATTTTCTTTACATTTCTCGGAAACAATAACCCAGACGATGGAGTTTAACATCCTTTTATTTGAAGCACCGGAGCGTGTTTTGTTTTACCCGCCAATAGTTCCCGTAACAAAGAAGGCTAAAAGGAGAGGGAAGGTTTTCCTTATCGCAGTAGAAAAAAAATAGGGTCTTGGCACTGCTTCTCTAAATTATTTACCATTAAGAAAAGTGCACTAGATAAATTGTCAAATATTACAGGGGAGGAATGGGTTAGGAGATTCAAATGGAGGAAGTAATAAACAGTTTCAATTTGGGAAATCAGGGTGAATGAGCCCGGAGTGGGGGATGGGGAGAGGAGGAGACTGAATTTAATTCCCCTCGAGGGCTGTTGGCCGGGCCCCCTCCTTTCGCCACCCGTCGCCCCTCACCCCAACAAATGTGGTTCCTTATCGGGAGATTGCAGATATAGTGGGGGCTCCTTAAGGGTCCAACTTCTTATTCTGAATACCTGTCGATTCGGGTCTCCAACCTTCCTCGGGTAGTGACTGTCTGATAACTAATTTAAATATATATGTCGAATACATAATTCTGCTTGAAGATATCTATATTTAATTTCTTCTTAAGTTTCCCTTGATAGCCAATGTATCATTAATTCTTTCTTTCATTTAACGTCACTTCCTGCCGTTATGTCTAATCGGACGTGTTCTTGACACCACACAGACGCTGGACCGCCATAATTAATCTAAAATAATCAAACCAACCGTCAAATTACACCTATGTAAATGTGAAAAAAATATAAACGAAGGTACAATATACTTGAAAAAATAGTAGAAAATAAAAACATATACGAATTGTGTCCATTAAATACGCGAACTAGGATCATGAAAACGCTATTTTACAAAATTTAATCAACAGTAATTTAGTTTCCTTCAAAATACGCTCCATTCGTCGCTAGGCAAATTCTGATCTTCTTTCTCACTGTTCAAAGCACCCCTCAAAGTTCTAGGGAGTCACGGTTTTTGGTTTAATCATCTTTTCTTGTTCTTTTTTGTCCATATCACCCCAGTGTTCGCCCTTATTGCCGTTTTTCATTTTAAAAAGGGGGGAAGTGAGAGGAGGGCAACTGTCTGCTATTTTGAAACGAATTCTTGGTAAAGAAAACAACTAATTGACGAACATACATTATAATCGTACATAAAAACATATTTCACAAGAAAGCTGAAGAATGAAAATTTGTGATTTCAACTGTTTCTTCAAAGCATATAAAGGAATAACAAGTTGCTAAACCGTGTTTTCATAAGTATTGTATTTCAATTTTAAAAATATTTTTCCATTATTCTTTATAAGAGGTATAAACCTTCATATAAAAATATTTAAATGAATAAATGAGGGTTGGGAAATCACAAATGTAAGATATCATAATCACTTGAAGTTCAGTTGTTTTCTTAAATATTACTTTTAACTCTCTAAATATTTAATAAGGATATTTACTTTAACTGGAGCTTAAAGAAAGTTATGATATATAGCGGCTGGGATGTGAATAAGAGGTTCGCCACTAAGTTGTGTGACAAAAACAACTTTGGCACTTTCTGTTAGGGAACTTGGCGGTTCTGTTATCCGTCAGCCCTATCCGCGTAAAGAAGCCGAGAAGGCTAAAAGAGACACAGTGTGGGATTAGTAGTAAAGTTGAGTCATCAAGTCCTCGGCTAAGTTCGCTTTGACACTTCGTGGGGAGGGTCTGGCTTGATTTGCATGCCCCTCCGAACGGATAATCCGACATATCGAACTTGAAGCACGTACGAGAGGAAAAAGTATTCGGATCTCATCGAATCGAGATCTCCCCTTATCGATTAGTCCTGTTTAATGTGGGCTCATCCAGGTTTAGTAAGATGTTCTGGTGAATAAATTAAAGTATGGGCTTATTAAAAAGGGTTGAATAATTCATACTTCTTGAATACATAATTTAGAGTATTATATTATTTTTAACATATTCAACAGCTCTGATAATGGCTTCTATATGAAGTTTAAAGTTGTTGAGTAACACAACGGCAAATTCATATCTTATTAAAATGATAATAAATGTCTACGCTAATTTATTTATATTAATAAAGACTATTAAAAAAACATAATGATAAAACACTGATGTTCCCTAACATTTGGTGATAGGTATTAGTTAAAAATTTCCATTAAGTAAATAAACATAAAGCTACTTATTCATTTCTGCAGCCACAAAACTATTTTACATTTATTAGAATTCTACAAAAAAAGAAAAAAAACAAACAACAAATTTAAGAGGGTTATTATTTTAATGAACGGTCATAAAGTTTTGTAATATTGTATGTACGAGTGCAAAGCGGTCTTAATTAATTTATTAGTTTATGAGCTGTCAGAAAAACTTTGTTAATCTTAGCAACCATAAAATTTAATTTAATGTTGGTTTAAACCCTGTATTTTTAATTAATCATTTTTTAATTTGTCATTAAACGAATAAAATCTAACCTTGTCCATAATTCACACCATTTTTATATTGTACGATTGATGGAATATATTTTGAAAAATTCTCTTTAGTTTCCTTGAGAAATTCGTTTATCTTCCATAAAGGTATTTATTTTACAATTAATAATTCAACCATAGAAATTATTAATTACTAAAAAAATTACCAAATTTATTCATATAAAAATATTTAGCTTCCTTATCTAATTGGCATTCTTAATTAATAAATAAAAATACAATTCTATAAATAAAATATAATTCCAAAAAATAGACCTTAAATAATCGACCAATTGCTAAAACACCGGAGAGTTAGTTACATTCAATGAAATCATGAAGCTGAATGCACCCATTCCTTCGCAACTACCTCATAACCGATCATTTATGGAATAGTTTTATTGGCAACTTGGCTTCTCAGGATATAAATTTTTATTATTATTGTTAAATTTCCGTGAGACTGGGGCATTAAAGAAAAGGGCACTCGGGGTAGAACTAAGTGCAAAGCCCCTTTATAAGACTTGGCTCAGTTCCATCGGCCATTGAGAAATAAAAGAAAGGGCAATGATTTGGCTATCAAGTCCTAACTTGTGCTATATTCTATAGAAGCTTCCTGGCCCTAAACTTTATTCCACCAAGCCCCAGTTATACATACATCGTATCCCGACTCAGATTTCTTATTTTGATTATCCAATATATTTGCCGAGAAAACTAATGAGTTAAGATTAAATATATCCTTCCGTAATAGTTATTCATTTCCTCTACTCTTGTAGAATTAATAGATCCTCTCTGTATATTATCTTAAACTATTCAATTGTGGGATGCTTAAAGTATGTATGCACGATGTTTTGTAACACATTTTACTTTTGATTTTTTATTCAAACTATATTTACGAATGTACTTGGTCTCATTGGATACTACAACCGTGATGCCATCTATTAATGATAACATCAAGTTTTCATCTGAACTTCGCAATACCAAAGTAAAAAAGTCAAGGTGAAATACCAAACACCTGGGCACGATGGCTCACATAAAATACATCAACGTTAAAACGATATAGCTTCTAAGTATTATAAATTTACTAAAATCACAATGAGTATTTATATAATTTCTAATATTAACAAATATTTTAAGATTTCGATATGTATTTATATAATTCTGATTCATGGTTTTATTTATCCACCATAAAACAGATGAATATTCACCAACCAGGCGGATGATGAACAAACGTTGACTGATAAACAGTCTTCACAGTGTACTATAAACATTATTTCCTAGATTCATTTCTATACACACAACATCCCCCCTTCCTATACGTATCCCTTCACGGAGCCTAAACATCCCAGCTTTTTTTTTAACCCACTCCACCACATTTTCGAACTCACTCCCTTTTATATTTCTTCCTAATCCACTTTCATGCCCATGCTTTTCCTACATCTTCTAAAGTTCTAAACAGTTGCTCTCTAATCAGTTGTTATTATAACTCATATCCATCAGAAATATGTAATGACTTTCTGTCATTTTTCTTCTTCCTCATATCTTTTTTCAGCTTAGTTTTTGTTATTTTATATTTTTTTTTGTCATTTTCTTGACCAGAACATACCTATTTGTTTATATTTATTCTCAAGTGTTTATGTAAATAAGTACAGTAAAATTCTTTAGAAATAGCCCAGATATATATTTTATTGTTTCATACACATCTAATTCTTAAGGGACTTGGTCCCAGAGTAAAATTATTCTATTCTATTCTGTAATAAGCCCTTACTCCTTCATGAATAGTAGTGGTTCGGATATTCTGATTTTATAAGGTTGACAAGATGTATCATATCGTGTATCATATAAATCTTAACATTGATACAAGATTATATTTATATTTTCTTTGACATAATACTGCAAACAGTGTATTAACAGTATTAAGTTACTTTACTAACACAAGGATATCGCTATCTTGGCTCACCCCGTGAAATATCCTGGTGCCCTGGGGAAGGGTGTTCATTGCTTGTGGCCCTGTAAAGCACCCCAATTTACTGAGACGGGGCCCTCAAATCCGGATTAGCCTAGATCCTCTGATTCCAATATTAAATAAAGTCCCCCATCCCTGGTTAGTAACTTGGAAAGCTTATTTGATTTATATTTTTGTATAGTAGGAAATAATATGGTATTTTTATATTTAGTACCCCTATTCACACTCATAATAAGTATTGAAAATATGTATTTAAAACAAATACAACAACTTCAGAATAAAAAAATGTTTATTAATAATAAAAAATATTTTTATTTTTTGGAGGGAGAATAGGGGGTGGCTCAGTATTTAGTGTGTTGAGTTGCTGAGCTTTAGGTTTCGGGTTCAAATCCAACTGTGTCGGATAAATTATTGTACCTGGTTACAATCATGGGTTTACTCTGAGGGATCTACAGACCCCCCTTGAGGCTAACCTAGCCTCTATATAATGGGGTTCTTTAAATTGAATAAATACCTGGTTGTTGTGAGTTATTTCGGTCAAATCACCCCCTGCATAACTATTGATTTACAAACTGCACAGCCTCTACCATGTACTGAACACAAGATCATTCATGGGTAGTAGTGACATAGTTTTTTTCTTATACAAAATTGGAGTATTTTAGAGACTTGTGATTCCAATTGCCATTGTCGCAAATAGTTATTTTATGCATCTTTGTTAAATATTTTGGTGTATTTTCAAGACATTGCTATGTCACATTCTATTTGTAACATTTGTTTTTTTAATTTCTATTTTAATTCAAGGTGCCTTAACAGAGTGATAGTTTCTTTCTTTTGTTTAAATCAATAAGCATAAGATATATTTTTAAATATTCGAAGTCCAATTGTTTTAAGTTCTATAGTTCAAAAAAAATATTTTTTTTTTAAATTCGAAAAAAAAATTATTTTGTTTAGCTTCTGAACCTAATTTATCTTTCAAAAGATAAAATGAAATATTATAATCTTATTAATAGAGCTTTGGGCTAAAATAAAAACTTTCTGATGAGAGTATTGTTTACAAGAGAAAATTGTAGTGTTTTAGTAAACATATTTTGTTATCTTACAGAATTACATCTATTAAGACAGTAGAGTCCAATATTGATAAACATATCGAGATCCCTAAGCCGCTGAATAGGATAAAAGTAGATAAAAATTACTATTTTAAAAACTTAATAATTAAGCAATATTTGCTAATATTGACGAAAGTGTAAAATATATCGGCTCGTGAAATTATTATAACGAAAATGAACGCTAGTTCACATGAAATCCCGTTTGGTTCTAATATATTTTTTATATATTATAAATATTAGTTATGACTAATTATTGATTAATACCATTCTCTCCCTTCGAGCCAATGAACCTTTTCAGTAATACGTTACCGCTTCTATTGTTCTTGAAAATGTTATATATGGATATTTGTAAAATTTAAAAAAAAGAAAAGGAAAGTACGAAAAATATTAAAAACTGTTTTTAAGATTAATAATTACTATTAATTAAATTAATTTTAATAGGCAAAAATCAATGTTCGTCCAAAATAATGCTATTAAACAAAAATGCTGTCAAAGCATAAGTTTTAGCTAATTAAATCTGCTATAAAATTAACTCATGTTGAGAGGCCCACACCAAGTATTAACTGCAATAATTCTGTTTTACCATAAGTCCATATTAACCTTTTCATGTCGCGGTATATAATTAACGAGTTGATTTTAATTTAATTATTGGATACAACGAATATTACAGAGGTTTAAGTTTTATTAAAGAAGATATAAATGGTTTTATTTTTTGGAAAAAAGAAAACGTCTCAAAAAAATTGATATATATATATATATACATATATATTTTTTTGACCAGCACCTCACTGAAGCGCTACCTACACATTTTTGCCGATTTAAAATCGCATTAGAATTTACTTTTCCATAAAAATCGGCCAAAAATTCGTACCCTATTGAAAATTCCTAATTTAAAAGGAATTGGAGAATAAAATTTAAAATTATTTTTAATTTTCGGTAAAAAACATTCTGCTATATGCCAAATTCAGTCTTTTGATTATTTTACCAAGAAGAGATGCTATATTTCCAGTTGAGCTAGTTTTTTAAACCATTAATGTTTTCCAAATAGATAATGGATCCAAATAAATCAAAACTTGTGGTAGCATTTAATGTATCTACTTATTTTATCTCTTCCTCCTTTCAGTATGGTGATCGATGGCAGGTGCTACGATTGTTGGTTTATTTATTTAACAATACTTTATGTTTCTATGACTAGTCAGAGGATGTAGGATCGTCCTAAGTACGGTGGGGATCCTAAATTTTCCCATCCAGGTATAATTAGGGTAGAGTTCACTAACGAGTATCTGACAAAGCACATTCTCGGGACCACCTTTTTACGTATCTTCCAAAGAACGGCATAAACAAGGATTATTTACTCCCTTTCAAAAAATCCTTGGCCATACAAGGTTGTTATGCTAACCATAGAACCACAGGTGATAGAACCGCGGGTAGCATTAGATAAATGGGTTAAATATACATTTGAGGTTAAAACTTCGTGTATTACCTGTTTAAACTTCGATTTTTCCATAATTAAAACCTCTAATTATAAAGTATTTTTGTATTGATAAACAAAGATGCAAAAAATAGTGTTATAAAATGAAAGTGCACAAAGATCTTAACATACCACTCGTGACTGAGACAATCAAGGAAAACTACAAAAAATTTCACGACTCACTTGTTGGACACCAAACTTACTAGTGCAATCATTACCGACATACACATTGCCACAGAATTCGACAAGGAGACTGAAACGTCTCTGGAGCAGGGATCTGCTACCATTAGATGAAACACACTAGGAGTGCCTTCAATGGGAGGTTTCTCCATACGCCCTTCCAGGAGAATCCCTTTGGAATGGTTTTCAAATACATTAGATGCCAAATGGCATTTGGATAATTTATTAGATGAATATTTGTTTAAACAATTTGTATATAATTAAATTAAATCTAGTTCTGAATTGAATATACAGTCGGAAGGAGTGAATAGTGTTTCCTGGATATGTTATCTTCAATCCATGTTCTATACCATTCCAGGTAAGACTGGTATTCAAAATGGATGCCCTTGAACAGTATAAGATTTCTCAGTTATCAAAAGAATAAAATCTTTTTTTCTTGACATGTTTTTGCACACATACACGCAAGTATTTATAGAAATCTGAGAATGGTATAGATATAAGGACGGACAGTGGGAGAAAGGGGTAGACAGATCGCTGAGCGGAGAACGAATGGGCAGCCAGAAAGTTGTGATTTGTGGGCAGGGCCCAGCTCAATTAAAACACAGCCCTACACCGGGAGGGGGGCGAGGCCCCAAATTGATGGCCTCAGTTCACAGCCCCGGATAAATATCTCACTGATTCAGCGCTTAATTCCAATCCCTATCAGAATACGATCCTATCTGTTTCCAATCAGGCAACCCTTTTTATTTTCTCAGATAGCAACGGTCCCACTGTCATTTGTATCTGATAAAGTACTAACGAATTGATATGTCGCCCCGTGGGATGAAGAAGTAAGGAGTATCAATTATTGAACGAGTTGGAAAAACAAAATATACAAATGAGGAGAAATTCCTGCAAGCGCCTTTCCTCTTTTTCGTCGGTGATTCCTTTTGCTACGCCGAAATCTCATTTATTTGAACTTCTTCTTCTTATCCAGTTTCATATTACTGAATACCCTTCGACGTCCCTCATTAATCCATCCCTGACAACCTAATTAATTCTAGAATACTATACCTCCATGATCAAAACGTAGAAAATGTAGCTTCAAATCGCGGCCAGAGCCAGACAGCTAGGATGAAATTATCAATTTCTAGCTCCCTCGACTTCAATGACCACAGGACGAATCAAGTTGGAATTAGATGACAAGCAAGCCTGTCGCTAAGCTAACAAATTGCCTGGGATGAAGGAAGGGATACGTTGTGACAGCAATCTGTCTTGATAAATGAAATGCTATTAAAATACTTTAGTCTAATATTAATTATAATGATAATGAATGATTATATTTTGTAGGCAAGAATATTTCAAAAATTAAATATCTTTCCTTTTATGGATAAGTGTGCATTAGATTTTACAAATTATTACATTATATGATTTGTCCGAATCCACGTTCAACTACCAGTTTTTATTCTCAATTAAGATTATAAATACCTACAAGTATATAATTAACCACTTTATAGAGGCTGAGTGAGCCCCAAGAGATTATACATGAGGCTTTCAGGATCTAAAGCTGTCATATATATATCACATTTCGCCAGTTAAGGCAACCGATTCTTTATACTCCCGAAACTTCATGTTCGGGTAGTATAACTTCAAGTCACATAAAATCAGATGGCAAAGTGACAAAGTTGCTTGACAAAACTAAAGAAAAATGTGAAAAAATCAATTTTTGAAATTTTGGAGTAATCCGCTTTTAATCCTGGACAGCTCAAATGTTAAATACTTGTTTTTAAAGCCCCAATTTCTTTATATAATTATTCTTGAGATGGTTATAATTGTAAGTAAGGCTATATATTTGTGATCGGAGATTGGGATACTCAAAAAATCATAAAAAATAAATACAGTTTGAGATTCAAATTTTACAATACTCAATCAGAAAAAAATTATAGTCGGAGTAATTTTAATCAGTCGTCGAATGCATATTGTGATTCTGGGACATGAAGGCTAGCGCTTTAAAAAAAAAGTCAAGATGAAATTATTTATAAAGCATTTTCGAATAAAATCTTTTAATATATCGAATAAATATAAAACAGCGCTTTCGGTTAATAAAAACTGAGTAACCGTTGAAAGATACAAGTTAATCGACAGGTTGAAACTGATGTTCCTCACAACTTGTTGTACTCACTTTAGCCAACTCTCAGAGTTGATTTATGAAGCAGCAGTATTTAGAATTAATGCTCAAGTAAAGCGAAAGCTCTTACAAGTTCTGGATTTAACTAGGCGATTACGCACTCACCTCCAAAATGCACTTTAACCACGCCACTTTAATACATTCACAAACTTCCTTTGTCTCGTAAAGTACTTGACAATAAAACCCAGACGATAAAAACTATCTTAACCAGCATACTATAAAGAACGTTTATGAAAATTATTAGTTCATTGATGAAAAGCGCAGATATAATGTCGACATGCGATTTAAAACTATGCAATATTCCGGCCTCCCATCAAAGAAAATCAGACAAATCTATGATTGCAGTAAGATAATATAATATTGAGATACGAATAGAGATGCTATAGAAATGTACTTATTGAGGAATCTGTTTATTAGCTATTTTTTGAAGAAATCTAATATCTACCTATTTATTAAAAGCTAGGTTTGGATTCAATTAACTATTAAATTCGACTAAAAAAAGCTAAATTATTATTAAAAACTTTGTATGCGTTTTTATACAATTAAAGCGAGCAAAAAAAATATATACCTATATTATTTTCATTTGTTTTTTTCATTATCCATTATTCTTAATGACCAATTTTTTTTCTTTTATTTGTGGTTCAACGGCCTTTACCGATTCCTATTTAAGCCGAAAGAACAACAAACAAATAAAATGGAAAATTGCAAAGATGGCCGTCAGGGTTTATTTCTATTGCTTACATTATTACAGTTAAACAAGCTTGTATTTTTTTAAGAGAAATACAAAATTAAACCCCATTTATTGAAAGATCCTTATTGCAATGACACTTATTTTGGCTTTATATGTGGCAGTTGCCTCAGTAAGAAAACAATCCAGACTCATCCAGACGAACCACACAAACCCGTGAGGGGGATACCCCAAGATGGGGATTCCAACTCACAACCTTTGGGTTTGTAAGCAGGTACTTTTGCGAACGTGTTGACTGGTGTATTGACCATCTCGATGCTAGGATATATTTCAGTCGCATGCAGACAGATTTTATATCTTAAATTTATTTTTGCATTATCTTATCTTGATCTAATATTTTATGGAATAGTTAATTTTACTTTGAATTGAATTAAATTGAATCTTGATGAGAATCAAAAATCAAAGAAAATATTTGCCGTAGTAATAGAGTTGTGAGTGAAACTAAAAAAAAAAATAAAGAATCCTCGTAATTTGTAAGGTAAAAACGAACTTTTAAAAAAATGAAATATGCGCCTGATATCTTAAAACATGGGGAATTTTAAGAGTCATTTTTATATTGGAATACAAGAGAGTTATTAGATACAGAGAGTCATTTAGAGTCATTTTTTTTTGTAATAATGAGAAAAAGTCTTGAAATTTTCACGAGTTCGCCTAGTTATTAGACTGTGATATCTATAAAAAGATTGAAAAATGAAATTAACATTTAAAAAATTGTCATAATGACTCAATCTATTAGCAGTTGAAACCTCTTGACTAATAACTTTTCTTAATTGCTTGATGGCGTAAAATCAATTTCAAGCACGGTGATTAAATATTTATGAAAATTCTTTGTATATTTAAAGGTTTTATTAAAGCAATTGGTGATTATCAATGAGTCCTTTACAAAGCGAATCCCTCAACTGAACTTGGGTTTTGTTGGAACGAAAGAGCCCAATTATGGATTACGTATATCAAATCAAATCCCTTGTTCCATTTAATTTTTTTTCAATCGACTTTATTCAAATCTGCAGTGCAATATAAACAAAATATCACCTATTTATTTGCTTAATATTAATTAAAATAAAGACTAAAATGATGTATTTTTACCGATTTATTTGAAATTTATTCAAAAAAGACAAATATATTTTCCGATTTTATTTATACTTTGTACGTTTTTTTTGTGTTCAAAAATTCTCTCAACAATCACTAAGTTATAAACAAAACTGATTATTTAAAAAAAAAATTGGAATCGTATTATGCAATAACGTATACCAATATATAAAAACATTCGCCTATTGTTAAAAAGAATATAGCGAAGTTTAACAGGATTTAATTTATATGGGCATTTCTCTACTAAATGGAAAATCGTTTTCCTAACCAAATTTTATATAATAAATTTTAACATTTCTCAGTTTTTTGTATAAATAATGACAAAGATATTCTTGACACGGCACAGCTTATTTAGTAATTTAATAATGTAATATTTATTTAAATCAACCTCAAACACGCCACAACACAGTCCCCTGGTATCATCACACAGTCCCGTTTCCTAAATTACAAGTCTTGTGACCAATATTATTTTTTTGCTGTTGATACTAAATAAAATGTATTAAAATACTTTTTTAAAAAAAAGTCAGCATCTTTATAAATCATAATTATATACATACTATAAAAATTCAATCAAAAAATCTCTACATGAATACTGTCCTCAAATGTTTTAAACAGTTCCCTGATAAAATTTGAAAACCGATCTTAAGTCAAATTTTGTATTGGCACGAAACGTTAACATCTTGAAACGGAGCGCAATCAGTGTGAAGTTCGGGTGTATAAATGGGCGGTCAGTTGTCATTTTGTTAGTGCCACCACTGGAGTCTGCTAGTGAACCACGTGCCGTTAGGTAAAACAGTCCACTGATTAGCCATTTTTTTCCTGTCATAAGAGTTTTAATGATTATTAAGTATGTAGCCACATTTGTTTCCTTAATGCGATAAGTTTAGATGATTTTGTTTTATTAAATTTACATGTAAAAATGATAGTCCCCTGGCCGACAGTCCTCTGTCATTTCATAGTACAGGGGACTGTTTTCTTTAGGTTCAGAGCTGAGAGGTAATCAGAGCTAATAAAACTCCTGTAGGAAAATATGCGTGATGTTTCAATGCACGAAAATCGATGAAGTTGCCATTCAAATGGTTGGCGAAAATTTGAAAGCCTTTTGTTTTAGGTTAACAGGGCAGAACATGGTCTGCCGGGACAGCTAGTATCTTATAAAATTTGCATCAATGACTGTGTAAGAATTAACGCTCAAACGCCTAGACTCCACGATACTTATTGTTCACGCTCCATTTCTTTTTATACAGTTTTTCAATCATAGAAATAATTTTGTGAATTAATTAAAACCAATATAGAATATTCATACGAGATGATTTTTTGCAGTTAATTTTATTTTGGTTTAAAAACCGTAGGATAAAAACGGGATTTTACCTAGCACACGTACACAGCCTCATTTCAAAGCCGATATAGCGGATGGTCTCTCATACTGCAATATTTCAACCGTGCACACTTTGTATATAAATGATTTTGTTCTCCAAAAAAGCGTTATAGTTATCGTAAAAGCTTTTAATTACTGAAAACTGCTAGTGAAAAAATTATAATTTAATTAAAAATTATCTGATCAGAAACTGAATCACCTATTTTGTACAATAAAAGGACCGAAACAGGATATTAATTGTCGAAAATGAGTAATTATTTAATTTTTAACACTAACAATCTTATGTCATTATTTTTTTCACATTTTATTTTATTAAATTAAGAAGTATAATTAGGTTTATGTTAAATAAAATGCTCTTATTGCTCCCATGGGAGATAACATATTAAATCAAACTCCTCCCTCATAAAAAAGCTTTCGATTAGGATCATATTACTTTTATTGGCATCTGCCCAATTCCCGATCGTATGATATAAAAATATAACCCAGTAATTTTTCCTTTTAGAAATTAAATAAACCCAAAACCAGGAGAATGGTTTAACGTCCGCGCAATGTTACTATTCGAGGAAATACTTACAGATTACAGATTCTTAAGATTCGAAAAGATAGAACTTAAGAAACTAAAACAAAACTTATTCTTCATAATCACACTGTATGTTTATTCATTTAACAGCCCTTTATGCTATTATGGCTAATCCGACAAACCTTCAGTGTTTTATAAATTCTTCCTACCTAGGTGTAGTTAGCATAGGGATCTTTAGTGAGTACCTGGCTCGTACAGGCCCAGGACTCCACTAGGACGGCTTGACCAACGAATTTTTACATGCACTAGAAAAATCATAGGACCAACTGTCGGCCTGCGACCCGCGACCATGGACATCGTAGTTTGTTATCCTAGCCATTATAGCGCAGGTAAACCCAATCACATTGTGATCCTTGCATTCTTACCACGGATTATTTGATGGAATCGAAGAGAATTAATAAATGTTCGGCAATTTTTTTTAATATTTAAATAAGGTTTAACAGAGTGTGGCATCAAGGTCCGCTGTGGAAAAATAAATATCTATGTTCACTTGTTGAATTTTTTATATAAGTATTACCAGTGGGTAGTTTCTCTACTTGCCTTAATAGATGCCATTATGTATCATTCCTGCCATTACATTTAATTATTGTACTATTATAATGCAGTTGTGAATTTCAATAAATACATTTTTTTTAAATATCTTTACTTGCATATTCCAAGCATTGTAAAATTCATCCATTAGAATGGACATAAATGAGATATTTTTAAAAATGAGTACAATATTATACAATACAATATTATATGGCGTATAACCTTTTCATGCTATATTAAATTCAATGAGTAAAGGTGTAAAATCATTCATGTCCTTCAATGTCCTTAATTAAATAAAACTTGATTTTTAAATGTTGCCAGAATATTTTATTGAAGAATTTTGATGATAATTCGTGAGGTCAAGTCAGTGTATTTTTAAAGCAATTCAATGATGTTCAATCAGGAAAATTGGAAAAATATTTATCTGAATTCCAATCATAAGATACTGAAATAAAAGCACTCCTTCCCTGGCCATGGACTTTTGAAAGGCACGATTAGATGAGAGAATGTTCCTTATAAGAGAAATAATTTCATTTGATGGAACTAGCTTCTAAAAGAAGTTGCTGGCCCTCTAAAAGGCCCTGAAAGTATTGAATGCACCAACAAACTTGGAAGTGGAATTTTCGTAGCAGTAGAGCGAGTTAATGCTTGATAACTCTGGAACGGGAAGTAGTGGCGGAGGGAGGTCTTACTGGGAACATAACCGGTTTGTACGGGCCGCTGGGCTTGTACAACTCATGTTCAACTTGCAATCTCTCCAGCAAGCCTATTATGAAAAAGACCCTCTTAGGGCGAGGATCGCCTTCTCTTTCTTTTGTTCGTTTCATAATAATTCATTCTATAAGGCGATTACCGAAGTATGCCGTGGCACCAACCGTAGTTAATTAGAGAATCAATATGCTTATAATAGTAGAAAAGATAACTAACTACTTGCAGCTACCAAACGTGTATGAAACAGTTAAATAGAAACCACTACGTGGAGTCTCTAATGGAACCAAAAAATGTTTGTTTTTTAAAATTTATTTATTGAATTTTACAACTCTACAGCTGTATTATAACTACAAGTAAATTTATTGACATAAATGATACATAAAATAGAGATAAAGGCAAGTAGAGAAACTCTCCAGTGGTTGTACTCACTAGGGAATGCATTACCGGTATACCGAAAACCGGGATAACGTCCAAATTTTCGCCGGTATTAATACCGGTATTCACCTTAAAAATACCGGTATTTCGTTCGGTATTGGAACATTAGCGCTAGTTGAAATGCGTTACACGGAAGCTTGATTCGGGGAAGTATAGAATAATGCAAAGACGAACAAACATATCTCAAGTTTTGCAATATTTACACAACGCTTCACAAAACTAAATCGAAACGGATACAGACTTATGCCCTAAACTTAAAAAAAGGTTCTATTACAACAATATTGATTCCTCTTATAAAACGCCAAGGAGTTAAAAGTAATGAACCAGACAGTGAAGATTTTGATCTTGAAGCTGAAGATACTGATGATGATTAGGTTGTTGAGTAATTTCAAGTGAATTGGAAATTATTATGAAAAGGAATTATTCTGTATTTTTTTTAACATTGGAGCCACTATGGAAGTTTCAAATGTTTTTTGTCCATACTTCTTTCATTCGCTCCCTGTGTTTTTCCAGTAGATTACGTCCAAGATACTCCCAATTTCTCTTTGGTCTTTCCGGTCCTTAAATATTATCCGGAGAGACCTCTTCTTCCTTTTCAGTCTCCTTAATCCACGTGTTGGAAATTTTCAGCTTTTTAAGATACGTGAATTACATTGTTATTCTGCTCGGGTTCATTATTTCTAGGTAACATAATTTATTAAAAACTGACCGCAACTAAAAAGTGTTAAAACATTAAGTAGAGTAAAAACGAAAAGTCACCGAACGGAGCGGGCTGGGAGACGGCTGGAAGTTTTGGGCTGGCGAACAGAATACCGATTCCTCTTTGCTCACGATGGAAGGAGCTCGCTAAGTTAGCCCTTCCTCAATGAATATTAAAGACAACCCAGACTTTTTCCACTTCATCCGCCGGTCCACGCCAAACTGTTCCCGGGGCTTTTTCATTAACTTCGATGCTATTGGATCTTGGCATGATAAGTCCTTCAACTTTTAAAATGATTAAATTTAACTTTCTGAGAGTGGAAATGTGCCACCAACAAACGCAATGGTCCGAACTTTTTGTAGCATTTGCCTATGGTATTCTTTTCTCATGGACGAATAAATTGGCTCTACATAAAGCAATCCCTTTAAATTTATCAAAATCAGGGCTTTTCTATATGCCTTTACTTAGTTAATTTTTGTTACAATCATTGAGAATCATGACAGATATTTGATATAAGGATAACTGGAAAGCATCAATGGTTGTTCGCTAACAAAACAGTCCACCCTTTGTAAAAATATCACTTATCACCACTCCGGAAATGACTTGTGCCAACAGACATTATGGTCTTCGGTAGTAGCATGCGGTAGACTGTACTGTTTCTTGGACAACGGTTGTGGATGGATTTGTTCTAGATCACACTCAAAAGCCAGGTTTTCCCCCAAAAAAGGGTACCCACTTTAAAGAAACTGGGTGAGCCCCAGGAGGTGAAATAAATCGTCTGCCAAAGCCTGAGAAGCAATTTTGTCTAGAATGACAATTTTCCGCCTTATTTATCGTAATTTTAGTCAGGTTCTGCACCTGAAGATTCAGTAGCATACAGCATTGCTAAATTTGGAGGCACCCTCATTTGATACTAAACTGTCTTGTGTGTTGTCTGAGTATGTGCAGTATCGTGTTTTATATCGCTAATACCAATGTGTTAAGAGTGGGAACAACCAAGAGAGTTCGCTACTGAATTAATTTTAATTCGACCAAGCTTGAAACTCTATGGCTTTTGTTTGTGGAATATTGCAATTATTTGCAATACTTGAATCCAGGATTCACATATTGCGTTCTACTATATATTGCTCTATACAGGCTTTGAGTGAAGAGATATTGGAGTAGATGAGAGGTACCCGTAATACATAATAGTAGAGAAATGAACTATCCCTACTCTTGACCCTTCGTTACAGGGACTATATGAAACAGTGGAAGGGGGCGACCTAGATCCGGGGACTGGCTAAATCACTAGCTCAGCCTCTTCTTCCTTTTATTTATGACGGCTCAACTCCTTCAGATATTAACTTCCTCCTCCTTTTCTTATAGCCGTCCTTCCCAGGCGATTTTTCACGAGTCCTGCGATAGGGGCATATTCAAAACAGAACGTTTTTCAAGATAAGGTATTATCCTGCCAACAAGTCGGGGCGAATAAAGACTTGACAATCCCCTTTTCCCGGGGACCACCGTTGGTTAGATTAATGGTATTTCACAGGCATGTTTCTTCCTAGGTGTTTTTGTTGACAATTTTTTTTTTTCGATTGCGATTCAGTCTCCTTTGAACCATATAATACCGAATCATGAAACATAATCAAGGATTGCTTGTTAGAAAATATTTATTACTAGAATAAATACCAGCATTTAAGGGTGGAGTGGTTTTTTAAATTGAAAATTTTTTAACCACAACGAGCGACTTTTGGTAGGGGAACACCATGGTAGGGGGTTCGCGTCACCGCCATGCTAGGACGCCCTAGCGTCCTGTGCATGAGTTATACAATTCATTTTTAGTCAACTTCAGTCTAAGGGTTAGAGTATTAGAATAGCTTGGACCCATTGGCATACATATCGTCGCTGTCAAAACAATACCGCCTATCTACACTTAGGGCGATTTTACAGGAGAGAAAAAAACCTGCGCGCCAATGTAGCTTGGCAATTTTTTTCAGAACTATTGAAGAGAAGTATCAAAAAATCATACTCTGCCGTGTTGCTGACCTTAATACCTCCCTTCCTTAGTGTGTAATTCAACATGTAGAATCCGTTACCGTTACTAACTCATTTTCATAAGAAGTTGTAGAAAAGCGGTATTGTTTTGACAGTGACGACAGAATAATTTACCCACACGGTAATACCTTTGAATTATATAAGTTCTCCTTTTCTTAAATACTAGCTTTATTACTCGAATTTTCCATATTTTGATATGATATTGACTCATGGCTATATTTTTTATTTTATCTTCATGTTTAGTATTATAATTATCTATTTTTTATGCATGTTTATTTTTTTTTTATGCACTATTATTTTTGTTACTGTCTATTATTATTATTTTATCTTATTGCTCATAATTATCCTTAGAGGTTTATTCGTAGTCAACTTGTATATTTTTCATCGGCTATGACTACTGGTGCATAAATCTTCCGAAGGGTAATGATTCTTTATTGAAAAAGCATTTCAAACATTCAGAGCCTTATACGCCTTAAGGTAGAATTGTTGTTTTATAATGTCTTACTGTAACTGATTATATAACAATTTTCTCAACTGCCTCAGTATGTCATGTTAATTCGTATTGATAGTCAAATACTCGAGTTCTGATCCACTATACAAATTCAACTTGTTGCTAGCCCTTGTTTCATTTCACCGGTTTAGTTTAATATATACGTGGTATATTACCAATGTACATCCCCCCTGGTTTATCGCAGTGACATCCCAGTCCAGGAAGATGAGAATACATTTTGGGCCTTGCCGATCGAAATGAACCCCTTCACTCTTCTTATATATATGATAATATCTGAGGGATTCCGATTTGTGCCAGATTGTGGGGCTCTTAAAGTCCAATCAAGGCAGCTGTCTCCCAGGATCTTGATTCAACTGTTTTCTTCTTCAGGAAAACATTTCCTGTTTCCTTCAACGCCTACAACTTTTACGACAATAAGATAGTTAATACGTTCTTAAATATTTATATTAAAAATAATTTTCTTAATCCTTCTTTGATTCTCTTTCTGTCTTATGATATCAAGAATTATCACACTACGCCTTTTTTTCTAGCATTTTGTACACTTACAAACTCACTAACTGTGGGCAGTGTAAGGACCAAGAAACTTCAGGTGTTAGCACTAGAATTAGTTCTGCATTTCAAGAACAACAAAAGTCCAATGAATGGTGTGAAAATAAGACTTATTTTTTATATAATTCAGGAACTTTATCGGATATAAAAGTGATTCCTCAAAAAACAGTTCCATTTAATCATGTTCTGAATACGTCTTTGTAAACTAGACGAAACATATTTCAAGAAAGTTTGGTTTAACTATTTCAGTTAACTTTTTACAGTTCTAAAAGGGGAATCAAACTATTGATCACCCTTAACCATTGACTATCAATCCTTGGGCTCACCCGGCCACTATAAAGAGTGTCAGCCTATTTACTATGATCTCTCCTTTTCTCTCTCTCTCTGTAGAGAGAGAACCTTTAAATCCATTGACATATAGCCGTAATTTCTAGATAAAACGGATCAATAACATTTAGACAAATCGTTTCAATTCAGACTTGTGGAATCGAAGGATTGGACTTGAATACTTTTATCTCAGTTAGTAGAGCTATGGGATAAGTCGGTAGGGTAAGGGATGGATTGTGATCATGGATCTAGATAGAGATGATCTGTTTGGAATGAGTGTGTAACGAAGGTACGGCATCTTGGACGTGCGGAGGTTCCAGGATGGCGTTATTATACCGGACACGTCTACAACTGCCTCTGATAATACTTTACATCTCTTCGCCTCTTCCCCTAGTATTTTCTAATCTAATAATATTATTCCTCTCTCCCAATAAAATTATGTGACATGATTAGGATGCCGCGCCACGTGAACAAGCCAAAACCCCTCCTTCTTATTTCACATTCAGGCAGAAGAGGATATAATTTTGATACACCTGTGTTGTGCCTACGTGATCTAGGAAATCAGTTTTTGCGGTTACATTCCTGATTTTTTTATCAGTATTTCAGTAGTAAATTCTATTAAACAAAGGGAGAAGAACTATCGGCGGATTATTCAAATTCACAGCTCGATTCATATAAATTTAGTTCATTAAACAAACTGATTTTGTACAAAAATTAATTTAGCCATAAATATCATACCCACTCTAAAACGAAGTTACTTTCCCAAAAATTTATATTATAAATTTGACATCTTATTTCACTTAGTTTTTATCATTATATTTATTGTACCATAGAACTTTATCAATTTGGGTTAATATTTTTAAGAAATGACATAAAACTATATTTTAAAGAATTATAAGTGGCTTTGAATGGGAATAATGCTTATTAATAATTGAAAAAAAATCACTCGCTCAAGGAACTTTGAATGAAAATAAAAGGTTGAAAAATCAATAGAAATAGAATCTGACATATCTATGTCATGGAAACGAAAGAAACTACTTTAAAAAAACAACTTTATTTGCAATTTTACATATACAAGCAACATAAGTGTGAATACATGTTCCGGACTTCCTTTACGTGTTTAAAGAACAGTGCTTTTAATTAATTAAAGTTGTCTTTTATAAATAAGTTTTACAATAGCAGGAAAAATGTAGAAAAAAAAGCCCGCTTAAATCTATTACTTAAAATGAGCAAAAACATATTAACGTACTTTAAAAGTACATATTTTCTTAGTACAATGGAATTGGCACCTTATTTCTCAAAAATACTTCAATTTATCTTTTTTAAAAATCGATACTACCACAAACCATGAAGGGAGTTGGGTTGGGTTCAGTACACGGTAGAGACCATACTGTTTCTAAGTCAACAGTTGTGCTGGGATTCGACTAAGATCACGCTCAACTGTTACAGTTTAATTATGGATTTAGCTCTCCTAGCTACTGTCAATGTTTTTTTGGATTTCTTGAAAATCCTGTCAACCTAATCTTTTCATATATTTTCTTCTTTTTTTAAGAATACGAATGAAAGTGGCAATGGCGTGATGAAAAGTTGAACAAAGCTTCTTTGAATCTATAAATAAATATAAAATATCAATTGAGTTTGAGGCAAGAAGAAGATACTTAATTGTAAGTATAATAATATTATTATTGTTTCATCACTCCGTATACATATAAATATACATTGAGACTCACAGATCATGGGTAGGCAGTTCCTATTTGATTTCTGATAAGGAAATGTTGGTAAAGGTATTACATCAAACCTATAGCAAATATGGTTGAGTAAATATTCTCAGCTTCGTGTTTACTTGTTGTCCATTAGTAGCACCAGTCTTCTCCGGGCCCATCTCGAAATTGTGTGGTTTAGCTCCGGAATAATGTGTATACTTTTTTCTTCATGTTATTATTTCTGCTCATTTTCTATTACTTAGACCAATCCTCTCGGTCAGTATGTAGTATTTACTATTTTGAACAACTTACCTTTTGGTTGTCTTCTTACTTATTTGGTCATAGTCGGAACCATCATGACTGTATTTGAACTTTTAATGAATGGAATAATTAATATAGAATACCAAAATATCAAAAGCGACATAGAATACTCGTTAATACGTTTGAAGGAAAATTCCCAAAAAAAAGTTTTATGTATCTAAAATAAAAACTGGAAACAAATATTCCTGATTTTCCTGTAACCTTTCTTATAATTCACCATCTGCGTTTGGGTCTTAATAGTGGTGGGATATATGTTGCTGCATTTTGAGATTGGGAAGTGCATCCTTTGCTATTAGTCTTTTTCTGTTTTGAAAATTCCTTAATAGGTGAAATATTGGCATATATCTTTGTCTCTGTTTTATTTTAGAGGTTTAAGATTTTGTTTACTACATTGTTTGTAGATATGTAGATATTTAATAATCAGGAACAATAGATTTAGACAACTACTGTAAAAATTATCCCAATCCTAAGCATATATCTCAACACTATTTTTAAGCTATGTACTTTGTTATCAAACGTAATGTAAGGAAGAAATAGTTGGGGGTGCAGTCAATAAAAACACCTTAATAAGTGTAACTTATTTATTGTGTGCCGACGTTTCGGCCTACAATGTAGGCCATATTCAGGGCTAAGAGAGAGAAACAAACAGAAAAACATATAAAAAACGTTGAAGTAACAAGAATATGGTGACAATTAATGTAGTAATGTGGTACAAGTAATGTGGAAATTAAAATAGTGACTAGATATGATGAAATAGTGAATAGATATGATAATTAAAGATAACGAATAAAAAAGTGGTTACAGAACATAATAAAATTATAATAGTGACAGATAATAATAAAATTATAGAAGATGAACAGAAATTAAAATAGTGACAGATATAATAATTAAAGAATACGAATATAAAATACAGAAAATAAATGTACAGAAAGGATAAAATGTAAACATAATATAAAGGGAAAGAAAAATGAGGAGGTAAACGGAAAGATACAAAATGAGAAGATTAAAATATAGAAAAAGGGGTGGAATATGAAGGATTTAGAAAAAACTAGTTTAATTATAGACATAAATGGTATAATACCAGACTTCTAGAGGTTACATAAGTAAAATGTAATAATACAAGCATATGTAGAAAGAAAAGATTGATAAATTTGAAAACTTAACAATTAAAAATGATGTTTATAAATATGAACTCTAAAGTATGAAAAGAAAATAGAAAATATAAGTAAGGGAAGTTAATATTATAACTGTATACAGTTAGAAAGAAGTGGTATTAATACAAAATGTGATGTGAATTTTGTTATCAAACGTGCGATTCATGAAAATCTCTTTCGATAAATATATTTCTTTGAACTCAATACTAACGATAATTTTTATTTAATGAAATTTACTTTTTAAACTATTAAATAAAAATAAGAATTATTCAATTTCACTCAATTCAAAAGTTGAAAACAACGTTATATGTCCAATTATAAGTAACACTGGAGAGCATCCAGGCTCCATGAACGCAATAAAACGAAAGAAGGAAACCTCCAAGCTGACCGAATTACAAAATAAAAACTTTTAGTTATTATCTAGCAGATTTATTCGTACTTAAAATGTGTTTAGTAATATTTTATTATCTTAAGAGGGAGAGATAGAATGGATGAAAACAGAATAATATTTGTTCTTTCCCAAATATCTTAAACTCATCTTGTATAGAAACTAAATCAAGCATTGAGGATAAACAGTTGAATGCGGTCTTTTAAAATAATTACATGGGTGAAATATTGAAATAAACACTTTAAACTTAATTAAAGATAAGCAAAATTGGTCTGCTGCCGTAACATTCTAGTATTCGATTGCTATAATTCTAGAAAATTACAGTCCTAGTGATCCTCAATTCGGCATCAGATATTCCGCTTTGGTGTAATAGTTGTTTTGCGAATTAGGAATCATGGCGTCGTCGGAGAAGTTTGAGAAAGTTTCCAGAGCTGGTCCTCTAAGCCTCGCGAGGAAAGTTAAGTCCATGTTTAAATAAATAAGCAAGGGTCCTCAAGTCCGAAATTTGTATGGAATGGAGGATCAGTTGACCAATGGGAATCGATTCCATTGTTGTAGGCTAGGCCCCTTCCGTAAGTTCTTCATGAAGCTAATGAGATTTTCTGTATTACTTCGCTAGGGGGTTTGCTCGGTGCATGGTGTGCTAATTTCCTGTTACGCAGGTCTGAAGTTCAAATCCAGCTGTATAAATAAATTATTTGATCTGTTAACAGCTATTAGATACTTAGTGGGATTCACCTGTCCGTGAAGTCTGTTGGCCCTGGGACTCACCCAGGTTCTATAAATAGGGGAAAGCCTTTTTTTTTTTCCACGGTTTGGTGTCTTCTGGCAAAATCGCCACCCTGCGCAACCGTTGATTCAAAAAGAACTCAGTCTTTACCCACACCCTTCTTGAGTTACAATGGTACTGTTTTTTTAAAAATATTTTATATACTCGTACTCGTCTGATGATAGGTGACTGTCCGGCTCGAATCACATTCATGACTGTTCCCTTTAAAAAATTCAAATTGCAAACCTTGTAGGAGTAGATGAATGAATGACAAAAAATAATTTAAACATGAATTATTTATGAAAAAGAGTCCCTCGGGTGGTAGAGATACAGAAAGTTTCTTTTGATTATAATGCCTTATTTTTATTCGTGTTTTAAAGCATGGCCAACGAGGAAACATGATTTGGAAACTTTTTTTAGTAGAAGAGGTATATAACATTACTGGAGAATACCGAGACCTTCTTCGGAGGGAACGGAATTAGATAATCCTCTACCTCGAAGAAAACTTGGAGGACTCAAAATCTCTTGCGAACAAACGGCTGAGCATGATTAAAATTATACCCCCAACCCCTCTCTCTCCCTACACTCTTTCTTCCAAAACAGTTTTATCTTTTTAAAACTTCCCTTTATCCTTCATTTATTTTTTCTCATTTTTTCTTGTTGTTGATACTCCGGTAGAATAGAGTCGCTTCAAGCCACTTATTTCTTAGTTCTTTCACATATTTTTAGTTCTTTGTGCTATCTTGCTAGTAACCTTATTCGTCTCAGTTCCAGGGTTTCTATGGGCTGAAGTGGATATATTTTTGGATCACCTCCGGTACGTTAATTATCATAACAACATACAATGCCCGAGATCACGTGTTCGGAGGCCTTGGGATTTTTTAAAGGGAGCGTAAAATTCTCGATCAATTACGTTTAAAAGTCACATAATTAAAAGTAAATTAGTTTCTAGTATACAAATTTATTTATTGAAAGTTTAAAATATACTATCTTGCAATTAATACGCGTATGATTCCTGTATTGTATTAATCTTTATGACTTTAGTAAATGAAATTTAAAACAAATATTAATCAAATCCCAGTTTATCAGTAGGCTAGAAAGTGATATCCTTATAGATCGTTATACTCGTCATTATTAATTAATAATAAATATTTCCATAATATATCAATGCGTATTCCATTTATATTATATTATTTATATTCCATAATATTGTTAGTAATATAAATGTATAATATTTAAAGTCAAATGGGCTGTCTAGTTAATTCGTTCCTTGGATTGTTTTGTCGAACGTCACTTAATGCTGCTATGACCTATCGGGTATTGCTGAACGTCACCTATCAAGGTATAATTAAGACCGAACTGGCTCGGGAGCGCCACTTTCAGTCCCGTCTAAAAGACAACAAAACCAAGATTTTTTTACTCTCTTGAGATGTGCAGTGTCGTCTTCTTTGATGTGTGTCCTGATGATTGGCGAAATGTCGACTGGCTGGTTATTTTTTTCAGTATTTTAGAAACTTAAGGTTTTGTGTTGGGGATTTTTTCTATTGAATCCTGTTTAAAATTTATACCTCTTTTTAAATTTTCACTTATATATGTTGTGTGTGCGTGTGTGTGTGTGTGTGTGTGTGTGTGTGTGTGTTTGTGTGTGTGTGTATTTATGGATGTATTGCAAAGATCAGTTGGCCTTAAATTCTCCGGCTTGCTGTGTTCTACCGAAGTTTATGGGTAATTGTAGTTGAGTTACAGCGATAAGGGCTATGAGCTATAAAGAACGAACTTGAGAAATAAACTGACTACAGTCGTCAAACAGTCATCAGGGCTAGGGAATCTCATCACGTCGACATCGCTATAGGAGCCCGCTCGTAGAAAGAAATAATCTGCGGGTCGTTATGTATTATAGAATAGGACCGGCACTAGGAACTACGTGCTTGGAATGTGGAGGAGAACACCGAGGTGAGAGCTAACACTATTTGAGGAGAGGAACCGACCGACACATTGCCGGGCCATAATCAACTGCAAACATCGCCCGCTTCATAATGTACTCTCCACGTCCCTCCACTTCCTGGAGTCTCTGGGCTAATGGCTTCTCCGCTGTCAGGATCTATCTCCCGCTTCCAATCAGCCGGTCGACAACTTAACCCTGTATATAGGTTGATTGACTATTCTCTATGGGTTCGTCAAGAACTTGAAGGCACAGCATTTGTTGGTTTGGCTAAGTAACGACGATACTTATGTCTCCTTTCAATGCAAGGTTTAAACGTTTCTTCCAAAGAAAAATCTTACTAAAATCTTATTATTATTATATTTCAATCTTATTAAAATATAAGTTGACTGCCTTAATACTCCTAACATTATTAATAAAGTCATCCTTAGTGACCTCACTTTGTTGCTTATTAACAGTATACTTGACCTAAAAAAAAATACTTATTGTGAAATCGAACGATACGTAGGTTGAAAAATGTCACTTTGTCACCTTCTTTTCTCCATTAATAGTGCTTACTTCCAAAAAACTAAAGTGATTCGAATAAACTAGATATTTAAGGCATCAATATCATCATCAGATATGAGGCTGACCTAAGCTGATTGGTGAGAAAGGCTTTTGTCATTATCATTTCCCGTTAGTTATTCTTCCAGAGCTACTTCCAAAATTTCAAACGAGGTTTATTGATAAATAACTTTCTTTTTAATTTTACCTGTCAGGATTTATCTTTTGGAATATTTAAAGCTGCGGAGTTCTCGAAGCAGGGAATACAATTTAAGGTTAAGGGTATGATTCCTTCGAAAAACATTTCTCCAAAGATTTGTTCGATTACTTCGCATTACTTATTGATACCGTGATAACAAGGATTCTGTGAAATGATATGAAAATGAAGTACCGTGAAAAAAAATAATTTAAAAAAAGAGAGAGAATAATTTTATGAGTTCAGAAACAAATACACTTCTGTTTGGATTCCTATGTTTTATTAGATTTTGATTGTTTGTGTTTTTTTTTTTGCTACTTATACAGTAAACATATTTTTCATGATTCAGCAAAAATATTCAAAAATTCTCTTGTCTTTGAAAGCCCTGTTGTATACCCGCTTTAAAAGAGATCCTATGTAAATATTAATCACCAGACTGCAAATTTACAAGTCAGATTAGCATTATTTCCATCTAAAACAAATTATCACATGCTAATGGAAGAACAAAATCAGAGTGCATAAAGATCTACTAGCACTAGCCGGTGGAATAATGAAAGATAAACAATTTGTATGAAAAATTAATTAGGAATCAATTTTTTCTTATTCATATTTTTAAGACCATTATTTGGAAATCATAGTTTCTCCTCTAAAACAACCCAACAACAATAAAAATTGATCTACGGTATTTTAACCTCCATTGATAATGATGGTGAGATAGCTCTGTTTAATTGTAGGACGTTCGCAATTTGTGACAACTGGCTGGTGGTACAGAACGTGACTTCGAGGGAATGTGTTCGACCAATATTAGAGGAATTTTCTCTCGGACCAACTAGAACCGGGTAGTAACAGTGCTTCTTCGTTTCCTATAATATTAAAATATTACTGGGCAATGATTTATAATTATTTCTATATCAATAATTATAAAGACAAAATATAACTCTATTGGTGGCATTGCAACCGTAATATTCATGATTATCATTAAAAAAAAACTCTTTACCACCACAGCACATGGCTCAGTACTTGTTAGAGACTGTGGTGTTTCTATGGCGTGCAAGAGTGATAGTGTGCCACTTTATAGTGATAGTGGCTTAATGAGCATCATAATTTATAATAATTAGTGAACTGAAACTGATTCAGATAAAATTTCTACATACAAAAAAAATAACTCCTTCATACAAACCTTAGGTGCATATTTAATTATTTATTAAGTTGATGAATTGTTATCCTAAAACAGAATGCAATCATCTGCAAACATATTCCTATCGGTAAAAAATCTAAATATTAATTGTGTAATAATTAGGCTATATTTATTAGGGTTTCAATTCACATGAAACACAAATATAATTTTAAAAAGTGTACATCACACATGTAATAATGTCGTAAACAATTTTCTTTGAAAAGTTAGATTTTGATTGATCTATACAGTGTATTTCGATATATAGTATGTAGGTATGTGTTTTGAAAATCAAAGATAATAAACGGTTTTTGCCCCTTCATTAGTCAGAATTGCAAACCCACCACCACTGGTGTGTAATGCAAAACTGTATCTACAATCGAAGGGGCGAGTCAACTGTTTGTATTTTAACTGTTTTCAGGTTTTACAGTCTAGGCGTTGAGTAGAGTAGGTGTTGGTAGAGTAAAGTGATTTAATTCAGAAAAACTAAAATTTATCTGAATAATCCATTATAATGGACTTTTTAGCAACTACTGGCCCGGGTAGGGGGCAAAGAATATGGTTAAATTTAAAAATATTTGATTTTTAATAAATAGTACTTAACAGTTTTAGAATATTTTTCTTTCTTTTCTTTCTTTATCCAACGCCCGTAAGTGAATCCTAAGCCATTCGACGTCGAGCCTCCAGAATATTCTTTGGTTTATGAATATCAAAGAATATTCTTTGACCACTAAATTATATTAAAACTAATTAGAATTAAGTTTTTGAATTCCCAGACGTTCAACAAGCAATCTGTCATGACTTCAGAATAACATGATAATGCCTACAGAATGTGTTGTTTTTTTAGACAACATGGACCCTCACCTATCACATAAAATAGTTAACTCGTCATCAATTTAGTTTTTTCAATGTAGATTCTCAAATTTTATTTCATATTTCAAGTATGCTCATTTCATGAAGAACTAACAGCTTATCAGTAAAGAAAATAGCTATAATAAGATATAGTTGAGCTTTAGTAATAATATAAGGAAGAAATAGTGGGGGATGCAGTCAATAAAAACACCTTAATAAGTGTAACTTATTTATTGTGTGCCGACGTTTCGGCCTACAATGTAGGCCATCTTCAGGGCGAATATACCACGCGGCGGCTAGGCGATCAGCGGCCCAAGTTTAGTAATACTAAATTATTTTTTGAAACGATGATTTTTCGGTGTCTCAGTAAGTGAGGGGAGTATTTCGTTTAGGTTCATCTGACTATGTGTTTTGAAAATTTTAAACAAGATAATAAAGTAGTTTTGACTCATTGTTAAGTATAATTTTAAAATGCCCTGGAATGATGACGACCAGTTATCCGTGCGTAAGCAATTGATTTTCACATAAGAATAACTCCGACAGCAGCCGGCTCAAAACGAATATTTAAGAGTCATAATAAGATACTAATTTATTATAGCCAATTATATTAAGGGAGAATAAATTAAAAACTCTAAACTTTGACCAATTTATTAAAGTGCTCTGAGGGGATTTATTTATGTTGAAAAATCCCTAGAACGTTATCCAAACATGTATTTTGTAGATTATATTTTATATTACTTCTCTTTACACAGGTGCTATTGCTGAATTGAAATTCTAATATGTTTTAACGCCACTTCGTGCTGCTATAGCTAATTGGACCATACCATAGAGGGAGTCCTAAATTTGCCTATCCAGGCATAGTTAGGATAGTGATCTTTAGCCAGTATCTGACAAGTCTGGGACAGCCATTTTAGTTCCATTTTACTCATTTTTAAAAAATCCTAGGTCAACATGCTGGGCTGTGAACCCGCATCCTCGGGTATAGTAGGTTGCTATCCTATCCACTACATCACAGGTATGTTTTTTATACAGCAATATTATTCTAGAAAACAAATACTGCTTCTATAGTCATTATTATAAATGCCAATGCCATAATACATTATTATTAAATTTGCTATACTGGCTTCCTTTTTTTTCTCAGCATTGCTGGATGATATGGCCTAACCTGGCCAAGTTCAAGGTTAAGCTTAATCGTCTTATTTATCAATATTGAAATTCTTATAATTCTCGCAGTTCCACTGACACTGCTATTTGTAGTATTTCAACTACCTTGTTTAGTTTAAGGATTTTCAACATTTTATTTTGTTTCTTCAGGAATAAGGCCATTCGTAGTAACTAAAATTGGTAGTACTTCAACCTTCTTATGATTTTATTTAAATAAGAAAAAGAAAGAAAAGAATTTTTAAATAAAATTTGGTCATAACTTGCCGATAAGCTCTATTATCAACTTAAAGTGCTATTATACCTATACAGATATCTATAATAATTATATCTATAATACGAGACAAAAAAAAGACTCCTACATTCAGAGTTTATCTTCCTTCCTGATCAAGACACTTCAGTGAGTTCACAAAAATCAGCTTATTATGAGGTTCATTTCCGATAGCGCAATCTTTTTCAGTTCAACCCTGTACGCTGCTGCGTTCTACCGGAGCTATTCGATTAATTTAATTCGACCGAGAGTAAATACTTTTTTCAAATCATGACGAAAGACATCTGTTTCCGTAACACGAATCAGTAAGGTCTACAAAACTGCGAGTAAGGACTAGTTGGGTTTCAACCCCTTTTTTTTCCCTTAGCAATACAATTTACCCAAATATAAATATTACTTTTACTTCATTAAATAAATAACTTGTAATGATCGTTAATATTTGATAAAAACATCAAGCACCATTTTCTACACTTCCCTGGAAATTAAAAAGGTCCTTCGGAATAGTAATAAAAAAAATAGTTGTGTTAATCTTATAAAAATATATTATTAATCTTATCTTATAAAAAAATATTAAAGTTTTCCTGTTTGTTATGCCATTACGTATTTCTTATGCTTTCTTATGCGTGTACCTAAACTGTTTTCTTACTTATGTATTGTTTATTTACTTGATATATATTTCTATATATAGAATATCTTCTGACTAGAGGTACAATACCTCCCAGAACAATAATTAACAAGATCCCAGAGACGACAGAATGAGGTTGCTTCCTGGCTGGCGAGGTGTCCTGCTACAAAGGGCCTGTCCTGGGTTTAGCATCCCTCTTCCCTTTCATGCATGATTTATGTATCCCTTATAGCGCTCGATAAAATCCCTCATTTTTTAAAAGCCCCTTTTACCAAGGCTACAGTTACCTTATTTCTAGCTTATGTTGCCATAAATTACACATGAAGTACTACAAAAGTACACTATAGCGGCTTAAATATTATATTACATGAGGAAACATTAAATCAATAGTTCTCCAGATAAGAAGGGACGTTGAAATGCCCTTTCCTCTCCCTGAATAAAATTTATTATGATATTACAGTCCAGTTACTGGATTCACATATATTGTGTTATTGCATTATTAATTTGTTTTTACTCACATTTGCATTTTTTACATAAATGTAACAAAAACATAAAAATTTCTTAAAACAAAACTTTCCTCCGAGGCGTCTGAAAATAAGATGGCCTCGTAACCTTCTAAGTTGAACTTTTTTTTTAGTGCTATCGCTGGGTAGTTTCTCTACTTTTCTTTGCATCTGGACATGGCTTATCACAAAAAAAACAAATGCTGAAAATCCATAATTGGTACCTTGAATTCCTAGGTTCAAATATATATATAATTAAAAATTAAAATTATAAATGAATATGAATAATAGACAATTAGACAGAGCTATAAATATTTCCAAATAATAAAAATTACTTCAGGTTTCAGAAGTAAGACAATGCCATTATGAAGGATATTGGCATATTGGGAGTGGTGTAGCACAGGGGAAATATATATAGAGTTGCTTAGCCAATCTGACTAATAGATTTAATTATTATTAATTACAAAAGACTGATATACTATACATGACAATCAATAGACCCATCTGGACTTACGGAGTAGTCCATTAAACCATCGAATTCATCTCGTATTCAATCCTTAGAATCCAAAGCGTTCGTAAAATGCTCCTTACTTTTTTAACAAAGTTATCCATAATGACCTAAATATCCATTTTTTTACTGATTTGACCCGAATCCGATATCAATCTTTTCATGACAAACTTTATTCTCACTCAAACGCCTATTTTCAAAGCTAGCAACCCCTTCAATCCCTGATAAACCTCCGAGGCGTCTGAAAACGAGATGGCCTCGTGACCTTCTAAGTTGAACTTGGTATTTAAGTAATATCACTGGGTTGGTTCTCTACATCTCTTTATTCAAGCCAATCTGTATCATTCCTGACATTTACTGTTTGTATTGTGATAATGCATTACTAAATTATTTAAAAAACTATAATTTAATAATAATAAAATCGGTTGACAGACATGGATAGACCTTGCAAGATCACTTTTCCATTCGCAGGGCTCGTCCAGCTTCGAAAAAGTGAGGTTCCTTACTTTGAGGTAAAACCTAGAGATTGACCGTGAACTCATAAAAATTGCCTCACTGCTCTACCATTGTTCTCACCTACTGTTCTATAAACAGTATCTACAGTCTTTACCTTGAACTGAAATAAAGATCCTTCACGGTTTGTAGTAGTATAGTTTATGTTTCTTTTTTTAACGATTAGGATAGCACACGAGGTAAGCATGTTCACTCGATAAGTAACTTGGATTATTTTCAATGTCTAATGAATTAAAAAAGTAATAAATATAAAAATATAGGCTACAATATAAGAATGCTGTAACAAGAGAATAAGATTAAACATATCCCTTGCCATAATAATATACAAATAGCAAATAATTTGTCTCATTGAGATTTATTGGGAAAATAAGTTTTTGAGATTTTTTTACACGGCGGAACTTGAAATGGCGAAGCGGTAGTGGGACTTGTAGGCCACTAATACTTGCCAGATTTTAAACTTTGCCAAGACTAATCCTAATTTATGCGGTGATATATTAAGCCTACCCTTATCCCCAGCAGATTTAAAGCTCCTCACCGAGGGTTCTTTCCTGTCTTGGAGATCTATCGCATTTAAGGACAACTCGAATTTATGTCTATATTATGCTTATTTAGTTTTATTTGTGTACTCTTATAGAGAGTATCACAGATTCAATTTATGCAGATATGTATTTATGGTTTCCTTATTTGCAATATTTTCAATCTATCTTGATTTACCTATGCTATTTATTTATTTTCTAATTATTTTCCTTTCAAGGTAAATCATAGGAAGAACTGTCTATTTATTGGCACATTCCATGAGGTCATGTGTCAACAATGTATCCTAGAATTAAATATTTACTATATTAAATGTTAGCATATCTTTTGCTACCATTAATGCTTCATTTATATCAAGATTAAATAAGGTGACGAAATGAATTAATAATACTTTTGATCGTCAGGTTATTTGATTAATGGTCTTTTCCTCTTGTTTTTTTTTTTTTTTTTTATAAAATACTACTACTTGAAATTTCACTAATAGTTATAAAGTTATAAATATCTGGTCCAATATTTGTACAAAATACTATCATAATAGACTATTTACATAGATTTCGTTGTTTTTTTTTAATTAAACCTGTTACCCCTTCATTAGTAATGACTACAAACCCACTATTCAGATCAATAATGCAGGCTTGGGTTTAAAGTTGTTGAAGGCGCAAATGAACTGCATGGGTCGTTATATTTTCTGGGTAAGTAGAAAGAATATTTTTAATTTAAAAAATCTAAATAAAATATGTGCATTAAGATATTTTTATATGTTTTGTTACTGGAAAAATCCATTATTAATGCAATAAAAGTTTTGTTTAAATTCTTCTTTTAAACTTAAGAATTCCGAGAAATATATATGCAAATGGTTTAAAAAAAAAATAAGGAATCGTTTCTTATAGATATCTTGTAATGATCCGCTGAAATTGGATAAAAACATGAAGCACCATTTTCTGTAATGTACAGTTTTACACAACTACAAAAACAATATTTTTTGTTTTTTTAGTTCTTCTTCAGAGGTACAAAAAGGGTATTTTTTTTTAGGATTGCCCGAATTGAAGAAATTCCCTCTATAATATCCCTACATAATTGACAATTCTTAAGTTGATAAGATGTGGAATCGCCTATCGTTATTCTATTGTCCACGTCAAGGATTTGAAAAGTGTCAATATCTTTAGCCTATTTAACCCCAAGAAAATCTCGATTTTAATCTGACTAAAATCAGAGCAACTGCTATACATTTTTTGTAAACAAGAATTTATTGATTTGGAATGAAATATCTTTAATTTTTCAAACGATTCCTATTAGGCCTATTTCAATTGCATTTTTCGGTAATATGATTGCTATTGTCATTTTAGTAGTTGGCATATAGAAATCATGAATCTATTATTGCTGTCTAGCCGTAATATTTATTGTCACAACTTAACGTTTATCTAATCATGAGGAACACCAAAAATAAAGAACTTGGTATACAAAATGAATAAGTTATAGAAAGGAAATATTGCATTTGATAGTTTGTTATTAGCATTCACATATCGTATAGTAGAATTATAATTCAACTATCGTGTCAAATATATTCTAAACTAGTTCCTACACCATTTTTTATTTTATTTTTGTATAATTTTTGATAAATAAATAATCCAATTAATCTACTAACTTTGAATAAAAAAACAGAGCTAGATGTCGATATTCTCGGGAATGTGGAGTGCTAGAGTTGGGCCTGGCGTGGCCTATTTGAAAGGGACTGACCAGTCAGTGAAGGGCCCTTCAGGCCATTGTGAAGGCTACTCCAATGTCCCTTCCTTCCTATGTCCTAGCTGTTAGGGTTATTGTCACTATTTTATACTACATTCTTATTTTTTATTTATATAAATACGTGTAGTTAATGTAAAAAATGATTTTGAGTTCATTTTGCATCGTTGTTAAAATTTATCAATTTCATTTGGTTAGTTTCATTTTGCAAAAGAACGATTAATTAATTATGCTTCACAAAGTTTAAATGAAGTCCTCCAAAAAAATCAATTTCAGGTAGAATATCTAAAATATCTTAAAATAGAATTTATATAAAATCCATTAAAATATAATGGAATATATAAATTAGGTGGAATGCTCTTAAGAAAAAATCAATAAAGGTCAAATATACAAGGCTTAATAGTTATTCTGATTTCTTGAACAGAAGTCAAAAGAGAGAAAAATTCGCTTCTGGTGGACAGGGAGGCCTGCAAAGAAAGTAAATATATTTAAGTACCTGGGATCTTATTTGGAGACTTTTTCTGAGTATGACGTCAGAAAAAAGTTGGAGCAAGCCTGAAAAGCTACTAGAATGCTACATCCGGTCCTATGGAATACAGAGATATCTACAGAAAATAAACGCCATATTTTCACTACCATTGTCGAATCTATTCTAACTAATTCTTCAGAAACCTGGACTATGAGCTCCCATTCAAAGGTTTAGTCAGTTGAAATGGATTTCTGGAGGTGTCTCCGTGCCACCAGTCTTGATAGACTAAGAAACGAAGAAATTCGACAGAGGATGGATGTAAATATATCAACAAATGAAAGTATCGGGGCACACCGCCTAAGATGGTACGGCCATGTCAAGAGAATGGTGTTTGAATGTTGGCCGAACCGAGTGCTGGATTGGATTCCACTAGAAAGGAGAGGACGCGGACGGCCCAGAAGCAGGTGGATGGAGGGAGTCCAGGAATACATGGCCGGTAGGGGTCTCCAGGAAGAGGATTTGATGGATCGAGAGGTGTGGAGCTCTGACAGGTTGAGGCTACCCATGTTGGAACGATTATAACAATAATAAGATATATTATCTATAATTGGATGCCCGATATAAGTATAATTGTAAGTTCGATCCTTGCCTAGTTCGTATACTTTGATTTTATATAGTAATATCCTGTGTCTAAAATTTCTCCTGATTTTAGGCTCATTTAGAATTTTTATTAATTTGGAAATAAATTTCTTCCGAAGAGGTTTTGGATTATAGAATATATTATCTAGATATTGGCCTGTTTAACTTTATGGTTCCATAAGGAAAATTCCACGACATACCCTCGAGAGGAAATCCTCTGTGCTTTAAAAGGTAGCTAGGAAGCAAGGGAACTCGGATGAAGTAGGATCCACCTTTATAAGAGAGAGAGAGGAGCCGAATTGTTAGAATAACCAAGAGGCGACTGACGAAGAGCGGTGTAAACTTAGACTTCGGAAGGGCTGAGGAAATAGTTGTGGGGGGAAAGGCCCCCTGAAAAGTTGCTAAATAAAGGGACCGCTCTCCTTTATAGCCCTCCCCCGCCCTAATAAGATTATGGCCGGGGGTATAGGCCCCATTCAGCCCTTCAATACACTTCATATTCCTATTCCACTTCCCCACAATGATGCCTTCTACCCAATATACATTTCTATGCCCGTCCTACGGCCAATCCTCCTCCTCCTTTATTTTAATATTGACTATAACAACCCGCTAACATGTTCTCTACGCACTTCCTTTTATATAAATATTCAGTAAAAAAAAAAACTGTGTGTGCCCCAGTATCATTATATTTTCCTGTGGAATGAACCACATCTAAAATGTTTGGTTATGACATACATCGGAATGGACGTAAAAAAGAGATTCGGAGCACATGCGGTGGCAGATACTCGTTAACTCTTAAAGCACTATAGAGACATATATGTGTCTGGCGAAAGGAATATGTGGGAACTATGAGCGGTTATACGCGTTTATTAATCGTTACCAACAGCCTAGCTTCAACAGTCGAGCTGTAAGGATCTAGTAGTTTATTTAGTAGTTTATTGCTGCTACAACAGGATATTCAGATAAGAGTTCCATTAAGTTTTATATTATTTTGAATTTTTTTCTAAAAAAATTAGAGGAATAATAATTTTAGTTAGTTCTGCTATAATTTTTTTAAATTTAATTATTTGTTTATAAAATTATTTAATTTTGTATGTGACTTATTAAAATGTTAAAATATTTAGTCATGGGTGGGACTATATTTAGTGTTGGGCGGGAGGAGGTTCCTCCGGATATTGGAAATGAAAATAATCAATTATTTATAGAAAATAATGAACAAACAGAAATAATAAGTAAGCCGGAACACAATATAACTCCTCAAACTCTAAAAATTCAAACAATAACTCCTCAAAAAAAATCCAGTTTAGTAAGAAATAATAAAATCACAACGGAAAGTTATTTCGAACCAACAGATTTGGGACCAACCTTTGTTGTTATTGAGGGTAATTCTGCAGAGAACATCCATGTACTAATAAAAAAATAAATTAAAATATAACAAAACAAGTTGGTTCATAATAAAGCTTGCTAATATTTATATTAAAAACATTACCAGTACAAAAGTTAAAACTTATTAAAAAAATCCTGGTTAGAATATATGTTAAATCTTATAAAATTAATATAAACATATGTTATTGATTGGCTAAAAAAAAAAGAAATTGATGATTGAAACAACTCTCAATTTGTTTGAATCATGTTTTTGCAACATTCATTAGACCAAATAACAGTTGTAGTTACAGAAAAGTAATGGTATTTTCCCAAAGGCATTGATATCCCTTTTTAAACTTTTACTAAAAGTCATATTAAATATTTCTAGCTCAAAATTAATTATTTTAAATGAATAGTTAATTTAAATGTTTAATTAATACTATTCTATTTAAGGGCATCGATATTTATGTTCAAGAACTAATTTCAGTAAATATATCAGTATCTAAATCTCAGTTAAATTAAGATTTTAATGTTGGAAGAGAAAAATTGTAATAATGGAACTAATATAATTGAGTATCAAATTAAAAATATTATGCTAGATTATGATTAATATAATAAGATTGTAAAACGCATGGTAACCTAGATGAGTTGTTGATGACCATTGAATTATTAACAATTGAAACTCTGAACATAACACTGATTGAAACTCTAAACGTTCCATGCAAGTTTAATGATAAGCAATTTCGGATCAAATCACGCAATGTTGTGGAGAGAAGTCTCAATATGTTACTTGTAACGTAATTGGAAATGCGATACTGGACCAACTATCCTCGAACATTATCCATGAAAATTTCCATGTAGTACATTTACAATTTAAATACTTGTATAATTGAGTTTTAATATTTATTCATGTCAAAAATTTTTTTTGTACATTTCGGTAAAGCCAAAAGGATAATGTGCATACCTTTAAATCAAGACTTTCCATTGACAAGAGTCTTTATGAGGATTGACAGGTGTACTTACTTTTGGAGTTTGGCCCCAAATATGAGACTAATAAACTAAACAAATAGTATATAGTAAACGAAGGAGTAAGTGTAAATCTGAAAGTTTTTCATTTTAGAGATAAGCCTTGTAGGTTCTTCCAAAACAGCTTCTTCCAAAAACCATAGGTGAATAGGTTAAAGATTTTCCAGAATTGATTCAATATTGATAGACTATTATTTCTACTTAAAATGTCTCAGTGGTGACACCAAATCTTTTGGTTAAAACAAAAAACAAATATTTGTAAACGTAAAATAAACTTTACGACTATTTAACTATAAAAAAAAACTGTGAAATATAGAAGTATTTCCTTTTTGTAGAAGCAATCTACGGCAAACCCAAATTATTCAATTTTACTTTTTGAAATTGTATTGGCGAAAGCTGTGTCATCCAAGACAAGCACTTAAGTAGGATAACGGCGGCGGAAATGAAATTTCTACGAAGAATATTGGGTAAAACCTGGAGAGACCTATTAAGGAACGTGAGAATAAGAGAGGATCTCAAGGTACCTTCACTGAAACCACCCTGGAATGCCAACAACTTCGATGGTATGGTATTGGTATACCAAAAACGTTTATGAAAGCGAGGCCAATTGGCTAGGAGAACATACTTGGAGCACATCCAAGGACTCGACAAGAAAAGAGGCAAGACCCTCGGCCAGCTGAAGGAACTGGCGAGAGAGCGAGATGTGTGGACAAGGTGGATGGAGGCTCCTCCACGCTGAAAGGCACAATAGGAGCAAGAAAAAGAAGAAGAAGATATTGTATTGGCTTTATGAGACAGTTTTATCATGTGCTTTTTGGCTGTTTATCTTGTCTTCTTCTCTGGTCGTATGTAATTTATTCACTCAATGTTCCTCTAAAACAATACAAGGGTGTGTACAGCCTAGCAAATTATTCACAAATTGCTATCCTTTCCCTATAGCTCGATAAGCTTTTACTCCTAGATAACTTATGGATGTACAAAATCATTTACAGTTTATAAGAAACGTAAAAATTACTTTTACATTTCAAATAAACATTGTTCGCCGTCCGAAATGCATTTCGTGCCAAATTATGTTATATTTTGGAAAAGTCGGCACTTACTTTTCTTCCTGCTCTTACTATTACCTATATATTGATGGGAACGGCATGCTACAACTGTATAAGAAATAAATTTAATGTGTTATTTTAATTATTGAAAAACCAGAAATACCTATAACGATAATAGAACTGAACAGAACCGAATAGGATATTCCTACATCTTAAATATTTAATCTTATAGGTGGTTTACTGTTGTTTATTTCCTCCAATGCTCTTTTTATATGGACCTAATTCCAGTACAAAGCTTGTTTTTATTTTAGGTCTGTAAATCCACTTGGATAATTATAAAATTGATACTTATACACAATCTAAAAAATTTTTTTTAATACCATCCGTTCTTATTTCCTTATGAAACATTAAAATTTAAGCACTGTATAGAGAGACAGTTAAAAAATTCTTGATTGCTAAGTAAGAACTGTTATATTTATTATATAATAAATGTTTTTACTGTTGCTGATTAAAAATAAGACTGATAAAAGACAATCAGAATTAGATAAGTATAAAGCATGTTATATTAACATTTTTATAAAATTGCTAATTTGTTTAGTCAGCATTTTCAAATGGTTTGTTCACTTTGTTTTAATAATATTTTAGAGGCCACCAGTGTTGTAGTGGTTAGCTTAATATTCTACTATGCGAAAGGTCGCGGGTTCGTAGGTCGGTAGGTGACTTTAAAATTTGTAAAAGGGAGTAAAAAATCCTTATTTATATCCTCTTTCGAAGGGGGCGTAATATGGTGGTCCCGAGCCCATATGGTGTCGGATACTCGTTAAAGATCCGCATCCTCATTACATCTGAATAGGCAAAATTTAGACTTCCGTTGTAGAATCGTTTGATTAATTATAGCAGCATACAGTTACGTTAAAGGAGACAAACGAACGTACAGGATAACTCACAAGACCGCACAAATAAATAAGTAAATACGAAACCAATGAGAAATAAGTGGCTTGCAGCAGCTCTATTTTTTACATCAGCATCAACAACGAGATAAATGAGAAAAATAAATGTAAGATAAAGAGAAGTTATAAAAAGATAAAACTGTTTTGGAAGAGAGTAAAAAGGGAGAGGAGCGGGGGGTATAATTTTTAATGCTCGACGGTTTATGAAGGAATCCCATGTTAACATAAAGTGATGTTAAATGGAACAAACAATAATATTTTAATTACCCCATATAAGAAAAATTTATTGTTGTTTATATTTAACCCTACCCTGTCAGCTGTGTATGACACTAGTTGTATAATATCTTACAATTTCCCACTCCTACAAGACTGAAAAAACAAGAAACTGCTCGACGTTTTCGCCTACTTCAACATTTACTGGACAAACGTTCAAAGCTCCCAATTAATTACAAAAGACTCATTTACATGACAGTTATCAGACCTACTTGGACATACGGAGTTGAGCTTTGGGGCTCTACAAACCATCCAATTCATTTCGTATCCAATCCTTACAATCCAAAATCCTTCTTAAAATCCTCAATGCTCCTTATTATGTCACAAACAAACTCATCCATCATGATCCCATATGTTGCTGATTTGGCCCAAACTAGATACCTATCCTTCCATGAAAAGCTCCATACCCACTTGAATCCAATAGTCTCTCAACTTGCTTCCCATAATATTCCTGATTACCCTCTGAGGCGTCTGAAAAGAATATGGCCTCGAGACTTTCTACAATAGACCTTTATTGGAGTGCTATCAATCGATAGTTTCTCTACAATAGTTTTATTTCATGTCCTTTGTTCACACAACAGATTTACTTGATGTAATATAATTACAGTTGTAAATACCAATAAATTATTCTATTCTCTAGACAATTTCCCACGTTACGTCCGACGGCTAAAATTAACCTTAGGTAGAAGTTCCCATTGGTGAAGTTTGTAGACAATCCTGAGCTGAGGAGTTAATGGATGTTGTTTAACATCTGGCACGGTGCAAGGCTGTATCCGAGCAGAGCATAATCTGTTTCTGACTTGATAAGACTTTGATGTATTCAGGTAACATAGCCTCTTCTCCAACATGCTCCTTTGTAATCCTCGCCCTCCTAATTCCATTTTAAAACCTCTCTCTCGTCCTCCCAAACCATCTGCGGTCTCATTTCCACACGTTTGCCCAAATCCTAATTTAATAACGAACCGCAGAATGTTTCCCTTCGTTTATAAATTAACTCGTCCAGGATTACTTTTATTTAACGAAAGCAATACATTATGGGAATTATTTTCTTTCTATGAAAAAATTAAATGGTTGGGAATTTATCATAATAGAAATTTCGATTTACCATAAATATATATTTTCAAATCTCATCATATTAAATTAAGATTTACTTATTTATTCTTTGGTATTGTAAATATTTCATAAAATAATTAATAATCATTACTTTCATAAGAAAAATGTTTTTACTCAACTAATAAAACCTATTTATATAAATAGTTTATCCTTTTGCATTTTTTAAATTTAATTGTAAGATGTAATTTAAAGTATTTTTACACATTAGTGATTACTGTCAATGTTAAGATTTTATAATTTAAATAATTGATGAAAGAACATAGTAAACTCGTGTATGGAATATGCCAACAAACATACGGTCCACTTTCAAAGGTTTCAACTGCATAAATAAGTAGACTTTTCACATTATAACCTGGATTGAGGGTTGGAACAATACCAAGAATATATGTGCATCAGTATACAAACACCCTGAGATTCCCTAGTGAAATGTCGGTATATGGGGATATAGTTGATTGTTATTCATTTAGCGCCATTTTGAGCGTTTATGACTTCTAATCGAATGATGGTACAGTTAAAGTCCTAAACTTTGGATATCTTATCATGGAATCTTAAGCGAGTACTTGACACTACAAAGGCTCTGGATCCTAACAAGCAATCGATTGAACGTATCTTACAAGTCACAAGGAATATTAAATAAATTATTTAATTGTATATATATATATATATATATATATATATATATATATATATATATATATATATTGTATATGTATGTTTTTATGTTTATTTATATGTGTGTATAAATAAAGCTGAGTTAATTATTCAATTTTACTTACATTATAATTAATTTTAATATTATCGATTGTTGACTAGTCTTATTTAATAATTTAATTTAATAACTATTCAAATATTTTTCCAAAAGTTATTGAATTGAAGGAGAAGCGATAATGATCCCAGGAAAAAATCTACTTATCATATCTAATCTCCTAGCTCGGGTATCTTCAAAGCTTCCCCCTATTCTTATAAAAGCTTCCTTTCTCAATTCACTTATCCGTCACTTTCTCTCAAACAACTATGTGTCGATATTAATGTTTTATACTCTATTTATTTTCAATTTCATTTCTTTTTTGTTTAAATTAAAATGGATATTGAAGTTGAAGATTAGAATCGATCGATGCATTTAAATATTTAGACATTTTTACGGGTGTTGGGGTTGAGACCAATACAAATATCATAGGTTGCCTGGTTTTTGAAAAATCGTAACAAATTTGTATTTAAATACTAAATAGTGATGAGAAAGAGAGAGTGAGAGTGAGAGAGGTATCACTCACTTCTTTATAACAAATAAGCTAAACAAATATTTCATTACATATATCGATATCTTTAACGAGTTATACCCAATTTTTTTGTAACCTTTCTTTATTTTCTGGCCTATATGTTAAATTTTGTACTTTCATTATGTTTGTGTTAAGATAATATTTCATTGATGATTAATTAAGGAACGTTATTGGTTTAGTAAAGTTTATGATACTTTGTGTTACGATAATTTCATATTTTGTAAATCTCACAGTGGCATTCAACAATGCGCAATTCCCTTATACTTTTATACGATTCATACATTAAAATTTGTATTATTATTAGTACCAATAATAATATGAAATAGTTACAGCTTTTGGCGATGGCTGTGTTAGCTTGAATTTTAAGAAAGCTACTCAACAATTTTTCTATAAAATACACATACCGTCGATAATTATAATTATTATATAATTATCGACGGTATGTGTATTTTATATGTATGACGGTATGTGAATTTCTTAAACAATAGTTCAATAATTATAATTATTGAACTATTGTTTAAGAAATTCAACTATACATTATATTAAATAAATCTTATACATTATATTGAATAAATCTTTTATTCAATATTACGAAGTAAAATTAAGAATTAAGAATTTTTCTTCTATTGTTCCTAATTTGGAAACCCTTAAATCATATATTGGCTCTTGTTAATGTTATTATTAATAAATATTGTTTATAAAATTATAGATTCTCTATTTTATAAAAATGTTTTGAGTGAAGTAATATTTCATCTGATCGAGAAACTACCCTTAGTTTATTCTGTTGTCGTGCTCGATCCTTTTAGTTATGAATATTTTTAAAATATGGCAAATCACAAAGCCACTGTTCATGACTTCTTTATGGCGCTACGTAAACTATAGCACTTTTTTATAAAATTGTGTAAAAATGGAAATCATCGATTTAAAAAATAAAACAAGCTACATCTTATTTCAATATTTTCTTATAAATAAAAAATTGAAAACACTTTTCTACTGAAAATACCTTATTCCTATATTTATTAGGGTGCTGAATCCAAATATGATATTAAAAAAGCTTTATCACCCATAATTTATAGTTAAATTTATTAAATTAAACGATTTTTAAAGAAATGAATATTAATATTAGTTAGGATGTTTGATGAGACTGAAATATCCTGTTCACTTTTTGAACAGCCATCTTGATTACTTCCCGGACAATTTGGGAGATAGTGAGGAGCAAGGTGGGCGTTTTCTCCAGGACGTTAAAGTGGTGGAAAACGCTAGCAGGGCCGCTGGAACACCAACATGATGGGGGACTATTGTTGGTCACTTCACCAAGAAGTTCAACAAGCGACTCATCGTAGAAAAAGCTACACAAGAAGCTTCAAAGAAAAAAGAGAAAGAAAGAATAGACCAATTCCAACATTATATCACTGTTTTAAGTAGCTGCTGTAAATACAAGTAATATTTCAATGCTTATGATGTAACATAGTGTTTCATTAATTCCCCCTTATACCGTACAGGGGTTTATACTATATAATAGAAAGCATATGGCTGGAAAACTATGGGTGATACAAAAAAAGTAAGGCCAGATTTAGATTCAGCACATAAAAATCTAAAAAGATCAACTATTAAAGTTAAAAAAGTTTTTGAAAAAAATTGTTTTTGGCCTGTGTTATTTTCTTATCTATAAAACAAGCATAAAATAAAAAAGATTTCTTTACTTTATTTATTGAAAAATACTGAATATCCCAAAACAACACTTAGTGGGTAATACTTTAATAGGCTCACTTGTGGGGGATAAAATAAGTACTAAAGTGAACTTAACTTTCTAGAATAATATTACGCTCTCTCTTCTAAAAAGTTAGAAAGCTACTGTAGTACATTTAAATATATTAAAAAATAAATTTCGTAAAATGAAGCTTTTTCTGTTGTTTTTTTTCTGTGAATATACCAGAATAAACAAAATGAAGCTATTCTTTTGATATCTAGGTGAATAAAAGCTTAAAATAGGCTGTGTAACAAATGATAAATCAAGAACGGCCTCGTTGTATCTAAAGAAGAAGAAAAAAATTACAGTAACATAAATAAATTTCCTTTCATTAGGTCGCTGAGGGTAAAAGGCCTGGAAGGGGAGGAGATCGACATTTGCTAAGCATAAAGGAAGAGGGGAGGAGATAATAGGGTGAGAATTATTAAGGGCTGTGGTAATAGGACGTCTAAGGCTCGGCAAGGAATGATCTGTTAGGGCCTAGGGAGTGAGGTCTCAGTGCTACCTAACGGTAATTTATAAGGATTCGATTTTTCTAATAGATCGATGATTATTTTACTATTTTTAAATATTAAACTCATCACTCTATAGCCAATATAATACCCATCAAAAAAATATAATACCCGGACTAGCATAACCTCTGAAGGGTTTCCGTACATTGTAGAGATTGTACTCAGAAAGAGTACACAACAAATTCCAAGACAATGGTTTTGCATGGAGGTGATTTTGTGACGTTTTTTTACATATTATTTATTTTCTAAACTCCTGTATTTTATTTTTGGTTGCATCTTAACATACGGAGCAGAGCTTTGGGGCTCTAAATCCCACTAAGCCATCGAATTTCTCTCGTACTCAATCCTTCCAATCCAAAATCCTTCGTAAAATCCTCAATGCTCATTGTTACCAACAAAGTATTCCATAAGGACCTTATTCCCCAGTTGCTAGTTTCAAACCTAGTAACCTCTTCAATTCCTGATAATCCCCCGAGGCATCTGAAAAGAAGATGGCCTCGTGATCGTCTAAGTTGAATTTGTTATTCGAGTAATACCATTGGGTAGTTTTTCTGCTTGCCTTTTTCTCGTTACTTATAGAAATAGCTTAAGGAAAATTGTTCACACTGCTATTGGCATTGATAAGTAATTCGAATTACTGGTACAGCCCTTAGCCTTCTCCAAACGATTCCTCCACCGTTTCCTGCCATGCCCCCTTCACTACCAATGAGATACACCATTAAACGCACCATCCTTGTCGACTTGGTCTTTTCATCTAGTCTCGCTCTCATTCATCCTCAGTATATGTCCAGCCAATCGTGATCGTTTTTTTAACCGATTTATATGTTATAAATGTTATAACAGGATACAAAGAGTATAAATGCTTATTACATCGAATTCTCCATAATTCCATTTGGTCTTAAAATTGGGCTATGTAATTCCGACATAAATCATAAATGCTTAAAACAAGGTAGGCAAATAAGAAAAATATAAAATAAAAAAAGGCATATATTCCTACTATTAAAGTATAGACAATTTTAATTTAAAACAAAACAGTGAGCCTGGTGGTAGTTGCATCTCTTAATTAATTAATTGATTCATGAAAACAACTATGCCATTTTGAATCACATATAATCTCTATAGTTCATTAGCCCGTAAACATTTCAATTGGAGTTTAATGTTTTACATAAATAATTAATATTAACATGAAATGCAAATATTATACATTGGAGGGACTAGATAGGATATTCCATTAGTATTAGCGAGATGGAATCAGATGTCACTAAGTGGCGGTGGAGATTAATGTCCAAGTGATAACCTGGCAGCTGAGCCTCTGGGGCACTTAGTCCAAGTTTGTTTAACTTGGCCGCTCTTGGCCTTGCCGCTCCCTCTACCTAAGCTCGTTTGGGTTTGGCTAAGCAGATGGCTTTTACGGTTCATTGCAGGACAGAAGAGATAATTTTCCGGTCAAATCAGTAATATATTCACTTTAACCATAACCGAAACATAAACAAAAGGAAGATATAATCATTTGTGTATATAATAACAGCAATTCCTAAAATTTGAGATATATACGAGTATATATTAGTACTTACAACTTGATGAAGAATGTGTACTAATACATTAATCAGTTAATCAGTACTAATACCAATACTTGCATGTAATCAATGAGTAATGTTAGTTTATTAGGATCCACAGTTATAATTGTTGAATTGTTGAACCATAAACATATTTATTAGTTTCTTTATTATTTAATCAAGTCTTAATTAAATTTGCATAAGCAAACTTAGACCTTGAACATCTCATTTTTTGTTTACAGAGTGACTAGACTTCTCTATAGTTATCATTTCTATAATATTCCGTTGGAAACTATTTTTCTCTTGATGTATTATTGTAGGTTTATCAAACTTGAATGTATGTTTTGTTTTTCTAAAATGTGTTGTGAGAGCTGTTTGATCTGGTTTATTACGGTTTTATTATCGAATTACAACTACATTAGTGTTGGTATACTCTACGTTTTAAGTATTATTCTGATCTTCCGAAATAGGATTTATCGCATTTATCTTTACAAATTTGATTTTAGCTCGAATTTAACCGAATCTTTGGTATTAGTAAATTTATATATTTATTAATGCAATTTTTTTATTACCAAGAACATAATGTACACAATTACGAATATACTACAATTCTATCAACAATTGTCCCTTTATTTTTTTTGCAAGTAGCAATCCATAATCTATAAAATGTTCCCATTACGCCTTCGTTCTGCGAGGGTATGTATCGAAATTTAATTTTTCCATCTCAAGATAGTCCTTTATACTTGGTCCAATCCTTTATACAGTTTATACAGCTGATATCCCAACTCATCCGAATACTATCCTTACCATGTATGCTGATGATACATGTGTATTATCAGTCAACACCAATCCAGTTATTGCATCCCAAAGCCTGCAATCCCACATCACTGATCTTGGAGAATGGTGTCAAAACTGGAGGATTAAAATAAATTCTCAAAAATCGCATCAAATCATTTTTACCTTCCGTCGTAAACCAATGACTTCCTGCCCTTCAGTATCCCTTAATAATATCCCACTTGTGCCTGTAGAACAAATCCGATAGTTAGGGTTGCACCTTGACAAACGAATAACCTAGAATCCTCGTACAAGAAACCGCTGGACGTTTCAGGCTACTTCAACACTTACTAGAAAAACGCTCTAAGCTCCCAATTAACTACAAAAGACTCATCTACATGACCATCATACGATCTATTTGAGTAGAGCTTTGGGGCTCCACTAAGCCATCGAATTCCTCTCGTATCCAATCCTTAAAATCCAAAATCCTTCGTAAATTCCTCAATGCTCCTTATTTTGTTAAGAATAAAGTCATTCATAATGACCTTAATGTCCCTTTTGTTGCTGATTTGTCCCGAACCCGGTATCTATCCTATCATAACAAACTTCATTACCACTCAAACCCTCTAGTTTCAAACCTAGCTTCCTCTTCAATTCCCAATAATCCTCCGAGGCGTCTGAAAAGAAGATGGCCACGTGACCTTCTTAGTTGAACTTTGATTCGATTACTACCAGTGGGTAGTTTCTCTACTTGTCATTATGTATCACTTATTCTATTTACTTGTTATATTATTGTAATACAGTTGTAAATATCAATAAATAAATTGAAAAAAAAATTCCATATTTTGAATATTCAGGTATTATAATGATGCAATATTCAATACCGCAATCGCTGAGAAAAAACATATATTAAATTTGAATAATTTTGAAAATGTTTCGTGGTAACGGACCTGTAGCGGAATTCGCCTCAACGTTTGTGGCTGAAAGGTTAAGTGACTGAAACGTTAGTGCCCGGTTAGCAACGAATGGCAAATGGAACCTTTCAGAGAGTTGGTGTGATTGGAGACCCCCTCCCTTGGGTATGCGCCCCCTTTCCTATATACATGTGTATGCTAATATTAACCCCTCTGAAAATATTCTCTAATCCCTGAGAGATGTATTTATGCATAACTTGATATTCACGATCGGCTCCAGGTATTATAAAAAGATACTGTAATTAAAATCTTGTAACCCTCCAACATTCATGGAAATGTGAAAAGAAATATAACATTTATAATATTGAGTCTGTTGGAAAATATATTTTATAACATGCAGCAAGCAAATCAGCAGCCTATTCATTATCTGATTAGTAAGTGAACAGATAAAGATGGACAAAACGACTGTTTATATTAGAAAAAGGTAAGTTCCCTAAGGGATATTGTACCTTCTCTTTCTGATATTAGTGGACTGTATAATTTAAAGATGAATGAAATAAATGACTTTTAGTACTAGACATGGTATTATGAAAGAAATAACATAATTACTGTTTATTCATATGTCCATCTGTGAATGCCTTTTCTTGGTTGCAGCTTCCTCTCTACCCTACTGGAGCTCTGAATAGGTGTCTACTCCATATTGGTGAGATACTGTATTCTACTCGTGTCTTTCTCGTACACATGTTGGTCGTTTTAGATTGGACAACGCTAAAATGGAATATGGGATGGAAGTAATAATCTTTTAAAAATAATTAATTTTTAAATGTTTTATTGAAATGTACAACTGTTATAATAATACAATGAGTAAATAGTGTGAGTGATACGTAATGAAATGAGATAAAGGCACGTAGAGAAACCACCCACTGATAGCACCCAAGTAAATATTCAGAAGGTCACAATCGCCTTCTTTTCATATGCGTCAGAGGATTACCAAAAATAAAATGGTATGGATAAGAATGAGAAGAGAAACCACGCATTGCTTATACCCGAGTAATAAATTAAATTTAACAGATCATCTTCTTTTCGAATATAATATTGAGTTGTGCCTCGGAGAATTATCGGGAATTGAATAGGTTTCTAGGTTTGAAACTAATAGGTTTGACTAGGAATAAAGTTTGTCATGGTGTCGGCTTCGGGCCACATCAGCAACAAAAGGGACATTAAAATCATTATGGATTACTTTATTCGTAACAAAGTAAGCAGCATTGAGGATTTTGGATGGTAAGGATTCAATACGAGAATAATTCAAAGGCTTAGTGGAGCTCTACTCCGTAAGTCCAAGTAGGTCTTAGAATAGTCATGTATGTGAGTGTTTTGTTATTAATTGGGAGCTTAGAGCGTTTTTCCTGCTAAGTGCCGAAGTACCCTGAATCAACGATCACTTTCTTTTCCTTTCTATCAAGTACGAAAATAAAAAGTAATATACCATGTTTAAGTTTAAATACTTGAACCTTCATGGGACGAAAACGAACAAATAAAAATATCACAACATAATTATGAACAATTTTTTTTAGGTATTATACCTTACATCATCTTCCACCAGCATTTGAAAACAAATTATGGGAGCCTTTTACTTTTATATTTCTTTTTTTTTAGAATTATTTTTTCATATTTCTCATTTCATGGCGTCAATCCGATTTTTTAAACATTCTAGAATTTGAATGGGGGAGATTATCTGAGATCCATGTATAAGATTTATTTCAATATTTCATTATGTTTAGTGCTACAGTTTTTTTTATATTTTTACTAATGTTTTGTAACTAAGTTTTCTGAAAGAGCAAAACCATAAATAAACATCAGAACGTATGCCTCTAGTTGAAGTAGACAAATCCAATATTTCAAATATTGTGCCTTGGTCAGACAATAACATTTTATTTTTTGTAGGAAAAGTTCCATAATACTATCAACGTAGACCATATTATGTCAATTACTTATATATTACATTACTAACCCCAATCCATAACCCCGCCACGAGAAATGTAATAATGACACAAGTTGTATTATAGAGCTGTCAGAGATCTGATATTTATTACCCGGCGCCTCTTCTTGAAAATTCTTCATCTTATCCTTCCTGTGTTTATATCTTTTTCGTTCGATAAAATTGTTTGAGATTTATTTTGACAAATAAAATAATAACAAAATTTTTTTTTTTTAAATTTTATGTTACAGTTATAAAATAGTATTTCTAGAAAATGATTATAAAAAGATGTATGGATAAATTTGAATGAATTGATCAAAGTTTGTTTATTCATTTAATGTCGCTTTATGCTGCTACGGTTAATCTGATGATGCTACGGTGGGAGTTATAAATTTTACTTCCTATATCTTATACTCTTTCCGAACGACGACATAGCCAAGGATTTCTTACTCCTTTTTTGAATAGTCACTTGCTGGACTGCTAACCCGCAATCTTGGGCATGGTAGGTTGTTACGCTATCCACTATACCAGTCGACAATTACATTAGTTACATTTCGACCAGAATGTAATTCGTTTTCAACATATTCATGATCGTTGTTTGGATTTATGTGCTCATGTTTCGAATCAAAAATTTTAAAATCCATATTCTCCAAAAAGCTCCGTGGAAGTGATTGAGTAGGTAAGTAACAAATAACAAAAATTAGTACAAAAATACAATTAGAAAAACTAATAATAACTGAATAAACTGAATTCATTATGTTTCATTAGAATATTAGAATGAAATGTGACAATTGAAAAAAATAAAATAAAAGACTAAATATAAATAAAACATATGATAAAAAAAAACTTACACAAAAGATTACATTATTACTCCTATGCCCATAAATTATTATTATATATATATATACACACACACACACAGATATACATATATATATACACATGTATTCAGTTTATCCGAATCCGAGTCCAGGTCTTCAACCCCAGGTGTCTTCCCATCTTCCAGTATCCAACCTTTATCCAAAACTGCCTCTTTTTCGTCTCCCTTCCACTTTTCTTGAGCTCTTTCTGACGGTTTCCCTTGAAGGTATTCGCACCCTTGTCAGTTATATTGCTTCCTTTTCCTTAAGTGGCCCTTTGCTACATCTTTTTATTTGCCGCGTTTCCCTTCTTCGGCCTCGGAGAACAGATTTTAATATTCCTTATTTTACATAATTCAACTAAATTTTGATATGGGTTTGAACAATGCATACAAATATTTTATATCCAATTACTTTTGGCTAGTTTCGTATGAAATTTCCTTGTTTTTAATTTCTAAAATTCAAACTGTATTTAGTCGACTTCTGTAGTTTACTATTTTTATGTTTCCAGATTGTAATAAGCTGTTATTAATCCCCTCTTTTCTGATAATATTTACCATAAAAACAATTAAACGAACATTGTTTAGTATGACATCAAATCTGACCATGGAATTTTTTTTTATGAGTTTAAAGTTTCGACACTAAGTTGCAAGAAACAAATGCGATAGGGTTCAGGGAAGGGTGCTGCAACGAACGGACCAATCACCGTTGGTTTGAGAAATTTTCCGCTGGTGACACTCATTAACTCATAAATAAATAATTAATTCATAAATAATTCATTTATCAATTCTATCCAGAAGTGAAACTGTCACATCCACATCGTTCTGTTGAGATATTAAGGTCATGATGCAACAAAAACTTATTGAAAAACAATCAGCAATTATTAATCGGAAGGTATTTATTACAAATTAAGAGAAATGTATAGAAATTGAGGGTAAATATTTTGAATATAAATATTTTCATTTCAGTAAGTGGTTGTTGTTGTTTTGTTTTTTTGTTTTTTTAAGGACTTCCTCAGATTGAGGTTTCCTTCAACCAAAAATTTCTTTTATTTCGTTTTTCAATCCTCTTCTATCTCGTACATCTTTCTCCCTCAGACTTCGCATACTTTCCTTAATGCCTTCTTTTCCGTGGTCTTTCTCTCCATTGATTGGATTTAAATTGGGCAATCTTTTCGCCTTCATTATTGTGAGATTACCATACCATTCAAATCACTTTTTTCTCTACATTTCATAGGACATTTTGTTTGGTTTATTTAGTTCTTTGATCTTGAAATTAGCTCTCTAATTTTGACATTATTCCTTCCTTCTAGCCTGGACATCCTTGGCAGCTCTCCTCTAATATTCCCTCTCAGTGGCAAGTAGCTTTATTTCTAAAGAAGCGCTTTTCGTCCATGGCTCTGCTCCAAATAGTAATATTCTTTCAATTATGGTATGTAAATGAGCTTCTTGTTACCTTGAATTACTACTCCACATTGATGTTATGCATACCAATAGCTTTGTATGTATCCTTATTTGGATTGTATTTATCCTCTGTCTTTATGTGTTTGTCGGGCATTCCGTTTCTTTCCACTGATCCAAAATATTTAAGATTATCCACTCTTTTTATTACAATTCCTTCAACAACAAGGTCCTCCTGATCATATATGTGTTCAGTTTTACTGAAATTTACTTTAAGGCCCCAACTATCATACGTTCTGCATCTTCTTGGTCTTGAGCGACAATTACCTGTTCACCGGCCAACAGTAGATTATTGAGATGGCTGGTACCTATTGTTACTTCCAACTGCTTACATTTTTTATCCAATTCTTTTAAGTCCGTTCCAATGTAGATTTTAAATAGAGGGTGACAAACAGCAGCGTTGCAGTAATCCTTTACTAGTTGAAAATTCTGGTGATACATTCTTACTTATTTTAATTCTACACTGCTTGCTGGTGGTCATGATCGTAAATAGACATGAAAAAAAATTTCATCAAGTTTAACGAAATAACAATATTTCATATAAAATTAACTATTAGTAATTCTTTTTAGTCTCTTTTAGAGTTTTCATTGATGTTTCAAAACTTTTACTTTTCAATTGTTTATATTTTTGGTTTCTAAATCTTTTTTATGTCTTTAAAAGTATTCCATTTTGACTACTCCCGCTATAAGAAGTTATGTACTTATTAAAATGTTCTTTTAGAGTTGACCTCGCGTTTTATAATGACGCCATTATACGTAATTAAATATCTTAGAGGCAATAATACGACGAAGGACGGGAGGTGTTTACTCCCTCCCTGGCTGATGAGGCGTTAAACAGGATGTGAGCGACGAGGCAGTTGAATATAAAAATGTTAAATTAATAAATGTCAGATCAGTGGAGTGGGGAGGGGAAGAGGAGGGGGGTGGTGAAATAAAAAATGGCGGCGGTGGGTCATCCATCAGACCTTTCAGGCCACTTTTTCCTCCTCGTCGGCAACTTGTCCTCAGTCACTGCCCGCCTTTTTAATTATTGGAACCGTTTAATGTGTCCCTAATAGGAAAAAAAATCTTTTATAGTGTATATGTTGTGATTAATAAATGATAAAACGCCAATATTGAGCTAAAAACTGACTGTCCTTGGTGATATTGGGATTTTATTCATTTCCTACTTAAAAAAAGATATTATTTATATTAAAATGTTCTTAAATGTAGTTGTTAATTTATTTCAGTACATAATTAATAAAACGGTTTTTGTTTATTATTATAGTATGAGCTGTTATACTTGAAAGGGGGACAATAGTACCCATTTTTGGCCATTCATATTCGCCATTTTTTTCATATTCACGATAGCTTAAGGTTTTACTTTAAAAATATAGGCAAACCGGCAATGTTTTTATTACTCATCACTCATCACATTTTTTAAACCCACGATACGTTTCAAATGTTATTATGAAATAATGATCATTAAAACCATTTAAAAGAATAAAAGATTTTTTTAGATCCATAAACCTGTACTACTACAACCCGTGAACAGGGTCTGGGGTTCAGTACATGGTAGAGACTGTACTGTTTCATGGGCAACTGTTCTGCAAGAAGGGGGCTTGTCCTAGGTCATGTTCAACCGCCAGATTTTGCCCTCTTATTTTGGATGCCCTATTTTTATAATATTTTATAAAGCCTGGGTTAGCCCCAGGTGGATCCTATATCCTATGCAATCCATCTCCGGCTGCAAGCAGACTAAATAAAATACTCTTCCTCTGAGCCACTCCGCCCCCATACCACTTTAAAAATAGCAGATCATATTTTTTTTTTATGGTCTTAAAAACATTGTTTGTCATTCAGTTCTTTGATTTTCAAGGCCATAAAATTACTCTTGGTTTCATGTTTATGTTTATTCGTTTGACGCCACTTTAGGCCGTAGAAGATGCCCTCGGATATTTAATATAAAAGTATAATTAGTATCATCACTTTTACTGTAAACAGATTACTATTATATACATTACTTTAATCAGATAATTTCTTTACTGGACTATTCACATATCCTTTTATATATTTTCACATATATTAAAATTCCAAATTTCCATAAAGAAAACATTTCTTAATCTGTAGAAAAAAGAATTTTATTGGTAAAAAAAATAAATATACAGTTTTAATAGCTCGTCTCATGGAGGCTCAATTTCGGATATAATTTATACGCATCAGTTTTTTTTTCTATCCATTTAACGTATCATTACGCTGCTATGGCTAGTCAGACGAAGCTACAGTGGGAGTCGTTAATTTTGATTATCTAGATATAATTAGAGCAGGAATCTATAACGAGTACCTGACACCACACAAATTCGAAACCCCTATTTTACGTACCTTCCGGCTAAACCAAGGATTTTTTACTCCATTTTAAAACTTCTGTGGCCTCCTACCTGACTGTGCCCCAGCGATTATAGGTATAGAAGGATGTTAGCTGACCCTCTGTTGGTCTAATGTTTCGCCTAACTAAGAAGAACAACAATAACAGTTCCACACATTTATTATTTAACTATTAATTTATTTTATTAATACTAACATAAATATAAATCGATTGTATTCATTTGGCCACCAAAGAAAAGTTAAAAAATAATATGCACAAAAGCATGAACATCTACCTGTTTATATTAACTTGTTAACTCAGTAGGAGGGAGAGGGGTGCCTTTGTTCGTAAGGCATTTAGCTGCTGTATGTTCTGGGTTCGGGACCATGTGAAGGGCTAAATTATTTACTCAGTTTTCAGCCCTGGATCAATCCTTGTACGTAGCAACACCAAGTCAGTACGAACCTCTCCTTCTCAGTCTTCTTCCTTCATTGGAAATAAAAGTTCGTCTAATCAAGAGTGCTCCAGGAGCTACGAACTCTCGAGGGTTTCCCCCTTACTGTTGGGAACTATTAAGTGTAGCCGGCTAATTTAAAAAAAGTTAATTTTTTTAGTATATCGATTTTTAAAGTATTTTGGAGAACGGGGGTCCAGGTCCAAATCAACCTGTGGAAATTGATTTATTTAATCCTTTAAGAGCCGTATTTGGACCCTGCGGGATCAGAGAATCCTCCTGGGGCACACCCAGCATCTAAGCGTGTGTATTAGCGTTGTTTCGGACTAATCACCTCCCTGCACAACCTTTGTTCTTGGAATTGTACAGTCTTTACCATCTACTGAGCCCAAGACATTTTATGATTGTAGTAGTAAAGATGTTTGGTTTTTTATCAATATTAGAAACTTCCCACTCCAGAAAACCTTCACCTTTTTATATCTCAATTCGGTGGTTCAATTGCTTGTACATTGAACTAAAAATATTATAAACGAACGAAATACCGTAGGCAGTGAATAAACAAAGCGAAAGGGTCAAAGAGGACCGCGCCTGGTGGAAAGTATATAGTTGAAGATAAACATTTCCTTCCATTCGCATTTCCAGTCAAACATTCGTTTCCGTACGCCCTTCCGTTCCTTTGACTCTCGCACCGAAAACCGCGAAGGGACACGAAGGGTCAGCAGAAGTGGCAGGAGCAGTGGAAATGCGAATGATGTGTTTACATACTCTCGCTGTCCAAACCCATGTCCCCTATCCCCTCAACTTCCGCAAGTGAGCTGTATCTGACTGCTACACTTCTGTACCTAGTGGTAGATGTTAATCAACTGCCGGTCAGTTTTAGTATCGTTGTTTATGTTTATTTTTTATTTCTATCGCTAATAGTAAACGAATTATAAATCAAATATTGTGGTTTTCCAGTATTCTATATCTGCAGCCTCGCTTAATAAGTGGTTAAGTCGAATTTTGCCCAGAAAGAGTTAACTGCCCTGAGGGAAGCTGAATCTTTATATTGTTAATACTGAATGAAGTATAAATCAAATATTGTGGTTTTTCAGTATATTTGTAGTATTTGGCTTGATAAGGAGTTGTAATCTAAGCAATAACTCCATTTCAAGCCAATGGCTGATTTAGCTACACATATATGTATATATACGCTGATCATAAAATAAATGTCAATAAATATATGTAAGTAAAAGCAAGATTTATCAAAATTGTGACACAAAGAAAGTTGAAATATTAGCTCACTTCAGGGTTGACTTCCTCTTCTTGGCTATAGTTTCTAAAAATGCCAATGTCGACTCCTCCTTGTATCTTTTCCTCAAAGTCAGTTCGGATAATCGATGCTCTACTGTATTTTCAAAATGACTTAAACCCTTTTCTGTTCTATGCTCGACTGTTAGAAACAAATTATGTACTGACTTCTATTGCCAGTATAAATCTATACATCCACATCATTATACATACCAGAAAACATGAACTTGATAGTAAAATAATAAATTAAAGACAAGCTCCTACTGGGCGAACGTAGAATTGACTTTACACGTGAAACTTAATCCCGGCATCGCGATATATACTGAGATATACTGTAAGTAATACGTCCTTATCGCATACTAAAGACCTCCATATTAATATGTACTAACAAAAAAAGAATACATAATAAAATATTATATAACTATAAATATTATAACGATAAATATTTTTCGAGATGCATTCCACATCGATTTTCTCATAATTCATTTGCCACTTTCTTCTATGTGTTTGTTTCCGAATGAATCGTAAAAATTATAACTTTGGGAACTTGCAAAGCTGGTCATAAAAATGAGGCTATTATATGACTATTTCTTTATAATGTTTTACTTTTAACATTGACTATATGACTGTTTTTATTTGTTCGACCTTATTAAAATGTTTTAAGAATTTTTATTTAATTTTATATATTAATTTACTTTATTGATTATAATTTTTCCTATACTTTTATAATTATTATCACTCTATATGCGCAGAGAAGTGGCGACCCCATCGCCCAGTCGCCGGACTGCAAACAGCCACTGGTCCTCCAGGTTTTGGGAACAACTCTGACACTACAACAGTACACCATATACAACACACTTCAATCGCCCCCACACTCCAGACTAAGGTCACCTACAGTACACACTCTAGGATCGATCACCTTCCCTAGGTAGCCACGCCGGATGGGGGAGCAAGTCAGGTGGATTTAAGGAGGCAGACCCTCCTTCTGGCTAGGGCTAATAATATATAACTGGCCGATTTTAGGGAAACAAACTGGAATGTGGGTGCAGTGAATGTGAGGCTGTCGCAGGTAACAAGTGCCTCCATGGCCCTTCAAAAACTTTGAACTTCAAAGCTCTGTGTATAAGATAAAATAGCTATTTATGAGACTATCCTGAGACCCATAGTTACATATGGCAGTGAATCCTGGATATTGACAGACGAAAGTAAAAGGAAACTCAAGGAAAATACTCAGGAAGATATATGGGCCAATAAGAGAGAACGGTACGTGGCGATCAAGGAAGAATTATGAGCTGCGCAAAATATATTGAAAACCATATATAGACCTGGTATCGTTAGTAAGAAAATCCCGCCTCAGATGGCTGGGAACGGGTGCCAGAAACAAGGATGCCAAGACGCCTGTTATACGGAAGCATTGGAGGGAAACGACTCAGGGTCAGATCATATCTAGGATGAGATGGTTGAACGATGTTGAGGAAGACCTCAAGTTCCTTAGAGTAAGGAGATGAAGAGAACGAGCAGGGGACAGGAATGACTGGCTTAAGGTCCTTGAGGAGGCTCAGGTCCAAGTAGGGCCATAGCGCCCATCAATAAGTAATGTATGTACATATCTATGAACATTATTCTTGCATTTTCTAAATATTCTCTTTTATTTTATATTCTTGTTCGGTCACGTTTATTTTTCTTTATTTTTTTTTGGTATTTTATAAACACAATGCAATTAGCTCTAGATGGTCATTATTATCTTTTTAAACACTCGTTTCACTTTTATGCTTCTCATGTCTTATATTTTTAGTCCTCCCACAATGTTTATATAAGAGCAAAATTTATACGAATAAATAAATAAAATAATGAAGCATGTTCACTTCTGCCTGCCTGACCCCTGTAAACTAGTTTTTCTTTTGCTGAAGTTGTTTCGTTTGTTATATTCTGTAGGATATGTATTATTTGTGAATGTCCAAAAAAGAAGTCCAATTCCGAGTTGATATACTAATTTTTACTGAAACTACTTTATCTCATTCAATGTTCACGATACTGCTTACATAATATCTGATCAACGAGTATATACGGTACATCTGTTATTAAAATATAATGAAAGATTCTCTATTTTTTTGTTACAATAATGTTAATATTCGATATAAGAAGAGATGATTAATATAACATGTGCTTGGAATACTAAAAATAATTTTATCGAAATTTTTTATCCTCTATTTTCTCAAAAGGCTGACAAAAGAATTGATAAAATGGGTATTTTATCAAAATATTGTATATTCCATTTGTGTTCCATGTGTTTATATTCCATATCGCAATTTGCGATGTATACACGGGGAGAATGTTAATTGAACATTACTTTATTTTTGGATCTAGTTGACTTAAAGTCATTAATATTAACCGATTAACCTTAAATGATCACCCTATTGCATTCAGTTCCTCTGTTAGAAACCTCGGAGTCATTTTTGACCAATCCCTCTCTTTGGAACTCACTCCCACTCGATATCCGTCATGCGTCTTCTTTAACCTCATTTAAATCCATACTTTTCCTACATCATCTAAATTCCCAATCAGATGCTTTATAATGTAATAGATGTAAGCCTTTGGCCAGATAAATATTTACTTGAATATGTTCATCTCTGTTATTATAAAGGGACCTGGTCCCAGAATAAAATTATTTTTCTATTCTATTCTATTATTATAATTTATTTTATTTATTAATTTATTGACTGACCGAGAAGCGAGCCAGGATGGCCGAGATGGTTACGGTGCCACCACGGAGAGGTGGGAGGCCCGGGTTCGAGTCCCGGTCCTGGTCATACCTTTTCTTTTCAAATGAAATATTTAAAAAAATATATCATATAACAACAAAATAGATAATAATATCTTAAATTTCGTTTAATGGAGTAAAGTAAAAGCCCAAAAAAGATGTAAAATAATTGTGTAAGCAATGATCGGAATAAATCCAAATAAGAAGGCTTAGTTATCTAAAACTGAAAGAAAACAAAATACCAACCGATGTTTTGTCTATTCAGGTATCATCGGTACAGAAAGAAAATAACAAAATGAAAGACATAAAAAGAGTTTTACAATGTAAGCATTACGGTTAAGCCAATTATGCCATTCAAAATTTGGTACCTACCAGAGACAGAATTACTATACAGAAATATAAGCCATTGTTCTAAAACCTATCATATGCTACAATTGCTTGTAGGCTTGGCGAGTGTTTGCATGTTGTCTCTGGTGTCTTTTTGAATTATGTGATTGGAATATGCTTCATTTTTTCTTTTAATATGTTAATAATATTGAAGTTTTGTAGCGTTGGACTCGGTGATGAACGAATTCATAAACATTTGTGCCGATTGGTAAAGGTCTGAGGGGTAGCCGGGGCGTAGGTGGGAGGATTGCGTTAGAGAGTAATCTGGCGGATTTGGCTTCGGGTAATGGCCCTTGGAAATTCGTCAGCAGAGATTGATGATATCGGCATCGAGCCTTTGGTTTCGCTAAGCCTAATTGTTATAATTATGACTTTCATTTTATTATTCCACCTAAACAGGTTGGAATGGGGGAAATACCGAGAGGTAGTTGTTTTCTGTTATTTTCAGATGCTTAAGATTTTTTGTATGCAATATCTTAATTTTATATTATGCATGTAATCAGTTATAAATATGGTGGGTTTAAAAAATATTTTAATATTTATGAGGTGGTAACTACAGCTCATGACTTGCACGACCAACGACCCGAAAAATTACACAATTTTCCACGGATTTGGCAGGAGAACTTCTGTCTCAAGTATCCTAATGTCACTTCATCGCGCATCGAAGATCTTCCAATCGCCCTGACGTTTTAGTTTAAAAATAGAAGAAATGGCGTACAAATATTTGAGGTCCCCTGAGTTTTCTCTATAAATCTTGATGATTTATGGATGTACGCCAGTTTGTCATCGGGACCGAAAGGGTATGGATTATCCTTTGGGTGAGAAGGACAATGACGAATTGAGTTGTCAGGGATCGGCTCACTCCTGAGATGGGTTCGTCCGGCTAGTTCCTTCATCGCTTCCAAGGGCCATCGCCACGACTTGTGAGGTTCGATTTCTCTTCAAGCGCTGGAAATAAGCACCTCATTGTGAAGAACAAAACAGTTTCACATTGAAAAATAGAATACTCTACATACCCATAATAAAATAAGAACATATAAAATAATTTTGAAGGTTTCAGCAAGACGTGTAACGATTTTATTCTGTGTTGTAGATAATAAATAAAAATATATTCCAGATAGAAAATAAAACCAACCAAAATTATATTAAGGAAGTATTGTTTAACAGTTATTTAAAAATTTAAAAAATAAAATAATAGTGTAATTGTAACTTCATACGATCAATGAATTGTTATGTATGCGTATTATTTGTTAATTTGTATGGTGTAAAAAACCAATCACACTAAATTTTATTTATACTACACCTTTGCTGTTTGGAATGCTTTCCAATTTCATATATGATTATTTAAATGTGATTATATATTACAGACGGTTGGCAAATATTATCTGCATTGAAGCAGTAATGAAAGCTCTAGAAACCCTTTGGTAGGAAAAGAAACATTAAATACACTTTTAAAGATGATGTGATCCTATTTGAACTGTTAAATAGCAGAAAACTGTTTTATATGTCGTTAGGTCTTAGTTTACATTCAGCTTCTAACATCCATGAATATTCTACAATAAATATGCAAACATCTGGAGAAATAAGACTTATTTCTAATTTATGAATCTGTATTGAAAACTTTGTGATGAATGTTATTGTTTCTTTTACACAATATTACAAAACAAAACATCCAAGAATCATTCTCTGGTGATACAAATGTTATAGAATTGAACAATTCTATAGGCTGGATTACTGATGGAGTGAGACAACCGAATGGGGTTAGTCAAAAAAAAGTAGAATCGAAGCTAATAAACCTAAAATGGAATATCAAATACTAGAAATCCATCCAATATATTGCACCACCTCTGAAATTGGACAGTTTCAGTTCTGCCGCGGATATTTAACTTGGTCTGGTTGTCGCTCAAGCCTGCCCCACCAGTCGATCCGTCCGCAAACAACCAACTCACGCTTTGATCTGATTTCCCCGTCCCTCGGAACTGCAGGACGTATGAGTCCTCTCATTAATTTAACACACATAGCCTAAAATAACATAGTAATAATAATATATTATTAATAATAAAAACTGTGGACTAGACCTATCCTTATTATAGGTACAAATTTCAACTAATAAATAATAAACGGTTGGTCAAGCTTTATTGGAACCAGGCCATCATTACTGATCATACAATCCCTCATAACAAGCCTGATATTTTGAAAAATGTGAGAGTGTTGTTGAAATAGGAGTACCGGCTCACCCTTGGACTTATGTCCGGATAGAAGCTAACTGATAATAATGATAAACTTAAGCAATATGGAATATAATAATACAACATAAATTAGATAACCTAATCGGAAGAGAACCTCAGGCATTCAATATAATATATATTGGCCATTCACTTTAACAAATTGACGACGAAACATGGTGTTATATTCAGCAACAATTGGAAAATCAATGTTGACGTCAACAAACAGCATTAAAAAAGCTAATATTATATAGTTAATACCAAATCTGAAACTCCATCGTGTGTAAGATGGAAGTTAAATATAATTAAGCAATGTACCTGCCAACTTCGCTCAACGCTGGTTAAAGCTGAGTTACTCCAGATACGCATAAAAATAGAAATACTGCTGAAACAAAGCTGAAACGAAATTATCCTGTGTAAGCAAATAAACTTGAAAAAAGACAGTTTCAATGTTATGGCCATGTCTGGAGAATGGGATGATCTAGAGAACGCAGAAGCTTCTATGATGTCAAACCAACAGGTAAAAGACCTAAGAGAAGACTTCCACTCTCCTACGAAGGCCTCATGAAAGACTCGCGATAGAACGGGATTGTTGGATGAACCTCAACGCTAAGAGGCTTAAGGAAAAAAGGAAAAGAAAAAAATTGGGGAATAAAGATTTCCCCAAGATCTTTAGGTTAGTGCTACCCGATTTGAAAGCTGCTATGATTAGTTTAAAATATAATTGTTGAGACATGTTCCAATAATTCAATCACTTAAAAAAAACACTACTTTATTTAAAAGTTAATCGAAGTCGGAGAAATATGCTCTATTAAACAGAAAACTGTTTTATATGTCAGTAGGATTTGTATTCATTCAGTTACTACCATCTATGAATATTGGCAATATGCAAACAAGTGTGCAAAGATAAAAGTGCAAAGACGTTTTATTATATCAAAGGTATAAATCCATATTGAGAAAATGCGAGGAATGTTTTCTTTCTTTTACCCAATATTACAAAACAAAACATCATAGAATTGTTCTTTAGTGGTGCAAATGTAGTACATATTATAATTTCAAAGGCAGTATTAACGAAGGGGTTAGACAAAGGTTCTGACACTCGTTCACTCCTACTTTCCTTCTGAAAACTTAAAGAGATCTAAGCGAATACACTAATCTTCGTATTGTATATTCCATATATATTAATATAATCCCCTCAGCTGCTGGCGACATTAATCCTATAAATATTTTAACTTTCCATATTCTTCCATATATTCTAAAATAATGTTAAAGTTGTGCGTTTCTTGCACAGAAATGTACGATTTTCGTTGAATAAACCATAATTTGAAAGTTAATCAAATTCCTGATGCCATAATCCATATCCAAAGTTAATAAAACGCCTAATCCTAGCATACTGGATATACAGCCTAATGAACTTTGTAAGCCAAGTTTTAATTTCCCACTTTATGTAAATAATACGATCAGTCAAATTTGAAAATATTGAAACATTTTATGCAGTTTCCAATATATCCATGCTCGTCAATATGTCTAATGCCGATTTAGTACTAATGTTTTTTTTTCTTATAAGGAGTTGGAAGCAAAACCAAAAATAAATAAAACGTGGCCGTTGTGAATAAATAAATCCAAGCAAAACAAAGTTTTCTCCATATTTTAATTGCAGAAATAAACCCCATGACTGAAATAACATGTCCGGGTTTCCTAGTGACAACAGTTCAGGAGAATTTCGCAAACCGTACTCCAGAATAATTTATAATTAATTGCAGTAACATCACATGAAGTTCAGCTATAATAAGGCTTCTTGATATAATTAAGTACTAATGATGGCTTTAGATCAGGTTATATTTAATCCACCATTTTACAAAGGCCCATTACCGTCTATTAATATTAACACTAAGATATAATAACTTGGAACTATTCAAAGGAATTTAATAAAATATAAATCGACCAAAAACATTTTTGCCAGGATAAATTCAATATTAGTTATCGCATTGCTTTTGTTGATTATAAATATGCTCGATGAGACCTTTTTAAGGAATTGGAGTTGAAATGAAATTTGATTATTGTAAATATTCTTCTTTGATTAATAATAATCTTTTTTTAAATAAAATTATCATAAATAAATTTTAATGTTGATTTAAGAATTGGATTTGAGCATGTTGCAGTCAGAATTGACAATAGTAACAATGATTGAACTATAGTAATAAAGTAAGGAATAAATTTACCATTTCACTGAACAAAAGTAAGTTTGTAACCTGTTGAATACTCTGTATTTACTGCACTTGTTAGTGTACATTCTTGTACTTTTCTCAAATCTATTTTTATATTTAGAATTATTTCAGACATTACAGTAAGTAGAGTAGGTACTATTAATTGACCTAAAAACCTGGCGATTGGATGTGATATCAGCCAAATTACCTCCTTACCGAACTGTTGGCTTGGAAGCAGTTCATTTCCAACATCACTGAATCCAATGGCCATTTATTCTAAAATCCATGGATTGTAGTAGTATAGTTTTTCTTTTAAATATCATATAAATGCTTTATTTTTTACTTACAAACTATACATTCCTACAACAACAACATATAAAGTAGACACTACATAGTCACGATCTTTTATTTTATTAAATAATAAATTAAATTCAGGATAAAAAAATCCCCCAGATCAGAAAATGTATTTCCTTGAACAACTTTGAAGTATCGACCGAAATAGACAATATAATCGTTTACAATTTTTATTTCTAATGAGTTCCTTGAACTAAATGAAGCGGAATCCTGCCATTCTCGTTAAGCATAGTGGCTTGGTCAGGCATTTACTTAAAATGGAGTTATTCCTTTTTTACAACTCCATGTCAAGCCAAAAACTACTTTAATGACTCGATTCCACTTCCCTCATAAAAGTTAACTCAATCTGGACAAAATTCTACCTAAACTCTTTTTCACCGGGGCTGCAGATATAATATTTGAAAAGTTTAATTAAAATGATCCTGACTGAAAAGCAGATCTCAGTTTCAATAGGATGGAATTTCGAGGTCATAGTTCTTTGTAAATCTTTACTATATGTTTTCTTTCAACTATAAAGCTGGTTGCTTGGCAATTGAATGTGAATTCAGTCAATTCACCTTCTTGCACTAATGACATAGAAATAGTGGTGTCCCAACCAACACTGAGTCCAATCACGTAATGTGTGGTAGTCGTTCAGATTATTTATAAATTAAAGTAACGAATTTTCTACCATACATTATCACATCAGGTTTGAACGCTGTTTAAACGTTTCCGCTTATATTGAAAATACATTGCCAGCATCGCGTTGCCTGGAGAACGTTGTAACCTTTATATATAAATGGCATAAAGCATTAAGGTGTATCGAAGGTGGGGCATACGCCCCGGGCCGTTATTACACCGGGGAAATTTATCGGAACGCAATTTAATACGGAATGGCTTTAGCCTGTAATTTATTTCTTTAAGCTGTTTCTCGACAGTGAACAACCCCTCTCTACCTACCCTTTCCTCTTTTTACGCCCCCGTTTCATATTATAATTCTAACCACTACAAAAAACCTCCTAACTTTTGATGTATCTACTCCATGTTGGGCCTTGCAGTTTTTTTTTTTTCAATTTATTCAATTTATTGCTGAAGTGCTACAACTATTTTATTCTTTTTATTGATCAAAACTTTGTTTATACTAGTCTCTCAGAAAATTACTACTAAGACACAATTTTGTAGGCACGAGAAAAATATAAGGCAATGAAAGTAAAACAAAATTTAAAATTCAAATAAATAGAATATATTGTTACGGGCTACTGGGTATTAAAAATGAATTAAACAATTCCTTAATCAAAGATACTAATATTTATTAACAAAATGATAAAAAGGATACAAGTAAACTATTAACAATTAAATTATTAAACTAATATAAATTTATAATAACAGTATTCTAAATATTTATTATCTAGGCCTAACTCCTATTTAATTATTACAATAATATAAGATATAAATAATTCTAGATAGCTTAACTAGTTACAATAGTTTCTATGAATATTATAAAATTACACTACAATTTATAACTAATAATTAACACTTACAGTTCACTAGTCCACCGACCGTAAGATTCTTCAAGTATCACAAACTGACACACAGTAACAAACAGAAACAGTTTATTACACTCGCGAGACTGTTACAGTTCACTGATACACTTATTACACGGACCGGTTCAACACTGACTAGTTTATCACACTAACACTCACTTATCACAGATGTTGCATGGTCTCTCAGGCTAAGACTGACTGACTCGAGGTGAGGGAAGTCTTTTTATAGGCAAGGCCGAACATTCTAGAAAACGGTGGGGCCAGAAAATTCTGGAATCTTCTTAATCCTTTTCCGACAAAAGAATACGATCTAGAACAGTCCTAATCCTATTTTAACTTCTCCTGCCGACGGATTTAAGCCGCTAATCCTCTTGCTTCCGTCTTCCTGCCGGCGCCCGTAACACTATCTACAGTAAATAATTTGTTAAAATGACTTTTATTTTTGTGTAGAAGAGAAATATATAATTATAGAATGTATCAATATATCCATGTATGGCATGTATCTACACAATAAATGTGTTATAAGAAACCATCGATCAAAACTAATTAATCGACAGTTAAAGAGTGCAGGTTATGTAAGCTGAATCTGAATCATTCTATTCTTGTGGACTGATTCTAATTCATGATCTACAGTCCCGGTGAATAAGTGGTTAAATCTCGAATTTTGAAAATGATCTCCAAAATGATGTACTTTGGGAAGTGGAGTCGTGTTATTTTCGTACTGAATAACACGTTTAGTCAGACATTGGTTTGAAAATGAGTTGATACTTATATTACCAATTACCAGAATGACACTATTCCCCTCCCCTCAATTAATTTAACTCTCTCTTGACGAAATTCGACTTAAGCACTAACTCACGGAGGCTTGCAGTCATAAGCCATATATAAGGCAATCAAACTAAGACAAAAAAGATCGAATTATCAGAGTAATAAATTATACTCGTAGAGAAGTTTGATACTAAATATATAAAGTAAATACTTTTAAAAGTTATAAGTTAACAACCTATTGTAATTTCTATAGCGATACTCATAATGTTAATCTGAACTCTACATGAGAAGAACTGGTCTGAATTATAGTTTACACATGGTTTATATTTTATTTTTTATTGATTATAACAACATAAAACACATAATAACTCAGCTTTATTGTATACTTTTCATTTAACCTCTGTTTTTTAATAAAAAGATTTCTCGATGGCTGGTATTCAAGTCTTAGTTTAAGTCATGAAAATTAAGACTAAACTGTAAATGACTAAAGAACTTTGGAATGTTTGGATGGAATTATTGAAAATTATTTCGATTAAGAATGGCAAGAAATTTGAAAATATTATCAAGAATTTAAAACTATTATATTTTTATTTATGTTTTCAATTAATTCACTATCATTGATATTTTGTTTGTTTAAATTGATTATAGCAAGACATTTTAAAATATTGTCAGAAATTTTTATCTTAAACTACCGTGTTTTTATTACTAAATAAATTTTAACAATAAACGTATATGAACCAAAGAAATACTAATAGAATCAAGGACAAGACTTTTTACAGGGTTTAAAATATTCCTTATTGTTATAACATAATAGAAAAACTTTAAAATGTGTACAATAAGTGTCTTGCAATAAAATAGATTGGCTTATCAATAAATTGAAATCGTATCGATGTATGTGGTCAAGGATTTACAATATTTTAATAATCATCTTGTAATTTCAGTCTCTATGTTTCTTGTTTAAAAATATAACATATAACATATGTTTCTTGCAAAAACATATAATTTCATAACTAATTGTAACAGCCCTTCATTGTTATTAAACTAATTCGCTGTAAGGGATAGTCGATAACGTTCATTCATTCTTCGCAAGAACTATTAGGTGCTAAGTAAACTGTTTTCTCGTTAATTTCCACAAGTTTCGCGCCACAAGTCGTACCAGTTTTTGCCCTTATTAAACTGGCTTTAGGGAACTTAGTGCACTGCAGCTGTTCCCAAGCTCCTTCCTTTTTGTCCTGATATTTCAGGCTAAGTAGTTCTTAAAACGAGGGTAAAGCAGTTCTTTATAACTCGATCAGCCATTTCTTTGTGGTCTGAACGTACAAATGGTAATACCTTTTGAAAGCTCCGGTGGTAAATACGACCTCAATGAATGGGTTCACCCTTGCCGCGAGCTATTCCTTGGCCCCTTATATAGGTGAAATTGAATCGGAAAAACAGTATTGGGGGAAAAAGAAGAAGAAGGAAAAAAAAAGGACGGGTTTACATGGACTGTTTTGAACCGTTGCGTGGATATAGCCGAGTAAATAACTAAAATCCAATCTCTCGACACTTTCTATGAGCCTTCCTTCTCTGGGGTGTGGAAGGCTTTGCTTTATCTGCTTTATAAGCGGATCTTTTTAATCTTCTTTGAGGCCGACAAATGGTCCTACCCATTTTACAAGTATTACACAACACGATCGCCTCCGTCTCAGAGGATATTGTATATTTTAAAATGAGATTTTATATTCTCCGATGAGCCCCAATAATGTTTTGTATTTCTTTTTTTCTAAAAAAAAAAAGAAAAAGAAACGGAAACTGTACCGCTACGAAAAAAATCTGTACTGTTCCTAGGACAACTATTTCTAGAACACCCATCCATTAAAGTATCCATATGGAGGCTGGGTGAGGGTCTCCAGATTACAAAGTATCCATCCCCGGCAGTTAACAGATTAAATAAATTGTCTGCCAAAACTAGATTTTAACCCAGCCCCTTCCGAAAGGCAACTCAGCGCTGTACTGAATGACCCCGCTCTTTTTTATGAAGTGTTATTATATGTTCTATTTATATTTTTTTAAAACTGTACCACTACAACCCGTGTATTGGCCTGTGGTTCAGTGAATGGTAGAGGATACTGTACTGTTTCAAGGACAACGGTTGTGCAGGAAGGTGTTTTGTCCTAGATCACGCTCAACTGCCAGATTTTTCCCCTTTATTTTCGGTACCCTCTCTATAAAGGCTAGGTGTGCCCTGGAGGATCCCATATGATCCATCTCCACTAATAGACTAAATAAAAGTCTTGGCAGCTGCGGGGTTTGTACCAAGACTTTCTGCAAGGCAACTGAGTGCTCTACCACTGAGCCACTCCACTCCCCGTTATTTATATATACCGATATTAAAAACCTAAAAAAGAATGGAGCATCCAAATTGTAGAATTTTCATTTTGAATATATTATTTTCTTAACTTTAAAATAGGCATCATAAACTCCAAATAACATAATACGATTACTTCCCACCTTCACCTTAAATTGTGAGATGTAGTTTTACACTTTCGTCCCATCTACGTCTCGGCCTATTTCAAAAAAAGTTAATCTATCGAATAGTTTAGGGATCCTTTAGTAATCTAGAACTGTCACATATTGATTGTCACGACTGCAAAGATTTTATTTAATTCACCATATGAGCAAGGGACGATAAACTCCTACCATTTATTTGGATTATTTAATTGATTGATCTGAGTCAAATAATTTTGTATTTTTCATATCAAAAAGGCTGGGCTGTTGATTTTATCTTGAAGTATAACTCCTTCCATAGAATTGTGTTATAAAATCCTGCGTTTCGATTTCAAAAGAGTAAATAAAACCGGGTTAATTTAAAGTTTGAAAATTTACAAAAACCTTTCTTTACTTTACTTAATTTTATTAGAAAAAAAACCTGTTCCACTACTACCCTTGAACGGGTCTGGGGTTCGGTACATGGTAGAAACTGTACTGCTTCATGGACAACGGTTCTGCGAGGAGGTGACGTCCTAGGTCACACTCAATCGCCAGATTTCTCCCCTTGTTTCGGGTACCCTATTTTTATAATATTTTATAGAAGCTGGGTGAGCCCCAGGAGGGTCCTAGATAACAAGTCTTACCTGCAGAGGGATTTGAAGCCGGATATCCAGTATGGCAACTCAGTGGTCTAACCCTGAACCATTCCGCTCCCTTAATTTTACTTAAAAAGGGTTAAAAAAAAAAGTATTATAATTCTGAAAAAGTCCAACTCGAGTTTTCAACGTAACTACATAAGTGTACAGTAGTGGACAATTGACCATGGGAGAATAGTGAATTCCCAGGAATAGGAGGAAAGAAAAAAAATAATTTTTAAATATTTTTAAATTTTTCTTTATATGAGATTTTGACTTATAACTTTTTTTAAAAAGTTAATTTTAGTATTGTTGATGTATTTTTTAATATTCAATATGGCATTAGATTTGCCGAAACGTCTTGTTTTATAAAAGAATAAAATAAATTGACTGGAAGCAGGTTTTTTTCGAAGATGAAATCTACATAATGGTCCAAATCAATCTGTACACTTGAATGCATGTGAGTGTGTGCTCGCACCTATTCGTTTTATGGACATCATGGATAAAAAATAATTTAATAATTAGCTATAGAAGGAAAAACTTTTCCCGGTTCAAAATAAATTCTCGGCATAATGTTTCAGAACATCGGCTTTATCTAAATATTTTCCTACTGCATTGTATTCGATGATATATTTATGGGTCGTTTGAGGGCTTTTATTGTTTTGGCCTGTGTATGAGTCCTGTTTATTTGGTTGTATCTGGAATAAACGCTGATCTACTGCTAACAATGGCGGAATTCATGTTTTTGTAAGGATGAACAAAACGGGCCAATTATTTCCCGATGGCGATAACTCAGCCATGGCAAAATATTGTTGCCGGTCTCAACGTTTGACAAATGTGCTCATATTTGTGGGGGGGGGGCGTCGTTAATATGTTTCCGAAACCAGCTGAGCCTGATTGAAACCTTCGCTCCCATTCGTCTTCTCCCCGCTTCTGTAATAAACTCGGTTCGAAGGCCGTCCCGTTCCTTCACGATCCAATTTCGAAATAAGTGAATGCATAACGAAATATATAAGAGCCAAAAATAAACGTCTGATAGCTAAATAGAGCTATTCCCTCCTGCGATTTGATTCTATTACCATATAGATTAAACGAGACCGTTAAGAGGAGGGTCATGATTGTGGTCAGAAAACCTAATATTGTAGACCACATATTAATGATAAGTAAAACAGACGGAAAATCCTAGGCTAGATAAATAAACTAACTAGGTGGCTTATTTCCACTGTAAAAAAGAAAAAGATGCTGGAATAAAAAATCAGGACCACTGCAACCTATGCAGGCACTTCGGTTCAGTACATGACAGGGAGAGTTCAGTTTCTAAACCAACGATTGTAAAGAAAGGATTTGGCCAAGATCACACTTAACCACCATAGAAATATAAAATTATCTTTTTTTCTAAATGTGACTGCCTTTTCAATAAATAAACCAAAACAAGTATGTACATATTTAAACAATCTCTTTGCAGAAATATAAAGGAGCCAAATATATTTAGACTTCATTTGATATATAAGTAAGCTTTTTTGTTTTTTTTTTTTATGTTATCAGGCCAACTCAGAGATCAATCTTATTTTGCACCCTGATTTGCTACTAGTGACTTATTTATATTAGTTGAACTTGTCCCATTTTAACTCATATTCATCCACATATTTCAGTAAAAAATATTGAGGTGATTGGCTGAGACAAGACTCAGCCGCCAAGTTTATCCTCCATTAAAGGCTACCCAATTCATCAAAGCTAGGTGAGCCTCTCGGTAGTCTACCGCTCAATAAAATAGATTAATATGTTTATCTGTCACAACTGTATTTGAATCCAGGGCCTTCAGCATTACCTTTCTTCCATATATGTGCATATAAGTGACTATGCATATGGCGAAATTATTTAATAGATAAAAAGTATAGAATTTATAACGTAAATAGATGCTTGAGGTGTATTAAAACGAACAGGAGTTAGGATCATTACGGCTAAGTCAAGTGTCAGTTTTATGATCACTTCAATTCCCGGCCTAACAGCCGCTAACCACGAGTGTGTTTCTACCTCCATTCCATTGAATGTGATAGCTCGTTTACTTGTGATTCACATTGGCCCATAAATGTGATATCAGAAAATTTGAAACGTTTCATGTGCCTCTAAACGTCCTGAGGGTCCAGGCATTATACATTTTTAACGTTTTATCTGTAAAAAAATTCCGTAAAACTATTCTGAAGACTTCAGTTTCATAAATAGTATTTTTATCAAAACATAATTAATTGTAAGCTTATAACGTTAAATAGATCAAGAAGCTATTACTATGATAAATTCATTATTGCCATAAAAAATAATTCAATTTTTTTAGTAAGCAAAGTTGTATTGACATATTTATATTTTTGTTCTATATAATTCTTCTAATGCTAAAACTTCTCCATAAGGCTGTTTGTAAAACTGTAAGAGACAGGTTTAATACAGTTTAAGTATTGCTGTAAACGTTAGAGGTTATTGTAAATATATTTTTTAAAATGTAAAATATAAATTCCTCAGTTCGTATCTCTTTACCATGATTTCGATGCCTAAATACTAATACTAGTACTAATACAAAATTGTGAGTTGGCTAGTAAGCAAATCCGTACACACACATGCTAAATGAATATGACACACACAAGAGTGTGTGTAGTTTACCACTAATTTCCACTTAAACTGACCATCGTGAACTACACTACTACTTCTAATCCTCAATCCTAAATTAAAGTGCAGAATTATTTTTTTATAAGTTCGGACTGTAGACTTAGTGAATCCTGGAAACAAAATGTTAAATTAAATGTAAAAATAAAAAAAATATTCAATAAAAACGTTTTTTTCGAAATAATAATGTTCAAATAGCTAAAAAATAAGGATCACCGTTTATTAATATAGTATTCTATTGATAATGAATTATTGACTAATACTTATTTTAATGAATGATCTTCAAATATTCTTTAATTTAAAAAATATTATGTTCAATTTACTTAAAGGAGCTCAACACCTTAGTATTTTTTATAGGTAAACCAATTATTTTTACTGGTTAAACAGTTGAAAAGTAACTGCCTTCAATTATTTAATAATTATGTGTTTGTACAGATCTATAATCATTTCTCAAAATAAATTTGTTGTAGCTATAATTCCAGATACTTTTTAATAATTAAAGGATTATTGAGAGAAAATGTGCATTGCAGAACTGGACATCTTATGAAATTTTCTGAAGGAATATGTGGAGATGTAATTTGAGAAGTTAAAATGAAATTAATTTTTAATTAAATTTAATTTTTGAATGAAATCAAAGGAGCTTAGAACATAAATCATATAAAATTCTTCAATAGAGGTATTTGAAAGTTCCATGTGAGTTAAAAAATAACAATTTGGGTATTGTTAAATCAAAGCATTGCTATTGCAATGATAGTGTTGAAATTATTTTATTAACCATTAGAAAATCTTTAAAAGCTTGAAACTTCTTTAAATCTAACATATATTAGTATTCCCATAATACATGACACAACTCAAAACAAGACTTAATTTTTAAAAAAATTAGAACATGGAATTTCAGATATGTCGTTCCTGAATAAAAAACCTTCTACCAAAACACTTGCTACTGAAGACTTAACTTAATATTCCCTATGTCTTCGTTATTTTGTTATGGGATAAAATCAAAAACTTTTCATTAGCGATCACCATAGTGATTGAAAAGTAACTGGCCATTTAATTTAGTTTGTTTAAATAATTAGGAAAGTTACTTTTTAACCAATAAAAGCAACTGGCGTACCCAAAGCATTAAGACCCGAAAAGCTTTCTGTACATCCGTAATAAGAACATTGTGGTCCGTATTTTGAACGAATGGGACTTAATAGATCACCCAAAGAAGATGGCAAGGGATGATAGGAGATATGATTAAACATCAAGGTTTCGAGAATATGGGAGGGCATTTTTAACGTGGAGGGGGAACGTCTTGGAATGTGGGGGAATTACACGTAGAGGGGTTGGCAGGACTGACAAATGCCCGGGGATGAGTGTTAGCCTTTAGTAGAGGCTGGGATGGTTTATTCACCTCTTTGGCTGGCATTTTTCAAAAAAGGGCGGGGTAGATTTCCCCCGGGAAGGCAGCCCTGCAACTCAAAACAATAACAGTAACGCTACACCTTCAGGATTACACCTCGCTCGCTCCTATTTGGTCCCTATCTTCATGTAAATGTTGTTTCGGTATCTCAAATCTCATGTAGGGTCTTGCCTTTAGGAGTGATACAAGATTCACAATCAAATATTTACTTATATGCGATTTTTTTTCATCATTGATTGAAATAGAGTGAATTAAACTATTCTTACAGTGAAGGAAAAGATTGAAAGAGAAGGCGCTCCTGGTCGCATAATTTAAGGCAATGGTTTGTTCTCACAACTGCCCAATTATTTAGAAGTGCCAAAAGAAAATTTAGATTGCCATGCTAATAGTCAACGTCAGAAACGTACAAAGAACTAGAGGAAAAAGAAGAAAAGCAATCTCGGAAATGTCCCTCTTATTATTCCTTATTGGAAGTTTACTCATTTGGCGTCTTAAATGCTCTGAAAGTAAAAAATTAAAAAACATTATACATATACTCTTCTCTAATAATAAAATAGTTGGCTTCTTTAATTGCCAAAAGAAAATTTAGATTGCCATGCTAATAGTCAACGTCAGAAACGTACAAAGAACTAGAGGAAAAAGAAGAAAAGCAATCTCGGAAATGTCCCTCTTATTATTCCTTATTGGAAGTTTACTCTTTTGGCGTCTTAAATGCTCTGAAAGTAAAAAATTAAAAAACATTATACATATACTCTTCTCTAATAATAAAATAGTTGGCTTCTTTAATTGCCAAAAGAAAATTTAGATTGCCATGCTAATAGTCAACGTCAGAAACGTACAAAGAACTAGAGGAAAAAGAAGAAAAGCAATCTCGGAAATGTCCCTCTTATTATTCCTTATTGGAAGTTTACTCATTTGGCGTCTTAAATGCTCTGAAAGTAAAAAATTAAAAAACATTATACATATACTCTTCTCTAATAATAAAATAGTTGGCTTCTTTAATTGCCAAAAGAAAATTTAGATTGCCATGCTAATAGTCAACGTCAGAAACGTACAAAGAACTAGAGGAAAAAGAAGAAAAGCAATCTCGGAAATGTCCCTCTTATTATTCCTTATTGGAAGTTTACTCTTTTGGCGTCTTAAATGCTCTGAAAGTAAAAAATTAAAAAACATTATACATATACTCTTCTCTAATAATAAAATAGTTGGCTTCTTTAAGACAGAACAACGCCTTAATGTTTGCTTTTGTCACCTAAATAAAATATTAATCGAAATATATATCATGAATATGGATCAGTTACAGGAGAATACAGATACTATTACACGGTGGTACAGCAACATGGCCTGCTGATAATCCTGAATTAATAACTTTTGATTCATTATTTCTTATAACCCATTAAGTATATACCCCATTATAACCCATATCTAGCGTAGATACATTTTATCTATGGATTTCTCCTACCCAAAGATAATATCATTTTAAAAATCTATTAGTCTATATAGTGAGACACAAACAATTTCAATATTAGTTTTAACTTTAATGAACAAATAATGAAAATAACTGTATCTAAATAAGGTTAAAAAATGATAATACAAATTTCAATATTTAGAGAAGTCTTATATCTTATGTGTGTGTTTTTTAAAACAATTTCTATGAAAATGATTCAATATTATTTTTATTTGATTACTTCTATCAACTAATAATTAAGTATAAATATGCTAAATAGGCTTAGTCTTTTTCTTTATGAAATATCTTTGGAGTGCTTAAGTGTCAAATATTCAAGCAATCTATCATCTTCTAAAGTACCTACAAGTTAGTTTATTTTAAATTATCATTGCTTTCTAACATTTGATAGAATTAAAATGGGAAACTATGATTTATGGAAAAAATTTATTATTAAATATAAAATAATTTTCTTATTTTGAAAAAAAAAATCCGAACTGAGTATTAATATTGATGTATAATGGAGATGTTATAACATATTCTTCAACATTTAAAGTCGTAAAATTTAAAGGGAAGAAACATAAAATCGTTAATGAGCCCTATTTAATACTAAATACTATACTTTTTAAAATTTGATTTGTAATAAATAACTTTCAACTTACTGAAATCGCTTCTATAAAAACTTCCTCGGACTCCTGAACTCCAAATAATAATAATATAATGAATGATAAGAGTCCTGATTCCAAAGATAACAAAAGACTTGGTCACTATATATAATTATGCGCCTGCTAAGCAGTTCAACCATCCTGAATTGCTGCAGAGTGTTGCGGGTAGTGTAGGTATCCAGCGCCGTCCTGTGTCGGCAATTGTTTATCCTTAGACAACAACCTTGTTATAAAGGAAATTCCATCAATTTATGTTTTGTTTTTTAAGAAAAAGAAAAAATAATTTTTGCGTGACAAGTTATTTATGCAGATTATTTTTCGGTTAGTTTTCATATTTTTAAATAAATTACTATGTGCAGAAAATAAACTAAAAAAATTACATAAAATAGTTATAATATTGTTGGAAAACTATATAAACAATGCCATAAGTCTCTAAAATACTGTATTAATAATACTAAAATTCTTTCATAATTCATCTTTATGCATTTGTAATATTATTAAGCATCATTAAGGAATAATTACATAAAATAAAAAAATTCAGATATTATAGACTTTTCGGAGCTTATATTTGTCTCTGTCCCAATTATTTCATTTTTAAATATTTTTGTGCCTGGTCTATTCAGCCCTGAAGAAGACCTCCAGTGAGGACTAATTATGGCGGTTTCCAATAAATGGCCTTTCAATATTTACAGATTATAAATTCTTTTACCAATATCTTCCACCTAAGCTATTTTTCAATACTTAAAGACGAGTTTTTTTTTTTTTTTGTTTTTTAGTTTTCCAATTATATTCTTTAATATTTTTATTTAATAATATTTAATTTATAAGTTTCTTTAGGGTGTCGAAGGCAATTTAATCGGGGAAGAACTCCTTCCTCAGAGCTCTTAGGGATAATTAGGTTAAAGAAAAGCCCATCCATCAACTTACCAATACGCTTAGGAGGAGCTAAAGTCCTTTCTTTCGCTGATTATGTAAAGAACCATTACAGGCAATCACTTTTTTCTTTCTTTTTCAATGCACAATATTATACGTGCATGACATTTTAATGTTTGTAATTTTCTAGGTTCGAGGAAGATTGGACAGGAAATACGTGTTAGGAAAATCGAAGAAGATTCGATAGTTTTCCGCAATCATAATGCAGTAGATGTATAAATATTTGAATTTTATAATTGCTTATAAATTAAAAAAAATTTAATTACTGTCTTAAAAATTATGAACGGCGTTTATTATAAGAAGCGAAGGTAATTTTGCTTATTTCCAGAGAAGGATTATTTAAAATCATATAAATCACCCTATATAAAAAATTGTTGCATTTATTTATTCTATATACAATTCTATTATTATTTGCAAAAACGATTTTTAGTTTCTTATTTATTATTATTATAAGATCTAATATGTTAGCTTCAGTGCCGATTTTAATCATTAGAATGGTCTTATTCTATTAGAGTTTTACTTAGTTAACTGTCGCTCAAGTTATACTTACGTCGTGGAAAATAAGGCCAAACCAAATTCACTTTATACAAAATAATCGGCACTACAGCTTAAGCTAAAATATTAGAGTGAATAATAATAATTGAGAAAATAAAAATCTAAAACAGTAACAATTTTTAATATAAACATTTTTTTTAATTTATTTAATGAAATTTACAACTGTATAACAGAATACACCAAGTAGATATAATGAATGTAGACAATTAGAGAAACACATGTAGGCATGAAAAGACAAGTAGAGGAACTACCCAGTGGTAGTGCTCAATTGAGTTCAACTCAGAAGATCATGAGGCAATATTCTTTTCAGACGCCTTGGATTATTATCAGGAATTGAAGAGGTTTCTAGGTTTGAAACAAGTGGGTTTGAGCAGGAATGATGTTTGAAACAGTTCTTATATAGGTTTATTTCACGCACTCACAAATGACCTTCACTTTTTGTAAAAACTGTCATTTCTATTTTTTGGGCATAGCACTTATATTTTTTATGAAGAAAAAATTATAAAATTAAAATATTTATTTTTGAAGTATTTTATTTGAAAAGAAAATATATTGCCAGGACCAGGACCGTGAAGCGCCGTGAAGTGAAGCCAGGATAGCCGAGATGGATAAGACGTCACCACGGAGAGGTGAAGGTCCCAGGTTCGTGTCCCGGTCCTGGTCATTTCTTTTCTTTTCAAATAAGATACTTAAAAATATATAAAATAAATATAAAATAAATTATGAAAATATTTATTTTTTAAAAAACATGTAAAAAACTGGACTAAATCTTTAATTTTTCATAAAAGATGGGAAAAACAACATTTTCCAGTCTGTATATTCTTAATTTATTAAAATGTCGTTTCGACAAATTGATGTCATTTTTAAAACTTTTTAACAAAAGAAACAGGAGAAATTAGTAAACTATATTCATCTATTATTCTAAGGTTTTGAAAACAATAATACATAAGATATTTCAACTTTACAAAACAAAGCTACTATAACCTGACCCAATAACCTTTTAATAGTTTTCTGATGTCTTGATTTTTTCCCATATAATTCTTTTACAAAATATCATATTTTGATTAAACCGATTAAATAGAAAAATTTTAAAAGTTGTGTTGTTTTATATATTTTAAAATATTTTAATACATAAAGTGTTTAAATAACAGCGAAATATAAAATTATATACTACTCTTTTACTTCATAGATCAAATCATCACATTAAAAATGCATTTATAAGGTATGTATGCTTGACTTTGCTGATTGGTGGGACATTTGGTTTTAGAAATATGTATTTTTCTCTTTATAACTGTTATTTTTACAGATTTTATGACTTATAACTTTTTAAAAGTTATATACGTTTATTAATTTGATGCAGAAAATTGTTAAAAAGTTTTGAAAATGTCATCAATTTGTCGAAACGTCATTTTAATAAATTAAGAATTTACAGACTGGAAAATGTTTTTTTCCCCATCTTTTATGAATAAGTAAAAATATTTATTGTATTATGATTGTGTAAACTATAATACAAAATTATATTTCTAGCAGGTCTATAAGGTCTATAATTAATAAGGGAAATATAGAGGAAAAGATTTATAAAAATTGAAGTACTTAAGGAAGAAATAATAGAAATGAAAAAAAATAACTTATTACCATATTTATTCATTTGTTGATATTTTGCTATGTATCTATTTTATAACCTTACAAGTGGTCTATTTAGATTCAACGCGATGTTTTTCTCTCTCTACATTTAGTGATCAATCTATTTAAAATTAATAAGATAGATTTAATATATTATCGTTTCGTTATGGATCAATGTTTCATTCTCTTTGGGCATTATCAATTCTACAAGATTAATAAAAAAGTGAACTAACCCTTTGCAGTTATTAAGAAATAATTACTGGAGTAGAATACTGAATCTGGAAAATGTTCAGCATTGTGGTTAAACGGCCTGCTTTATTTCCTTAGAGAGAATAGAATAATTTATTGATATTTACAACTGTAATTATATTATATCAAGTAAATCTGCTGTATGAACAAAGGACATGAAAAAAAACAATTGTGGAGAAACTATCCATTGATAGCACTTCAATCTTTATTTACTTAATTATGATTTATAAACTCATTTACAGGTTTTATCAGATTTGTAAGTGCGTGTAAAAACCTATGTTGATCAGTAAAATTTATTATGATTATCTCACTAACAAAAATTTAATACTTCGGACAAGTGACAGCCGCCCAGTTATCTAGACACGTTTTATTATATATTATTTCTAGTAATATTTGCATGAATGAACTCCTGATGGAGTCTTCATCTCACAGATTATGATATCCGAACCGAATGCTGAAATAAATCAGATACTCAACCGAAGAGATATATGTAACGTGGGAGCGCTTTTAAAACGAAAACAAGACAGTATTTCCCCGACTCCGAGGCCCCAACTTATACATTCAAATGCGGTTGTTATGTTTGATGGCTTGAAAATAAGTTGAACTATTATTTATCTGAAATCCGGTGTAGCTTATTTTTTATATGGCTGCTAACTTTCCCACCTAGAATTTCTCTGTCCCATTTAACTGAGCTTTTAACGTTAAAGTATAAACGAGATAAGAACCGATATCTACCTATATACGTATGTATATATATATATATATATATATATATATATATATATATATTATTTGTTGTTGTTTGTTAATTTAACGTCACTTTTTGCTGCATGGTTAATCGGACGATGCAACACTGGGAGCTCTAAATTTTGCATATCCAGGTTTAATTAGGATAGAGATATTTAACGAGTACCTGACATCGTACAGGCTCGGGACCCCGTTAAACGTCCCTTCCGAAGGACGGCGTAACTCCCTTTTACTCCCTTTAAAAAATCCTAGGGCCACCTACCGGGCTACGAACCCGCGATCTTGTGCTTAGTAGTTTGTTACGCTAACCACTATATATGTCGCCCCTCTATATCTGTGTGTGTATTTAACGAATTTTTATCGTGCGTTATATGCACTTTGCACTTCGTTTTAAAGATTATAATTCAAATGGTAATAGGTTTATTGATATTTTTAAAAAAAAGGTGCTAGATAGTAGGTTTCTTACAAACAATAAATTATCTATGTATACTATTTTTTTATAGCTTCATAGGCTTCATTGTTCAAAACGCCATGAAAACCATGGATATGATAGATCAGAAATTCTACTGAATGGTAAAATCTTATGATTTTCAGATACTAATAGATATCTCCTCAAATCACCTCCCTGTACAACCGTTGTCCTAGAAATAGTACTATCTCTACCATGTAATGAACTAAAGGCCTTCGTGTGTTGTATTGGTACAGGTTTTTAATAGATATCTCCAGATTTTAACTACTATTTATAAAATCGTTTGTTTCATATACCATTTATCATAAGTGCCTATTAGTGCCTGGTAATTTGAGTTTTTTGATATTTTATTTTTATTTTTCATGTATTGACTACCATAATTTTCAGCTCTGACCTCTTATAGTTTTTGTTCTTTTGTTTCACTTTTTTCTCTCCTTACTTAGATTAACAACTGATAAATACAAAGTCCTGATAACTGAGATCTCTTTCTGGATTGGTTTATTAGTTAATCATTCCTAACTAATAATGATTGTTCATCACGAGATATAGTACATTTTAATCTTAATTTCTTTTAACTATCGTGATTAATTTTCTAATAGCTATTTAATCCTTTAAAGTAGTTTTTACTATTATCAATTGCGTCGAAATCTTTTTACTGTAAACACAAAGCTTTATAACATCAATAATGGATATAAAAGATTCCGTTTGCATGGATATCATCATAAAACATACACTATGTATAATATCGAGGAAGAAAATGGTCCGGGTAGAGGTCAAGAAAATTCTCTTATAAGGGGGGGACTTTTTATTGGGAAGCCAATGTTTCGACCCACATTGCAGATCTTCTTCAGGGCTAGTTTGTGGAGCGGGGGTTGACACTGCAATTTCGGTTGAAACAATGGCTTACCAATAAAAAGTTCTCCCTATATAAGAGAATTTTTTTACCTATTTTTTCTTCCATTTTCTTCCTCATATATACAAGGTCAACTAACATTATTCAATATTTATAATTTCGTTTTTGAACTTCCAGAAATAGATTTCATTAGTCTTCAGAAAATAATATCTGTAAATCTTTTATGTGTTGTATATCATTGATTATAAATGAATATCTTTGATCTGATTATTAAAATTTGGGTTTTCGGCCATACCCAATACTTCACTAGCACAATTTGCAGATCTGTACACTTATCCTTTTTGGTTTTTCAATGATTCCATAAGGTTAATTTTACATTAATAGCCAGTTAATGCGAAGTCCTAGCAACTGAGATTTCATTTCGAATTAAGTATGTATTTAATCATTCCTGACTAATATTGATTATTCATTGTGAGATATTTTTCAATTTGATTTCCTTTGACTGTCGCGTTTAATTTTATAAATGCTATTAACTCATTTTAAAATAGCTTTTATTTTTATTAAATGGGAGGACTCCTCCACCCACGTACGTTTCGAGGAATTTTGAAACTGTTGAACGTTGACGAAATTATTGTTTTACCAAAGCAATCGCGATATATTTATCATTTCACGAGAGCACGCGAGCGCCGTGACCCTCGTAAGGAAAGGTCGCTTTTAATTAAGAGACTAAGAGAATGAAGTGTGCCCCCACGTACGAAGGCTCCTTACCGTCAGCCCAATATCCAATTAGATAGCGGAGCAAGTTACCTAATTGGGAAACTACGACATGCACCTTCTCTTATCATCTATCCACCTCGAACAGAGAATTATTAGTAACAATATGGGGACAACCATAACTACTCAGTGTATTGGCTGTCCCAAGAGGAAGCGTCAATAATTAGAGGAGTCTTAGTCAAGGAGTCTTACCATCAAAATGCTTTCTACTTCGCTTTTTTTATCTCAATCCGAATTCGAAAATTTAACACTGTGTGACTTGTAAGAAAGATGTAGATTAATTGTGACATTGATAGATATAGCATAGATTTACAAACAGTCTTTCTTATATGAATCAACTAGGTAGACCTATTAACTATGGAATAACTTTTCGGAACGTGTGGAACGTGTTTACGTTCTGAACATACTACAGTCTAACCTTACCATCTCCTCTCTACTCCCTAATCTCTCTCTCTTTAATCCATTCTATAACATAGAGCTGGTATACATGTAAAAGAAGAGGGGAGGTCAAGGCAATTACATGGTTAGATATTTCACAAGTTAAAGGTAAGGAGACCACAAATACACACAACAACCTTAGGTCAGCAACCAATCCTATAATATTATCACTGACAACTTATAACTGAAGGATAATTTTTAAATTATTTTTGAACAATGTAAGAATATTCTATCTACTGTATCTGAACAATTATCAACCCTTGTCTTCATTATTGGAGTCCTCACTGAATTTCATATAAAATAGAAACCAATTCGTAGGACATTTCTAATCATAGAAACGAGAAAAAAAAATGAACAATTAAAAACTAACAATTTTAAGTAATGCTCAAGGATCTGTAATGATTTTTCGAGTTGCAAAATAAAAATTTACAAACGTTTTCATTAATACCTCGAATTTCCCATCTGTAATTGGAAATTTATCAACTCTAGTGAACGCTGGGGGAGCTGAGTGGTAGACCACTGAGTTGCCATGCCGGAAATCCTGGTTCAAATCTCGTTGTGACTTTTTATTTAGTCCGTTTGCAGCCGGAGATCGATCGCATAGGATCTAGGACCCTCCTGGGGCTCACCCAGCCTCTACAATATATTATAAAAATAGGTTACCCAAAATAAGGGGGAAAATCTGGCGGTTGAGCGAGAACTACGACAAATCACCTCCTTGCAGAACCTCAATGAAACAGTATAGACTCTATCATGTACTGAACCCCAGGCCCGTTTACGGGTTGTAGTTGTGCAGGTTTTTTTTTGTTTTTTTAGTGAACGTTAACAGAAACTACGACGAATATCTCTTAAGGCTAATTTAACGAATATCTCTTAAGGCTAATTAGGCTTAAGACTAATTTGTAGAAGAAACATTTCTTATCAAAGAACCCAGACAAAAGTGAACAAGAACAAACTAATTTTCGTACGTGTTAAAAGGATCAGTAATGATTTTTTATTGAAGAAAATAAAACAATTCAAACGTTTTCTTTAAAATACCGAATTTCTAAACTGATATTAATCATTTTTCAACTCTTACAAACGTTATTGGAATCTACAATGAATTTCCTATTAGGCAAAAACTGATTTGTTGTATATTTATTGTAAAAGGAACCAGAGAAAAGTTCGTTTATTCATTCAGCGTCACTTAATGCTACTATGGTTAATCGTCCGACGCTACATTGTAGTGAGAGTCCTACAATTTTCCTATCCAGAAGTAAGTAAGATAGGGATCTTTAACGAGTGCTAGGCATCGAACAGGCTCGGGAACCTCATTTTACATCCCTTCCGAAATATGGCATAATCAAGGATTTTTCACTACCTTATAAAAAACCAGAGCCACTAGCCGAGTTGCGAACCCGCATCCTTGGGCATAGAAGATTGTTATACTACACCACTATAGTACTCATACTACACCACAAGAGAACCCGCCAGATAATAGTAAAAAAGTAAAAACTAATAATTATCATAAGTACAGTGCTAAAGGATTTGTAATGATTTTTCGAGTCACAAAAATAAAAATGCTCAAACGTTTTCATCAAAGCCCTTCGAAATCTCTAAAAGTAATTGAACTATTATCAACTCTTGTGAATTTTAATGGAATCTACGATTTTCCTATAACGTAGAAACTTATTTTCTAGAATTATATTGCTGATCATAGGGCCCAGAGAAAATAAAACAAGTAAAAAACTAATAATTTTCAAAAATGAAAATTCAATTTTTCAACTAAGCCATTGAAAATTCATAGAAATTGGTATATTATATCAGTTTTCCGGTGATTTATTTTGGATAACAAGAAAATTAGATATCTACCCTCAATATCTTTTTTTGTTCTGTTAAGGTTTACTCATCTCATCTCTTAGTTTATCGTTCTCCATTAAAATACTGCAGTAGCAATACTCAACAAATTCAATTTATTTTATTTTAGTTTTTTATTTAAAGTGTGAAGGTAGATATCACCGGAATCGGAACTGAAAATTTAATAATTGTTTCAAGAAGATCTCCAAAGTGAAGAGAACCATTGTGAGTGCGATACTTAAACTAGATGGTTCAAACACATTCTAGGTCAATCAGTAGCGCTACTTTCCATGTAGTATTTTTGAAATGAAAATATTAATTAAATTCAAATTACTGCTTTGGGTCTGACGTCAATTAAGAATAATTTAAGTTTCAATGAAATAATACTATAAATATTTAATTCATCAATTATCAAGAATAATAGGATCCTTCTTTATTTAATTGGAAAAGTGAGCTCAATCAAATGCTTCGAAACTTTGCAGGGACCCCATTACTTTTCATTCTGCGAGAAAATTTCCTTGAGCAAAAATAATTCTATGAAAGGAATTTTATTTATTAATACGCTAATTAAAATTTCATTTAGGAGATTGATGGCTCTGCCTCTGGTACAAGAAGGTTGTGCAGGTAAAGTAAGTCAGATGGCTGTTTTAGATTGAACAATGTGTTTAATTTAAAGGTGGGTTTTGTCTGTGTTCACATACATTCACAATATAACACAAAATTCTATAAATCGGCACTGATGACCTTATGGTTTTACCCCTTTATACACGGAAAAAATAAATAAAAATCTGTTTGCATTTTTTTTTAATGTTTTAACAATCTTCTGTATTATTAGGATAAACGTTTTTTCTTGCCACACGGATAAAGTTTAACGAGGTATATTTAATATAGAATATCGATTCATTGAAATGGTTGTGTATTGAATGTCGAGCACCCGTTATGTTATTGATTCGCCAAGTTTTCTCGGTATTTATCTCATTTATCTCACAATATCTCCCCATATATCGAGAGCTACCTCGTGTGGAATTCATCTTGGTGCACCATTAATGTTATCCGTTCCAAGAATTAAGATGTAGGCTCCAGGTCGAGGAATCGGATAGAGTTAACCGCTTGCGGGGCTGCTTCACTAATATATAAACGGTATGTAGCAATATCAACAGTCAATAGAGGTTTGAGTGGTTTCGCGTTTAACGCATAACCTTTTGATGAGCCTTTCACCTACGGTCGAGTGGATGGATAAGTTTGCTTCGTACGTTTTCTAATATCGAATTATGGACTTTAAAAATGTCTAGCTAAGTAAATTGTTTAAACTTATGAGTTATTTCTGGAGAGTGGGGTAGCAGGATAGAGAACGTTGAGTTGGTAGACTGAAGGCCTGGGATTTAAATTAAGTTGTGGCATATAAGCTATTTACTCTCCAGCTTCGGATGGATCTTGTGAGATCGGCAGACCTCTGGGGCTCACCTAACCTACAAAGTAAGTACCTTTCAATTCAAGAGAACAAGCTCGATGATAGATTGAGGCGCATTATGAACTGATCACTACGGTTTGTGTTCGATACTCAAAGGTAGTCTCATGTGTCCCACCTTTATGATGAGTTAAAGTTAAAGCACTTCTCCTCCAACCGTAGACTCTATTTCCTAGATTATTTCTTATACTAAACCATTGATTCATTCTTTCTCATAACATCCATTTTATATCTATAGTCTCCTACAATTCAAATCCTCTATCCAATGCCAGGACACAAGATCTCGCCTTTCCGACCTTTCCTTCCTTCGACTTTCCGATACCAGTCCCCACAGAACCAAAACATTCGAGCGTTCCTTTCTCGCCCGATCCAACTCTCTTTTGAGCTCACTCCAACCTGATCCATCAGGCGTCTTCTTTATCTCCATTCAAATACAAGCTTTTCCTACATCTCCTAAAATCCCAAACAGATGCTGTCTAATCAGTAATAATTAGTGCCTCTTATTGATGAATTACTGTAAATACTCTTCACTCATAATGATATTAAAGGATAGAGTTGGTCGAGGTGTGTAGTCAATAATATCACTAAAATAAGATAAACTTATATTTTAACCTTAATTTAGTATTATTATTGACGGCACCTCCTGACCAACTCTATCCTTCATTATAATCTTCCAGTCGACTATGTTCTCCTCCAACTTAGTGATATTAATCTGGCGGTTGAGCGTAATCTCGGATAAATAACCTCACTGCACAACCGTTATCCTAGAAACATTACAGCCTCTGCCATGCACAGAACCTAAGACCTTTCATGGTTTGTATTTTTCCGGTGATGGGGTAGAGTATTTCAGCCTTAAAATAGTATCTAAGTCCGAAAAGTAGCCTTCTTCGAGCTTGATTACCGTCTAATTCGAAATGTAATCGAATAACATTCTCCACTCTAACCAATACTTTTCCCCACCATTACAAGTCAATCTGAACTGAATGAAGACAATTTAAGAATTTAATGTCTCAATTCTCCTTGATCTCATCAGGGTTTGTTTCCATATTCATGTATTTTATTTTTTAAAAACATTTTCTTGGTTTTATGTTAAAATTTTCTGTTTAGGAACTAAACTTATAAAGACTATTTATATCTAATTGAATTTTTTAGTTTTACTTAATGTTAGCGAATAAACATATTTCTGTTTACATGGTTAGTCATAAGGAGTTGAATGTTCATTATAAGTTTAATATATAGGTCTATATTAACCGCCCTGTTACATCATATTCCACCATTTTGGATTTTTATTATTTTATTACTTTAAATGCAGTTATTTCAATTATAACAATTTTATTTTACTCTATAATTTCTCTTAAAATCTATTATAACTATCCGGAATTCCATATAATCACAATAATTTTCTTAGATGTGCAGCCGTTTGTAGCAACGAGGGGAAAGTATATAAAGAGTTATAAATAATTTTATTCGGTTTTTAGGTTGATAATTTTATGTGCAAGGTCTAGAATAAATTTCTATGGATCTTTGATATTTGTTTCCATTACATATTGTAATAATTAATTTCACCATTATAAACATTTTATTTATGCGGTTACAATAGTCCATTATATTCAGCCTGGAAACAATGCTATTATAAGATTTCATTTTGCTGATGGGAAACAGATCATAAAAGTATATAATTATTATAATTTCTGTTAATTACGGAAATGATTTTATTTCTTATTATATTATTAATATTTTATATCCATATTCTGCATTTATTATTTATACATATTATATTATGTTAATAAAAATAATTTTCCCTTTTGCTTTTACAGCTCTCCTCGTTTGCACTGGTTGGGCTATATATCCACTGGGCTGGGGTGCTAAAGAAATTCAAGACGCATGTGGGGCATCTGACTCATACAAGATAGGTAATATATACATACATCTCATTATATATTCAATTCATTCTCTAAATGCACATATACCAGGCATGGGGAAATATAACAAATTTGGTATTTTTATGAACATATTTTTAATTATAAAATTATATAACTTAATTTTTATCTCTCTTACTTTTTCTCTCGATATATATGTTCTGATACGAGGCATTTAAATATCGTGAACCAACAGTAAACACGTCATCGCACACAACGCCATTGCAGATACTGTTAATTATCAACAAATGTAACAGAACTCATCAATAAATTGCAGAACAAGGCAACACAAGAAGAATAAGAACTTCGAAAATATATATTTTGTATGGGTTTTGAAAAAAAAAAAAACACGTCACTTTACTGTCCTATTGTCACACCTTTTCCCATTACTTTTTGTTTTTCTAAAGCGATTTGAACACTCCAAAAATATTTAGATGTGTTCTTATATATTTGTACACACTTTAATTCAGTAATCAAGTTGAATTAAATTCTATTAATTGCAAGTTTTGATTTAATATAGCTTTATTTGTTTATTTTTAGTAGCAGTCTTTAGTGTGTTAATCTTGAATATATCTCATAGTCTTAATGATCATTTCTTCTACCAATCCTAAAAGCAAAAATTTTGACACGGTCAAGAAAGTATACAGAAAATTCAGTAAAAATAAATTGTTTAAGCTTTTGTTTTTATCAAGACAGCTGTATTCAAGTTTAACGTGATTTAGTAGTAACACAAATACATAATATTTCTTCTGAATTCTATATTTGAAACAATTATACAATAATATATCAGTAAACAAGAAATTACAGTAAAGAATAAAATGTCAAAAATTGTTTTAATTATTTATTTTCCCAAGGTAAATTTGTTTCTATAAACCACCTGCCCTTTTCCAATTAGAAGCTAATACTTTCAATGTTCCTAAACAAAATAATACCTTTGTTTAATAATAACTTCTATAATCAGCTTACATAAGAGACTTCGGAATAAAGAAAAGAAAGGAAATATTCGAAAAGTCAGCTTAAACCGACATGGGCCTTCCCAATCGAAGTTCAAATGACTACTACGTTCAACTGATTTCCCCAACTTTTATTTTTTTTGACAGCTGATATCGAAAATACTCTAATACCAATTTTTATATATTTCGGTCTGCTTCCCTTTTCTTTATTTTGCTAATGTTTTAATTTTTTTATGAAAAGAGAACGAAATCAATGAGAGCTTCGTTATACGAATCATAATCTCCTTTTTTTAATTACGATTTATTATTTCTCAGGTTTTCTTTTGGTTTATTGCTATTCATTTAATGTCCAATCAGTTAAAAGTTATTTTTTCATTATGATTTTTTTTAGAATTAAAAATATCTGCACTGATAATTTAACAACTTAATTTTCTCTGTTTGGGATCAATATTAAGAAATTGTCATAAATGCTTGATTCTTTTTATACCTTAATTATTACAGATATCTTTCATGAATTTTTATATCCTACATCATAGGGAATAATATTGTATAGTTATCTACAAGACAAAACCACGTAATATGACATAGGTAAAATACCATAGACGATACACACTGATTTTGAATGAACCTAGGAACTGTTTTTTCACTCTCCTGAAAAGGGATGTTATTCATATTCGATACTTTAGATCAGTGAAAGTGTATTTCAAGTCTGTAAAATAATTATAACATGACGTGTTGAGGATCAAAAGCTGATAACTCCAAATTTCAAAGGTTCATTTTTTCACATTTTTCGCTAGTTTAGTCAATCAATGCTTTATGCTCCCGAAACGTAAAGGTTCAGAATCGGTCTAAAACCTTGCGAAATAAGGTAGTTAACTTTAAAATCGTATTAGACATCATTGCTTGTCGAAACGTAAAGTAAATTTTTTTAAATTTCGGAGTTATCCGCTTTTGATCCTGAATACCTTGTAGGAACTTTTAATCACCTGTTTTGAGTTAGGCTAATTCCCGCTGCTTTATTATCATTCTTTTTTTTTTATACATCGATGATAAACTTCGTTTGGCATTGAACTTGAATCATAACTTAAAATTATATGTTTTCTTATTTTAATCTTTATAGTTACCGGTCAATGGCTTTAAGCAAATTGTTTAATAAAGTAGTTTTGAAACAAGGAAGTTTCGTCAATGCTTCAATGCAATGTGTTGTCAGGAATTTAAACTTCCTTATCCTCCCCTCTTCTTTTTTATATACTAGCTCTAAGAATAGGATAAAATGAAGGAAGGAGGTAGAAGACTAGAGAGTAGAGATGTAGTTAATAAGTTATAGTATGTAAGAAAGTAGTATCTAAGTTAGATGAAGTATAGTGAATAACTTATAATGATAGTCCATAGCAATAAGCCACATAGTTAATTCAAAAGTATGTCTCTTTTATATCTCTTGTATATCACATTATATCTGTTCATTGCCTCAATAAACTTATATATTTCTTACAAGTCGTCCACCGTTTGATATCTTTACCATTAATTCAGTTGAATTAATTTTAAATCAAAACCAAGCTGGCAAACCTAGGTAAGATAAATTAAGGTTTTTTGGATCGTAAAATTTAACTTGTGTTATGGAGTCACTATGGAAGCAAATTACGTGGTCATATTTGATGATATTTTCTTGAATGATATGTATTAATTCTCTCGACTTATGATTACTGGTTGAAATTTGGGAATTATCTACTTTTGATCCTGAACGCCTCACATAGAATAATATCCTCTCTACGGAATAAAATCTCTTCATACCATAAATCACAACATTACCAGCAACGAGATATAAATGCATTAAATCCAATCGAGATCTAGAACTCCTGCCAGATCTCAGCTGTCAAGCGGCTGCCCAGAATGCTGTGAGAGGTTTCGTATAAATGTATGAAGGGCCGAGAAGAAGGACAACACCTTGTGCAATTTGTTATTCCGCGAGGGAACATCAGCTGATCAATGTTTTAGCACCCCTCGCCCCAAGTCGAGGGCCGACCTACTTTATCAACAATATTAGATTTTTAGGTAATTTTCTTCCTCGCCAGGAACCGAAAATTGGATCCACGCGAGACTAACGCCCGGGAGTAGACACTTCGTCTCTATTCAAGGCACTTTCATGAGGTTATTTATTGAGATTTCGTGCTTCTTATAATATGAACATATGATATTATTTCATAATAAGTATGAAATGAAAGCATAATTAAAGATTTCAGTAGTATCCTTTTATTGGTTTTTGTTTATGTAATAGTGGTGGTACATTATTTAAATACGAAACATAAAATATCTTTCAAAAGTTAAACTAATTTCAAATTAGAACAGCGACAGTGAGATTAACAAACCACTGGGTTCTTTGAACAGATTTTATTTCCTTCGTATATTTCAACACCATTGCAAAGATATCAGACGTTCTCGCTCATAAAAAAATTGGTATATAATTCAACCCTACACTTACTTATTTGCATTTCCGCAACAGTATTCTACCAAAAAATCTAGTCTGGAAGCTAAAAATCCGGGAAGCTATTTTTTACCTTTTGTTTGTAAAAAGGGCTCCACCCATGAGCGCAGAGTCTCCGTAAATATGAAATTTCGTTTAGCCGTTTGATCATATTTTTTTTTTTCTCGAGTACCTATGGACCAGGCTATTTCAAATGTCTTTTCCTTTTCCTTTTTCCGGGGCTTTAACTTTTGCCTAGTATTCCCGCATTCGTTTCCTATGTTGTTCCTTTCTCCTTGCCACACCTTGCCAGTTTTTAGCTTTGGCTTTTATTGAAATCCCTGGTTTTCTTGGAGTTTCTTATTAAGTCGAACACGTTTCTGTCCTCCTGTGTGATCCCAACTTATCCTAAATCGTTTTCAACCTCTGTGAACCATGCTTCCTTGCATTTCTTGTTAAGAAAGTAGCTGAAAATACGCTTGCTCAATCTCGTCGGATTTGTACGAGCAATGTGTCCGTAGAAAACAGTCCTCCTCTTTCGAATCATTGTTGCTCTATACGAGGGTAAACTGTCCATTTTTGACAATTTGATGAAAATGAAGTACAAAAAATAAATATTTTATGTATTCAAGGGGCCTCCAAACTTTTATATTTAGTTTTCATTGTGTTGTTTTTTGTTTAAATCCTCTTTTTCCCTACCTTCTTACTCACAACTCTGTGATAAAGCCATTTATTTATTAACTTTTACCCACCTTACTCCGAGAGCATGTGCTCTTAAATGAGGCGCTACGGCGAAATTAGTCATGATCGATTTCAGGGATGCTCAGAATGGACATTTCATTAAAAATATGAAAAAATTTTCAGTTTCATAATTCCAATAGTTTCCTATCCAAAAATGTAAAAATATTATGTAAATTAAACATTTAAGCTAAATGCAATATAAATTTTAAAAATAAAAACCTATACCACTACAGCTCAGTACATAGTAGAGACTGTACTGTTATGAAGCCAACGATTGTTCGGGAAGGTTATTTAGTAGAGATCTGAATCAACCACAAGGTTTTCCCTACTTTAAAGAGACAAGATAAGCCCCAATTCTCATAGAGTCAATTCACGACCATTAAAAGAATAAATAAGCTGATATTTTGAGTGTGGTATTTTCATATTCGCGATACCTATCGGTTTCCATCTGAATTGGTTTAAGAAATCTGGGAAAATGGGCAAATGTTTTTATCACTCAGTATTTACCAAGTGTGATGTTCCTAGCACTGTACACTTTTGAATTTTATTATGAAATAATAATAATTAAAATCATTCAAAAGAATAAATGATTTTTTAAGGACTAATGGATACCAGTTTCAAAAATAACAATTCAAATAATTTTTCGTCCAAAATCGGTCGCGACATGGGATGTAGAGTTCACATTAAATCACAATATCCTATTTCCTGAGCTACCTCTCTTCTAAGTTTATACTTAAGGGTTGAAATAAAATGTGTAAGTTCGCTAAAACCTTAAAGATCTCACAAATTAGCATATCCACTTTATAGAAGATCCCACAGAATCTAATTAAGGTTGTTAACAGTTAAAATATTTGTTTGTCGCAACCGGATTTGAACCGAGGACCTTGAGCAACTCACCGCTCTACACTGATTACCTGTGCTACCCCGCTTCCTACTATTTTTTTCAAGCGGTCGTAAATTAATAAATATACCCACAGCTTATATTTGACTGTTTGGTTAATATCCAGCGAGTTTCGTAATTAGTGAAGGGGATTAGATGGGGGGGGGGTTACGATGAGGCCTGTTAAGTGATTACTTAAAGTTGTGACATAGCTCCCCACAAATTGCTGCTCCGCGCTGTCCTTCGGTGTCCTCTGCTGCCAGTTTCATAACGCTGCCACAATAAACTCATCTCATATTCTGCAACACATAATTGAAGATATTGAGAATTCAGAGGTAAAATATCCAAGTCCATATTTTTATGAAAATGACGTATTTAACCCAAATGTACCTTTCCTAATAGAGGTAAAAACACCCAAATCGAATATTTTTCACAAAAGAAATTTTACAAATTCGATTTGGAAAAGTGGCTGTGCGTTTGGGTTAAATATCTCATTATCAGAAAAATAGGTTTTTTTTTTTTTTTTAAGATATAGATGTGTGTTTGTGGATATATTAATACTGTAAATACAAAAAACTTATAAAATAATAATATAATAATATAAGTAAAATATATTAACTTATTATAAACTAATATTAAAAACCTTTAACTTATATAAAAAAATAAGGTTTTATCTAAATTTATTGAAAACTTTTATAATTCATGTTCTCAAAATTATGACATTGTCATTTTAATCTCTTGATTACTCACCTTCATATGTGTACATATATAAAAGTTTGGACGCCAGTTGAGTATACAAAATATTTATACTATATATATGACTATATACTATATATATATATATATATATATATATATATATATATATATATATATATATATATATATGACCTTCATGTATAAATATTGCTTCAAAAATAAAATTTCGCCATCAAATGTAACTGTTAGTTATGTAACTGGGGAAAATAATAAATACAAAATAAACTTCAAGAGTTTATTAATTTTAAATGAGAACAGCGACAGTGAGATTAACAAACCATTGGATTGTTTGAACAGATTTTATTTCCCTCGTGTATTTCAACACCAACCCAAGCTGATATCAAACCTTCTCCCTTATAAAATATTGGGTATATGATTCAATCCTGCTTCTATTTATTATTATATCCAAATTAAAATTCAATATATATATAAGATTATTTGAGCAACCTTCAATCATCTGTGTTTATCTTTTGTTTATGTTTATCTGTGTTATTTATCTTTCAATCATCTTTGTGTTATTATTTATCTTAAAAACCTTCTTCATTGGTTATGACTTAACTTTGTGTTGAATTTACATGTAATTTAATTCTTTACTCTTACTGAATAAATCACGTATAAAAAGATCTTAGAAATTAAATTACTATATCAACACGTAAGAAAATGGCTCAATTATTTGTTCAATTGTTAAGAGAAGTGATGAAGACTTTGTGATTCAGTGCATTTCAATTGACAAGAAAATTTGGTATTTATTACCTGAAGACTCCAAGGACGTAAAGTTCCACACTTTTCTATCGAGTAAGAAACCTATACTAAATGCTATGTACGCTATTAAAATGTTAATGGTTACAGAACAGTAGCTGTTAAGATGGATCATGATTTTCAAAGAGAATATTTTGATGAATCTTGTAATAGTTGTTTTTGGGAGCTATCATTGGAGGAATGTTTCACAAAAACCGTTCCTTTTAAACCTATAAATACTAAGTCAGAATTATAAGATCGTATTAAACTATTAGAGATGCAATTAAAATTAATTTCAGAACAAAACGAAATTAAACTACATCATAGTGAAAAAAAGTTTATTTTAGAACGATTTGATAAAAACAATCAAATCCTATTGAATGGCTACGTAGGTTCTAAGAAAAATATTGTCGATTTCAGATAAAATCCGATAATTTAAGAATTCAAGAGTTACGTTTTTATCTTGTTGAAGGGGCGGCTAAAGATTGGTACGAGAACAATTTAAAGAAGATCGGTCTGAACGAAGATCATGGGGCATGTGAGAGAACTCGTTTCTAAATTTTTTTGTTGATTAAGACTGGTCTCTTGTGAAAAGAGCTTTCGGCTACAAATATTTAGGCGGATCCCTTATCGACTATGCCCTCGCGAAAAATTATGCCTTGACGTAGAGCCTAAGGGTACGGAGATCTCCCGTATCAACCAGAATGACTTCGGTTTGCCAAATGAAGCTCAGGAGAAACTTGATAGAGAAATAATGTGTACTCTTGATAAATTATAGAGAAGAAAGGAAAGAAAAGAAGAGAGGAAAATTATCAAGTCCAAAATCTAGTGAAAAATCCCGCATTAAATTTTTTTTTTAAAAGTTAACGCCAGCATAAGAGTGATTATCGTCGCAAACCATGTTCTCACTGCGAAACCCTCGGTTTTCACAATCGTTACCATTTAATATCTGAATGTCGTGACAAAAATAAAACTCCTATCAACCAAAAATAAATGCATCTAATCTCGATGTATGCGAAATCGATCTTGATTCAGAACATTTAAACTAGAAAGCCGGACGAAGTTAGACCCGCTGACTAAACTAAATGTTGTTATAAATGTTAACATTAGTTTAATTGGATTTATTTTAAACCTGAAGCAAAACTCTAGGTGAGATAAGTTAAAGTATTTTAGATCGTGCATGTAACGGAGGTAAGGAATCTCTATGTACGAGGAGTTATATAGGTAGTCATATTTGACTAAGATTTTCTTCCTTCTTTCAAGGGTTTCCTCAGAATGGGGTTTCCTTCAACCAAAAATTTCCTTTAATTCACTTTTCCATTTTTTTCTGTCTTTTATATCTAACTCCCTCAGACCATGGCATTGCATACTTTCCTCGATACCTTCTATCCACTTTTTCGTAATAAGATTTATTAAAATTTTCTTGATTTAACTATTAATCAACTTGACTTCTGATTACTTTCTGATACTATGAATATCGATCGGACTGTAAAGGCAATTTAATTTTATAACAGAAGTGAGAATCGTGTTGCATTTTATGTTGCTTGAAGATTTCACTGCTGAGATTCATGCCTTCATTTATATTTGATAGGGTCATAACATACGACGTTTCATTATCTCTTACATTATGATCTCTTAGCATATTTATTATTATCTCTTAAATTCAAGGTAGAATTAGTATACTTGTGTTGTTTACTATGTTTATGTTTACAGATTGTAATGAGCAGTTAATGATACTCCCTTTTTTGATACTATTCACTATCGCTTCAATTGAACGAACATTATTTATTATGCTATCAAATAAGACTATGAAAACACGCGATTTTCGTTTTTTTTTTTTTTTACGAGTTTAAGTTTGGACACGCGGTAGTCCGTCACAGCGCTCTATCCATTTGAGCCACGACGTATAATATGACGTAAGTCGATAAGATCCTAAAATTAAAATCGCGAAAATTGCGAGAACACGAGGACATGAGATCGAATAAGAGAAACGATTTGTCCTCTGCCGGCAGGTGGCTCAAATGGATAGAGCGCTGTCACGGAGAGACAGAGGATCCGGGTTCGAATCCCGGCCGGGGCATATCTTTTCTCTTTAAAATAAAAACATTTAAAATTCAAAACAGTTGACCAATAATTATAAAAAAATATAAGAATCATAGCGTCTGCGTTCAGGAAAGGGTGCAGTAAGGATCCGACGGACGGTTGGTTTGAGGAATTTTCAGCTGGTAAACAGATTAATTCATAAATAAATAATTAATTCGTTTCTCCTTTCTATCCAGAGATGAAACCATTTCATCCACATCACATCGTGCCCCAGGAAAATTAACGTAATGCAACAAAAATTTATCAAAAAAAGAACCTGCATTGATTAATCGGAAGGGACCTATATTCTTACACGATAGACGATGAAGAAACTAAACGAGCTGGTTTAGTAAGTCCTTCCACATCTACCTTATTCGCCAAACGTATCTCAAACAGGTTCGCACCTGTTCAAAAATTTGGACAACTCCCTTAAGGGTAAATTTTTAAAAACGATTCTCAAGTGAAATATGCATTTTAAGATATTATTTCTTCGCAAAACCCTGAATTTTTCAGTTCTGGGATTGAAAATTTTAAAATAAGTTAGGAAAAATGTATAGAAAATGAGGGTAAATATTTTGAATAAAAATGTTTTGATTTAATCAAGTGGTTTCCTTTAAAACGGAGTTTTCGAAAGAAACGACCCAATACTATTACTATAATATTAGTTTGTATGGTTTGTGTAGTTATATGCATATAGTATTATGCATTATGCAATTGGGAAAAAACACAATGCAAAGCCTTATGTTTCAAATCCAGTAATACACCCACTTACCAGTCGACGTTTCGCCTATTCAGCATTATCAAGACACAAAAACAAAAAAGGGTTATGTGAATCACACATCTCGAAGAAAAAGGTGCAATACATCCCAACGATCATCAGCCCAAACAGGTTCCAAACATGAGACAGCACCCCACCACCAAGACGTGCATCAATATATGGTTAACGTCTTGGTGGTGGGGTGCTGTCTCATGTTTGGAGCCTGTTTGGGCTTATGATCGTTGGGATGTATTGCACCTTTTTCTTCGAGATGTGATTCACATAACACTTTTTTGTTTTTGTGTCTTGATAATGCCTGAATAGGCGAAACATCGACTGGTCAGTGGGTGTATTACGGGATTTGAAACATAAGGCTTTGCATTGTGGTTTTCCCAATTCCATTATAGTAAATAACAGTGTTTCTTTTTGAGTTTTTGGCTCTATTTTAGTGATTATATGCATATAGTTTTATTATGCTGTTTTAAATGAATGTAAAAAATAATAATTTAAATCTATTTAAAAAAGAATAATTACCTTGAGAATGGAGAGCGACGGTAACCAATGTAGGTCTCTAAAAGCGGTTTGAAATCCATATTCAGGAGCTCTGTTGCTGAGATTAGCCGTTGTAGTAGTCCGTCAACATAGCGCTCATTAGCATCCCTTCTCCCCAACCCAAACCCAAACTAATTTTTTAGCCTTTCCTCACCAAAAACACTTTTTCCCCCTAATTTTAATCTGTGTAGTATATCCAGAATATATAAGTCAACGAATTTTTAGCTGTTATTGGCGTTAATTAATATGGAGAGCGGTAATTCAGGGAATAGAGTACTGAGTTGCTATGCTGAAGATAGCGGATTCATACATGGCTGTTGTAGATAAATTATTTAATGTGTTAACTGCTATGGATGGAACCTGTAGGGTCTACAGACCCTTCTGGAGCTCATCCAGCCTCAGTAAAGTGAGTACCCTTAATTGGGAGAAAATGTGGAAAATTATTGTTCTTCTTAATTTTCCTAGGTTATCAAAAATAAATACAAAAAAAAAGAGAGAGAGAGAGAGAGAGAGAGAGAGAGAGAGAAAGCAGATGATCATAACTTAGTCTTGACATATCATTGACATACTTCACTCTGCACATGTCTATTTCTCATTCCAATATCCAGGACGTTCACCAGTTCAGTAATGTTAAAAAAACTTATACCACTACAAGTCCTGAAGAGGTTCAGTACATGGTAGAACTAGTGTCCTAGATCAAGCTCTACCACCTATTTCAGGCACCCACTTAATAGAGGCTGGGTGAGCCCCAGGAGGGTCCCAGATCCCTCCCCTGGCTGTTAACATATGAAATATAAGCTGCCACAGCCAGATTTTAGCCTAGGACCTTCGACACAGCAACTAATTGCTCTAACCCTTTGCAACTTCTCTCCCTGAGCAATGTTAGTTAAAACATAAATAACTAAAATATTATTAAACTCTTTATCCATAATGAATTTGTGTTATTTTGCAGGATCTTGCGAGCTGTGGTACTCCTTGCACTTGCTGACAGGTGCGGTTGCCCTCCTCCTGGTCTGCTTCCTCCTCAGCCTTGCACCTGACAGGTTAGCACAAGAGAACACCTGAGCCGGGCCTGGCCCAGGTGAACCTGGGCCCAGCTAGCCCCCGCCTTCCCCGGCCTACAGGACATATTTCTACCGGTAACTATTTCCAGGATTCCACTATCCTTACCTTATATAAAAAAAAAATAGTTTTTCAAAAAATTACTGAGCTGAGAAACATTTTATAGATTTTATATCTCTTAAGTTATCATTTTTCATTTTCTTCAAATCAAACTTCCAGCTGCGATTATTGTTGATAAAACAGAAAAATAAACAAATCTTGGAAATTTAATATCAGTTAAACCTCCATAGAGGCAATGACTTATTTTAGCATTCAAAATTTTTAGTTCTATAATAGTTGAAGAGAAGCCTAAGGATAAATGTGACTGTTCAATAGTTATGTAAATACATACTTTTAAGTCAAAGCATTTGATGAAATTTAAAACAATAAATGCCCCTTATGTTATGGCTCAACCATTTACCCTTAAATATCTAGTAATATAGGTTAAAAAAAAAAAACACTTTTACTCCTTTGTTTCTGAATCTCTCATGTATAAACATATGTTTGTTTCCTTATGTGTGTCAAAGTAAAAATAATAATATAACAATAATGACTAATAATAATGTGAATACAAATTTTTAATTCTAAACATTTAAATTTATTTCATACTTGTATGATGGCTCAACCGTATACATATCATATTATATTATAGCTTTTAAAACACATTTTATAACGATTAACCACTAACAAAACTTTTGTTACAAAAAAATATGTTCACCTGCTTCTCAACCTTTTGTGTATAAATAAATGTTTATGTTTGTGTGAGTCAAAAAATTAATAAAAAAGTTTCAGTTTTTGTGTCAAATTACATAAACTAAATAAAAATTCCTTGGGAGAATAGGTGTTTATTACTTGAATATATGTTATCAATTTTTATCTAAACTTCCAAGTCAGGTATATTCCTTTTGTTTCATTTTTTTCCAGATATTAAAAGGCCGGGGACATATGTTAGATAGATGTCAAGAACATTTTTTTATATAAACAATCAGTGAAGTGCTCAATGTGCAGTGAATGTTGTGTAACCCTTTACGATACAGATCCTTCAATATGTTGGGACTTCACGTAATCAGAGGAAAAAATCAAGTCCGAATTTCAAGAAATTATTGTAATTTATTTTCTTGAAATTTGTACAAAATTATTTATATATATTTTTTATGACATTGACTGTATAATATGTTGGTCAAAGAAAGTTTTCTAATGAAAAAAATTTCATTTCTGACTGTAATACAAATCAAATTTCACTAGTCAGGTAGTGTTACACATTGAATAATCATTCTTCATCACCTGAAAGTTTTTTAACTTTTAAATAAATAAAATTTAAGGAAATAATAAGCTAAAATTTAGCTGTTTCCTTCCATGAGTTTAACACTGATGATTAATGTTAGCATTTTTTTTATTGGAAAATTTTCATCCATTAGTTAGATTGTTGGCATTTTATAGGAAATTATGAAATAATTAGAACCATTGTTGTTTTATAGTGAATGTTATCTGTTGAATACTGTTAATAAGTAAAAATAGCTATCCTCTAGAACTATTCAATGTTACTACTAATGTTAAAATTTTATCACTGTTAAAGGAAAATATTTGTGCAATTACTGGAGTCAGTTTTACAAGCTCAAATAAATTTTGGACAATCAGAGTACACAGGAATTATGTAACATTTTGGTATCTTTGATTAAATTGGAAGATATAAGGGAAAATGTTATTGAATTAAAACCGACTATGAAGCACTTCTTCCTTTTTCTTTCTTCAGATCGATTTACAGGGATAACTTAACGATTTTTAATGAGAGTGTGGTAAGAGTTTTCAAAGCTATGAATAATGAATGTAGCATAAATATAATATACATACAAACATATATGCAGCCTCGATTAATCAATGTTTTGTAAACAATTATTTTCTTTTGCTTAAGAAGTGGAATTGTGTTAGTCTCACAGTGTATAACTGGCTAAGTCAGGCCTTGGCTTAAAATCGAGTTATAATATAAACAATAACTCCATTTCAAGCCAAAAACTACCATAATGACACTAGTCTGCTTCCCTCAACACAATTATCTATCTCTGGAAAAAATTCAACTTATTCACTTATTCACTGAGGCTGCATATATATGTATGAGATCCCCTGCAATTTCTTCGAATATTGGCTACATCATCTAAAACACTTCACAATTATTTTTCAACCTGTACCAATTTAAGTGAAACATGAAGTTACTTTCAAGACAAATTACATATTTCTAGCTATCTCTTTGATGATTATGTAGCCTGAAAAGTAATAAGATTTTTTTCAGAAATAGCTGATTAAAATCTAAATCTAAAGCTAACACAAAATTTAAACAATAGAATATAATACAAAAGACTTTGTTGATTTCTTCTGGTTTAGACCGTGTTGATAAATTTTTCGCCAAAGTTTCACCAGCCATGCTGCTGACTTCTTCAGGGCTGAGATGAGAATAGAATTTAAGTTTAAAAAAAAGGTAATCCTCTAACTCTTTCATGTATTTTAAGTTGTAATTTATAACTCGAATTAACCTAACAAATAAGAAATAGATTTTTTTAAATTATTAAATAGATTTGTCTGATAGTAAAACTTTGTGTTCTGTTAACAACCAAATTATAAGATTTTCTTATTATTCTGAAGTTTGCAACTGATTTTTAAGAATTGATTGTAAATAACTATAAATAAATTAATAACTGTGCTATGGAAAACAAACTAATATATTTTTAGATGTCATAATTAAGGCTTCCAAAAGCATAGAATATCTGTATTTGATTTCTAATTACTAATATGTAAATATGTAAAAACAGACTAAAAAAGTAAATCTGATGTTTATATTGCCAAGTGTATGGAACTGTAAGCTCAAATAATTGTATAATATATATATATGAACAAATAATTACATGGATAAGCATTAGAAAAATGTCTCATATGTATTATATATCTATGTAATGGAATTTACATACCATTACATTATTACTATTTATATCATCAGTTTTTTTTTAATGTCTAACTTTTTGTTGTTTATTTTTTTTTAAGTTTTTGTTTATCTAGATTCACCCTCCAGTACTCAATTAAACAAGGAAGTTTAAAAAATTTATTTAATTTTTAAAACATATCAATCCTCTCTTTTCCCAACTTTTTATATAGTTTATAAGAAATGAAATTGATAAATATTGAAAGATTTAATATTTATTATTTAGAGGTAAGTCTTCCTACAAGCTCATTGCCATTGAAAAGTGGAATTAACATGATCTAATAAAAAAACAACTCATCAAATGTTTTAATTGTGATTTAATTGATTTAAAAGGAGAGTTTTTAACATTTGCTTTTTAACTACAAAATTACTGATTAAACTTAAAATTAGTTGATATATTTCTTTTGTTATAATCTGTTTAGCATAAAATGTATGGGACATGTTTTTTTGTTGAAATAGTAATAAACACTAAAACACTAGTCAATATCATACTTTGTAAACTGTTATGAGGCTCATTAGGACTCCCATATATTATTATAACACCCTTTGTGAGGTGTGAGGTTTTCTTTTAGTGTTTGGTTATATATGATGTTATTGCATGTGTATATAGTGTACAGTTACATTGGAATTTCTGAAATGCTATTGATTGATTCATATTGCATTATTTAATGCAAGATGTTTTCATTAGTTGGACCTTAAGAAAACATATGGTCTTAATATAGTATAAATTGTGTATCTGTTCAACCAATTGCACTTATTGTACTAATGGAGGTTGAATATATTTGCAGATCGTTTGAACTTCTTTTTGCACGATGAGATCATAACTTGCATATTAAAAACATTTGCCTTTCTTTACCTACATACTTGAAGACATATTGCAAAGACGTTTTTTTAACTATTCCTGAAAACTGTAAAACCAATTACAAGACAGGTTTGCTAATAATACATTAATACAGATATTAATAATACATTTTCATGATTGAATAAACTCACAATGTTTTTTTATGTCATGTTTTTTCTAGAAATCATTTAGTTACAGCGATAAAAAATCTTGAATTGATTTTCAATGTCATTTATTTTTAAATTAATGTATCAAAATGAGACATAACAAGCAAATTATTGGTATATTCCAATTCTATGACGAATGAATAATTTCAAACAAGCAGCCTTAACTATTCAAAATAACTTACCTTAGCAATTTTTTGTAATATTTTTTATTGCTTCTCATTTGAAATTTTGGATTTACTTTCAACTTATAAATTATTGGCAGTCCTGTGAACAAGGTGTCGTAGGATGCATTGGTTAGTTCTAATTTAAGAATACAACACAATGTTACAATATGAATTTATCTGTTAGAAAAACAATTTAATTGCTTACTAAAGCACAAAAATATTTCAGATTCAAACTTTACTAAACCTTCAAGATGTGTGATTTGATGAAATGATTTAAAATAAAAATATACATAGCTATCCTTACATTAGGCATTAATAGATAAAGTGTGATATATTTCAATTTGTTTTATAAATTTGATGTAAAAAAAATAATAAAAGTAGATACCCCAAATATACAAAAACTACTATTTATTTTATGTTCTGCATTTGTTTTATAAGGACCATTCTAAACAGTGTTCAATGTCATTAGCCTAATATACTGCCATTATTATTTTTATTTAATTATTAACTTGAATTATTATTTTTATTATTGACTAAATTGAAAGTTGTATACATGGACTCAACATCTTAACTTCTTGAAAGTATATTGTTTATCTAATTGTATCCAACAAACCAATGTCAAACATTTATGTTTATTATTTCAAATTGTCAGTTGAACTTTGATGTTATAAAATAAACAATTTGTTTATTTTAACATGTTTTATTTTCCTTAATCTAATACCTCCAGTATTTTTATACGAATATTATAAACTTCAATTCTCAATACTCCGTCTGAACCCAACCAAGTTCCAATCAAATATATAACTTGAGGAGTTTACTTCTCCCATATGCAAAAGTGAAGGAAACTCCCTCCAATTTTCTGCAGCTTTTTCCCATTGTTAAAATTTATCTAAGGCCTTGTTAATATTTTTAAAAATTGACAATGCCACTTGTATATGCCAATAAACAGAGAACAATAACGGTTCTAATGAATTATTACAAAGTTTACAATTTATTCATGCACGAGGGAAAGAAGGGCTGAATCAGATCATCCTGGAGGCTAGGTGATGCTAAAGCTTTTCCAGATAGACATCAGTTTTCTCATTCCTCTACTTTTTCTTTTTGCCTTTGGGATTATTTTGTCTCAACACTCTTTCACGAGCTGTTCAGTCTCATCATCCACACACCTATTCATTATCCTCGACCCCAATTTTAATTTTGGCTTAATCACCTATGCCCCTTCTTTGTCCTCTACCATCAGGTGTTCATTTCTCGTCATCAACCTTTCTCCTAATGCTTTTAGCCCTACACCAGTATCTCAGTCCCACTTTTTATCTTTCTGGTCTTACAACTTTAGAAGTGAGCCATATGTATGATAAGAGAAAACATTTTCAAAATACGAAGAGAATTTTATTCGGTAGAGATTATAGACCATGCAGATCTTTGGAAGAGCAATATAATCGTCTTGGAGAAATATATTTATTGCAAGAGAACGCCTGGAGATGGCCTCCCAACCTCACGATCTCTTTTGTTAACGACTCATCAGTTTCCTACCCGCCGACATGATTCAAGGACAGTGAAAAAATCGGTCTAGATCCAAGGATTGTGGCTGTTCAGAGTCAGCAGGCGCACGTGGATCTACATTTCTTTTCCTGAAGCAGACTGTCCATGAACCAAACCTCATCTGGAGGCTATCTAGCATATTGGAAAATCATAACGCTCTTCCCGAAAGATATACACAGGATAGGGACATCACACCAACGTCCATATATATACATATACTCAAACTTCAAATTGAAATTTCTGAAGATGTTTTTAACTCACTATTTGTATATCATAAAATAATAGAAAATAATTCATAGAAATAATCGATCATTAATCAAACCGCATGGCTTGTATGTATAGTTTTAGAGGACATTTCTAAAAATTTAAACATTTCAATTAAAAGATTTAATTTGCATGAAAATAATTAGTTAAAGAAATTCAAAGATATCGCTAACGAGGGAGCCTAAAAAGGCTTAGAGGAATACTAAGACAATAAACCAAGAAAATCCCTCGGGTTTTAGCCTTACAGAAATATGGCTGAGAGCAGTTAGCCTATGTGTCGGGAATTACAGATTCCTTTCTGATCTCGGGATTAAACAGCTACTATTGAACTGCTTTCTTAAGATTCAAATTATTTCACTCTGTTTAAATTCTAAAAGAGGCTTCTTATACTGAACTGTCGTATTTATTTTATCTTCGATAATGAATTAATATCATTTGATAAATTAAACTTTGACTACTCACTAAATTAATCATGAATTAAAATCACCTAATTAATAACAAAAGTTAAACATTTTATAAAAGAATTTTGGAAACGTTTCTTAATTTTAAAGCCGACAAAGTTACAGAATTTTCCCTCGGGGTGCTATTGGGAAAATCTGTATTTCTAATTAAAAAGTTCACTTAGAAGAAGGGGAGAGCCTTATAAATATTTTAATCCAGTTGAAAAAGGTCTAAGCTATTCAGATTTGAATGAAACCCCTCTTACCGCCGCTTTCTTTATTCATCTCCGTAAACAACTTTGGAATAAAATAAAAATAATTATTTTTATATAAAATAATAAACCTGTCATTTGATTCGTTCGCGAATTTTTCATTGGAACGATTTAGATTTAATTTGTATTCATTTATAGGCTCCGCTTCTCAAATTCGAAAGGTCACTGCGTGGAAAATCAGAAAACATTTTTTCTTTACTTTAGAAATGATTCATTTTCAACCATTAACAGAGCAAATATTATTACGCCCAGACTTTTAGACTTCTAAAATTCGGTAGAACCAACACAAAAAAATTTAGATTCTAAGGCAATATCGTTTTGGGATACTACAATGACAACATGAGTGTCATTGCAACTGTAGATACGGATATAACAATAATTAGATGACATAAATGTTCCCATCTGAATAAGGATTAATACCCATTGTGAGGCCTTTTATATCAAGAATATGTGAATACAATAATCAAAAAGTCTGCAAGCAACGATTATTATTAAACATAATCTATCAAGGAATAAAAATATAACGAAAGCTGACTAATAGAAAAGAATAAAAATCAAAAAAATATACCAATTAAAACGAAGTGTACTTGGAGTCTTCCTCCAATTTATCTGTGCTCTGCCAAACAATATATTTCTTTTTATAATTTTAAGACAATTTGAAGATTCTACCCAATACGAAAAATAGACCACGGTGCAAAACGAAGCAGTTGTATTCCTCCTACTGGATATTTTACGTATTTTTTCAATAAAAATATATTTTAAAAACCTATAACACTACAACCAATGGAGCATCTTGGGTTCGGTACATGACAGAAACTGTACTGTTTTACGCCGACGGTTCTTTGACTTGCTACCTATTCCATGTCAACTCCTCAATTGTATGTTATGCGTGTTTGAGAATTAACACTCTAATATGTAGAGCTATATATCTTAAAGTACCACGTGCTCTAATTCTTAAACTAAGGCCCTGTTTACAACGCTCTTTGCTGCATTCTTTTCTATGAAAGTTCAAATAATGAAGTAAAAATACTTTTTTGTCAGTTCTTGCAATTCTAGACTCTACAAACGTTATTAATCTTTCAAAACTTAAACTTAAGTAAAGAAAAATACCTGTTGAAACCAAAAAATAACTCTCAGACAGGGTTGACAATGGTGTGCAAACAGTACAATCAGCTGGAGTGAGGAGTCAACAACCTCCTGTTCATGAAAATATTCCCCCCTTAACTTGTGCTCCTGCTATTTTATTCATAAGGGCTGCCTTATTCCCCTATATTGAAAGAAAATTATTTTTCCTGATCAAAATTCGCAATAGGTATATTGTTGGCATATTTTTGTATAATAAAATATGTATGAGCGTTTGTTGAACAGTGAAATAAGTAGAGATGATAATATATATAGTATCGATAGTTTTCGGGAAAAAATATAACCGAAAAAATATAAATATAACCCTTTGTTCAAAATAAAATCGTATAAACTGAAAGATCCAGAAGTTGCTGAGAGCTGCCAAAAAGCAATAGAAGAAGCTCTTAAACATAATCAGTGGGATAGCCAGCAGGTGGAAGAATGTTGGGCAGCATTCAAGAACAAATCATGGAAAATCAGGATCGGCAATAGAACCAAAAGGACTGCCTGGTGGACCGGGGATTTGAAGGAAGAAATAAAAAAGAAAAAGCTCAGATGGAAGCAGTATCTTAACACCAGTACCGATGCAGACTACCATCTCTATAAGGAGCAAAGAAGGAAGGCTAAAGATGTCGTTGTAGCTGCAATAAGGATGGCCTGGGAGGAATTCGGAAACAAGATGGAAGAAAATTTCCGAGAAAACCAACAACTGTTCTACAGGGCTATTCGGGTTATGCGTAAGGAGAGCGAAACAGGAATAAAGCATATGAAGGATAAAGTAAGGAACATTCTCAGGAACCCAAAAGGAATAATGAACAGATGGGCCGAGTACTTCTGGGAGCTACTAGAAATGGATATTATAAAGGAAGATATTATAAAGGCCTTTCAGAGAGAAAAAGATCAATCTGGGACTCCAGAAAGGAATCCTAAGTCTTTTAAAAATACAGGGAAATGTTGTGAGGACATGTAATGAGGCATCACAGGAATTTGTAACAACCCAGGGGATCAAGCAAGGATATTGCCTAAGCCCATTACTTTTTATTTTGAAACTGGACACGGCCCTGAAAAGAGCTAAATCAAAAATGAAACCGTACCATCTGGGGTATAGAAACCTCAGGCCAACCCACCCACCTTAGTATCCTCGCATTTGCCGATGAGATAATTGTTTCTGCAAACAATTGCAGGAACCTCCAGTTCGTCCTACAAGAAGAGTTGGGCGTGATAATTATGATAATAAATACAGGGGTAACCAAAATCATGAGAATAAGAAGAAAAAGCGAGCATGGGGACAGAGTCGTAAGACTAAACAACATGAGGTTAGAGCAAGTAAGGGATTTTAAATATCTCGGTGCACACCTTAACGAACACGGCTGGATAGATGGCGAAATAAATGTATCGAATAAAAGCTGCCATCAGGTGTTTTAATTCCCTCAAGAAAGCATTCATCGGGAAAATAGAAGTGTCAAAAAAAGTAGTTTATAAAAACACTTTCCTACCGATTCTAACCTATTTAAGTGAATCTTGGACTCTAACGAAAAAGCACAAAAGTCAACTTCAAGCCATTGAGATGCGATATTGAAGAATGGAAGGGAAGAACAGAACAGACCGAGTGCGAAACGTAACGATACGGTCAAATGTGGGACTTCGGCACCCAGTCGGCTATTATCGAAGAGAATCAGCTGAGATGGTTCGGCTACGTTTCCAGAATGGTGGAAACCAGAGTGGCGAAGGCCGTATATGAGAAAAAGGTGGAGGGTATGAGACCGAAAGGAAGACTAGGGAAGGCACAATCCAGGAGGCCTTTGACAGAAGAGGTTTGGAATGGGAAAGGAGAAGGCGATTGGTACATGAGAGGGATTCATCTACAGAACGGTTCTTCACACCATTGGCGATAGAAGAGGAGAAGATTAAATTAAATTAAATCGATAGTTTTCAAATAAATGAAAATAAATTTTCGATATACAGACCGCATCGATACTTCGACTTTAATTTCCTATACCTCCTCCTTTAAAATACTGTAAAGATAATGGATTTTTTAAAAATAATTTAATTAATGTTAAACTCTAGCCCCTTGTAATATTTTGTTTTTTATTTAACGATAATAAATTAAAATATTCTTTTGATCAGCTATTTATGAAGATATACGTAATTGTCACTGCTAATGATATTAAAAAAACTAAGATTTGTTAGTTTATATCATCCTTTCTTTCAACTAAATGGTAGAGGAGTATACTCAGTGCATATACCGCTGAGCTGCTATGCTGAAGGTAATTGAAAGACCAATTATTTAACCTGCTAATAACCACGGATTGACTCTGTGGGATCCACAGACCATCCTGGGGCTCAACAACTTTAAGAAAGTAGGTACTCTTAATATTGAAAACTAGGTACTCTTAATTGAGGGGAAAATATGGAAAAAGGCGTGATCTTGAACAAACCATTTCATCGCACAGTAACAGTCATCATTGTCCCAGAAACAGTACAGTAACTATTACCTTTCATGGGCTGTAATGTTACAGAAAAAGAATCTTAATTGCTAGGTCATGCTCAGGCATTTAATTGCAAAATCAGCAAGACATGGTCTGTGAGTACATACTGCGCACCTTACATCATTTGACTAAAAATTGGCTATTCATTTTTTGAGCTAAATCACTACCATAAACAATTCAACTGAAACCTGGATTATTATAAGTATAGTATTAATTTTGGAATTTTCTGAATTATTTTTGAGTTGTTCTTTATTAATGTTTTAGATTTAAAGTTTTGGAATTATTTTTCTAAGAAAAGATTTGACATTAGCATCTAATATCTACAAGAGTAGGTGAGCTTACTATGTTATTTTCCTCAGCTAACAGAAAGCGTTAAATATTCCCAATATTGGGGCAAATAGGGACGGGCGTCGATTTTGAAGTCGAGATTGGCGAATTGATAAGATTTAGCCGCGGACCCGAGGGAATGTCCTCAAGCCGCCGATTACGAAATGGGAGTGGATGCTTGAGTAGTTATTGGCTGTCTTAAGTGCTCGATTAAGCTTCAATCCAATCCCGTCGCGTCCTTTCCAAATCTTGATTGATTCCAATAATTAATAGAGGCAGGCTACAAGCTCCGTGTCCGATCTCATTATCTCTTTTAAATTATCTTTATCCTAGGAGGAACTCCCCTGCGGTTCTGTGCCGTATTTAAAGGCAGCTCAGTAATCTGTAACTCATTGAATTTATTTTTAAAACAATGCTAATTACTAAAATATCTAGCCCAGAGTGACATAAAATACATTAACACAAAAGTCAACGTTCTAAAATAGTATACATTTCGAAAACGCTGTTTCAGAGTTCTTCAACACTTACTAAATAAACGCTCCAAGCTATCTATTACAAAAAACTCATATACATGACTATTAAAAGACCCGTTTGGACTTACTGAGTTGAACTTTAGGGCTTCACTAAGCCATAGAATTCCTCTCGTATCCAATCCAAAACAATGCTTATATTCCAAAACAATGTTCCTTATTTTGTTACGAATAAATTCATTCAGAATGATCTCAATATACAGTTTGTTGCTGGTTTAGCCCGAATCCGATTCAATCCTTTCATAACAAATTTTATTCCCACTCAAACCCAATAGTTTCAAACTTAGCTACTTCTTCAATTCCCGATAATCCTCCGAGGCGCCTATGTTGAATCTGCTATTTGAGGACTACCACTGGGAAGTTTCTCTACTCAGCTCTATCCATCCAATTAAGTATCATTCATCCCATTATATTCACTTGTTTCATTGTTACAATTCAGTTATAAATTTCAATAAATACAATTTTTTTAAAACATCTCGAAATGGGGCCTTTTGTGGAAAAAACATTCCAGTTATATTATATAACTGATACATGTTATACATATAAGTAGTAATAGTGATATAGCTGTTATCCATAAACATCCTTTAAAATAATGTGTAATTTATTTAACATTTATCAGTTATAAAATACAATAGGCTTGTCTTTTCGAAAAAAGACACTCAAAATCTCAGAAAATAATTTTTTTCACTTGACCTAAAAATCGAATTTCGCCGCCATTTAAATCCTGCTGGCTCTCCCATTGATCCAACTCTGTCGAAGTATTTTACGGGGCGGAAGATCGCCCCAAAACTAGAATATATCTATACCTCTGGATATCAGGCATTCCGTTTATTTTCATCGCCGCTTTAACGTTCGAAATCCTATTTTTTCTGCTCAATTACCTGTTATTTAAATAACTGACATTTTGTTACTATTAGGCACAATTTTATTTGAGAGTAATAAAAATACGGGATACCGAAAATTTTTAAGATACTTTACCCTTTAACATTACAAAGTTAATGTTACCACAATTTTATAAAAATTATCCGACTTGAAGAGAGATATTTTTACTATAAAACATAAGTACAAACGTCGGATAGAGTCGAATATTCATAAATATTGTATAGACTAGGGGAGTTAGTAGCTTTTCGTAAGCATGTTGTTACTTAGATTACTTATGGCGCTTTGCTTATGTGACTTAAGACAGAGGGAATTGAAATTTGAATAATCAGTACCAGAAGGAAGTTGAAAATGAGAACCACTACCTTAATAAAGTACCTAATGGGAACTATTAAGAGCATTTTCGTAGGAAATGCTCAAAAAGTAACCATTCTTCCATGAAATAGTCAAGATTATCACCTTAAAAAAAATATCTCTCTTAAAAAAAATCAACATCTAAAATGCAAAATTATTAATTTAATCTCTGGAATCTCAAATCAGGAGCCCAGTAATCTTTCTCTGCGATTTTTAGAACTCTATAGGAGCCAGATTTAAGAACAGTATTTTCACAGCCAGTGCTGCCAATGTCTCTTTATATCCAAGTTTCATACCATACACATCGCATTCTTATATTGCTCATAATTTGTAAAATAAAGTTTCTAGAACAGAGAAGATGAAAAAAAAACTGAGAAGAATTTTCAGTTTTATAAAACAAAAATTGTTTTATCATTAGTCTTACTCTACCATTCAAGGTTATCTGAATGGTTTTTCCGTTGAGTACTCCTTTAATACTGCTAACAGGTTCTTCTGCAATGCTTGTTTTCTCAAAAGGATCGAGGAAATCCGCCTTCTAACAAGCCCTTCCTAAGCAGGCCAAGTCAAGTGCCCCAAGCTTCGTATCAATCAATCTTCTTTTTTCTTTTATTACTTTATTATCCATTATTGATAAACTTATGTTTTCTGGATAACTTGGATAAAACGCTTAGAAGTATTAGGTACTTCCATATGAAATGTCCGCTGTTATTTTTAAAATTCAAAGTGGAATATATGGACTTCTGTTTACGATGTTTATGCTTACAGATTGTAATTAGCTGTTAATCTCTACTTTTTTTTTAAGTATTTACAATCATATCAATATTTACTAGATTTGGACGAACATTGTTTAGTACAACATGAAATAAGACCTTGAAAACACTCGATTTTCGTGTTATATTTGTTGATTTTTGTTCAAACTTGGACTATCGGCTGCTCAAGAAACATTAACACTGCTTTCGGAGAAGAGTGTTGTTAAGATGAAACCATTCGCTGTTGATTTGTAAAATTTTCAGCTGGTGACACAGATTAAATCATAAATAAATAATTAATTCATTTCTTCTCAGAGGTGAAACCATCGCATCCACGTCGTACTACATGGGTATTGGCATAATGCTAATAAACAAAAACTTATCAAAAAACAACCTGTATTGGTTAGTCGGAAGGGACCTATACTCTTCAACGACAGCATTAGGCCTCATGTTTCATGACAAACAGTTAACAGTTCCTATCGAGCTAGGTTAAGAAGTCCTCCAAACCCACCTCATTCGCCAGACTTATCTACAACAGATTTCCATCTGATCAGAAATATCGACAACTTTACAAAAATACAATTTTTTTTAAATGATTCTCAAGTCAAAAACACATTTTCAGACTTCATTTCACCTCATAAACCTGTTTTTTTCAGTCCTGGGATTGAAAATTCTATAAAAAGTTGGGAAAAGTACATAGCAAATGTGGGAAAATGTATTGATTTCATGAAGTTGTTTTACTAAATAACCTTTGTTTTGAAAACGGACATTTCATTAGAAACCACCCAATGCATCGAAGACGATTAGGTTTGCCTAAATAATTATTTAAACACTTTTCTACATCCAAGTTTGTTTTTTTGTTGTGTTTTTTTTTAGGCTTGCTGAAGTTTATTATCATCAGAATAATTAAAGAAAGTTATATCTTCATTATTTTTTTATACTGGAGTTTGTTGGCTATTGTGTTTGGGAGAGCTAATTTACTGAAACTTTTACTTTGCTAAATAATGGAAGGGCTTAATCCGTCTGTCATTCGTTAACATTATGATCTGTTCGGGCCACTTTCCATTTCAAACTTTTGATTAATTTACCAACTTCTCCAACCTCGGCCCATTTGGGCAAAGTAGCGCCTCTTTTACAATACACGTTTTCACCCCGCCTTAAACCCTCATGCATCTTCAAAATATCACCCAATGGTCTGAAAAAAATATTTTTCTTGAGAAAAATAACTGAGAAAATATATATGGTTTCATGATAATCCTTGGTATGCTACTCGAATTTGGGTTCATCATAAAAATAAACTCTAAAATAACATGTTGTTCGATCCCATTCCCTGCGTGGATTTAAAGAGATCAGAGTGAAGCTGAAATAAACATAATCAAGTCCACTTCTTCGCACTTGATCTTTCTTTGACCCTCCCATTTTATGGATGATAGCGTAAAATTAAGTTTTTACACATGAATTCCACTATTAGCTTATTAAAATTTGATTGCCAACATACATGAACGGCTTGCACATAATTCTCCTCTAAAGAATTTGTTTATGGTTGATGTTCAATTGATGCTATAAGTATTCAGACGCTACGGTTTTACATACGAGTTAGAGGTATGGATACTTACGGATGCTTCATGTAAACGATTACAAGCATTCCAGATGTGGTCTTATCGGCCTATGCTCAGAGTTTCATAGGTGCACGTATCATGTCAAAAAGTATAAACGAGCATAGTTTAATCAATTGGTGTGGGATGAAAAGTACCATATGATGCAGTTAATCGTTCAGAGCAAGATTAAAGAAAAGAGAGCTCCAGATAGATACCAGTCGTCACTTCTCGTTAAAATGCCTCAGACAATGGACAGGATTAACATCGATAGAGTTTTTTCGTGCAGAGGTCAGTAAAATAAGATTGGCCGTTGAATTTTAGTGCTCTACTAAGCCATCGATTTCCTCTCGTATCCATTCCTTACAATCCAAGACACTTCGTAAAATGCTGTATATTTTCTTGCGATTAGTCATCGTAGTATAATGGCCATGATTTTCTATAGGTTCCTGATTTTTCACGAACCCAATATCAATCCTTTCCCACTCAAACCTACTACTTTCAAATCTAACTACCACTTCTTCGTCATCTGAGGTGGCTCTACAGCCCACCAATGAGCCTTGGACTCCTTGGTGCTCATCTCCATGCTTCCCACTCTTTAACAGATTCATTTATTCTTCTCTTCAATTGTTTGAAGCAATTTCTCCTCGGCTTTCGTTATGACCTAGGCTTCTAAATCGAATAGACGGAGAGACCGAATGAGCTTTTGTAGAGCATTACGGCTACCACTTCAATTTACGATAATCCTGCGAGGCCATTCTCTTCACATGACCGTACCATCTTAGGCGGCGTGCACCGATATTTTCATTTGTAGATATAACCACATTATTGAGTAGTTTCTCATTAAAAAATAAATTGTAAGTATAATAAAGCTGTAATCTAGTGCTATTAAAATTGTTATGTTTGAGAAGAAAGCATAATAATAAAGGTTAAAGAGCGAGGAAGGATTAATAATCTCCTGCTCAACTTTTGAAGTCATGTGAGTTAAGCTTCAAGGGCCGGTTATTTAAGCCTCAAAAATTAATTGTAGTCGTTAGCGGTCAGTTTAAGCTACCCGACGGTTAAGTTGAGAAGGTGGTGGGGGAAAGCTGTTACCAAGGCGGGCTTAGGGACTTTTAAGACTTTGTGAAACTTTGAATTGATGATCACAGGGGGTCTTCTGCTTTGTATCACGTCATTAGAACCAAAGTTTTAACTTGGGCTACGTCCTCGGCTCTCCCTGTAGCCCTTAAAAGTCATTTTAATATCCGATCGAATCATTTTTTATTTTTTTATTCTATTACTTTTTAACTAGTTTTCAAAACTTTTAAATTACAGTACTTAGACTTATTCATGAGAAAACATGAATGAATAAGATTTAAATAGAGAAAAAATATATAATAATACGGGCAAATATGGGCAAACTTTTCTTGTCATGTTCTCTTCTCTAGCTTCCTAAGTTTACGTTAATACATAGAGCAAGACATGAATAGACGTAATAAAGAAGTTACCTTCCTCCAAAATTTAATAAGTGTATGATTTGTTTGCATTTTATTCGTTTAACTTGAACAAAATTGTTAAGGCCTTTAAATTACACGTATTCTAATGTAACCATATCAATACTTACCTCAAATAAACAGAGAAAAATTCACAAGTTGAAATAACTGGAAAACAGGACCGTGCACACTGATGAACAAAGAACGAATGAGTGAAGGCTTACACTAATTCCTTGTATGCAAACATTGAACAGGCAAGTTTGGGTGTAAAGTACGACGCTTTAAGTGGCTTTAAAATTTTAACTATTTCGATTCCAATACACTCAGACATTGTACCTGTCATATGTAGTATTAAAAAATAGTTCATTTTTTCGATTTTTGTCCTCCTAGATTGGCGAAATTTCACACTGTGCGCTGCAACATTCATTCAAAATCAGCGCGTATCGTCAAACGTATTTTACCTGTCAGTATACTTTGCTTTTGTGACTTATAGACGGCTTTACATGAATTTCATCATTAATCAATCCTAAAGAAATTGCTACGGATCGAATATGAAAAATGTGTCTATTGCTCATTCGATATTTTGCTTTTGTATCGACGATATCATCATATTATTGTTGGAGAGTTTAGAAACAAAGACAGAAATATACCAAAATAAGGAAATACAACTTAAAAGAAAACAAGTACATTGTATTATAAAATAAATCCTTTCAAATGCTATTTTCCCTGACGATCAATCCCAAGCCACATTATTCTAAGGAAAAATATGTTAACAAATAAATGACTTAGCACTTGTGTAATATAGATAGTAAGGAAAATATAATAACTATGTTTCCTTTGAAATTATTAATATTGTTTATCGACTGAAAAATTTTACTTATTTTATTTTGAACACTATTTTAATTTTCATTGAAACGTTTCAGAATAATTGGTCACCTATAACATCTATGTGATTTAATTCTTTAGTTCATATAGAAACGTTTAACTTGGAATCCTCATACCAGACTAAAACAACAAGGAACTGCTCGCCGTTTTAGGCTACTTTACAACTTACAGACAAACGCTATAAGCTTCCAATTAATTACAAAAGACTCATATACATGCCTATTATAAGACCTATTTGGAATTAGGGAGTAGAGCTTTGGGGCTCCACTAAGCCATCAACTCTCTCCTATCCAATCCTAACAATCCAAAATCTTCGTAAAGTCTTCAATGCTGCTTACTTTGTTACGAATAAACAATCCCGAATAAACAATGTTACGAATATATATATATATATATATATATATATATATATATATATATATATATATATATAATTTTTAATCCTGTTATGAACCCTATCTGTACATATCAGGGTTAATAAATTATATATATCATAATAATAAGTTCATTAATAGAAAAAAAAATATATATATATATATATATGCATGGCAATAGAAATTCTTTTGATACTAGAAGAACAGGATACACTTTCGATATTCTAGAAATATTTTCCGATACTTCACAGAATGCTGATATCAATTTTTTTAATATGTTATGAACCCTATCTGTACATATCAGGGAGGGTAATTATTGGAAAAAAATAATATATATGTATAACTAAGAAAAATTCTTTCGATACTAGAAGTACGGTGTACTTTTTCGATATTCTCAAAATATCGAATGTACAATACGGTATTTCACAGATGGCTGATATCTATATATGATATTTATATTAATCTTCTAAGTTAAATTTATCATTGGAGAATTACCAGTGGGTAGTTTCTCTACTTGCCTTTATCTCATGTCATTATGTATCATTCATTCTATATACCTGATGTATTATTACTGTTTGTAAAAAAAAATTATCAGTTGTAAATTTCAATAAATAAATTTTAAAAATACTTTCTATAAAATTTATCAAATATCAAATTATTTTTGTAAAGTGACACTTCTAAATATAGGTACGTATCAGCTAATTCTGAAAAACTTCCAAAATGGAAAAATATATGCTATTAAGAAGCGATTCCTTACGGAGAATTTTGATACTTATGAAATGATGCATAAATAAAAAGATAATAAAAATATAATTTTATTTTACTTAATTTTCTAGCTTATTCCAACATGTTCTTTGTAGCCCAAAATAAACCTCTACGATACGGGTCCGAAACTTTAGAAAATATTTGACAAATTTACTGTGTTTGATCTACTCTACCATTATGGCCATCTATTCTTTGATTATTATTATTTGCATCAATTATTTAGTACAACATACATTCTTTTTTTCAATTATTTTTTGGTTTTACAGTATCTCCAGTAGTTGATGCACAGTATATCTTTCATTGTTATTGGAGTCGCGAGGATGATAGAGATACAAACTTTGGAATTATTCTGAGGAAGTTGAATCTAGGACGAGGCCGAATCAGCTTCGTTAGGATAATCGAATTGTTACTTGAATATAAAAACGGTCCTATCTTGGAAAACCGAAAGAAGAACTGACTCTCTTCCATACGGATCTCAAGGATCGGATTTATTTATTTTATTGAAACATTTCTTTATTTTAGGTATTTTTTTATTAGGTATCATACACAAGGGTAAAATCAATAATAAATCGAGAATAAACATAGCTAGATAAATTTAATATTATGAGTAAGAAAGATTAAACTTAAAAAGAAATATAAGATAAGTATCCTCTTATAGGCCAGTCACTAAATTGAACAGAAGAATAGTTATTAAGGCCAAGTATATTTGGAAACGTTTGCAAATGTTCATGACCCCCTAATTAATATCGAACGATACAAATATAGGTCTAATAAAAAGCATATCCTAGCCTAAGAAGCTACCATACCAAACAGATGTTTATGGTGTATGATTATTATATTCACTGTTCCCAGTCTAAGGTTGCCGTGAAGTCAAAGCCATCCACAGTTCCTACCTTTCTAGTCCACTTCAGAGACTCCTCACTCATATCCATCCAGTTCTTCAAGCCATGTCCTTGCTGGAGGGCCTCTTATTTTTACAGGAGCAAAACTCCTTAATTTAACTGTTGACATTTGACAATCGTTTATTATTAGCTGAATTATTTCATTTTTTTTGGTAAAGGAATTTTCGTATTAGCTATCTTTGTAGTTTGAACATTGGGGTCAGTTGTGGTCCACAGCCCGACAGTAGGCCCAAGGAATATTTAAAGGGAGTAAAAAATCTCTGGTTATGCCGTCCTTCAAAAAAGACATAAAATAGGGGGTCCCAAGCCTAAGTCAGGTACTCAATAAAGAGCCTTATCCTTAGTATACCTGGATAGGCAAAATTTAGGACTCCCACGGTAGCTTTGTCAATTAGCTATAGCATCATAAAAGTGGCATTAAATAGGTTTCAACAGTATATATAATAGCTATTTGATTATATCATAATCAGGGGGCGGCCTGTGGTCTAGTGATTAGCACAACCAACTACTAAGCCCAAGGTCGCGGGTTCGTAGCCAGGCAGGTGGCCCTAGGATTTTTTAAAAGGGAGTAAAAAATCCTTGGTTATGCCGTCCTTCGGAAGGGACGTTAAAGGGGGGGGGGGTGAGCCTGTACGATGCCAGGTATTCGTTAAAAATCCCTATCCTAATTAAACCTGGATAGGCAAAATTTAGAGCTCCCAATGTACCATCGTCCGATTAGCCATAGCAACATAAAGTGACGGTAAATAAACAAACAAACATCATAAAAAAATTGTATTAATATATAACTTTTAATTATATGAAAAACAATTATTCGACAAAGGAAATAAATATAACTGAGGCGTTGCCCTACATCCATATGTTTTTCCTGAAGGATAAAAACCACAGACCGCATCGCGACGGGCGGGCCCCAACCAGTTGGGCTCATTCCTTTCTCATTTCTCCTTTACTTCTCTCTCCATCTCTCTCTCTCTCCCTCTCTCCAACCAAGTTGCCAGGTCTGATTTATTGACCAATGGCGAAAAAGTTGTTTGAAACTAAAAAAAAAATTGGATGTTTTTGCGAAGATTCCAACCAAAATTTTTGGTTAAAACATTCACTTAGGTGAAAGTAATAATATTATTAAAGTATTAGTAGCATTATTAATAAAGTAATATAATGTGTAAATACACAAATAGCAGTGTTCAGTTTTGTCGCTGTTTGCGGTAACAATGACATAACCTTTTTATAGCACATTTTCTAAGCCCTTTGTGGTGTGTGAAAAGAGACAAATTAGTAAAATAACAATAATAGTGGTAATAGAGTAATGAAAGTTTTGTGCTAAAATGATATCAGTGTCAATTTTGACATACCGTACTCTTATAACACATCACTTAAGCACTTAAGCACTGACTAACATCTTGGAAAAAAATGCCAAGTATGGTGCTTTAGAGTTAAATGAAAAATTTATTTATTTATTAAATATAGTTACAAAAATTTACAAAGAACTATTATATAATGTCGAAATGGCACCTTGCTTTAACTGAAACTTACTTTTTCATTTTATACCAAACACTTCAGAGCCAACGTTTGTCAGTATGATTTTAATTATATTTTTCAACTATTATAAAAACAATTACAAACTAGTATATTGTTTATTTCTGTTGATACTCCAAGTTATTCAGCAAATAAATTTTCTGATCTGGAGATCTATAACTCCTTAACTTGAATGGACCTCATTTTAAGTCATATATATCTCTACTCAGTTTAAATATATTTTTAAAATGAAAAAGAATTATTTATAGCATCTAAAAAAAACAAGAAAAGACCTCTACTACTAAAATCCATGAAGGGCCTTGGATTCAGTACATGACAGAGACTGTACTGTTCTATGACAGCAGTTGCAGAGACGAAATTTATCCGAGAGCGCTGTTAACCGCCAGGTTTTTCTCCGACTAAGGGTATCCTTTTTATAAAGGCTCGGTAGCCTCCAGGAGAGTGTGATCCCAAGAGTCCATCTATTATATCAGCTTTACTGATAGGAAATATTCAGATATCTAAAGTTAAAGGTTAATAGTAGAATGTGTTTTGAGAGATAAAAAAAGGACAGAAGTTTAAGGGCAGTAGTGTCCCTATCAATAGGTCCTTTGTCTTGAGCTAAGCCCTTAGGCCCATCCACACCCTCTCCTAAAACAGCAACCGGCCACCTAATGCTTGGATTACCTGTTATCTCTTCCATCTCAAGCTCTTCCTACTTCCAGAAGATCTCAACTCGCCTAAAGTTTTAAGCAGTTTTATAGAGTGGAACATTGAATGAAGGTGAGCGATTGAGTGATTAAACTGGGTGTTACAGTTAAACTTACTGTTTAATTTTAAAAAAGAATTAAAATAGCTTCTATATGAGTCTACTTTCATTTCAGAACGTAGAATAAATTAGGCAATAATATAAATCTAAGGTTACCACTGGATATACTTTTTTTTAGAATAGAATAATTTATTGATAAATGCAACTGTAATTATATTACATCAAGTAAATCTGCTATATGAACAAAGGACATGAAAAAAAACACTTGTGGAGAAACTATCCATTGATATCACTCCAATAAAGTTCTATAGTAGAAGATCTCGAGGCCATCTTCTTTTCAGACGCCTCGGAGGGTTATCAGAAATATTATGGGAGGCAAATTGAGAGACTATGGGATTCAAGTGTGTATGGAGCGTTTCATGGAAGGGTAGGTATCTAGTTTGGGCCAAATCAGCAACATATGGGAAATTAAGATCATGATGGATGAGTTTGTTTGTAACATAATAAGGAGCATTGAGGATTTTACGAAGGATTTTGGATTGTAAGGATTGGATACGTCCCAGATCACCAATTTGGTTTCCGAACATCACACTCCACTATCCAGCAATGCCATCGTGTGGTGGACGTTGTCTCATCCGCATTAGAGCGCGGAATGTACTGCGCGGGAGCTTTTCTCGATGTAGAGCAGGCTTTTGATCGAGTCTGGCATCCGGGACTGTTGTACAAACTCCGTAAATTCTTACCTTCTACTTACTTCCTTATTATCAGTTCCTACCTCAGTAATAGAGCCTTTAAAGTAAACCATAATTTTACCTACTCTTCCCTCTTTACCCAGTCTGCCGGAGTTCCTCAAGGTAGTATCATGGGTCCCATCCTATACACGATATATACAGCTGACATCCCAACCCATCCAAGCACTGTCCTCACTACGTACGCTGATGACACATGTGTGTTATCAGTAAATAATGATCCATTTGTTGCATCCCAAACTCTTCAATCCCATATCTCAAACCTTCAAGAATGGTGTCAAAATTGGAGAATTAAAATTAATCCTAACAAATCCCATCAAATTACCTTCACCCTTCGTCGTAAACCTACAAATTCCTGCCCTACTGTATCCTTTACTAATATTCCTCTGAACTCTGTCGAACAGGTACGTTACCTAGGACTCCATCTGGACAAACGTCTCACTTGGAATCCTCATACAAGACTGAAAAGACAAGAAACAGCTCGTCGTTTTCGCTTACTTCAACATTTACTGGACAAACGCTCTAAGCTCCCAATAAATTACAAAAGACTCATTTACATGACAGTTATCAGGCCTATTTGGACATACGGAGTTGAGCTTTGGGGCTCTACTAAACCATCCAATTCATCTCGTATCCAATCCTTGCAATCCAAAATCCTTCGTAAAATCCTCAATGCTCCTTATTATGTCACAAACAAACTCATCCATCATGATCTTAATATCCCATATGTTACTGATTTGGCCCAAACTAGATACCTATCCTTCCATGACAAGCTCCATACACACTTGAATCCACTAGTCTCTCAACTTGCTTCCCATACTATTCCTGATAACCCTCCGAGGCGTCTGAAAAGAAGATGGCCTCGAGACCATCTACTATAGAACTTTTTAGAGTGCTACCGATGGGTAGTTTCTCCACAAGTGCTTTTCAAGTCGTATTATACATATAGCAGATTTACTTATTATAATTGTATTATAGTTGTAAATATCAATAAATTGAATTAAAAAAAAAAAAAAAAAAAAAGGATTGGATACGAGATGAATTGGATGGTTTAGTAGAGCCCCAAAGCTCAACTCCGTATGTCCAAATAGGCCTGATAACTGTTATGTAAATGAGTCTTTTGTAATTAATTGGGAGCTTAGAACGTTTTTCCAGTAAATGTTGAAGTAGGCGAAAACGTCGAGCAGTTTCTTGTCTTTTCATTCTTGTATGAGGAGGATATACTTTTGAAATACTTATTACATTTTAATCAATTTAAGTTATTTTATATCAGCCTTTGTTTATTTTGTATTTCCACTTCCCCTTTCAGATCAATTATCTTTTACTTTGCGTTACTTATAAATGAAATATATAGTATGGGAAAATATCGCAATGGTGAAAAAAGGTCGTAATTAGAGTTTAGAACTTACACGTTATTGTCCACTAGGTTCTAGTAACCAAGTCTCGCCGAATTTCCCGTCTGTGTGTATAATATAATTTTTCGTACCTAAGGTTATTCCTTCAATTTTTTTCGTGACATTCGAATGACTTTATTTTCACAACAATCTATGGACTTTAATGAAACATGCTAAAAAACTTACACCATAATTTTTCTAACATATTGGTACATCAATCAGAAATCTATTGAAAAAAGTGATATACAAAGGAAAATAAATGATCGCGCACTCTATGATTGTGTACTAAATAAAATGACACATAATAAAATTCTCATTGAAAAAATTACCTGTGCACCTTGATTTATTTTTTATACTTTTTTTTATCCTCCACTCACCACCGAATCCCGCCGTTCATTATACATTTCCGATCTTCTATAAGTAATAACCATAGATACGAAAAATTATATTTACATGCACACGGGAAATTCGGCTAGACTTGGTTACTTCAACCTAGTGGACAAAAGCGTGTACGTTGTAAACTCGAATTAACACTTTTTTTCAAAATAGCGATAATATATGGCAAAAGTAATAAATGTTAACAGAATGAACTTCCTTCTATGGTTTGAATTTGCCATACCACAAACACCAACATGAACACATACGTAGGCCATTCTCATAAATGTGAGCACTTTTAAACCAGATTGGTTTTTAAATTTATCTTTTTTTTTTTTTGTGCTATTCATACAAGCCGCAATCGACATATTCCTGACCATTTTTTAAGCATAGATTGATTTAGTTGAATTAAGTTTTGAAACGTTCCCAAACAGATGTAGTTCTATGATGAACATTTCTTCCTCTCATCTTCCTCCAAGCTATCAAATCCCGCCGTTCATTATACATTTCCAATCTTCTTGAATTTAAAACCTGGGTTTACACCCCTATTACCCGTTTCCGGCTCTCAGATCTACATACAATGATTTATCTAACCGCAGCCTCTGGTACGCAGGTCTTTCCTTACTCGGTCCTCACCTAGTGGAAATTCCATTCTTCTTCCGTTTGCCGCTCCAATAATCTTCTGATCTTCAAATCCCGTATATTCCAATCACTTCATATCTGTATGATTCCCAAAAATGAGGAAATAGTAGACTAGTTCTATGATCAAAATGTGTAAATAGACCTGTAAGTACATCGGATTAAAAACAGCTAAAAGTATTTGTTGATAGAAGTTCCTTTTTTTGTTCTTCATAAAATTTCATTAACGAAAAATACACCATTGCAACTCATGAAGAATAATGAATTCAGTAAGTGTTAAAGACTGTAATGTTTCTTGGATAACGGTTCCGCCGGGAAGGTACCGTTACCCACTTTATAAAGGCTGGGTGGCCCCAAGACCTCAGACCCCAAGGGCTACATCGCCGGTAACTCAGTGCTCTACCACTAAGCCACTCCACTCACTAAAATTTATACATATGTTAATATAATTACGTTTGCAATATGAAAATTTACTAAACATTAATTTTCTTTCAAATAAAATTTAAAGAGGGATAAATGAAGCTTTGTTTACAACTTTCACTTACTTAATCTACTCCCCTTATTAATTTTAAATCTACTAAAAACCTTTGATATTTTACTTTTCCAAGTAAAATGCTTTGATAAGTCTTACAGTATGCTAGCTCACCCTTGGCATTTATCCGATCTGAAGTTTATCAGGCTATGAAAAGTGGAAAAAGTGGCGGAGGTGAAGATTTTTGAAGTTTTGACGTTTGGAAGCGAAGAGGAGAAGGTCTGTATGAAAGATAACAAAGTTAGCCAGGATTGGTTCTCGTCAAGCCCGGCATCGATTTCTTATCTAAGTGACAGGGGTGTGACAGGCCCAGCGCTGGCAACTCTCGGGCCGGGATCGCTTTCAATGAGTCTTGTGTGCATTTCACAATAGATACTGTCACTCTGATATCCTCCCTTCCATTCTTGGTAACCATCAACTGATTGAATGGTAAGTAACCTGCCGGATTTGGCTTAGTTGTCGATAGAGGATAGCTATCCTACGGAGTATCTATCCCTTCATGGAGCCCAAAATACCCAGTGATTCGAGGAGGAGTGTTAATGTCATGAGTAACCGAAGATCACACTTCAACTAAAATTCACCTTTAAAATGTAAAACACAAAATTGTTTGTAGTAGTACCTTAAAAAATGTGAAGGAAAAGAAAAACCTGTACCACTATATCGCATGGACAATCTTGGTTGAAGACTTAATAGGGACTGTAATGTTTCTAAGCCAACGGTTGTGCTCACAAGAGGAGGATAGTGAATTAGCCGAGTCCACAATCACCCATCAAGTTTTTTCTGACTGGGCGAGATCCAGAAGAAACTGTAGATCCCTCAGGGTGCATCTGGCTGTAAACAAATTTGAATCTGGCACCCCCAGCACAACAAAACAGCTCTCTACTCACTGAGCCATTCCACAATTATGAAAAAAAAAAACCTGTACCACTATAACCAGTGAAGGGTGTGGGGTCCATACACAGTACATGGTAGAAACTGTACATGGTACACAGTACATGGTAGAAACTGTACTGTTTCTTGGACAACGGTTGTGCAGGGAGGTAATTTGTCCTAGATCACGCTCAGCCCTCAGATTTCCCTCCCCCTTATTTTGGATACCAACTTTATAGAGGCTGGGTGAGCCTCAGGAGGGTCCAAGATACCATAGAATCCATCTAATAGATTGAATAAAGGTCTGCCAACGAGCGGGATTTGAATCTAGAACCTTCGGCATGGCAACTCAGTGCTCTAACAGCACAGTGAGCCACTCTGCTCCCCCTTATAAAGGTATAATCGTTCATATTATACAGTTGATTAAAAACTCGATAAGTTTGTTGCCAAAACGTCTTAAAAACAAACCATACGGTCTTCAGAGTCGTTTATAATAACAACTAAGCATTGATCAATTATAATCAGAAGTTTTTTTTTGTTTTTTTTACACTATAACAGATTTTTTATAATAAAAAAAATTAAGTGAAATTAAATATCGATAAAATCTTGTAAAAAACTATGAAATTGAAAGCATCCTACCCATCTGCCTACTCCTTTTATTATATTTCAGTGATACGGACAACTAGATATACATCTCCATTGTTCTATTCAGATTTCTTAAGAATTTTTTATTTTCTTGAACGTGGTGTATTGGAATAAAAGCGGAGAGTATATAATTAATTCGGGCTGACTTTAAACCATCGTTTAGTAGAATTGAAACATACTCTTGTATTGTACATAACGCATTTTTTTATAATCAAAATTTACAGAACATTAGTTTTAATTTATGAAAAGAAGGAAACTTAATTTTCATTATCTTTCTTATTGACTCAAAACACTTAAGGTACATCAAGTATTATCAAAGATTTTTCTAGTAGTCAGTCATTTCCATGAATTCAGCTAACAGCACCTGCAAAGATAATGTTTATGTTGTTTCTTGTTTATTTATTTAACGTATATTTAAATTACTATGGCTAATTGGACGATGATAAAGTGGGAATCCTAAAGTTTCCTATCCTGAGGTATAATCAGAATAGGGCATCTTTAACGAGAACGTCACACCGCTCAGCTTCAGGACCTCAATTTTACGTCCCTTCTGAAGGACGGCATAATTAAAGATTTTGTACTTCTTTAAGAAAAAAACCTTAACTAGGCCTGCCGGGCTTCGAACCCGTTCGAAGGTTGTTTTGCCTACAACTACACCATATACGATCTCGATGTTATTCCTTTAAGGCATTATATTTACTTGAATTGGATTACAAAGGAATCTCATAACTCCCGCTAGTGACTGGATATTTGTAACGATTACAGTCCCAGTGATTTGTTAATAAATAAAATGATTTGTAATATTCAATGAAATAAATATTTTTATAGGGAGTTATTTAATATAAAATAGCCGTTTCTCAAGCTGTTTCCAAGAAATTATTATTAACAAGAGTTTTAATTAGTATACCAAACGGAATCGGGAGCGTTGAACCACTTCGCGAGCCGACCATATTCACAAAGAGATTTTCGTAAATTACATTTAATTCATTCCATTATTACGATTTAGCAAAAAGAATCTTTATATAAATGAAACAAAATAAACCAGCGTTATTCCTCAATAGCATAAGCAATATAATTTTGTTATAAATTTAATTTATAAATTATAAATAGGTGGGAGCAGGGTAACTCACTGAGGTGCTATGCTGTAGATTCCGGGTTCAAATTGTGGTAGATAAATTATTTAACCTGTTAACGGCCTTTGGAATCTGCCTTCTGGGACTCACCCAGCCTCTATTAATTGGTATTATTACTAGGGTGAAAATCGGGAGATTGAACGCGATCACAGGCAGATCATCTCCCTGAACAACCATTGTCCTAGAAAAAGATACAGTCTCTAACATGTATTGAACCTAAAACCCTTCATGGGTTGTAGTGGTATAGGTTGTTTTTTTATAAGTAGAACTAATATGTATCTATCGATTTCATACAGTACAGGTATCCATTTCTTTTTAGTTATTAAAATTGATTTTTATGATGTTTTAAGAAATGATTATGTATTGAACACATTACGAATCTTCCTCAACCTGATGAAGATTACACCTACCGTTGCAAGACATTTGATTTAGGCGTCGCCTTTAGCAAGCTATGTTATGCCAGGCTATGTTAATTATAATTGCTAGTTGCTTCATTTACAATTCAAATGCACTTATTGCACAGTGGGTCACTTTATATTGCCACCTAAATTTAGATATTTAAATAAATTAAACTAAAACAAATTTCCGAATTTACTGATGGTGATTAATGGGTATAAGTGATTTCCATGAAATTAGCTGGTATTCTAAAATATATTAGCCTTATTAAGTATTATGAATAGTTATTATTCACTGTGGAGGTCAAAATCATGCTATCAAATAATATTAGATATTAATAAATTCCGAAGTTATTCTAAAACCAAACAATATATTTTCACCAGCCATACGAAGATATCTGGAATACTCTTCATAAAGTTTCCATTCTATCCTTCTCAGCATATTCAACCTTGGAAAGCGAAAAGTTTAGTGTTTTTGCATGAATACCGTTTACTATTACTTATAAACCAGAGTATTTTATTGATATGATAATTAAATAGTATTGATTTTGAGTGAAATTTCAACAGAGGACTTAATGTATAAAAGTTTCTAGAAGGTGTCTACGAATTTATACGGGAGGCCCAACCCCCTCAGGAATTTCCTGGATATGTTACGTCTTACGCCATAGGAAGATTTACGTTTATATTTTGTAAGGGCACGTAATTTACATGTAATAAAGTCAAAGCCAAAAATTAATATATTTTTAAACAAATTAAAAATATATTTAATCCCCTCCACAGGCAGAGACTTCCATTATCGTATTAAAAGTAATATATTGAACAAATATATCTAGGTAGATAGATATTTAATAATAAGTAAATATCTATAGCTCTAACAAAAAAATATCAGAGGATTATTCTTTAAAAAATCTTCCCAAATAAATAAATTCAGTGGCCCAAAAAGTTTTAGCTACATGAGTTTTACGACGATTTCTAAACCTCCCTTACCATTTGCTGGGAGGTAAAGGATGTTTATTGTTCAAAGTAAAGTATTTTTAAGAGTAAGAATGTTTTTTGGATTCATATAAAACTTTTAGAAGGATAATGTATGAGATACCGAATGAGGGCTCAAGATTAAGAGGGAGGCCCCGTCTCAGGTGGCTCGACCATGTGGAGGGTGACCTGAAGACGATCGGGATAAACCGCTGGAGGCGGCTTCTGGCGGGCAGAGGCGAATGGCGGAAGAAATTAGCAGAGGCTAAGGTTCTTCAAGGACTGTAGAGCCCATTAATAAATAAATAAAACTTTTAGATAAATAACTCATTTTTCGCGAAGAGGTATGTTTTTTTTTTTAAAATACATCTTCCGTTGATCATGCTAAACCAAACATGGAGCTGTACTTGATAATTACAATAATTGGAAATTATGGCTAACCTATTTTGAATTTAGGAGTTCGAACTTACATACAAACGTCACGTATAAACTTGTCGACACCAAAAAATCTAAAATATTTACGATTAAAATACCTACTTTACTACATACATAGAAGTAATTAACTCTATGACAATACAAAGTGACGGAATTTCGCCGTAAAGAGACAACTCTATTTGAGCCAACCTTCAGATATTATAGAACAAAACAGTTACTGTCACTTGCACTACTACAGGATATGAAAATAATCGAATTTCTTCGAGAAACTTTCCCTTTAATAAAGATATAATTAGAAAAAAGTTAAAAGCCCTTCATCGACTGTCCTTCGTCATCTTTCACAAACGGGAGATGACAGTTCATCGTCAAGCCCAAGACCATCGAACAGGAAATATCGTTTGGAAATAATTTGTCTAATTCAATCATAATCTTCCGCTGATGTCTTCCTGAGAACTTAATTAAGAATATTATGTATATAATTTAGTTATAAGAGAGTGTAAAAATGCTTTTTAAAGAGGCATAAATGTTTTTTTTCAAAAACATATTTTAGTGCAATTATGCATACAAAATTTGCTTCAACATTTTTTTGTCGTTTAATATTAAAGTATGGCTCAAACTTAAACATTTTACACTTTTATCAAAATATTTTAACTTTTAAATTAGTTTTCACAGATTTATTAATAGCTTTTTTCATTAAAGGTGTGCTTTTACAGACAGGGGCGCCCTGTGGTCTAATGGTTAGCGTAACAAACTACTAAGCCCAAGATCACGGGTTCGTAGCCCGGCTGGTGGCCCTCGGATTTTTTAAAGGGAGTGAAAAATCCCTAGCCATGCCGTCCCTCGGAAAGAACGTTAAAGGGAGGTCCCGAGCCTGTACGATGTCAGGTACTCGTTAAAAATCCCTATCCTAATTAAACCTGGATAGGCAAAATTTAGAGCTCCCATGGTAGCATCGTCCGATTAGCCTTAGTAGCAAAACGTGGCGTTAAATGAACAAGCAAAAAGCTTTTACAGACGACTATTGCGAATCATTGTGAGAAACCAACAAATGAAAGACGCTACCAACAGTCTGGAAGGAGGTACATTAACCTGAGCATAAAAATATCATTGTATAGTGAAAATATGCTATTTAAATTTATTCAAAATATTTAATAGTTATTGAAATTCACAATAATGAATTAGGAAGAGTTAACTATAATTTCACAATTAGTCATTCCTAATTTCTTTTAACAATAAAGTCGATCTAAAATAAAATGAAAAATAGGCAATGTAATTCTTTATTTGTTAAACAACAAAACGTTTCTTATTTAGAAAACCAAAAAAACGAACCTACTGAATGAAACCAAAACATTAGACAACAAAATAACCAGAGTGTAACCAGCACCACACCTACTTAATGTTGGCAGTTCATCACCCTCGTTAATAAGTCAAAGAATATTCTCACCATTAGGTTAGTGTAAAGTTGACGACAGTGTTCAAAAATGCAAACAACCATTTTTCCAGACTCTGAGAAAATTATTAATGAATACGTTAAGTTTGAAAATATACTTATTAATTATGATATATCAAAGAACTTTGAAGTGGAGTTTTCTATAGACAAAGCGGTAAAAACTTCAAATCTAGATTGTATGATTTTTTTTTAATGATCTCTTTGACATTCTTCTCTTTTCTAGGTTAAAGGTTCAAGTAGAGATTGGATTGGAATTTTCCGTGCTGGTTGGAATTCTTATGAATCATTTCTTGCCCATGAATCTGCCCTAGGCATACCATCTGATGAATCTGGGAGAAGAAGAAAAGTGAGATTTAATGCTAAATATCTTCAAGATGCCAAAGCTGGTGTCCCTTACCAGTTTGTTTATATTGACCAGTACTTAGAAGTAATGACAATTCCTCTATACCACTCATCTCTATATTAGATATTATTCATATCATTTGATCATTTTATGTTATTTTTTAGATTTTGGGTGTTAGCCAGTATTTTCAATTTATCCTAAACAACTCAAATGGAAACCAGCTTCCAAATGATACAGTATGTGAGGGGTTATTTTCTCCAAATGTGGGTAGTTCCCCCCTTAAAGTTCAAGGTGCCGAGAACTGTGGAAAGGACCATACAATGGTAGAAGATGTAAATGTAGTTTAATTCCACTATTCCATACAGCATATAATTTGTGCTGAATGAGCATTGTAGAACAATGTTTTAGTATTAGCCTAAATATATTTTGAAATAATATTAGTTGTTGTATAGTTTATTTAATTCACCTATGATGTACTGGAGATTGGTAATGGCATATATCATTGCCATGAACTGACAACAATTATTTTGATTGGATTAGAGACCCTCTTCATTGGTTTTCTATTACTGTATGTTTCAGGAAATTATGAGGGTTTCATCAGCCAGCCCCCCTCTTGGTCATTTCCAAACTAATTGTAAACTTTATTCAATTTCAAATTGGAAAAATTCTTGTACATCATGTTACCAATGTAGAAATATTTTCCAGTTGAAAGAATCTCATGATGAGTTACTTGAAAAGGTAAATTATGTCAAATTGTATTTGTTTAGCAAATTTTGTACATATATATGTATATTAAGGCTTTTAATTATTATTATTATACCTACATTATATGTACCAGTACATTTTCCAACCATTCTGGGAAAACAAAGAAAAAAATAGGGTCAATTAGTCCAAGTTTGTAACTGGAACAACTTTGACGAGTTCCACAAAAATAAATTTCATATTTACATTAAGTTGTTTGTATAATGTAATTTTTATGATTCCCTATGCCTATATTTATGCTGATAACAATTGGTATTAGAAATTAGCTACACCAACTGTTTCTAAAAGGTGGACACTGCTTTGAGCAGTGGTTACATTATTATTATAATAAATCTTAAGTTTAAAAATAAAACGGTTTCATTAATGGATTTCTTTTTACTACCACTACAAATCTCCTGTGAAATTTCTAATTGTTATTAATGAAAAAAAGAAATAGGAAATCGCAAGAGATTAGCTAGCTCAAAAATAACATGCTTAGTCTGTGCTAGAAGTATAAAACAATAAAAATATTAAGAGATCACTCCAAAGTTTCCTTCCAGGGTGGCACAAACAAATTTAGGTCTGTAATAATCAATGTTACATTTACATAATTTTACATTAAAATTGCCAACAAGCATATTAATTAATAGGTTCTGACGGAATTCCTGTAAAATTGTTAAAAGTATGCCTTCCCGAAATCCTGCCCGCTCCTCTCTACATTACAATTTTTCCCTACAAAATGCAGTTTTCCCTTCCTCCTGGAAAAAAGCAATAGACCATCCTATTAACAAATCATCTAATCCCACAAACCCGAATGACTTCCATCCTATCTCTATTCCCTCTAACCTTTCCAAACCTCTTGAAAGAATAGTCCAATCCCAAATGTCAAATTTTCTGGAACAATCCAAACTCCTTGATCCACTTCAATCAGGGTTCTGTACTGGCCTCTCCACACAATCTGCTCTCGTGAAAATCACCATGGACTTACATACTGCCATGGACGAAAAAAAAACTATCTGCAATAATTCTTCTCAATAATAATACTTCTCAAAAGCTTTCTACTCGCTTAACCATTCCATCCCTTTTTCTAAATTAAAAGCTCTTTCCTTTTCCAACAGTTCAATACTCTAGCTCCAAGATTTCCTCTCGGATAGGACTCAAGCAATCTCCATCCCAAACCAACCCCTATCCTCTTTCCTTCCGCTGAACAAAGGAGTGGCTCAGTGTTCTAGTATTTCCCCAATCTTTTTTAATTGTTACAATGGTTGGAACAAGTATGAGGCGGAAATTAGAAGAGGACTAACAAAATATTTCAGTATCATTATTTTGATAGATTTTTGATCAAAGTGATCACAATGAACATTAAACCAATTAACAATGAAAATTATTAATCATTAATGACCTTCCTAAATCAATCCACCATTGTTCCCACCACCTATACGCCGACGATTCCCAGATTTATTTCTCCTTTCCTCCCTCTGAGATAATAGCTGCATTTGCTAAAATTTAGGATGACCTGGATAGGATCAGTGCCTGGGCTGACCTGAATAGACTGATGTTAAATGCTGCTAAAACTCAGGCCGTTCTAATTGGTTCCAACACCCTCCTTAAATCCATCAACTCTCTTCCCCAACTAATCTTAAAGAATCACCCTATTACTTTCAGTTCCTCTGTTAAAAATCTCGGCATCGTTTTCGACCCCTTTCAAATCCTTTCCTGCAAACCCCACATTGCCCAAATTTCCCGTCGATCAATAACCTCCATTATTCCACCGTTCCCGGCATCTTTTAATACTACCTATCCATAAGCTCCTCATCACTTATTTCATCATTCCACACTTTGACTATGGCTGTGTAGCTTATGGTGGGCTCTCGGACAAACTTGATGAAAGACTGAGAGTAATTATGAACAGCGCTCTTCGGTTCGTCTTCGACGAGGAAGTCTCATGTGTCCCACCTCTATGATGAGTTGAAGTGGCTCCTTCCTTCTATCCGCAGACTCTATTTCCTAGGTTCTTTCTTATACCAAGCCATCAACTCACAACATCCATCTTATATCTATAATCTCCTACAGTTCAAATCCTCTATCCAATCCCAGGGCACAAGATCCCGCCTTTCCATATTTATTTTATAGGCACAAGGTTACACCTTTCCGACCTTTATTCCCGTTCTCACAGAACCAAAGCTTTTGAGCACTCCTTCCTAGCTCGGTATAACTCTCTTTGGAACTCACTCCCACTTGATATCCGTCATGTGTCTTCTTTATCCACATTCAAATCCAAACTATTCCTACATCTCCTTAATTCCCAAAAAGATGCTCTCTAATCAATAAAATAAATGAGCTATAGTCAACATAATAGATTGAGTAAATACTGTAAATATTCCACACTCATTTTATTTATATTATATTTATATTTTTATTTCTAATAAGTAAACAATTAATATTTGAATGTTTTATGTATGTATATGTGAAAATATTCCACACTCAATATGATAATATTATTCGTATCATTAGATGCTCTTATCTACTTTATTATTTTTTCCATTAGCCGATTTCTTCTTCTTCTTTCGCTACCTCTTTTGTGCCATTCAGCGTAGAGGGGCCTCAATCCATTGGAGCCATTCCTCCCGGTCCCGACAACTCCTCTTCATTTGAGCCAGGGTTTTTCCTCTTTTTCCTCCTATTCTTTGGACATAATCCTCATAGAGGATTTTCGGGCGTCCACAGGGTCTTTTGCCTATCGGGCGGGCTTCCATAACCTTTCTAGGAAGTCATTCTTCGTCCATGCGACAGACAGACGATTTCTATTTATTGTAATTTTTTTTCTATTATTTCTTTTTTCGTCTTATGTAGGTACATATTTTTTTTTTTCTTTCGCTATCAGAGCATATGTTTTAGTTAATATTTAATTGTATTATAATGTATCCGTTTGGCCAGAAATATTTCTATTGATTTTTGTACAATATTGTTATTCTTAAGGGACCTGGCCCCAGAATAAAATTATTTTTCTATTCTATTCTATATATTTATATAGTATAATTTTTCTCTACGAATTTAAACTTGGCATCACGGAGGAGTTCGGAAACATTAATGTTGTTTACGGTGAAGATACAGTGAGTGAAAGAACAATCTTCCGTTTATTTGAAAAATTTCGGTCTGGGGACCTTTCCAACAAAAAACGTGGTAGGCTGAAGACTAAGTTGGACAACTTAGTTGAACAAACAAACCTAAGTTGAAAGAGCTGGTCAAAGCGGGCCCTTCCCAAACCACTCGTGTATTAGGTTCACAACTTGGAGCAAGTACCATGACCAGCCACCTTAAGGAGCTTGGTAAGATAAAAAGCTGAAAATATGGGTACCACATAAATTAACTGAGGCCCAGCAACTCACCCGATTTTTTTTTTTTTTTCACGAGTTGAATATAGAGGTCCTTTCTAACCCACCATATTCTCCGGACCTTTCTCCAACTGATTTTTACTTTTTCCGTTGTTAGGATAATTTTTTAAGAAATAAAAAATTTGACAACGAAAATGCCCTGAAATCGGCCTTCCAAGACTTTGCTTCTTTCTTGACACCTAATTTCTACAGAGAGGGGATAGAAATGCTTGTTTCACATTGGGAGAAGTGTATTGAAAGTGAAAGATCCTATTTTGATTAATAAAAGTATTGTTTAATATTTTTTTCTAATAATTTAAATTTATACCTTCACTGACATTTCATATGTTACAACCCAATAGTTATTACTGCATAATAGGATAAATTTCATCTTTCTTGTTTTTGAATTTCCAATTATTCTTTGCTAATTTTAATTCAATATTCTTATTATTTTTTTAATGAGTTAAAATTTGTTTTAGATTAAGCTTTATCAAGATCACAACTTTTCCTTACGAAACAGAGTCGATCGACTTGAAAAATTGCTGCAGTGGCAAGATAAGGAAAAAGAATTTGATACATGCATGCTTCATTTATCTGAAGTTGTAGATAATGCTATAAAATCTACTGTATGTGGAAAAGGAGAAAATAAAGGAGTTTAGTTCAAAACAGTTATTAATAGGGTGTATAAAAAAAAATGACCGTTTTATCAAATTCCTGAGTTAAAAAGTCTGTAAATATTTTTAATGCTATTTATTATTTACCAACACTTAGTAATCCCTTTAGAGCATTCTCTAAGCTTGTTTACTAACACTTGATTCTTTAAAAAAAGCCTCAGTTTAGTTATTTATTTCAAAGAAGAAACATGACAGTGTCCTGCGAAATTCTCGTAATTTTAAGACATTACTGAAAAAAAAATTCACAGCCGCTGAAGCAACTCATAAAATTATTAAATATGAAGGGAAAGGTGTCCTTGACCAGCACACTACGCGGTGTTGGTTTGAAAAATTTAGCAGTGGAGATACGATGTTGAAGAGGTTCTGAAGGAAGCTGTTGAGTCAAATCCCTCCACAAGTACTCGCGAACTTGTCAGAGTGTGGTGTGTCGAAAAATATTGTTCGTCACCATCTTAGTCTTCTTCGTCTTAATCTTCGTCACATCTTAAAGACACAGCCTGTTAATGGAGAGTTTTGGAGAAAAATGGAGAATCTAGTTTAATCTTTAGTCCCCTTCGAAGAGCTATTTTATTCGCTAAAAACTCATACTCTCCATGGGGAAGGTGAAAATGGCCAGTAGACGGTCATTTCTTTTTATACACCCTATAATTTTATTTTTATTTCATAAGTATTTTTACCATATTTTTCTGAAATATGACGAAAATTCAATAAATATCTTTTAATTAAATGTTAAAGTTAAGCAATACATAAGTAACAGGACAATATGATTAATTTAATATGGATAATTATTTATTACTGACACATCCATTTTTTTTTAATATTCATAAAATTTTTATTTTACTATTGTATTTTGTATATTGAATATCTCTTGTTGTCTGTCAGTATTTAAAGTGTGTAATTTATCTGTTAACTTTCTGATAGGGGTAACTAGAAATTGGTTAGATTTATTATGGACTGTTAAAAATTAATTTTTACAAGGGGTAGGTGCAGATATTGTATCAATGATTTCTCAGAAACTTTTTATAAAATAAAGGCGCATAAACATTAAAACAAAAACTAACAATGTATGCCCAAAATAAGTTGTTTCACGTTTGGGAAAAGCAATTCAGATTAATTTTTAGAGTACTTTAAAACCCGTAATAAGAATTTTTATGTATTATAAAAAACATAAACCTTTTTTCAGATTTTGTTTGTACCTTTTTAAGTATTCATAACTCTTGAGGTTTTTATCCAAATTTAATATTACAGCAATAACTAGAAGCTTCGGTAAGCAGAATTTCTGCTCTCCAAGCAAACCATAACAGTAATGTTTAAATTTTATATTGAGAATAACCTCTTTAATGTTCACCTGATGTCTCCGGTTCTATTTTTTTTTTACTGTGGTTAGATATGTGTCATTTCAGGTAGTTTGCACGGTGTTCACTAGTGATTCCGAAACTATCAACATCTATGCATCTATTCTATAACTTTTGTAACATGAGTTTATATTTAGCTACTAACAAAAAAAATATATTTTCCTTTCTAAGCACTTATTTGCATAAAAAAGAATTATTATTATTGTTAAATACTTTTATTTTGAAGAGAAAAGATATGCCCAGGGCCGGGACAGGAACCCAGGTCTCCCACGTATACGTTGTGGTGCTTAGCCAGAAATTATTACATTCATGTTTCTAATGTTCCCTCCAAGGAGTCTGAAAAGAAGATGGCCTCGAGACCTTCTACTATAGAACTTTATTGGAGTGCTACCGATGGGTAGTTTCTCCACAAGTGTTTTTTGTTTTGATGTCATTTGTTCATATCAGAAAATTTACTTGATGTAATATTATTACAGTTGTAAATATCAATAAATTAACCTAAAAAAAAAAAATGTTTCCAATGTTAGGGAGTGAACATATTTTTTGAAATTTGAAAGTTTATGAAAAAAAAATTAAACTAAAAAAATCTAAATATCTGTAAATATTTTATTTGAAAAGAAAAGATATGAACAGGACCGGGACAGGAACCCAGGTCTCCCACGTATACGTTGTGCTTAGCCACCTCAGCCAGCCTGGTTCGCTTCTCGGTCATAAATATCCTTTCGTTTCACTGATCCCATATCCCCTGTTCTCGCAATTTGTGATGTATACAAGGGGAAGAATGTTCATTGAACATTACTTTTTAATTAGGATCTTGTTGAATTATGTCATTATATATATAATTAATAATAAATTATATTATTATTGTTATTGTGCCACTACAACCCGATAATGATCCTTGCTTGTACCAATCGTCCTGATACATAGGATGTCACTTGAGTCAGTTATTAGTTTATCTATGTATCTCAGCTTAGGCCTACCTTTTTTTTTAAATTTTTTATACATCTTGCATAAAAAATAATTAATTAATAATTAAAATTAACAAAAATAGTTTACTTAATTGGAAGCAACTTTTACCGTTTTCTAATTAACTCATTATATCTGGTTAATTATTTCCTCATCAAGTGAATTTTACTTTTTCTGGAATTACTTCAGTTGTTGATGATGCTAAAATATTAAATAATCCTTGGTGCTTATCATTAGATTTTTATATTTTCTTTAATATTTGTTTTTTCTTTCAGGTTACTCAGAGTTATTTCGATTGGGACTTTACAAGCAAGGAACTCTTTCTGAAAGCCATAATCGGGCAACAAGAGGTTACTATTAGAGATTTAAATAAAGTTATTTGTGAGGTAAGAAAATATACAGTTAGATATTAATTTTATATAAATAATGGAGAAACCTCAGCCCTTTTTATCAATAATCCTTGTCCACATTATCTATTCAAAATGAACTGAAAAAAGTGAATTATATTGGCCTCATACCTTTTAGATTGCTCCCTCAAAATCACTTTGGTATGACCTTTGACTTTTCCTCTGATCTATTTCATAATTGAGTTTGTATGTTTTTTCATTAGAATAGAAAAGTGTGGAAATTCTTGCAGTAAGCTACCTCTCTACTATTTCAATCAGTCAATTTTAATTTAGTAATCACTTACTGGAGTTACCGTTATTAAAATAATTAATTATTATGTTTCAGTTAATAATATATTAGGAGCTATTAACATTTCTCTTACATATTCGTATGGTAGTTAGAGTTAGTATTGCTTATAATTTGAATTAAGGTTTCTTTTAAACTGTATTAAAGAATACAAGAGAGAAGATTTTTAATGGAAGATGAAAGAAAAAAAAAATAGTATGATCCATGGATCAATGTACCCACCACACAAGATCTTATATTTGTTATTAACTTTATAATTTGTTTTAATTAATCAAGCAAGAAAAGAGGGCTAGGAGAAAGGGTAGATCAGAAAGCCATCAGTAAATTACTAAATCTTGCAATCCTTGTAAAAGACACAGTCTGTTAATGGAGAGTCTAGGAGAAAAATGGAGAATCTAGTTCAATCTTTAGTCCCCTTCGAAGAGCTATTTTATTCGCTAGAAACTCATACTCTTAGGTTGTTGTTTTTTTGTACATCCAGCCAGCTACATTAAACTAGTCAAAAAATTACAAGGAAGGTGGGTAATATTTAAAGGAAATATTGCTCAAGCTAATATGAAAAGAGTAAAGCCAATATGTTTCTATCTGGAGTCTGTGTTTACTAATTAAGAGGTAAAATCCTTTTGGAGACTTTAGGGAGAAAGAGTTTATTCAGGTGAGATATTTCCTTCAATTTAGGTAATTACAGATTATGAGACAATTATTAAGCACTCCCCTCTAAAATCATAAATGCTGGTGAATATCGAATTCAACAAAACCTTTATCTGTAATCTAGGTTTTGTTGAATCACTGATAAAGTTCTTTGACTTTGGTGCAGTAGTGGCCATTGTTGGCCATCAATACTAAAAATATGAATGAATCATGATTGTGCCAGAATGTGAGGAAGGTATACTAGAGACCTTTTATAAGTGCCATTCAAATGGACTTTCATAAGTGCCACATTGCAGTGTTCTAGTCTGTAACTAACAAATACTAGCAATGATGACTTATCAGTTAGGCATTCTAAACAATGTTGAACTATTAATATTCTACTGAATTCAGTACTCATATGCTTTATACGTATTTTCATCATACTTCGTATTGCTTTCTGTCATGATTACATCTGAATTGGCAACTGCAGAAAGGCTACTAGTCCAACTGTTGAAACTTTTGTTTTTAAAATTTTTAACTTTTACCCGAGACAGGAAGGACACTTGGCCACAAGACAGCACATTTTTTAAAATGCCTTCAATATTTTGTTTACCGCAGATCAGGTACTGGTCCAGTACATGGTCCCTTTTTTGTTTCTCTTATAAAATTTAGCATAGTCGCCTTTCTACAGTTAGTGTTTATTTCAGCTTTTAACGTATTTTCGTTTTTAAGCTGTAACTATGGCTGTTATAATTAATATTAATTTTTTACTACAGTTGGGGTACATAGACAAACCGAGATTGAGCTATTATCCGTCAACTACATTACAAGATATTGTTAAAACAACAAAAGCTGAAGAAAGAGTTGTCGCAGAAGTTTTTGATATCAACAATAATACTTCTGAAGAGGTTAATAATTTTCTTTATTAATTTCATACTTCTTTAGATTTTACAAGATAAATAATTAATTTATTTTTTTTTTTTAAATAAAAACTACATCGAATTATGCATATTTATTTAATGATTTTACATTTGAGTCAGTGTATTCTGCCAGAAAGCTTTGTATTTCTGTTGGTTGCGTTTAAGGTATTTCTAAGTGATCACTTATGTTGTGTCCCCTTGCCATAATACAGTGAGAGTGTGATCTATTTAAAGATGATAATTTTTATTTACCACTTACAAACTTGGAATTCTTTAATAATGCTTGAATTATTCTTGTTGTATGCTGCTCTTTATTAAGTTATTGGCATGCTCAACAAGTAAATGAAATCCTAACCTAGCGAATACTTTTCCGTTGAAGTTAGACCATAGCATAGTTTTAATAACTACTGCTTTTAATACAGTTTCTCCTGAGTACCTTAAATTCCAGATCAATAATAATTTTGATAAATCTGATAAACATGAATTTCATAGTTGTTTACATAGAAGTTAGTTAAGTGAGTTCCGGAGCTGGTTTTAGCAACCGCTGAGTGTGATGGCGTTTTTACAAATTTACCTATATTTTAAATTGTAAATTTTAGTGATATTTTCATTTGAAACATTAATATTACCTTTATTATAATTTTTACTTACCTTTATTTTTTGTGTTTATTGTTGGAAATCTAATATTTTGTTTTTAGTTATCTCAATTTACCAGTATCTGTTTTTATATGATTTCAGGAATTCTGAATGACTGCGGTTTTCACATTTATAATTCTAAAACTTATTTTTTTAAGAACACAAGAGTATAAATAAGGCCATAATGTTCTGATAAATCTTTTATTAGCCTATATATGTATATAAATATACATTTATATGTGTGTGTGTGTTTATACTATGCATGTATATAATTATATTCATATTAATTGTTAAAATAGTTCGAGTAATAGATGCTGTTGTAAAAATAATAGTTTTGTATGTGCATATGTATATTTTTTAATACTATATTAAAAATTGTTTTCTTGGTTTTATGAAGGTCTCTTTAGAAGGAGAGCAGCAAAGCTGTGCCACTGCGCTATAATTTTTTTTTTTAAGGCGGCTTTAATATATACAGCATTCATTGTACTTATATGTGATGTATTTACATACATTATATGATATATGATAATGTTACACACATTCCATTTAATTAATTATAAAGCCATCAAGTAAGTTAAAAATGGTTCATGGCCTTATAACTTATTATAAAATGGAACTTTTTATATTATATTGTAGACTAACATCATTCTAGAAATTCCTTTTTTAAATGCATCTTAAAAATCAGTAATACAGGAATGTGTATAAATATATATTTATCTAATTAATTTTAGTCATTAGTCTTAAGTATATTTAATATGAATAAATACTATGTTAACTAGCATCTATATATTTTTTTGGATTCTTAATTTATCTCGTGTATACGCATCTACATATTTCCCAAGAGTTATATTGCATTTGTTCTTCATGTAGGTTAAACATATGATGGTTATAATCTGTTTAAAAGTCGCATTTTTGGACTCCTGTTCCTTAGAGTTGACCATAAACTAAAAGTACCTACCTTGAACTGTGTCATAACAACTTTTTCAAATTTTAACCAAAAAAGTAAATAAGCTATAGTTTTCAAACTTTTATTTTCACAACAGGTGTGGATGGTGAATTATTCTTAACAGGTTTGCCTGTTTCTCTCTTCAACAAATCCTGTATAACTGGTTTCTGTACAGCCTTCTTTGTTGGAGATGAAATATTACATGGAGGGGCACATGTAGTTCTATGACCTAGAGCATTTTCTGTAAGCCAATCAGCTTTAATCATATCGGCAGCCTTTTCAGCAATGGCAACTACTGCTGCCATCATATTACCACTTGGAATAATGGGTATTATCGAAGCATCAGCAACTCGTAAACCTTTGACACCGTAAACACGCAACTGTGGATCAACAACTGCAGTTTTATCACAAGGTGTACCCATTTTGGCAGTACCAACGTAATCATGAAATGTGGTGGCTAAATGACTTAATGAGCAGGTCCAATAACCGTCAGTGTTAAATTCTTCATCACAACATCCAGGATAATTAATGCGCTTCATTTCTGCTTCATGTCGACGAAGTGCTACAGTATCTGCCATAAGCGTAACAAATTTGATACCTGACAGCATTTGATCCACATCCGTATCTTCCCTGAGATGACCTGAAAAAATCACAGGTGGATCGAAGGGATCACAGCTTCTAAGTTGCACTAATCCTCTACTTGCTGGTCTTAAAATAATTGGCATTATTATTAATAAATCATAATCCATTAGAAGTTTTATAAACATCTCTCTAACATCGGGTGTCAAATTAAGAGTAGATGCCCACATGTTAAAAGTGGTCATGTCGTGCTGTTTAATAAACAAATGAAACATTTCCAAATCTGGTTCTTCATCATCATGTATACCTACAAGACCCAACACTTCTGATTCATGAATTGTAGCAAAGTGACCAGAGCGTCTTGAAAGATATTCATATGCTGAGTCTAAATTCTGGAAAGGAGAGCTTGACTTCTTTGTTTTATTTAATGTCATAACAGCACCTCCAAAAGTTACATGATCTTGAAGGTTACAGCCCACTCTTAAATCTGATAGGATTGGTATACCTAGTTTGCTCAGATGCTTCGCTGGGCCTATCCCAGATAACATCAGAAGTTTAGCAGTGTTGATTGTTCCGGCCGTTATGATGATTTCTTTTTTTACCATAGCAGTTCTTAGTTTTGTTTCATTCCTCCATTTATATTCCACACCCACTGCTCTCTTACCATTAAATAATATCCTGGTTACATGTGAGTGCTTAGATACAAATAAATTGGGCCTGTCTCGAATCGGCGATAAATAAGCTTTAGCTGTACTCAGCCTTTCTCCGTCTTTTAGTGTAGCATGTGCAGAGAAGAATCCAGTTGCTATGGGTCCATTAGAATCTCTAATGTCTTCATAGGTGAGCTCTTTAGCAGCATCTTTAATGTGATCGATGAGTATCTCTCTGCTTTTGAATTTGTCTATAGATAAATACCCACCTATACCATGATATTGATTGATTTCAGGACAGGCCATTACTTCCTTGTCTCTCATATCTTCAGCTTTTTTGAAGTAATGAAGCAGTTCTTGATAAGACCAACCAGTGTTACCAAGCCTCGCCCATAAATTGAAATCTGAAGAGTGGCCTCTGTGATATTGCATTCGTCCTATGGTACTTGAACCTCCTAAAACCTTACCAGCTGGCCATAGATTCCGTTGTCCAATCATAGCTTGATACATACCTTCTTCTTTTTCTGTTTTGAATTTCCAATCTATACATGATAACTGTTGCGACATGTAAAACATTGGCACATCTGAGGAGATCGGTGGATCCCCTCCAGCCTCTAACAATAAAATGCTCCAAGTCTCTATTTCAGATAATCTATTTGCTAAAACACACCCTGCAGTCCCACCACCAACTATTATAAAATCGAACTGTACACAATTACCACCACAAGATTGTCCCATATATGGTCCAAAGTCATCCGGGAACATGCAAGGTGAAGCAAGAGCACACTGAGATACCATAATTGTGTTGATGAGATTTCTAAATACAACTCCAGCTCTACCTGTGGTATGCCCAGGGCAAGGGTTGGAAATATACCATTGTTGTAAAGAAACCTCTGATGCAATATCAACTAGTGACATTTTTTATAAAGAAATATTAAATAACACAAAAAGAAATAATATGGAACTTAAAGTAATATATATCTGACTACATATGTTATATGATTGGTTACAAAACACATGGCTACTTTATAAACCTATTTATTGGTATAACCTAACTAATTATAAAGATCGGTGTTAGTAGTATTGGATATTTGTTAATCATTTATTAATTAATATTTAATATCTTGCCTTGAAAATAGTTGTTTTCAACAAGTGGTAACTGATATTTCGAAGTATGCATGGGTCAGTCTGATAAAATTAAAATTTAAATAAAGGGATTTCTTTACTATGACAATGTAAGTATGAAGTAAGCAATGTTGGCTACAAGTACATCCTTACTTCCTCAGTTGCTATTGGTAGGGGAGCCTACTCAATCTTAAGGATCTGTCCTCATGTAGGCTCTGCTTTCGTTGTGAACCAAGTTTCTTATCTATTCATTTATTTTATATAATACAAGGTATCAGCTAGTAAAATGACTGGATATGTTGGGGCCAAATTAAAATATTCAATATATGTGATTACATCCTGCATGCCAACAATTTTTAATCTTAAAATTTTAAATTATCTAAATTTCTGTTATACATTTGTCAAATTTAATTGCTAAAACCTAAATAATTGATTGTAAAACATTTTCAAAATGTTTTATACATTACATTAATACTTGCAGCTATGTGAAAAGACTTTATTTGTTTATTCTAGTAAATTTTACATACTGGTGGCAAAAATGTGATTTTGCAAGACATTAGTAATAAGGGTTAAAAGGTGGTTTAGAAACAAATGACCTCAAAAGATTCCTAATAATATATATTTTGATTGGAACATTTGCTGGATCATTAAAGATATATTTTGTATCCAAGAATTTTAGATTGAATTACTCATTGTCACATGTTATGGAGAGTAGCAATGTGACAAATCCAGATTATATTAAAATTACAAAAAAACTTTTTTCTAACAAATATTTTTCAAATTTTAATCTTTTAAGTTTTAATAGTCTGTTGTCAACAAATTAAAAAGTGCAACAAATGTTTAGTTGTTGCTATGTTTATTTTCTTGTTGGTTCAGTGTAAAATAAAAATATTAATATTTTATTAATTAAATTATTATGAATACCATATAATTCAATCAAAAGCTTTCTGATGAGTCCCAAATGTATTTTACCATCAAGAAGTCTGTAGGCTTTATCTTAAGCTGCTTCTATAAAGTTTTGTTGTCAAGCATCTGCAGCCTCTCCAACTTTTGAGATGTACTTCATCCTTGCTGCATGACGGGTTGAACAAGTCTCTAGTACAGGAAAACTCCGCCACGTCCATACTTTGATATCAGGCACAGAGCCCCATAATCGAGCATCTTAGATATACATCCACTGAAGTGTAGGACCATAAATCTCAAAAAATTTTCTTTTAAAAATATAGAGCAACTCTCATCTGCTTTCATTATGAAACAAGTTTGAAACAGGGACAGGTTGAAATAACATCAATTGGCTGAACACCATCTCTTGATTGAAATCATCCTTTGAATTTACAAATAACCATTCAAAATATAAGCCTTAAAGTAATTTAAAATATATAAACAATGGTGGGCTCATAAAGCAGATTTTTCTTTAAAATATAAAAAATGTCTATTTACAAAAAATACAAACAAAAAAAAATAACTTGATAAACAATTCTCAAACATCAACAACATAGTTGGGATGGACAACTAAAATAGGATCTGCTTCTTCTGTGACAACCTTCTGTGGAGTTTCTTCTATAAGAGGAATTATGACACCATCCTATTGAAAAGGAAATAGCATTTCATTTAACAAGCCTTCTCAAAAAGTTTATAAAACAACTTATGAATAATCAGAATGAATAAGAATTTTATAATTTTGTCATAATACTCATAAATATGAAATGACATTAAAATTATAATTACTTAAATACTGAAATTGAAAGCTGCAACGATATTTATTATACAACAAAATGTGTTTAGTTTTTATAAATTCTAATCTTTTTTGTATATAATTCCGGATCAGTTTATTTGTTCACTGCCTCCTAAATTAGTCTATTGTTTTACCACTTCAAAAGTCAGTCATATGTTTATATAATTCTAGATTTGAATTTTACTTTAGTTATCCCGCTTGTCCTACATGCCTTTTCTTGAGATTCTTTCCGAACTGAGAGGACCGGCATTTGACGTAACAGTACGGTGAGCTCACCTACGAGACGTCAATGAAGAGAGGAAGGTCCGACAAGTTTTTGGTAAGCCAATTTTATTTCCTTTATTTATTGCCAAATTGTCCGAGGACGACTTACCGAGCAGTACCGTATCCCAGTTGAATATTTTTGTTCATAAGAAAATTTAATTTAATTTTCCATCTTGTTTGTTATCACAATTTTTCCTATTTTTTTTTCATTTTTCGATCGCATTTCATACAAAATGTATTATGACAATTAATCAGTAAATATGAACTCACATGATGAATAAGTCGGTCTAATACTTTTTCAACCAGTGCTTTCTTCTCAACAAGTTCTTCTTCAGTGTCAATTTTATGACCTATTTGTTCCAAATACCAACTAATGATTTCACTACGACGCATCCCATCCACTGAAACAACAATTTAAAAATACTTACAATTAAAACATAAATATTACATTACATATTTTTAAAATACAAAGATTCCAAGCATATTGTATTTTTTGCAATAAATAACTAAAAATAAATCAATGAATATATAGAAGAAAAAAACCTACTATCATCTTCAGTACTCCTCATATGTGTTATTATCATATTTGACAGACTCCTATACTCTTCAAATGAAAGAGTAAGTTTTTTCTTAGTCGTCACATGAGAGGGTTCACTCGATTCAGCTTCCATGGCTTCAGCTATAAACAAAATATGAACAACTCAACCTTTTTTATAGAATAATAAAAATGAAATTGATAACGAGGTAAATTACATAAATAGAATAGGGAGAATGGAGAAAAACAAAGAAAGAAACATTTCCTCGAAGAAACTTGTAAAGAAACATTGCCTCACATATATATTTTACTGGTTATTACTCTTTTTTAATACTTTGGTAATTAACCCATTTACCATGATGCGTATACGCAACATTAATTTAACAATTTTTTTTTTAGTTTTATAAATTCAAATATTATTCTATTTTGTTATATCAGCTTATTATTTAAGGTTTGTAATTATTAAAAATAATTTTTAATACATTTTGTGTTTTTTTAACCCATTGAAAAATAATAGTACAGTAGGTTATATTTCAACACTAATGAGTGCTAAGATTTAAATGTTAAATTATCAGATTCCTTGTTTAAAACATTGTTTATTTTAATTGTTGGGATGAAATTTTTTTATTCAATTCAAATACTGCTTTTAGAATAGTCGTTTTACTTTAATGTTGCGTTAACGCGTCCCTATGAAGTTTTTACAAAGAAGATAAGACCATGCATTTTCATCTCTCCCACCTGTCTAATGGAGACGTGCTATGTTTCTACTCTTAAATATATTTGATTGATATTTGGGATGCCAGAGTATTTAGGATGATTACTCAAATTATTATTTCTATGCCTTAGTCTTAATTGGATTCTTTTCCAGAGGTCTGTTCTTGTGTTTACCAATTTACTCATCTATTATACCTTCAATACATTATTCATAAATAATATATGATGTATGGGAGTCTGCGGCCCTCACCTTTTCTTATCTCTCTAGTCACCTTAACCATAGACACCCTTCTACCTGTGTGAACTATTTCTCGCAAACCAACATTGTTCAAAACTAACCGGCCCTTCGATGGGTCATTCGAACATCTGTTCGAACGAAGACCCGATAGCCAGATCTATCAATGAACAACCGAGAAGAGGAAGACCAGCTGTGAGCACGGTGTTAGATGAAATGAGAAAGGACAAAATCGGACATTTGATCGTCAGGGATGAGAAAAGGCAAAGGTGTAGTGTGTAAAAGCCAAACTATTTATAGGTGTGAGAGATGTAATGTTAAATTACACTCAGAATGTTTTAAATCATTCCGCGAATAAAAAATGAAAATTGTGATTTTTTTATTGTGAAAATAATGTGCAAATTGTAATGTTTTATTTCTTTGAAGCAGTTTATTATTCAAACGATCGTAATAAAAGTTTTCGTGAAACAGTATTATTGTATCATTTATAAACATATCACCTTACCTATCTCTAAAAAAAAATGAAAATAAAAAAGTATATACATATTATACTCTACTGTTGCGTGAGCGTAACATTTTCTACCGCCATTAAATCAAAACTTTTAACTTATTCTAGCCTTGGCCCTGTTCATGGATTAAGAAAAAATCAAGGAAGTTAGACAACTATTTATTGAAAAGTCAAAGAAATATTTTTACCTCAGCTTTTAATTTTCAAATGTTAGTTTTGCATGAATTCTAGTTATTACAATTTCTTAGACCCTATTTGACAGGAAGAGGTTAAATTTTTTTCCTGTCCAATTATACCAATGATTTCGTTTTTGCATATCATAATTAGCTCTTTTGTTTCTCAAAAAGTGTCATTTACTCTATTTTGATTCCTTTATTAATCTAGAACCATATAAGTGAGTCTTGGATAACAGACTTGAAACCTGGGCTCTAGCTCTATACAAGTAGTAAGTAGAAGTAACCAAGTTATTTTAATCTAATAAATTAATAATTAACATTGGATCAAATTTGTAATTTTACCTTCTTTTGGTTCATTTTCAGCCAATACTTCATTGTCTTCATCCTCTTCAAAATGAATATCAGGCTGTTCCACCCTTATGATAGATTTGTTAAGTAGGTTATATGCTTCTTTGACATGCCGTCCTAAAACCTAGAACATAGAATTCTTTTAATCCTTCAACATGCGATACATTCAGTATTTTATTTAATAAAAATCTCATTAGTATTAAACAATTTTATTTATTGTAAAAATACAATGATGAAGTTATTGTTGATTGAAGGTTTAATTTTTGTTCATTAAAATCAAAAGATTAGAATAAAAATAATGGATTATTTAAGAACTCAAAAACTTCCAATTCACACAGTATGCATGCAGGCTAATAAAAAAGCATTTACAATAAATTTTATTAGACTTGGCCAGACAAAAAAGAGAGCTAATAGTTTTTCTTTTAATTGGGGGAAATGTAGCTTGCTCCCATTTCTATGAATTCTTTCTTATATACATCAAAAACAACACATTTTATTTAATTTTTTTTTTTAAGATTAAGAAGTAAAGAGGAGCCTGCAAAATGTGCACTCTGTGGTGAAGACCATCCTGCTAGCTACAGGGGTTGCATCGTTTATAAAAACCTCTATCGGCAGAGATCGCATAATACTGCACAAAAAAAAAACAGAACAGAAGACAAATGTTGTTCCTGAGCCTGGAAATTTATCACATTTCCCAGAACTGCCTCACACATCTACCAGCCATCAGGACCCCACTACCTCAACGATCGCCGATTTACAGGAAGACATAAAGCCGCCTTCTCAAGCCTACACCAAGACTCTACAGCAGCCGCGACGTCAGACGCCTCAGAAAATTCAATCTAAACCCCAAACCTCTCAATCCAAGCCACAGATCCCCAAGGCACAATCCCAACCTCCACGACATCCCATTCCTCCTCACCACTTACCTCTCCGTGTTAAACTTCCGCCAGAACACCCACTTCCAGTTCCATCACAGCCTTCTCTCATGGTAAACCCCTCATTACATCGACCAACGAGAGTTGATCTACCTCCTCGTCCCCAGTGTCGGGCTCAGCATCCAGCCAACACCCCTACTGACTTTCCATCTCAACCTCCTTATCCATATCCGCTCCAAGAACATAATCCCTCTGACATATATTCCATCCTATCTTCCTTCCTGATAGACCTACAACAAACTATCAAACCGCTGATAACCCTCCTCACTAGATTCCTCACAAAAATTCCATTCAACTTCCCGCGATGAATGTGAAGCCCCTAGCTGTCCTCTTATGGAATGCGAACGGACTAAACAACCGCCGAGACGAACTTGACATATTTCTTCATGACAATCAGATTGACATTGCCCTACTTACTGAAACTCACTTCACTAAACGTTCATATTTTTACATACGCGACTACATCACTTATAGATCTGACCACCCAGACAACAATTCCCACGCCGGTTCTTGCATCCTTATCCATAAATCCATTCCACATTCCCTTATTCCCTCTACTCCAAATGCGGTTATCCAAGCAACCTCTATCATAATATCAACTCGTCCCCTCCATCTTACATTATCAGCTGTATACTGTCCTCCTGGCAATTCTCTATCCTATAACCAACTAGAATCCTTGTTCCAATCCCTCGGATCATGCTTTATTGCTGGAGGAGACTACAACGCTAAACACCAACGATGGGGTTGTCGAACATCCAACCCTCGTGGCAACATCCGGTCTCATGTCTCCACTTCTCGTAGTTATTCAATTCTCTCTCCCTCGAATCCTACCTACTGGCCAACTTCCTTGAAAAAACGCCCTGATATCCTGGATATATTTGTCACATCCCAGATTTCTCCTTCCCATGTATTAATCAAATCCCTGGATAACCTCTCCTCAGACCACAGTCCAGTTCTGCTCTCATTACACTCAACCTTCATTCCTAAGCCCTCCTCTCCTTCATTGATTACAGGACGAATTAACTGGGAGCAACGATTTAATAACGATTTGGAAAGCAAACTAGACTTACGGATTCCACTAAAAACTAAACAAGACATTGACAGCGCAATAGAAATACTAACAGCAACAATAACACAAAGTATAAGAGATAACACTACCATAAACAGAAATAATATCACACAACAGACTAACCTGCCACAGCACCTTCGCATCTTGCTAAGCGAAAAACGCAGAGCAAGATCTAAGTGGCATAGGACTCGTTACCCATCAGATAAAACGTATTACACCCAACTGACTAACAAACTGAAAACGGAGATTAGAAACTTCAAAATCCAAAATTTACTTAGTGTGACTGAAAATCTTACGACTACTAACAAATCACTATGGACGACCGCCAAAAAGGTCCTTAAATTCAAAGATTTTAATCATCCTCTCCTTACTGAAAATCAAACTTGGTCCAGATCTGATGAAGAAAAATCTCACATATACACTCAACACCTCTTCAAAACATTTAATCCACACCCTGATATCCTCAACCCTATTCACATTGAGTGTATTGAAGCAGAACTGGATATCCCACTCCAAATGTCTCTCCCACCTAAGGCTTTTCATCCGTCAGAAATATCCAATATTATTCATAGTTTACCTTCCCGTAAAGCTCCTGCACATGACCTTATTACAGCTCACATCCTAAAATCCCTTCCTCGAAAGGCTATCCTATTCCTCACATACATATATAATTCTGTAATCCGTACTACCTATTTTCCTGATACATGGAAACTATCTATAGTAAAAATGATCCCAAAATCCAAAAAGCCTCCAGAACTCCCATCCTCTTATCGTCCTATCTCCCTCTTACCCATAATGGGCAAGATCCTCGAAAAACTCATTCTAAAACGTATTTATCCCATCCTAGATAGTAACCGCATAATCCCAGACCACCAGTTTGGTTTCCGAACATTCCACTCCACTATCCAGCAATGTCATCGTGTGGTGGATGTTGTCTCCTCTGCATTGGAGCGTAGATACTGCACACTAGCCTTTCTCGATGTAGAACAGGCTTTTGATCGAGTCTGGCACCCAGGTCTCCTTTACAAAATCCGACAATTCCTTCCTCCTACATACTTTTTAATCATTCGCTCCTTTCTAACTGGCAGAACATTTAAAGTAAGTCATAAAGGTTCCTACTCATCCCTCTATTCCCAGTCTGCTGGCATTCCTCAAGGTAGCATCCTCGGTCCTATCCTTTACACAGTATATACAGCTGACATTCCAACCCATCCTAACACCTTCATCTCCACGTATGCTGATGACATATGTGTGTTATCAGTTAACAACGACCCATATATTGCATCCCAATCCCTTCAATTACACCTATCAAGCCTCGAAGAATGGTGTCGGAATTGGAGAATTAAAATCAATCCCAGCAAGTCCCATCAAATTACCTTTACCCTTCGTCGAAAACCCATGACTTCCTGTCCTACTGTATTCTTTAATAGTACTCCACTTATCCCTGTTGAACAGATTCGCTACCTGGGACTCTACTTAGACAAGCGTCTTACTTGGAACCCTCACACAAGATTGAAAAGACAAGAAACAGCTAGACGTTTCCGACTACTTCAACACATACTGGATAAGCGCTCAAAGCTTCAGATCAATTACAAAAGACTTATTTATGTGACTGTTATAAGGCCTATATGGACTTATGGAATTGAACTATGGGGCTCCACCAAACCATCGAATTCCTCTCGTATCCAATCCTTGCAATCCAAAATCCTTCGCAAAATCCTAAACGCTCCTTATTTTGTCACAAATAAAACCATCCATAATGACCTTAACGTTCCATATGTTACCAATTTAGCCCATTCCAGATACCTATCATTCCACAATAAACTTCAAACCCATCCAAACCCACTAGTTTCCATCCTTGCATCCAATTCCATCCCGGACAATCCTCCTAGGCGTCTGAAGAGAAGATGGCCTCGGGACCTTCTATTATAGAACTTTATTAGAGTGCTGCCAGTGGGTAGTATCTCTACATGTCCTATCATGTATTATTTACTCTCATAGCAATTGTACTAGTTGTATGTATTACAGTTGTACAACTCAATAAAATAATCAAAAAAAAAAAAAAAAAAAAGATTAAGAAGTTATTACAATAATTAATTGAGTTATATTACTAATTGTATGGAAAACTTTATTTTAAGGCCGAGGTTAGTAAAATATCTTTATTATCTTTTTATTCTTCCTTTTTACAATGCACATCAAAATCAAAATAATTATACAATTTACAAAAAAAAAAAAAAAAAAAAACTGACATCAAAATAGTACACTAACTAAAAATAAAAATAATTTATCAAGGTCACTTGTGGTCTAGTGGTTAGCGTAACAAACTACTAAACCCAAGATCGCGGGTTCGTAGCCCGGCAGGTGACCCTAGGATTTTTTTAAGGGAGTAAAAAATCCTTAGTTACGCCGTCCTTCGGAAGGGACGTTAAACAGGGGTCCCAAGCCTGTACGATGTCAGGTACTCGTTAAAAATCCCTATCCTAATTAAACCTGGATAGACAAAATTTAGAGCTCCCACTGTAGCATCGTCCGATTAGCCATAGCAGCATAAAGTGACGTTAAATGAACTAACAAAAATAATTTATCTTTTAAAGAACCCACCTACCTATCTTTATTAATTGCTAGTTTAATCTTCTACTGCCGGCTGAATAAATACATATTTTATTTATTTGAAAAGAAAAACATCAAATAGATTAAGAACTATAGAAAACCAAAAAATTGAGAAATTCGGTTCTCAATTATTAAAAACGAAAAAGAAAAAAAAATGGCTGCCCTTTTGTAGATGTAAAGCAACTTTTTGAGCACATTGATAAGTTTATGGGGATTATTCAGTGGGATCCTGCAAATGTTTATTATCATTATTATTAATGTTAATCATGTAAGAAAAAATAGTTAAAGATCAGTAAAAAATAAAGTTAAGAGAACATATACCAGGTCTGCAAGTTTAAAATGTCGTTTTAATTCCAATAGAATGCGCCCTTAGCCTATTGAAGGATTTGCTTATCTCTAAACGCTATTTTGTTTGTTAGTCATTTGTTTACAAAAGTCAGTTGTTTTTAAGTCGTTTACGTGGACGTATCATACCTTTCTTTGGTGTTAAAAATGTCTAATTTTAAGCCAAATAAAGAGCATTTGCGGCATGTCATGATTTTCTTATTCAATCAAAAGAAAAAGGCATCTGAATGTCATCGAATTCTTGTTGAGACTTATGGCGATCTTGCTCCAACCGTCAAGACATGTGAACGTTGGTTTCAAAGTTTCAAACGTGGTGATTTTGATGTTACTGATAAAAAACGAGAAAATCGACCAAAAAAGTTTGAGGACGTCGAATTGCAATCTTTATTAGACGAAGACAATACCCAAACCCAACAAATGATGGCAGAACAGTTGAATGTCACTAGACAAGCCATTTCCGATCGCCTGAGAGCTATGGGAAAAATTCAAAAGGTTGGAAAATGGGTTCCACATGAATTGGACGAACGACAGATGGAAAAACGAAAAATTGTGTGCGAAATGCTGCTTTTACGCCACGAAAGAAAGGGTTTTTTGCATCGAGTTGTAACTGGCGATGAAAAATGGATTTATTTTCAGAATCCCAAACGAATAAAATCATGGGTAACGCCAGGACAACCATCCACATCGAGTGCAAGACCGGATCGTTTTGGGAAGAAGACAATGCTGTGTGTGTGGTGGGATCAGAAGGGAGTAGTCTACTACGAGCTTCTCAAACCCGGCGAAACAGACAATACCGACCGCTACCGACAACAAATGATCAATTTGAGTCACGCATTGATCGAAAAACGCCCAGAATGGGCTCACAGGCACGCCAAAGTCATTCTTCAGCATGATAACGCTCCTGCACATTCAGCCAGATTGACTAAGGAAACGATTTCTTCGCTTGGTTGGGAACTCCTACCTCACCCGCCGTATTCACCTGACCTGGCGCCTTCTGATTATCACCTATTCTCATCGATGGGACACTCATTGGCTGAGCAACACTTTAACAATTTGGAGGATGTAAGAAAATGGCTCGATGAATGGATTTCAAATAAAGATGAAGCATTCTTTTGGAATGGTATCCATAAATTGCCCGAGAGATGGACAAAATGTGTAGAAAGCAAGGGCCAGTACTTTGAATAAAATATATTATACTTTTTTTTTAAAAATTAAATTATATTTTAAGAAATAAACGACATTTTAAACTTGCAGACCTGGTACATCAATAATAATGAAAAACTAAAATCTTTGTTTTGATTGACTTGGTTAAAAATTACAATTTAAAAGAAACTTACTTCATCCAAGCATTCCATCTTTGCCATGGCTTCAGACAATCTGATAAGACTTTCTAACTGTCTCACAGTAATTCGCCAGGTAGATTTTGATCCAGAACTTCCATCTCGTTGCCTCAAAAGAGTGTATCTCTCGACTAAAACTTTTGCTCCTTCCTAAAATAAATAAATGGAAAGACATATATAAAACTTAATCATTCTTAGTTTTTTTAATGAAGCAAGAAGTGCACTCCGACCATAGTTGGTCTATTGTGTGCTTTATGTGATGAAGTTGTTACAGTACTCCCATAATATAGTTTTTGCAATTGTAATTGGTTTTTATTAAGTTTTTATTTATTTAAAAAGATGAAGTAATTTGCTTACTTCACTGATTATTGGCTTGAATTGACGAGCAAAGGTAATATATCTGAGAACTTCTTCTTGGGTGTAAGGACATTCTTCGCTATCATCTACATTGTTGTGTAAAGCAACTAACTTCCGGGCAATGGCATAATCAAGAACCTGAAAATTTAAATAAGAGTTAAATTAGTTTAAAATTGTATTATTGCTAAATGAATGGCTGAGTACATATATATATATATATATATATATATATTATGCGGTTATATAATTAAATGATAGTTTTAGTGGTAATATTACTCAGAAAAGAATGAGAATTACACAAAAACCTTTTGAAGCTTCTTCAAATAGACATGGAATTCAAGAACTATAAATTTCTAACAGACATATTTATAAATCCCTTGATTTCAATTTCTTATCTACCTCAGCAAATCTTAGATAATCAATAAAAAAGTATTTCTTAATCATACTACTCTTTAGAAGCTTTAAACTGAAATTTTGCAGAAACAATTGAAAAATGAGGGCAAGCATTATTATCAAGTTAAAGTCAGTGTATAAAATAAATATTTTATTCACACGCCTTTTAAAGACCAAATAATTAAGTTTTTTAACATCAACCGTCGTCACAAGACCTGTAACCCGTATGAAGAAATGGGGATGCTTTAAGAACTAAATTAAACTTTATACAACCAAGAGAAAAAGATTTCAGAAAAATATTATTTAGGTAAAACTTGATATTGATTTTCTTTAAAATAAAGATATATAATTTTTTCAAACCTATGTTAATATAAATATTAGAAATACATTTAAAGATAGTACATTTCGTGGAAAATAGTATAAAAAATAAATAAATAAAAGGCTCTAATAAACTGCATAAATATGATTTTAAATTACTTGTTTTAAATTATATAACATAATAGTTATATAACATAAAATTACATTATACAACTTTAATCAATCACCAGGGATAAAGATAAGACCTGATCTACTTACCTCATTACATTCATCAATTAAAACAAAAAATAAATCAAATCTTGACATAATAGGTGCAGTAAGGGTAATGTTGTTTTGAAGAGATTTGGTCCTATCATAATGACCCCCAATAGGATTTGCAGCTGCCAAAATTGATGTTCTTGCGTTTAATGTAGCACGTACTCCAGCCTTTAAAAAACAGAACAATATGAAAACACGATAAATGAATGAAATATTATAAAATTAATAATAAATTATGAAATAAAATATTTCTACAGTTCCAGAATAAAGCATTATATAATATTCATAACCCCAAATATTTTGGTTACAACAATTCCAAATGTCTGATTGTGCCTCTATTTGTGTATTTTTTACAGAGACAAAATGTCAGAAACAAATATTCAATAGTGATCTCATTTTTATATAAACAATGATCCTTCTACAATAACAATTTTCCCACTCTGCTTTTAAATCAACGATTAATTTTAATTTATTACCTAGATTTTCAAACCAGAATATATAATAATTTCTTTTCACCAGAACAATTGTTGTATAAACATTTATCAACATATACTTCATAAATATAAGATATTCAAATGAAATCCTGAACCGTATGAAATATTCAAATGTAATATGTGTATATAAAAAGGGAAACAACTTTTGACTATCAGGAAAGGAATACGTATGATAAATAATAAATTTCATTGACTTATACCTTAGCTAAGGAAATGGTCTGTTGTTCCATAGCTTCATGAATAGCAACCTGATCATGGGGGTCCATCTTATCAAATTCATCTATACAACAAATACCATTGTCTGCTAACATAAGAGCCCCAGCTTCAATAACAAAGTCTGGAGATTCTTCATCTCGAACGACAGCCGCAGTCAGACCTGCAGCACTAGATGCTTTTCCTGATGTATAAATAGCTCGAGGTGACAAATCGGCTACCTATGAGAAAGAAATTTATTAATTTAACAATTAGTATGGGTAATGAGACGACAAAAAAGAAATAGTAAGTTTCTGCAAATTACTTTAAATAAAATTTTGATCAATTGCTCTAAATGTTTCATCTTTGGAATCCCGAGAAGCCTTTTCCTGACCCGATTTTAAGAAGAGTTAAAGTGGCCTTCTGATGCAAGAATTTCCACGCATCCTTCCTCTACCAAGTTAACAATTCCCGTCATCCATTATACATTTCCAATATCTTTCTATTCAAAACCACTGTTCACTACCTTAACACCTTTTCTCAGCTTTCAGATCTATATGCAAATCCCCATCGTACCATAGCTTTTAACACCTTCCCTAATCAAACCCTCATCTTTATGGAATTCCACTTCTTTCATATGTTGCTCCAATTTACTTCAAATCTTCAAATCCCTTCTAATCCACCGACAAACATATGCTGTTCCGATTCACTTCAACCTTCAAATCCCTTCTATATAATTACTTTATAAACATCCTATTCTCAAAGAATTGTAAATAAATGTTCTGGTTAATGTAAAAATTTATAGATACGATTGATATGGAGAGACTTTTTTTAAAGTTTCATTTCTAATATATTTAGTACAAAATTGTACTAAAAATATTAGAAATGAAACAGTTAAAATTTGTATTAATGGGCATTTTTCTTTCAATTTATTACTTTTATTAATTTTTCATTTATAGTTGTTGATTTTTTTTTTTTTTTATGTTCACTCTAAGATGCAAAAACCCTATTTCATTTCCTATAATATTATTCTCTAAAAGGAAAAATAATTCCCCCAAAAAATAATTTATTATTGTTACCCATGTTAGGGAAGAAATTTATCATTAAAATGAGAAAAATAAAAGTTTTCATGACATATCAGCCTTTAATTTTAATCATTCACAGAATCAAAGCTCTATAAAAATTAATTAAGTATTAAAATATTAGTTGAAAACAATAGCAGTCAGATGTAGCACATCGTGACAATACCAAAATAATTTATCATACCTGTTTCAATAATTGTGATTTAGCTGTGCTTGGATCTCCAACAATACAACAGTTAATGTCACCTCTTAATGTAGTTCCTTCCATGGTAGTCTTTGGAACACCACCAAACAACATCAATAAAACTCCTGAAAGAACATTCTTATTAAAAATAATCCTAATCTGATCTAAGGATCTATCTAAGAGGATTAATTTAATGAATAGAGGATTAATACACTGTCACAGCTGCTAATTTAAAATTGAATATCTTATAAAACACACTAGAATAATTATTTAAAGAACACATACTTATAGAGAATTTAACAGCAAAATTTTGAATAATCGAAATAAGCTGATAATCATGAATAATTTTTTTTTTTAAGTTGTAGAGGAAAAGAGCCATCAGAAAATCTCATTACTAATGATCTCAAGAATATATTAAATTAAATCCATTCCAGTGGGTTCAGGACTTAATCCTGGTGAAACCACCACTCCATGAACATAATACACAATGATAAGATGAAAAATTAATCAGTATATCCACATTATTAATCAATTATTGAATTAATTGTTGACAACAAACACAAGATAAATTCACTTCAGGATCGAACATTCTAAGAACTATTTCATAGTAAAACTAAAAAAAAACCAAAAAAAAACCGAAGACTTTTCTTTTTCAACAAATATCTATCACATTACCTTTTTTAACTTGGTCACAGCCGTGGATGGATGGAAACAAACTTTTAATAAGGTGTTGATATAAATTTTTATCTTGGTTCATCTCATAAATTTTAGTCCACTCTGCTTCAGTCATATTCTTTCTCATTATTTCAGGGGTCACTTCCTCCATCAACAGTTCTCCACTTCCGCCAAACTACAAATATTTAAAAAATTATAACATCTAACAATAAAATAAAAAGAAACAAATTATAATAATATATAATGATGTAAGTAATCAAGATCCAAAAATAAAAGTAATGTTTAATGAACATTCTCCCCGTGTATACATCACAAATTGCGAGAACACGGAGATATAGGATCAGTGAAACGAAAGGATATGTATGACACAGAAGCGAACCAGGCTGGCTGAGGTGGCTAAGCACCACAACGTATACGTGGGAGACCTGGGTTCCTGTCCCGGTCCTATTCATATCTTTTCTTTTCAAATAAAATATTTACAGATATTTAGATTTTTTAGTTTAATTTTTTTTCATAAACTTTCAAATTTCAAAAAATATGTTCACTCCCTAACATTGGAAACATTTTTTTTTTTAGGTTAATTTATTGATATTTACAACTGTAATAATATTACATCAAGTAAATTTTCTGATATGAACAAATGACATCAAAACAAAAAACACTTGTGGAGAAACTACCCATCGGTAGCATTGCAATAAAGTTCTATAGTAGAAGGTATCGAGGCCATCTTCTTTTCAGGCGCCTTGGAGGGAACATTAGAAACATGAATGTAATAATTACAAATTTCTAGAAAAATGAAATTTTAGTACTTGATGTACTCTATTTTCAAAACTCATTTATTTTATTTTATTTAAATGTTTTGCAAATAGATATATTCCTTCAGAGACAAACAATTTCCATTAGTACACCATAAATTAGGAGAGAAAGGTAACATTCACACACCTTTCTCTGAGATATTGAAATTTTCACATAACAAAGGATATGTATCTTATAAAAAATCATAAATTAATTACCCAAATAAATATTAAATGATTGATTTCTCATAAAAATATAATGAGTATTCTACATTAAAATCAATACAACATCAATACACTTTTTTATTTTGTAAGCCTTCAAAAATAAAAACTAAATAAACAAAAGAACTCACACGAGGGATTGTGGGTGTAACACTACAAGCCAAAAATGCCAATCTATAATGTAAATCTCTTACACCAAGTGCTTTTAAACCTCGAACACCTTCATTATTACTTTCACCTATAATAATTATAATAATTTTATAAGTAAACTATAAATTTCAATCACACTATATCAGAAAGCATTTAAATTAACATAAATAATTTTCATAAACTACACCTTAGGCCCACTTTCATTAAGAGTAATCTGTTTTTGTTCACACTATGCTAATGAAAAGTAGCAATATATAACTGGTAGCTGGTAGTAACTGGAGCATAATTTTTTTTTAATACTTTCACTTTTTGAGAAATAAATTTTTAACTGTTAATAATTTAAAAGGTGATCATTTCAATCTAAAATCTTTTAATTTATTTTATTGATATATGATATATTTTTTAATATTTTATTTGAAAAGAAAAGATATGACCACTACGGAGAAGTAGGAGACCTGGGTTCGAGTCCCGGTCCTGGTCATATCTTTTCTTTTCAAATAAAATATATAAAATCTTATAATTTTCAATGCTATATTTCATTGCATGGATCTGCAGATTATGGCCAGTTTTTAGTTTTTACAGTGAATTTTCTCATGGTCACTGTTATTCTTGGGCTCCTTAATGTTTCAGATTTTTGTCAAACTGGAAAGAACAATAGATAAAACAAAGTTAACTCACCTGGTCTATGATGAGCACCACTTTCTGCTTTAGCCCCGGGAAGGGATAAAGATCCTACATCTGGTACAACTATCAATGTTCCGGTAAAGTCATACCTATCACCCGCTTGAACTAGTTCTACAACTTCACCACGTAAAATAACTTCAACACTGAAATTAAAATATAAAAATACAACTATTCCATAAAAAAAAAAAAAATTAAATTTGTGCTGAATACTTTATATTCAATAGTAAAACATGTAAACTTTGGAATTAAAAAAATTATTACTGCTTTAATTTGTTAATAATTTAAAATCATCATTACTGTCATCTATTTTACTTGACATCAAGGTTGAGGAAGTTGCAGCTAAAGCAATAGTAATTTAAACTATAGTAAGAGCCCAAACTAAGTGAAAAGGATCCATTGGGGGTTTATGTATAAAGACAGAGTAGCAAGCTGAACTCAACATTAGTCATCTAATTAAGTCAATCATAACTGCAATGATGTTGAAGTCCTGAACTCAACTAAAACGAATCTCTTAGGCAAACACAAGTTGGCAGCAATAACCATTTTAAGTTATATCTATTGAAAGAACTTATTTCAACAAATATAAAGTTTACAGTTAAATACAAAGCAGCTAGCATGAATTGCACTACATAGCAGTGTTAAGGCAAATCCTGCTAATGGTGCCACTGTATTATCAGCAGAAGTTGATGGAGATTAAAAACTGTACAATACATGAAAGATCTTAATCATATTAGGGTTTACACCATTACCTTCTCGGAATACAACCTCTCGGGAGTTCAGCCTGTGTTTCTTGAATTCTAATTTTTTGAAAGTCAACAAACTTAGATTTGTCTACATCTAACACAAACCTTCTTCTGTTAGCACACGCTGCATTTCTACAAATAACTGGCTGTGTATACTGCAACAAAGTAATTTAAAAATTAAAAACCATTAGAAATGCTCTAGGAAACTGGATCTCTGTAACTAGAAAACTCCTGATATTAACTAATGTAGCTATATATTGGTCAATTAAAACATTTCCAACACATAATGATAAGAGTTAGAAATAAAATCTCAAAAGAAATATGGATATAATTACTTTAAATTGTTGTAGTACATCTTTAATCACTGTTTGACAGTCTAAACAAGTAAATGTTCCAGAGACCAATTCTGGGTGGACAGGATGAGTTCTTACAACTTGCCCTGAAATACGAATCAATGTACCTATTTTTGATGTAGACAATTCACGAATTTTATGTCTTGTGGGCACTTCAGTAAATCCAATATAGAACTCTTTATTTCCTAATCCTTCCCCATGATCTTTAACAAAATTTCTGACAGCACGGCACAAGTACGGGTCAATTCTGTAAGAAAAATTACAAAATTTTATTATCAAATAGCACAGAAAATGAAAAACTTAAATTCACAAACACAAACAATAAAAACGTACCTATAATATTCTTCAATTATTGCAGTAGCAAGGTTCTGATTGTACTTTTCAATATCTTCAAAATTTACTTCAAGGGTACATCTTTCTAATGACTGTAATTCCTTAGCAGCTTCTAAATATTTCACCTCTCCGTCTTCTCGAAACCTATAACATTGATATTAATTTAATAAAACTAAAATTATTGCCAAAACAATTAATAACGAGAAACAGCACATACTCTTCCAAAAAGTCTTGAAACAATTTCTGACATCGAGCACCAACTTCATCTTTAACTTTATTGATACCTTCACGAGCTTCGGCAATATCCATTATTTAAACTTATTAACAAGCAAATTAATACAAAAATCTAATCGAATTTAACAACACTAAACTGAAATCAACTGGTACACAAATTTAATGATTACAAGTATCGCTGAACTGAAGCGCGGGTTTTTGTCAGAATGTCCAACTGATAGAAAATAAAGAATAATTGATTCATTTTCAGTAAGTACCATTATACTTTCATCAAGCGAAATATTGAATGAACTTTTTGCAATATTTTCCAAATGTATTATTAATAAATTTGACGCAATTATTTATATTATTTTCAGTTCTTCATAATGCTCAATGGAGTAGGGGGGGGTGACTGTTAATGTACAAGATTCATAGTTTTTGGCTTCAAGTTCTTGATATTCATTCATTTACTCCTGTTTTACTTTAAAAATTACTAGTTAACTAGAATAGACGCAACTATCAAAAATTAAAGAGATAAGAACATTATTCATATTGGTTATAAAATATAGTAAATGTGTAGTGGCTCTCAATTTTGAGTTTCGTTCTGAAAAGGGGATCATGGCCAGAAAAGTTTATTGTTTCAGTTTCATTAAATGTTTCATCGATATGAGCACGATGTTTCTTATTTATTAAAACACTAAACAATTTCATTGTTAGGAACAATTTAAGAAACATTCTGCATTGACTTTTCAAAGAATTTTGATAAGTAAAAAAAAAAACATTTTTAGGCCAGGTGCTTAACTGGAATTTCATCCATCATTTACCAAAATGGAATAAAATCTGTACCACTACAGCATATTAGGCCTACTTGGTAGGTCAAAATTTGAAAAGGGAAATGATTAGCCTGAAATCTCTCTCAACCCTCAGGTTTTTACCAAGGGAGGGACCCCACTTTATTGAAGCTGTGCCCTAGGAGAGTCTGCTGATCCTGCAAAGTAGATCTCTGTCTGGATAAATAATTTATCTGCCACAGGGAACGTACAGAGTAACATGCACTGTACTAGTCTGTGTATGCTCCATATTTTGCCAAGTATTATTTGTATAATAATTCATAAGCATAACTTATTTTATTTTTTCCACCATTTCAGCCTAATTTTAGTCATCGTCAGAGCAAAGGGATGTTGAGTCCAGGAGCAAGTAAAACCATTAGTTTTATAGTTGGGTTTAAATGGTGAATTTAATATTTAATAGAGCACATGGTCACATCAAACTTGGCCACTTTGTGAATAGATATCCAGATACCCTTTCAGAAGGTTCATGGAAATGTTTGCCTTCAAGGCCTCCCAAATTTCATTTTGAGGCATGCTACCATCAGATCAGGACCCCAGGAACCCTTTTATCGTATTTCTCAAGATAAAGATCTTATCCTTCTAATATTATAAATGCAAAAGTTTGAATGTTTGTCTCTCTTTCATGCAAAAACTAATGAACGGATTTGGATGAAACTTTACAGTGATATAGGTTATACATCAGAATAACACTCATAGGCTACAGCAAAGGGGGATTAAGGGGGGTGCATGGGGGCACGTGCCCCCCCCCAGACAGTTTTTTAGCTACTGTAGAGAATCCATTATAGTACATAATTAAAGGCAAATCAGGAACTTGGCATCTTGAAATTTGGAGATAGGTTCTTTGTATAATTTAAGAAAGAAATTTGGATAATTCCACCCCCAAGGGTTTCCCTCTTAATATGATAAGGGTTCAGAGATTGTATGGGATCTGTCAGTTTTGAAGTTGAACATCTGAAATTTTGGATGTACGAGTAACTTATACTTAAAAAATTGAATTATTTATTTAAAATGATCTGTCAGGAAACTTTATGAGGCAGACCAAATTCCACACGAGCGAAGCTGCAGGTAAAAGGTAGTCTGTAATATTTTTATCTCATATACTCTACAGATCCACATGAAGTTAGTTTTTAACCAAAATCAGATTATTATATTTAACCCATATTTAATCTTGCAATTGAAAACATGATCTGAAACATTGAATGAAACCAACTGAATTTGATTCACTTTTATCATTTATCAAATTTAAGGTTTTTTGCAATATGCTCTTATATTATTATATTACAATAAGCTCACTTTATCTTTAATGATTATATAAGGAAGGAGAGAAATGGAAAGACATTCATGTTCAATTTTTTTAATATAAACTTTATTTAATAACTTTTCAAGTATAAAAATATCAATAGATAATAAGAAACAATGAAATCAGAAATTTTAGAAACTAATGGAAATAATTGATAACAAATTTGTAAAATTCTATTTAACAATATAAAAATATTGTAATATAACTTGAGATATATCTATAAATATATACTTGGTATATATAATATATTTTGATTTTAAATCTTAATGATATAAAGCATTAACAGCAATTAATATTTTTTTATCATCAAAGTAACATAAAATTGACGAAATTCAAAATTCTTATAAGAATTGATGAAGTAATGAACACATATAACTTTCATTTCTTATTCAGGGACATGATACATCAATTAGATCTCTCAGATTAAATCAATTATAAATGGCAACTTGAACAAAGTAGTAAATCCATATTAATTAGTGATGGAATAAACGAAGGTTTGTGTGTGCCAACACAATATTGTGCTTGTTGCAGGCTTCAATCACCTCAGCATCGTTTGTCGAACCAGAAGGACTACCTATGTAGCTAACACCACTCTGTAAATTAAAATACACTAACGTCATACAGTGTTATAATTTAAACTTAAATTATATAGATTATATAAATTATAAATTAAATTAAATAGATATTTAATATTTAAAGAGAAAGTTGACTTTTTTTTGTTGGATTAGGACATTATCAAATACCCCACACAAAATACTACCTCCCAACCACACTTAAAAATCACAATTCAAGAAATAGGAAGCTAGGAATGTGAAAGAAATTTCTAGATTTTCTTTAGGAATCTACTTCACTTTATGTAAATATCACATTTATTGGTAGTCAAATAAAAAAGCTTTGTATGATATGTATCTCGTTGAAATCAACATAGAATGAAAATAATGGTTTGTTATTTACATATATATGAAGTTAATTTTAAGTAAATACATTCTCTGTTGAAATGAAATGAAAATTTTTCCTTTATTCTGACAGACTCAGTCCCATAAGAAAAAACAAAACAAATGACTGATAAACAGTCAACTTGCTGCTTTGTTAACTACTAGTTAATTATAAACTAAAAGAAAAAATATCTATCAGTTTTGAAGTTAGACATCTGAAATTTTAGATGTACGAGTAACTTATAGTTAAAAAAAAATTGAATGATTTATTTAAAATGATCTGTCACGAAACTTTATGTTTGAGTCCCGGTCCTGGCCATATCTTTTCTTTTCAAATAAAATGTTTTTAAAGAATTATATCATATAAAAATAAAATAAATTATAATAATATTAAAGTCAACTAGATCCAAAATAAAATAATGTTCAATTAACATTCTCCCCGTGTATACATCGCAAATTGCGAGAACACGGAGATGTAGGATCAAGTGAAAAGAGGGGATATGGCTGGCCGTGAAGCGAAGCCAGGATGGCCGAGATGGTTGAGGCGTCACAACGGAAAGGTGAAGGTCCCGGGTCGAGTCCCGGTCCTGGCCATATCTTTTCTTTTCAAATAAAATATTTTAAAAAAAAAGAAAAAAATAATTATATAAATAAATGAACTCTAAATTATATAAGGAATCATAAATAAACTTCATATAACTTTGTGATCTTACCATACGTGCTCTATTTATGTTATCACTGAATGGGAAAAATGCATCTGAAGACAAGCTGACACCACTAAGTTTAGAAAGCCATTCCTGTTTATCTTTTTCAGTCAGAAGAGTTGGTACTTCTTCATATTTAGATTCCCATGATTTTAAATCCATGTCTTTACCTGATAGATCATATTTTATAATTAGAGATGCAAACTGGCACTTAGGTAAACAATTTAAACTTATAATTTTTCAGTAGAAGAATATGAAGTGTGAATTACAAAAATAAATGATTGCACTATTGAAAATCTTCCCTTTCTCACCTTTAATATTTTAACACTTAATACTGCAAAATATACACTGAAGTAAAATATTTTACCTAAAGAACCATTAACGTAGTTATCAATAGCATTCGATATTTCAGCTCTTGTAACTCCTTTTTTAAATTTCATACCAATGACGCGAGGATGTTGTCTCAACCACCTATAAAAGAAAAGAAAATAACAAAACAAGCTTTACAAAAATCAACAATGATTTAATAAAAGTTTTAGCACTTTTAAGCATACTCATTAAGAATCTACAAACTCTTAACTGAGTATACTAAATGATAATTTTTGTTATTGCTTGGTTCAGCAATGATTATATTAATAGTACCACTCAAAGTAAAGTTGTCATAATCAACACATTCCTGGTCATTATTTCTTATAACAATAGTTTTATCATACATGAATAAATACATTAAGGCTATGCACAAAAACAATTTGTTTTACCAGTTATCAGCCTTATCACCAGCCAACCTCGTGCAGTGGATCCTACTCTGCTGACCAGCTCCTATCCCAATAATTTGTCCATCACGTGCGTAAGCTACTGAATTACTTTGAGTATACTTCAGTGCTATTGTTGCTACTATAAGATCACGTACAGCACTTTCAGGAAGCTGAAAAGTAATATTGAATCCTTAAAATTAAATATGCAACTTTCCTTTTTAATTACTTGATTGAAAAACTTCCGAGTTTGGTCAATTAAAACTTTTAAATTGAAAAACATCTTCAATAATCTTTAATTTAAAGAAATGCTGACTATACAACATAATTCAATTAAATGGTTTAATTGATCAAAATTCAAATCAGGATGAATGTAGTTTTAAGCATAAAGAATCTAATAACATTTTTTTTTTGTGGTTCTTTTGAAAAACTAATCTCAACAATTACTATAAAATTTATTTTTAAAAAAAAAGGAAGAATCAATTAATTTTTGTATTCTTTATGAATAATATGATTAATATAAAAAATATCAGAATTATTCCATGATTTAGAACAGATATAAATGCAATTACAATACAAAAATAAACAAAATATGCCCACCTCTTTATTATTTGTCACAACATTTTTAAATAAGTTTTTATCGATCACAGCATCGTTTCTACACTGTTCCAAGGTAAGGCCAAAAAGAGTCTTCCTTTCCATTTTGCTGGGAGTATAATTTGGGTCCATCTGCAATATACAATAATTCCCTCCCTTCTTTTTCTTTAAAAGAGCCAGTGCTGCCTCTGAATATCCAGGAGCAATAATACCATCAGAAACCTGGATAAAAACAATGTAAGTCAATGTTTACTATATCATATCAATTATACAAGATATGTTTGAGAATTAACTTTTATTTAATATTAAATGATTTTTATGAAAAGCTAGATAAATTCATTATATATCATTAATTAATTTATTCATTGAAAAGTATACCTCTCTTGAAATTATTTTAGCAGTGATTTCATCACAAGGTTCAGATAATGCTATAAAGTCCCCAAAAGAAGACATTCTATCTGCTCCACGAGCTCTAGCATAGGCAATAGCAAGAGGTGTCAGTTTATCAAATAGATCTTCAACCATGCATAAGCGAGCCTACATAAAAAACAGACAATTTATTAAAATGAATAAAAAGCATTATAAAATTATTTTAATGTACTTGAGTGTGTAACAAAATCTTTAAAAAATATTAATATTATATATTACTGCAAGTCTTAGGTTTGAACAAAGTTTTTCAGGATAGTCAAACATTTTACCTATCTTTTAAATTAGAAGCAATGAGGTAAAATAAAATTGAAACAGGAATGTTTTACAAAGGAACGCACCAACAAATTTAAATTGGCGATGTTGAAGATCTTAAAGAAAGATCTGTTCAGGCTGATTTCAAAAATTGTAAAACAAGAACACCAGTTGGAAAATTAAGCCAAATATTTAAGAAATGTCTTTTCTTACTAGATTTTCTAAGTTGTTTCAAATCATTAGAAACATTCCTATGAAATATGTTGCATAAGATCTATTAAGAAAAAAAAAGTAACCTGGTCGCGGGTCAGAGGTGTACTAACTGATGCACCAGCTGGGCTAACATGCTTGAAAGATGTTGCGGCTGGCAAACCAAGAGCAGCAGAAAGCTCTTTTACCAACTGCCAACCGTTTAATGCATCACAAAGATTAATGAAACCGGGAGACCCATTAACAACTAAAAACAGAAATAAACGAAAAATTTTATCCAGAGAAGACAAATATACAGTTAAAACTAACATAAGTTACAGTTAATAATTAACAAAAGTAAAAGTATAATTCATACCATCTAATGGAAGTTTAGAAAGAGTAGTAAAAATTTGAGCTGGTTTCTGATGAGGATTCATGCCATACCGCAAAGTCATTTGTGACACATTAGAGGAATATTCCTTACGGAAATAATCACTGATTGCTGAATCATAATCTGCAGTGCAAGTGAAAGCTTTAAGTGCCAATTGTTTTCTGCAAGAAAAAAAATCAAATATTATATTATCTAGAAGTTATAAATTATTTAAAATATTAATAATTTTTACTGAATGAAAATTTAATAAACTAGGTTCCAGAATTACTAAATAATTTAATTGTTGTGTTAACAAGGTAAAATTATAGCTCCAAGAATCAATTCCTACTATTCTCGAGGATAAAATAGCATAAATAGAAATGTTATTTAATACATCCTATCTAGAACATTATTATTCAAAATAACCAACACGTTGCAGTAATCTAAAAATTTGCTTTTAGAATAATATAGGATTATAGGGTAATATCTAGTAAATTAGAATAAATAAAAACAAAAAAAAAATGATGTTTCACTATAATCCCCCACGTTTATTCCACATTTACCACCCAATAGTGGCATTGGTCTATCCCCTACCCAAACTTTTCCTAATTTAATTTAATTTTGCCTACGCACTGAGGTGGGCATTGCACATAATCATTTCAATATTTTTAATTTTAAGAAGAAGAAAATGGACCAGATGGGAGTCAAAAAATTCCTCTTAAGAAGGGAGAACTGTTTATTAATTAAATATAAATATATGCATAAAACTGTTTATTATTATAGTAATAAACAGTTTTTCCTACTTAAGAGAAATTTGTTTACCTCTACCCGGACCATTTTCTTCTTCTGAAAATTGAAAATATTGAATATATATACATATATACATATATATATATATATATATATATATATATATATATATATATATATATATATATATATATATATATATATATATAAGATCAACTATTATTATTCAAGATTTTTAATTTTAAGTTTTAATACAAAGTAGTATAATGTTCTCATCGTAATATTAAAATATCAATAATATTACGATGATGATTAATATTAATCAAAATATTAATAATACTTCTATGTAATCTTTAATCAGCCCATACCTTGTCAGCAAAGATGTGTCTTTGTCCTTAGACGCAGAGATTTCTGAAAGAATACCGTTATAATCAGAGGGATCACAAATGACAGTCACTCGGTCATGATTTTTAGCTGCAGCTCGGAGTAATGTCACCCCACCTGAAAAAGAATTTTAATTGAGTTTGAAATCTAAAAACCATTGTTTAAGTCTGACATTAATGCATTGATCAAAACAGCTGTAATAATACAGGCTCACTTTTTGAACTATAATGCAAAAACTAGCAAAGAATCCTTTAAAGATTGTAAATAACTACAATAAAATTTTATTTTAAATTAATAAAGAAAAAAAACCAGTTGTTTTCTTATGATATTGCGACAAAAAACCTAAAAGGCAGATAACTATAAATATTCATTATTTTATTTATCAGACGTAATTAATATGCTAAGCGTGAATATCATGGGAAGACCAGTGTTTATTATCAATTGATTACAGATAAAAACATTAAAATTTAAGTATAAAGTCTTAATCTTGATTAAAAAAAAAAAAAAAATAGCCAAATGTATATGTAAATTACTTTTAGTAATTTGCCTTAAATTTAGAAAAAAAAAATCTTTATCTTTAAAATTCATAATATATCACAGCATACTTATTTCATACCTATATCGATATTTTCCACTGCTTCAGGAATCGTAACATCCACTTTAGCAATAGTCTTTGTAAATGGATAAAGATTGCACACAACTAATCTAATTAGATCAAATTTCATTTTTTCCATGTCAGCACGATCACTTTCAATATTTCTAGCTAAAATTCCTAAAAAAGGAAATTAATTTAAATAATATTATATATTAATAAATACAAATATATATATTTTGGGTGCACCTAATGGTAACCAACAGGAAAAAAACAAAACAAATTACATATAACTCAAAGTAACTTTGCAATTATATAATATACCTCCATGAATTGCTGGGTGCAGAGTTTTGACTCTTCCGCCAAGAATTTCTGGGGCAGAAGTTAATTCAGATACTTCTGAGACCATGATTCCTGCTGCTCTTAAAGCTGAACTAGTGCCTCCTGATGCAACTAATTTAAATCCCAAACGTGAAAGGGATGTTGCGAATTCTACCAATCCTGTCTTGTCAGAGACACTCAGTAAAGCTGTGAAAACAATATAAATATATATTTATACAATAAAAACACATGTACAAGGACTTATAGATCAATAATAATTAACTGGTAACAATATGTTCCACAAATTAGTTTTTAAAGATAAATTATTCTGTACAATTTGTCTTCAAGATCCTAAAGATTCATTTTTCAATTTTCATTTATCTTCAGGCATAAACACAGATATCAATGCCTACTTGTTATGTAGGAGTTCTACAATATAACATGCAGCAGTTTTTGTTTATTTTTATTTATAACATCCTAAAAGGGGCTTGGCTCTAACTACTCTCAATAAATAAATGGAATATTAATTCATTACTTATTAATCATGATAGCAATATTATATTATAAAACCAATTAAATATACATCAACCCAAATAAGCAACTAAACATGTTTAACCCCCCCGTGCACCACGTGGGGTTTAATAAACACCAGAAAAACAAAAATCTCTTTATATTTTTCAAAGTCATTATCAAAGAATGATTACAGGTCCAGGAAACCCCACGTAGTGCAGGACATAACTTCTATCCAAGTGGTTCACTTGAAAAATGAAAAATAAAGCACAATCAAGATTTTTTTTTTCTTAGGTAAAGGTTCTGACTGTAAATTTCCATTTAAATATATCTTTCCAATATTTAAAACTTAGGTCAGTTCAAAGATCTAAAGCTTTAAAGAAATGCTTTTTTTTTCTTAGGTAAAGGTTCTGACTGTAAATTTCCATTTAAATATATCTTTCCAATATTTAAAACTTTAGATCAATTCAAAGATCTAAAGCTTTAAAGAAATGCAATCTAATTAAGGATATGAAAAACAAAATTATAATTACATTGAAAATAAAGGTGTTAATCAATGAAAATTTTATTGAAATCAAGAAGTTTTGATCAGGTAAAATTCAAAGGGAAATATTGTGGAAAGAGGCAACATAACCAAAGACTAAAAATACAAGGAAAAGGGACTAAACAGTAACTTACAAATACTTGATTATGAGCAAAGTACTTGAAATAATTTAATTTTTAATTCCTTAAATTAAATAAAGAAAGTGTTTATGTCAGAACTACCAGGTCTTTTTCTCAGCTCATTAAAGGTTTTAAGCACCCGATTTCTAAAATATTCCATTGATAATAGAAAATATTCTAACATTGCCAGGCTTCTTAGTAATATAAACTTCATAAATAAATTAAACGATTAACTACTGACTGAATGTCACATTATTTAAGAGATGTTGACTGAAATGTGAAAGATCATTTAAAATTGATCAACTGTTCATCTCACATAAATCGGCCATCATTAAACAGTATTCATCTATAAATAATAAAAATGTTTTGAAGTTTTATTGCCTTGCAAACTAATACATTTCAAGTGGAATTCGTTTTTGAAAGAAATATATTATTTCAGCATTAAAGAATTAAATTTTATAGCCATTACTATGAATCTGAATTAACTATTTAATAGTAGACCAAACAGTTATTTTTTAAAAATCAAATCAAAAACCAAACATTGTAACTTACCAATCAATGGTTCCATTTTTTAAAGGTTCCCCAGAGAAACTCTCAAAACAAGTATCTTTAAAATGTGAAATGAAGGCACAAGGTCTTATCTGCAATAGAAAAGGTTATCAAATGATAAAAGAGTATGTATGTAATAATGAATGACATAATAAATCCTGTTACCTAACAAAAAATAACGTAACATACTAATAGTAGAAAAAACAAAAAAACTACTAATCGGAGCTGATAAATAACATCAAATCACAATGCTATAATTAGAATGGCAATATACTTGGTGAATTTATACCTATGCTTCATTGTAAATGCTCGTTCTTTATGAAATTAATATAGCAATAAATAGAGACAGCTAAATTCCCTATATAAAGTAAATAAACATGAAAAAATGTTCGAATTCGATTTCGTGCAAGATGAATTAATTGCTCATTTCTAGTATATGGTTAACTCCTTTTAATGATAATAATACTAATACTAATTCTCAATATCAAATAAAGAGGAAAATTTTAATTTATCCCACTAAGATTAAAAAATCATTGGCCCAATGTGAAATAAAATATTGGTTAGGTGTCTGGGAGATCCCAAACTATTTTAAATCTTTAAAAGTTTTTACGGGTTGGTTCACTATTTTATGGCCTAAGCATATAAGCCCATTTTAAACTAATAATGGTTGAAAAAATATATCTCCATGACCAAATGATATCTTAAAAAGCATCCATGAAGATAATTCTCTCAGAGATAATACATGTTAGACTAAGACAACATTATATGAGGCAATAAATAAAACAAAAAAAACAAAGCTATTTTATTAATAGACCTCAGATAAAAAACTTATTGAATTTTTTCGGACCTAAATGATCAATTAAGATTGATGTATGCAAACAGGTGTAGGATTTGTATGTGACACAAATCCTAACGTTTCAAATTAAAATAAATATCTACAGATGTATAATTTCTAATAAATAATAGTCTTAGTGCGTGTTCCAATATTTAACTTTAGTACTATTGTACTTGTCTAGTTCACACATTTAAAAATAAATTCAGAAACATGTAATTTAAAAATAATAATCCAGAACTAAAATTCTTGGAAAAATGCATCATTGAAGATAATGAATTGGTACTTCTCTATAAAATTAGTTCATGGCTTATTTATATTTTTTTCTATTTTTTTATAGCTATGAAAATCATTCCCAGATAGTAAAAAACTATTATGTAACAATCTATGCTCCTAAAAACGTATTGTCCTGGGATATAAATGATAAATACAGCTAATTACAGTTAACAGCCAAGCAACCAAACTTCCTTTAAAACTTTTGCATTATGACTGCAGACTTCAATACTTCAAAACGATGAATATACTGATGGCAAAATAAGTATAGAAACTTACAAACTTGATGCTATCACCAATTGACCATATATATTTTAAATAAATGATGGACAAGTCGGCAAACCGGTAACAATTTAGACGCTAGATAATTAACTTGTTGCTTCTACTTCCTGATACAAAGAGGTTTCTTTAAACTATTTTCTTTTAATCAATTAATCTATCATTTAAAAGATTGACGACATTAAGAAGGATGAAATCGATCCATAAACTATATTAAGTTAAAAAATATTGGAATGCGACATATCTTCTTCATGAATGTTAACTTCTTATTATTTTCATTGGAGTAATTAATCTAAAATCAATTGTAGTTTTACCATGTTTTCATATAATGGAATAAAATGTGGTTTGTAAAAATAAAAGAAAACGCTCGGTTCGTCTCTCTCAGAGTGGAGTTGCCACGACCTATGTACATATGTATATACCAGCGCTCCAACTTCCAACTGAGCTGCAAAATCCATCCATGGCGTCTTTGGCTTACGTATTTATCTAGATTTGTGTTATTCTCCCATTCAATACAGATAATCTGATCACTTCTTACCACTCACTCTTGTTCTTCCCATAGGTTGTTGTCCTAACTACTTGATGAAACCTTTTGGTAATCACACATCACGAGCCTGGCGAGAGAATGTTTCCTGCTCTGTGCGTAAAGTTGTGTTAATACCCAAGCTAGCAACACGGATTCTTAAAATCCTCCGATATCAAAGAGTCTGTAAATATCAAAGATTCCACGATTTATCTGTAAAACTTTAATAAATGTTAAAATTTGTTGGCCTAAATGTAAATACATATGACAATGTTTTCAAATCCGGGGGACAAAACCGGTTTCAGGAAATGTATTTCGCACCATAGGCGTAACAAGGGAGGGTTATTGGGGATGTAACCACCCCCCTTGCTTAGAAGAAATTTAAAAAAAATTGTAACAATTTTAAAAAAATTAAAATTTGAAGGATTTTACTTTTTCAAAGTTATTATTGTGGGACTACAGAAGTAAGAGTTAACAATGTCAAAAACACAACAAAGAAAGTGCAAACACAATTATTTAAATTAATAAAAGGTACACTAAAATGACAAACCAAAACGTAATACTGTTTATTCACAATTAATTATAGTATTATAGCGGCGGTAGTGGCATCTAGCGGCAACAATAAGATCGCAAATGTGAGAAGAACAGTTAAGACAATTCTTAGAATCCAGAAGTAAAATCTGGATGGGTCTAGAAAGTTCCCTATGCAATTAAGTATAGTAAGTTGTTGTAACCAATAAATTGGGTTACTTGTATTTAAAAGCTATTTCTTGTTCGCCCTTCCAAAAATAACATTTATGAAAAATTATAATCTATTTATTTAATTTGAAGCTACATGATTATAGTATAATATATATATATACCAATATTACGAGACATCTTTTTTGAAAGGAGAAATATGTTGTTTAATATATGTATGTTGTAGAATAATATGGGGTTACAAAGTTTTTATGGAATCCAAGGAGGGTATGAAAAAAGTATTCATATATTCCGCATAAATCAACTCTAGTTATGCCACTGTTTCGCACAACAAAATGTATTAACTTTTGAGGCAAAACCATATTTAGAGTAGATGTCTAGATAGTCGATATATTTCTACTTAATTAGACCTTTTGCTACAATGGTTCGGCTTCGTTAATGATGTCATTCTTCTTTTATCTTATCAAAACCTGCTCATCGGGCTCATCTTTGCAGCTACCAAAAATTGATATGAGCATTGACGACTTTTGTGAAGGACACACTCGTACTTTTGGTAACTGTTAAGTTGAACCTGTAATATTATCAGTTACAATGCCTACCACCATTATGGTACCAATGCAAAATTCGTTCTTCTTGAAATGCTGCTGGAACTCTGTAAAATTTTGCAACAGCAAGAATTAATGCATTCAAGAAGCTTTAACGAGACCCTTGGGCTCTATTAGGTTAGTGGTAGAGGCCGTCATAAAGAAAGTGGAGGTAGTTGTTTTGATCGCATTCACGTATATCAAAGAAAAAACGTCGTTATAGTATCAGTAAACAACCAGTATCCTCCTTATTTTGGTTATGCTATCTCTAACCAACAGTGCACAGCGAAGAAAATGTACAGGAACAATACCTGATGGTGTAAACATACATCCCTCACAATGATTACTGAAGATATAAATTTAGAATAACCCCAGAAGGCGAATAGTCCAAATAACCAATGGGGCAACGAAAACGAAAACTCTTACAGTATCGCGGTTTTGTGTTTTTTGGGGCTCTAAATAAATAAAATCTCACTAAAATACGTTGGAAAAGAATATATGAATACTTTTTTCAAACCCTCCTTGGACTCCATAAAAACTTTGTACCGAATGAGCAATCAACAAAAATGTCATTGATAGTGATCACACTGATAAATTGACTTTTTATATTTTTAACGATCTTATTTTACTGTTAAGGAAAATCTGTGCCGGAGTGGCCGAAAATGGGGCATGGAGAAGAAGAAAGAATGATGAACTGATGAACTGGAGCTATATGGGGAGCCGGACATGGTGGCTTTGATAAAGAAAGCCAGAATTAGATGAATGGGACACGTGGAGAGAATGTCAGACCACAGAGTAACGAAGAGAATGCTCAATGAGAAACCAGACGGCAAACGAAGCAGAGAACACCCTCGGATCAGATGATTGGATGATGTCGAAGAGGACTTGAAACTACTGGGTGTACAAAACTGTAGGAGGATAGCGCAGGATTGGTCGGCTGTGGTGGTGGAGCCCCGGGTACTTACAGGACCGTAGTGCGAAAATAATAATTTTACTTTAGTTTAATTTAAAAGCTAATGAAGTAAAAGGGTTTAGCCCATTCATCATAAAAACGCCATAGAGGAAAATGTGATGATGTTACGTCAGAAATAAGATCCTGACATTCACTATCAATTTTGTAAAAATTAATTAATATTATATATATATATATATACGTTGGTGTAACTTGGGATTTTGTGGTTTAATATTTACTTTCAAAAATTGCTTTAAATGTTTAAATATTAAATAATATCCGATTAGTGACATTGTGCATCGATTTTTTTCTGTGTATGCATAACATTTAGCCCTCTGAGCTTTAGTTTGAATAAGCATTAATAAACAATAATTTTAATCTGGACATAATATTCGTTGATGTCTCTGCTCAAGGTGCCTATAATAAGTTGTAATGAAAATTCTGTTGTCAATCTTACGTACTTTGTCAATCTTAATGCTTGCGAAGTTTTAATATCGCATATTTTAATGAAGAAATAAAAAATTAAGATCAGAGTTTTATATCGATCTTGATATAATTTGAACTAGATATGATAACAGGTTTTTATCAGCCCACTTCTCAATTCCTAATTTTGAAATTCTATTAGCTTCTCAATTAAACAGTAACTTGTATAAGTTCTCTTATCTGTAAAATATAGATAAATAATAAATAGTTATTTTGATGCAATTGATATTTTCCCTATTTTTCTGAGCAATTAATTTGTTACAACAGTTGTGAAGTGTTCTGAGGTTTAACTTTCAAGGTTATTCACGTAATAGTTCTTTTTTTGTTCTTTTATACCCTTTGATTAGTAAGTATTAGTCAGGTTTTTACAAAATATTTATTTCTTAATTTAATGTCTAGGTATTTGGAAGGTCTTTAATTACTAACTTCTCTTCTTTCTCCAGCAGAACAACAATGAAAGGAAGGGCATTGCATTTTGTTTTTAAAATTGGAGATAGACAAAAGAATGCCTTGTTTTTCAGAGACATACTGGGTATGAAAGTTCTTCGCCATGAGGAATTTAAGGAAGGTTGTGCTGCAGCATGTAATGGGTAAGATTTTTTCTATTGTAATGACATCTAAAGCTTAATGCATTTCTAAGGATTGAAAAGATTGAATGAATTATGCCTTTATATCCCATTATTATAATCCTCCAATTAGTATGGAAAAAATGTGTAAGTTATTTCCTTCCCTTCCTGTTGATATGTATTTTACGTAATAATAATAACGATTTTCAAAGTGGAAAAACCAACTGAAATTTTATTGATATCATACCTTGATTTATAGTCTTACTACATTCACTTTTCTGTTTTTCGCAGTAAGCTTAAAATGAGGAATATTTAACTACCTTAATTAATTATATTAAATTAATTATAGTGTAATAAATATTTCCTGAAATAAGGTTAAATCTTTATTCAGATTAGAAGCATTTATATATTAATTATATAATATTATCATGTATAAGATACATTCTTATCTTGATTTTTAATACCTATGAAGCTTATTAACGGTTATTTATTATTTATGATTAATAATCATACATGTCTGTACTACTGCACACCAGCCACACCTACATTGCAGATTGGCTAAAGTAAGTATTATATATACAAACTTACTGTACAGTTTGTTCACTTTTAGACAGAGATCATTGATGATCTATTTAACAATGGAGTTAAGATACTTGAGTGCTTGGACTAAGGAAGATTTCAATGGCCAAACTATTAATCTCTTCATAGTGAAGCGGGTACCAGCTGAAAACTAATCTAATGATTATACATGAGCATGGATTAACATCATTGAAACAATATCAAAATGAAATGATAGAATGAAGTCAATGGGAATCCCACAGTTAAAATCTTTTAGCCTTCCTTCAGGGAATAAAAATAGAGTCTTTATGGAACAAAATACGGAATAAAACAATAAGGAGGAACTTCAAAAGCCTCAAATTGCAGACTGCCATTGAGGAAAAATTGAGGTATGGTCCTATTATCAGAATGGGTGAAAGTAAAATGGCCAGACCAAACTCTGAAATTCATGTTGATGGTTGTAGACCAAGAGATAGGCATAAAGAAGACTTCTTAACCAGAGAATTGGATTGGAGAAGAGAGATTTTTAGTCCAGGCCCTGCAAACTCGCTGCAACAGTGATAGGCAGGGGTATGAAAATGGATAAGATACAATTTTACAGTATTCATTATTTCAATTTTATAAATATTTCAAGGTAAATTATTCCATTTGCTTTAGAGCGATCATTATTAACTAACTCCCTTTAAAGTTGTGGCGATCAGAAAACAAATTTTATCATGCTTTGGCTTATATTCCACTATGGTGGGGGGGAGGCTAAAGTTATCAACAAATAATTGGTTAAGCTTGTTTATTTCATTTTCTCAAAGTAAAAAGTTTGGTTAAATAATTTCAATTTTTATAGACCATACAACAATAGATGGAGTAAAACTATGATTGGCTATGGTCCAGAAGAAAATCACTTTGTTGCGGAGCTTACTTGGAACACTGAAGTGTCCCATTACGAGAGAGGGAACGATTTCTTAGGCATTACAATAAAGTCCCAGGAAACGATAGCTAGGGCCAATGCTTTAAAATGGCCTATTAAGATGGAAGGGGATACCCATGTTCTCGATTCTCCAGATGGATACTCCTTTTATATCATTAATGAACCTGAGCCTAAAGATAGAGGTAAATATGTGTAATTACTATCCTTATTATCTATATTTTAATCATATATTCAATTGTATTCAAATTATTTATTTAGTTGAGTTATAGAGTAATATACTTGTTTCTTCATTATCTTGTTGATTTAAAATTAAATTGACTTTATTTGTATAACTGAATGTGTATCATTAAGGTATCCTGATACCATATTCCATCCTCAGCTAAAGGATTAAATATAGGTAATGAAATAAAATTATTTTAAACAGTAAAAAATTAATTTTTCACTCCAAACTTCTTGTCTCACTTCTTGTCTGCTTTGAATCCAGAGCCTTACCCAGTTCCATTCTCATTTCCTATTCTAAATTTTATTAAATTCTAAATTCTGATTCCTAGATTCTTACATTATTTTCATTTTAATGAACATAAGCATTATAGATCTTTAAATGTTAATTAAAATGCCATATTCAAGCTAAATTCTTCACAGTAAGTGTAACCTTATTATATTTTTATCGTATTGTCTCGTTAGGTATGATATATTTATTGGAATTTTTCTATCCTCTCCTAGTACATCCTTGTTTTATCTCTATAAATATGTTATGTTAATTACTTTTATTTTTTTAAAAATATGAATTTTTAGATCCAGTGTTAAAGTTATCACTTGCCTCAACCGATATTGATAGAACTATTTCATACTGGAATAAAATTCTGGGACTAAACATTTTGTATAAAGACGACAATAGAGCACTTTTCTCTTATGGTGAAAATCAAGCGTTTATTGAATTTAAAAAGATCAGTAAGTTGTAATTTGTGCATACGTAAGTGTTATTATTATTATTACTATTATGTATAATATTGCTGTTTATCTTTGTTGAATAATGTGGTAATATTTTAAGAGAAATAAGACTGACCATGAGAAATATGAATTAGATAATACTTATATAAAAAAAACTCAAACTGAGGCAAAGTAGTTGTTATGACACAAATGAAAAATGACATATTAAGCCTCAAAGAAAATTGTAAAACCTATATTTCCTTATATTATACCAATATTTCCCCGAATCAGGCATCATCATGAAAGAAGGAAAATAAATAAAGAAAAGATACTTATATATACAAAATATAACTTAGCATATCTTGCATTATTATTATTTGTGAATGACTCTTCAACTATCATGCACTTCGCCCTAAAGAGGGCCATAGTGCTCGAATCCTAAAAATTCCTATCATAGGTTTAGGCTTCTGAGATATTTTAGAAAATCTTTAAATCTCAGTTCTTGAAGTTTCTTGTGTCCTCCAGGGCTAAGGTCAAATGTCCTGCATGTGTACCAAGGTAAAATAGTGCATTACATTCAAAGAGAACGTGCCTGGGGGTTTTGTCCTCTGGGCACCATCTGCATCCGATGATCTTGTTCATTGCCCAGTCGATGCATATGCTTCCTGAGTTTACATTGCCCAGTAATGGCTTCGACCTTTGTCGGGTATCGATAGTTATTTTTTATTTATTTTTTTATTCCAAACGAATATTTTTGAATTCTAATTAAAATCCAGATATTTTTGTTTTATATAATTCTTGCAATAGTAAAACTAATTAAAAGAAAAAAAAGAATTCAGAGAGTAATTTTCAAAACATGTTTTAATATTAAGTGTGATGTTCATAAAAACAAAACAAGTTCAATCTCAAGACAGTTGTCATGTGAGAAGGTTGCTCTTGCTACTTTACAGTTGAGTTTGTCGCCATTCTCTTCATCTTCTTCATCTTGAATTTTGTCAAATCTTACCAGTAAAACCTCTCTCTCTATTTTCATCTAATTTTGGACTTACCGGTAAGAGACATTTAGTTATTTTCTACTCATCAGCATTTCAAAGCATCAACTCATCGCTATCAAGAACTCAATACTTTTCAAGAACTCAGTTCATTTCTCAGTTTCTTATTGATTCACAGAACATTAATATTTTTTGTTTTAAGACTCATATCTTTTAGTAAATAAGTTCATTTCATTTTTATGTAAATAATTAATTTGTATCATTGGGAAAGAGAAAAACCATTTTCCAGTCAGTTATATATTCTTGATCTCTTCATCATTAGAAACGTTTCGACATCATGGTGCCATTTTCAATCTCTTCAAACTCCTCCCTCTTAATGTCATATTTAAAATTTATTTTTTCCCCTAAAATTCTTGGGGATCATTTTTCCTCCATGGTCAAAATAACATTACATTACATAAAAATGCTCCGAGCGCAATCTGTTTCCACTGCAGAGCATCTTCCACTTTTTCCACCATTGCGTGTAGCACAGTGTCGCAGGATTTGCCCTCTCTGTTTGCATGTTGATGCAACAGTGCTGATCCATCTTTGAGATGTTTGTCCCTGATAAATATATCAAGAATCTTCTCTATTGTCTTGGGAAGTGCGATTCCAGCATAGCAGTTATAGTCTCTTTGATGCTCATGGGATTTGGCTTTGTTTGGGAGTCCACATTATTACAGTTATTGCTCTTAAAGATCATTTTATTATGTATGGGTTAGTATTATTAATTTCCCTAGGGACCACAGGAGAAAATATGTTTCAGCATCTCCTCAACTTGGTAAGAAAGAACAAAGTAGTGCCAAAAAACTGGGAAATCTCTGTCATAATGACAAAGGAATTAAGAAATGGAACAAAAGAGATTGCCACAGCCATAGAGGAATCTCCCTTCTTAGTGTACCCAGCAAAATATACTCCAAAGTACTAGAAAGACGTCTTAGGAACATAGTAGAACCAATGCTAGGGGACCAATATGGATTCAGAGGAAATAGAAGCACCTGAGATCTTATCTTCACACTGAGACAAACATCTGAAAAGATCATAGAAAAGAACAAGGAAGTCTTCACCTGTTTTGTCGACCTCACAAAGGCCTTCGACAGGATCAGAAAGGAAGATATTATAAAGGCTCTCAGGGAGAAAAAGGTCAATCTGGGACTCCAGAAAGGAATCCTAAGTCTTTTTAAAATACAGAGAAATGTTGTGAGGACATGTAATGAGACATCACAGGAATTTGTAACAACCCAGGGAATCAGACAAAGATGTAGCCTAAGCCCATTACTTTTTATTTTGGCACTGGACACGGCCCTGAAAAAAGCTAAGTCAAAAATGAAACAGTACCATCCAGGGTATAGAAACCTTAGGCCAACCCACCTTAGTATCCTCGCATTTGCCGATGACATAATTGTTTTTGCAAACAATTGTCAGAACCTCCAGTTCAATTTACCCATCCTACAAGAAGAGTTGGGTGTGATTAACATGACAATAAATACAGGAAAAATCAAAATCATCTCACCCCCGGGATGTGGTGGAGTTTCCTCCTTCCCACTGCCCGTGCAAGGTTTGTGGTCTAGGGCCCGTCCGCGCCCACGGCCTTGTGCCCCACCCCACAATTCCTCCTGCCTATGTGTTCCATTCGTTGCTGCCTGGTACCAAGCTGGACAGTGACAGATGCATTTTGGCTCGAAGTGTAGTCCATTTTGGGTTTCTTCACCGTTTTCTTAGATGAAGGAGTCTCTTGCTTCTCCCTGCCTCTCTTCCTCTCATCCATGGAGGTTGAGAATTGAGTATCGGCGGAAGTCGCCTTCTTCTTTTGCCGTAGGAAGTTCTTTCTTTGGCTATGCGTCATATTCTTCCAAATTTCATCTGGAAGCTTATTTGTAGTGTCCTCAAAGGTGGTTGTCAATTGCTATGCAGGTGACTCCCTTTCCTCTACGCATCTAAGACCACTCAAATTCTAAGTTGGCCATCAGTTCAGCGACCGATCTGCTAGTTCCTGAAGAGTGAGTCATATTAGATTCCATGGAATCCTCAGTAATTATAGTTTGTTTAATTTTAGGTTTCATCTTGTTCCCACTAGTAATCAAGGGATTTATAAATAGTTAGAATATTCTTTGAACTGTGAAAATCTATTCATACATCCATCAAATATTTGAGGTTAAGGGAATGAAAACTCCGAAAATTTTTACTTTTATTTTTTTTCTATCTTTTAAATAAACTCGCCGTCAAAAGTGCTGCAACACCCATAGTTCTCGAGATATTCTTCTTTTATTTTATTTTTATTTTTGGGTATTGGAAGAGATATTATAAGTTATTTTAATATTACTGGTTTATGTCCAGTTTAAAAATGCTTATTACAGACTTCAGAACCTTTCTTTGTTATGAAAAGACAGACGTTTTTGTAAAATTCAAATTTTCAAAGTGTTGCGATACTTTTGACGGGGAGTGTATTTCAAAAATCATTTGAATCATGAAAATCTTCCAAAACCTCAAATGATTTTTATACTATTTAGAGGTAGATAAAAGATAAAATGAAACACAGCTGTAAATTCTTGGAGACCAATTACGTTTTCTAGGTCGTTGCCATTGCTGAACTATTGATTGGGGTTACATTGCAACTTTATATTATTCTTTTATTATAAAAAATGCTAATGTTGATAAAAGCATATTTAATTTATGTTCATTTTTTTCAGATGAACCAATTGATCATGCAACAGCATATGGCCGTGTTGCTTTTGCAGTGCCAATGAATGAACTGAAAGATGTTGAAACGAGTTGTTCAGACAACAAACATAAAATCCTTACTCCAATGATAACTCTTGACACACCAGGAAAAGCATCTGTCACTGTTGTGATACTGGCAGATCCTGTAAGAATTATGTTTATAAGCCATTGATTTCAGAAAAAAAAATTCTAAAAGTTATACTTTATTATTAATAACTTTTATTAATTGTTATTATTTTTAAATATTTTTGTTTTGAAGAGAAAAGAAGACATATCAAGCTCTATAAGCAGGCTCCTCACTCTGCTTAAAGCGGTAGAGAGGAAGAGATTGAGATAAGAAAAGAGAAAAGATTTGCCCTGGCCGGGATTCGAACCCAGGTCGTCCGCTTCAACCAACTGAGCTACCAGGGGTCGCATCCAAGTCTGGCAAATCCGTTCTCTTCACCGATCCTATATTCCCGTGTTCTCACAATTTTTGTGATGTATGCACGGGGAAGAATGTTCAATAAACATTACTTTAATTAGGATATTGTTGACTTACGTCAATATATTATTTATAATTTTTATTTTTTATCAATTATTATTATTTTTAAACATTTTTGTTTTGAAAAGATAAGATTTGCCCTGGCTTGGATTCGATGCAACTTATATGTGACCCCTGGTAGCTCAGTTCGTTAGAGCACTGCGGGTGAAGCGGACGACCCAGGTTCGAATTCCGGCCTGGGCAAATCTTTTCTCTTCAAAACAAAAATATTTAATATTGATGGTTTATTATGAATAATAGTTGACTATTTAAAAAATATTATGAGAGTGGTAGATATTTTTTCCAGCAAAGTTAGTTAAATATTTGGATCACTAGTTTGATCATATTCTAGGTTAATTATAAAAAAAAAATAATGAAAAAAACAGCTATGATCTATTTCATGTAGAACAAGATACATTTCTTCATATTCAAGAAGAGGGAAAGGACAAGGCATCACATGTTTTAGTGAAAATTGTTTTGGTTATAATTGACATTTGTCAAAAGATATGAAATTCATGTTTAAGGGTTTTCACCAATCCGCTCACGGAACCAAGAAAAAATATTATGTTTAAAAAGATTTTTTTTTTATTAAACACTTTATTGGAACATTACAACCTGCCACTTGTGGGCAATAAGTAATGGTGCTATGTAGCTACAACCATTCCATAACAAAACAAAAAATGATATAAACAAAATAAAATAAGTGAATGTAATAGAATATACACATGCGGAAATATATATATATGCGGTAATAAAAGGAAATTAATGCAAAAATGATATTAAAATAAAGTCTGGATAAAAAAAAAAAAAATAAATAAAATAATGTGCACATTCAAACCCTATTTACAATTTGCTTGGGTCCCCGAACTAAGCTTCTTCCCCAGGAATGAACGCAAAGCAGAAGTTTGGAGGGCCCCTGCCCCCTTTCCCAGCCGCGTCATGAGAATTAAACTCCAATGGAAGCTGATTAAGGGCGCTTCACACACACAGGTCGTGAGTGGAGAATCTGGCCAGTGCCAATACTCCGAATAACATTATTATAACAGGTCTTGGGGCTATTGCCGGTTTAGACGGCGGGGTGGATTGATTGGATGTGTGGAACTAGATAATGACTGAGCCAGGGGGTTGGAATGACAAGCAAGATTTTGGTAAAAGTTAAAAAAAAAAATATTATTTCCAAAAACATTTTCCATATTTGATATTCAAAGTTGATCCCTGGTTTCTATGTCCCTGTAGTTCCAAATTGTAGTTATAGTTTTGTTTTATAAGAAAACTGTGTATGGAAATAAATTAATGTGAACTATTTTAATTAAAATATAAGTATATATTTGTTGTCCATATAATCTTTTTCCGGGATGGACCGTGTGGTGTTGGTTTTGTTTGCCAAGCTTTCGCTCATCGTGTTGTGAGCTTCCTCAGGGCTAGTCAGTAAATGAAGAGCGGATGGTGGAGTCAGGGTGTATATACCTAGGGGTGGGGGGGTCTCGGTCGAAGTCTGCCTTCCCATTGGCCCGCTTGTATCGAGTCCGTGGGATGTGTTGTGTTCGGGTGGGTTCGTGTGTGTTAGGTATTGTCGTATGTGTGTGGATGGTAGATTGATGTGTTGGTCTTTTGTTTTATGGCAGGGTACCAGTTTTTGCTGAGTTTGTAACCGTCTTCCTTATTGAAATTATTGGGTTCTTTAATAATTTCAATGGCTTCTCTAATGGTGCGGAGGTGATAATTATTTTCTTTAACCAGTGTGGTTGTGTTTTCGAAAGGTATGTGGTGGTTGGTGTTGTAGAAGTGTTCTGCTACAGCCGATTTTTCCGTCTTAAAGTTTTTGACACTAGATATGTGTTCTTTTAACCTTCTTTCAATGGTCCTTCCGGTTTGTCCAATGTAGACCTTGCCACAGGAACAGGGTATGCTATAGATGCCTGGAGTACTCAGTCCTAACTTGTCTTTGGGTTTCGGTAGGATGTGAGCTATTGTTTTGTCTGTGGAGAATGTGGTCTTGATGTCGTGGTTCTTTAGAATCCTGGCGATCTTTTCTGAGGTGCCTTTGATGTAAGGAATGGTTGTCTGGTTTTTAGGTTCGTTGTCGGTTTCGTTCTTGTCTTGTTTTTTTAGTTTTCTCTTGCGTTCTACTCGTTTAATAGTCTCTTTGTCGTATCCGTTTTTTAGGAAGGCTGTTCTCAAGTGCCTCTTTTCTTTAGAGAGCTGTGACGGTTTAGCTATCATTTCAGCTCTGTTGAGTAGAGTGTTGATGATTCCTTCCTTTTGAGACGGATGGTGGTGTGATGTGGCATGAAGGTATCTGTCTGTATGTGTAGGTTTACGGTAGACGGTGTGTCCAAGGTGGTTTCCCTTCTTCTCGACCAGGACGTCTAGGAAGGGAAGTTTCCCATCCTTCTCCAGCTCCATGGTGAATTGTATGTTAGGGTGGATGCTGTTTAGGTGGAGTAAGAATCTGTCCAGTGCATCTTTTCCGTGCTTCCAGATGGCGAAGGTGTCGTCCACGTATCTGAACCAATATTCAGGTTTTTGGGTTGCGGTGGAGAGTGCCTTCTGTTCGAAATGTTCCCTGTACAGGTCTGCTGCCGGTGAGCTCAATGAAGATCCCATGGCTGTGCCTTCCATTTGCTTATAGTACTGTCCATTGAACAGGAAATATGTTTCTTTCATGCATATCTCCGTCAGTCGGTACTCTTCTTCGCTCAGAAGATTTTTCATAAGGTTCAGGGCTTCATCGGTAGGGACCTTGGTGAAGAGCGACTTGACGTCGAAGCTTACTAGGATGTCTTCTTCGTTTATATGAATGGTTTTGATTATGTCTATGAATTGTTTGGAGTTGCGGATGTTGTGTTGTGTTTTGCCAGTGTGGGTTTTAATTATGTCGGAGATGTATTTGGATAGGTGGTATGTAGGTGAGCCAATGGTACTGACTATGGGTCTCATAGGGATACCGTCTTTGTGTATTTTGGGTTGTCCGTATAGTCTTGGTGGGATTGGGTCAGATATTATGAGCCGTTTGGTTTTTAGTGTCTGGCTGGTGTTGATGATAGTCTAAATTTTCTTGTTAATGTCATTAGTGGGGTCTTTCTCCAGTTTCTTGTACGTTCCATCGTTGAGGATTTCCGTCATTTTGTTTAGATATTGGTCTGTCTTCATAATGACGGTGGCATTTCCTTTGTCAGCAGGGATTACAAGAAGGTCGTCTCGTTTCTTCAGGGTCCATCCCGGAAAAAGATTATATGGACAATACCGCAGACCGTGGAAGCCTACGTGAACATCTGATCAACCTGTACGGGGAGGTTCCTGTTCAGAACATGAAGAGCCTCGAAAAACTAAGATCGAAAAAGATGAGACTCCTGGCACAACTCACATTTCTCAAAAGATGTAGAGACTACAATATCATACCCAGATGCTCCAACCTTGAAAGAAAAGGATCCAGCCCACGTATTCAAAACGCTTTACGTCGATCGTCTATGGCATTACTGAGAGCAAGAATCAGTGACACCCGATCTGAACTATCCACCGTTGAGAAGAAACTGCTAGATAACCACTTGCTCCTAGCAAACCAAATAGCAAATGACGATTGGGAGAAGATTGACCGTCTCACCAGGGAACAAGCGGATAACACCTACCGTAAACACTCCGCCATCCAAAAACGAAAATATCACAAACTATCAATGAAAAATACAAGCTGCACCGACTACAAGGACGCACTAAAGAAGACTGTTATAAATCTCACTAATGAAGAATTCCCACAAGAAACCATAAGCGTCCTCCAGAAGGGATTCAACTTCGCCATCGCACCTAGACATGTACCTACAGAGAAGATTATAACCAACATAGAAGCATGTATCAAGAATATGGACCAAAACGCCGCCGAAACCATCCGGCAAGACATTAGTCACATTTTACGTAAAGCCAAGCCACCAAGACCTAACCTTTCTAAGACGCAATACAACTCACTCACTACACTGAAGAAACGAGACGACCTTCTTGTAATCCCTGCTGACAAAGGAAATGCCACCGTCATTATGAAGACAGACCAATATCTAAACAAAATGACGGAAATCCTCAACGATGGAACGTACAAGAAACTGGAGAAAGACCCCACTAATGACATTAACAAGAAAATTCAGACTATCATCAACACCAGCCAGACACTAAAAACCAAACGGCTCATAATATCTGACCCAATCCCACCAAGACTATACGGACAACCCAAAATACACAAAGACGGTATCCCTATGAGACCCATAGTCAGTACCATTGGCTCACCTACATACCACCTATCCAAATACATCTCCGACATAATTAAAACCCACACTGGCAAAACACAACACAACATCCGCAACTCCAAACAATTCATAGACATAATCAAAACCATTCATATAAACGAAGAAGACATCCTAGTAAGCTTCGACGTCAAGTCGCTCTTCACCAAGGTCCCTACCGATGAAGCCCTGAACCTTATGAAAAATCTTCTGAGCGAAGAAGAGTACCGACTGACGGAGATATGCATGAAAGAAACATATTTCCTGTTCAATGGACAGTACTATAAGCAAATGGAAGGCACAGCCATGGGATCTTCATTGAGCTCACCGGCAGCAGACCTGTACAGGGAACATTTCGAACAGAAGGCACTCTCCACCGCAACCCAAAAACCTGAATATTGGTTCAGATACGTGGACGACACCTTCGCCATCTGGAAGCACGGAAAAGATGCACTGGACAGATTCTTACTCCACCTAAACAGCATCCACCCTAACATACAATTCACCATGGAGCTGGAGAAGGATGGGAAACTTCCCTTCCTAGACGTCCTGGTCGAGAAGAAGGGAAACCACCTTGGACACACCGTCTACCGTAAACCTACACATACAGACAGATACCTTCATGCCACATCACACCACCATCCGTCTCAAAAGGAAGGAATCATCAACACTCTACTCAACAGAGCTGAAATGATAGCTAAACCGTCACAGCTCTCTAAAGAAAAGAGGCACTTGAGAACAGCCTTCCTAAAAAACGGATACGACAAAGAGACTATTAAACGAGTAGAACGCAAGAGAAAACTAAAAAAACAAGACAAGAACGAAACCGACAACGAACCTAAAAACCAGACAACCATTCCTTACATCAAAGGCACCTCAGAAAAGATCGCCAGGATTCTAAAGAACCACGACATCAAGACCACATTCTCCACAGACAAAACAATAGCTCACATCCTACCGAAACCCAAAGACAAGTTAGGACTGAGTACTCCAGGCATCTATAGCATACCCTGTTCCTGTGGCAAGGTCTACATTGGACAAACCGGAAGGACCATTGAAAGAAGGTTAAAAGAACACATATCTAGTGTCAAAAACTTTAAGACGGAAAAATCGGCTGTAGCAGAACACTTCTACAACACCAACCACCACATACCTTTCGAAAACACAACCACACTGGTTAAAGAAAATAATTATCACCTCCGCACCATTAGAGAAGCCATTGAAATTATTAAAGAACCCAATAATTTCAATAAGGAAGACGGTTACAAACTCAGCAAAAACTGGTACCCTGCCATAAAACAAAAGACCAACACATCAAACTACCATCCACACACATACGACAATACCGAACACACACGAACCCACCCGAACACAACACAGCCCACGGACTCGATACAAGCGGGCCAATGGGAAGGCAGACTTCGACCGAGACCCCCCACCCCTAGATATATACACCCTGACTCCACCATCCGCTCTTCATTTACTGACTAGCCCTTAGGAAGCTCACAACACGATGAGCGTAAGCTTGGCAAACAAAACCAACACCACACGGTCCATCCCGGAAAAAGATTATATGGACAATACCGCAGACCGTGGAAGCCTACGTGAATATATATTTGTTATTAATCATGCCAACGTTTCGGCCTATTATGTATATATATGTATGTATGTGTGTTTGTTTGTTCGTGTGTGTGTGTGTGTGTGTGTGTTTTAGTTTGTTTGTTTGTAATCAATAATTGGAGGTAAATATGGATCTCAGTCCTTGTCTGTTTGGTAAAATATTGATTAATATTAATTTTGTTCCTGAAATCACTCACCTCATTTAACGTGAAGTTTTCTCGGTCCATTATTACTGGTGGAATCTTCTTCGGTGGGACCACTGTAGATTCTTTAGTTGGTGGTAAATTACCTAGAGCGGTAAAGCTGTTCGATGTCACTGCCGGTGGCGCTTCTTCTGCTTTCCTTGTCTTCCTCTTGGCCAATTTCTTCCCTGTCTTTACTTTTTTGAAGGAAGCCTCAATTCTGTGTCCGGTAGAGGTTTATTTAAGCTCAGCATGATCACTGCCTTTCCACTTCCTAATACACCAATCTCCTGTCCTAGTAACACTACATACTACACCCTGTACACAATTAAATAGTCACTGCCCAGCCTTTCTAGATAGCTAGTCAATTTCCTACTCTTATCATAGCAACGCTGCCCTGTCATCTGTCGAGGTTGTATCTAAGTAATATGAATGGACCCCAACAGCTTAAGGCGGAATCTATATAAGAGTAGTAATAGTGTTTTTTTGGATAGGTGTCTCTAAAAAGGCTCTTATACAAAAAATTATCGCATTTCAACACTTCGAGAATAAAGCAATAGAATATACTGTTACCATAGATACCACACCTATTTCTTCCTGATTAGTTCGGGAATTTAACTTTTAATTTCTATTTATCATGTAAAACAAATAATACAATATTATCGAGCATGTAGCGTTACTCGCCACTTTTAGCTAAATTTTACTACTCATAAAATTTTCATACCGCGGGCTAAATATGAAAATTGTTTCATTGGAGTAAACTCTAATAATTTCAAAAGAAATAAAAAAACTTTAAGTCCAGACTAAAAGGATCAATGATATAATACTTATTGTATTGTTCCTTCATCATCAGTCTTGCTTTTCACTATCCAAAGCAAACATTGCTTTCTCTCTCACTCTCTCTCACTTAGCTATCTACAACTCAATAGTTTGCTTGTTTTAAACAATATTTGTATTTTTACTTCTTTCAGAATGGGCATGAAATTTGTTTCGTCGATGATGAAAACTTCAGACTATTGTCTAAAGTCGATCCTGAAGCAGATTCACAATTAAATTTTCAAATGGCAAAATATCATAAGTATCTTGAGAAAGAAAAGGAAAAACAAGAAGCTGAACAGTAAATATATACAGGGAATCCTGTGTTAATGAAATTTATAGTATTGATAAGGTGGCTGTTAAATTTGAAGTTTAAAATTATATAATCAGAGTATTTTATACATTAAATGTTTTTATTTAATTGCATTTTCATTTAACTATACAAGATCAAGTAACAACAAGCTGGTTTATTTTTTTCTTCAATTATTTGGTGAATTATCTTTTATTATTATTTTCTTACCTTAACCATTTAACCAATTTCAAAGTTTAATATCTATATCACATTATGCTATGTATCCGGGTTATTAAAATTTCCAAAAAATGTTTCATTTTAAATTTACTTTTATAACAGTTCCCAGACAGTTATTGTAAAATTTTATTTCATATTATAAAAATGCCTTTGAAATGTCGATGTTAAGCAGAGCCCTCAAAGTTGCATTGACAAACTATATAACCAGCCTTGAGGAACTGAACCATCGAAGAAAGACAGCCTATCTGGGTCATGTATTTCAGAATTTCAAGTATCAATTTCTTAAGCTGATATTGGAGGGAAAGGTAGAATAGAGGTCTTGGGATAAAGAAATATTCATAGCTTAAGAACCATAGAGATTGAAAAAACCTGGACATTGTATAAATTATTTTTTTATTGGCTGCTCTTAGCCAATTATTCAGAAAAAGTAATAAAGAAATATTCCAAGTCAAGGATCAAAAAGGTAGTAGCATGAAGACAAATCAGCAGGAAGAAGTAGGTGAACTAGGTATCTTATTCATCAGAAGGATATTAATTTTATTTCCTTGAAATATGATTATATTAATAAATAAAATTTATAAATTCTTTTTATGATTTTTAGATTAATCGCAAGTTTTTATATTTAATTTAGAAGTATAAATAAATACTTATTGTTGAGTTACAATGTATTTGTTGTGCAGGAAATCATATGGCCAGTTGCATAATTAAGTTATCAATAATTAACCGTTTAATATTAATTATTTTTTTGTAATTACATACGCAATTACTTCATTCTCTATAAAAAATAATAATAATAAAATACTTAGGTAACACCTCCCAATGTCTACCTCTGACAATGCATAAAACACAAATTGCTGTTTGCTAGATTATTTTTCCTAAATATATGCTGCAGATGTCTGTTTGCTGGATTAGTTTTACAATAGATATCCTGGAAATTTTTATTTTCCTGGTACACCTGTACCTAAGGGTATTTTGAGCAAAGCTAGGTTCATTATCAGCCAAGGTCTATTATCTTGAGGCTAAATATGAAAATGTTTTTGGAACAAGGAACATGGTTGAAACTTATTTTTCCTGGGTTAGACCTGGTGGACGCCTTGATGAGATATCAAGTAATTGGCAGAGGTGCTTACGAAGGACTTATGACCTAATCATTCCAATTGTGCGACAAACATGGTATACTTATATAGAAATTACGGATTTCGGCTATGAAAATTGTGTTAAAGAGAGTAGAAGCAGCGAAGGGATTTCATGCCGACTCACGATGTTCTCGTCATCAGCGGTGTAACTATGTCCGAAGGCCTTCATGGGAACATCAGTTATCTAAGGCGATCTAGGCGGATATAAACGAACCATCGATAGTATTGTGGACTCCATGGGAAGGGTAAGTTAGAACATGAGGACACACTTTTGGACTATTAAGAATGTGAAGCCTGGGTACATCAGATGTGATACGTTTAAGCTCTAGACGTGACCTTAAAAGTCCTTCATTGCCATCATCGAGAATGGGATTAACAAGATGGAATGAAGTAATGTAATTCAGTCTTCAATGTTAGTGGTGGCAATACCTTAAATCTCTCCTTCAAAGGGCTATATTGGCCTGTCTATCCGAAATGGGAACTTGATAGTAATGTTGGTGCTCTGGCTGCTGGATCACGTAGAATGCTGAGACTCTGTCAACACCTTAAGTACTCAGAAATGAATAATCCAAGAATGGAGGGATATGTTACAGGAGTGAACATCCAAAATCGCATAGATCCCAACCTCGAGAAGTTTCAGCTGCTTCGTATCCGGATTAATTTTCTCCGTGCAGTACTATGGCACTCAGAGATCTGATTTCACAAATGTTCACTACATCCTCGAGAATACCCCTAAAAATTTTGATTAAATGGCTTTAAATATAAGTTGTCGTATATCATATCATACCTCACTATAATAGTAGGTAATAGTCTGGTAAGGTTTAAGTTTATGTAAAGTGCTGTCATCAGTTAATAGCGTTCCTTTTTGAATCAATATTTCAGGTGTTTTTATTGTACAGTTGTGGTTTTTATTCCTTTTTAATAATGATTAAAACGTTAAAACCTAACAAGTATTCTTGCCGACTTTTACATTATATTTTTAAAATTGTAGATAGGCAACAGAATACAACGTTTTTTCAAGAGGTTCTAGGGATGAAGGTAAGTAATATTATTTATAATAACTTAACTATAGAATGATTAATTGATTTTTGTTAATTAGGTGCTGAGACATGAAGAGTACAAAGAAGAACGTGGCCCAATCAACGAGAAGTATGTCCAAACTTGTATTGTCTAAAACTTGTTTATCGTGAACTTATCGAAACGCTAGGAAATTCATTGAGATAATTGATGCCGTCAGTGTTTAATAAGTTTAACAGTCATAATCACTTGATAAAACTGTTTAATTTTGTTGTAATGAAGATTGTCAGGTATGACGCAATTCAAGAAATTCAGTCACCATTTCATTCCAGGCAGCATTATTCAGTTATGCACAATAGATAGATTAGTTCTTGTATTAATAATTGTTTCCAATTATAAGAGTTCAGAGATAAGCCAATTATTTCAGTGCAATATTTTGACTGATTAAAATAACCTGAGTAAATCGTACAGGTTATTTTGTTTTGGTTATTTATCTTATGGACCTCGTTATGGTACAATCCAGTCTATTTTTTTCTTAAAACGTTTCTGTTTTTTTTAAATAAATAGAATGGCTTTCTATAGAACTTATGGATATCCTGCAAGCTTGAGAACTCATTACCTATAACAGTCACTGAGATGTTGAACGCACAAGAACAGGATTGAGTCTAGTGATACGGATACAATAGTCAAGGTAGAAAGAACCGGAGGCAGATTTTGTTCTAGATGGACAGAAAATGTGTAATATATCATATCCATTGTGTTATTTAAGATCTACAAATCCGTTCTCATAACCGATCCTATACATCGCATAAATTGCGAGAACACGGGGATATAGGACCGGTGAAGAGAACGGATTTGTCTGACTTGGATACGATCCCTGGTAGCTCAGTGGTTTAGAGCACTGCAAGGAATCCCGGTCAGGGCAAATCTTTTCTCTTCAAAACAAAAAATATTTAAAAATAATTACCATAAAAATAACAATTAATAAAAATAAGTTCTCCTTAATATTTTTTCTTGTCCACCATTTTTATGTCTACAGTAGCAATATATACACTTGGGTAAGTTCTGATCAAGATGGATCAATTTTTTTTCAAAGATTCATGCATTTTCCAGACCATCTATTGTCCTCTGGAGCAAAACATTTTTCGGTTACGGGCCCGAGAGTGACCATTTCGCTGTAGAATTAGTTTGGAACTCAGAAATAAGTTCTTACGAAATGGGAAATGCTTTCGAAGGAATTACTATCGTGTCTCGTGAATCTATTGCCAGAGCTAGAGCATTAAAATGGCCAGTGAAAATTAAGGAAAACATACATTATGTTGAATCTCCAGAAGGCTATAGAATTTTCCTGATTGATGAACCGCAACCACAGAATAAAGGTTTGTTTCAATATGAACATTATTAATATTAATAGTTCTTATATACATACTTACCAAAACTATTTGGAAATAAATATGTAACGAAACCGTCCAAATTTTATTTAAAATCTACTTTATCACACGAAAATTAAAGTCATAAAAATTCAGGCGTTTTCCCAAAAGTGGTGACCACTAACGGTCTGTGAAAAAACATTTTAAAAAATTAATAAAAATTTTCGCTTCTTGTTATCCCAAATGTCCCCTCACATTAGATTTCTACAGGGAATTTCCCCTGTAAAACTTAATTATCTTAAATATTTCTTAATAATCACTGAAAGACTTTCTCCGTGGTATAGTCAAAGTAATATATTAAGTTCGTTGATAATTAAATTAATTTATGTTAGTACAATATTAATATCTTGTTTATTAACAGATCCTGTTGTAAATTTGACTATGAATTCATCGCACATAACAAGTACTGCTAATTACTGGTTACAGATTTGTGGGATTGGCCTATTATTGTACAAATTTAGCAATTTAATACTTTCTTATGGAAAAAACCAACCCTATTTGGTGTTTAATTATGTGGAAGGTAAATTATACATTTTATTTACTTTATCAAAATATGAATATATTAGCAATTTTATTAAAATATCAATCGTTAAATTTTTAAAAAAGTTTGAGCGATGTAATATATGATCGGCATTACCCTACTAAGGATCGAGGAACTCCTATTAATATACAGCTATGGAAAATAATGCAATATTGATAAATTTAGAATCTCATTTTTCAACTGAACTATACTTTTAAACCACGACTATGACTCTAAATAACTAAATCTTGCAAAATGCGTTCAGCCTATCCCAGAAATAAAAAATGGAATGAGACGTACTGTAACCACTTGATATGTATTTGTAACCACTTACGTAATGTGCGATTCACATTTGGTCAAGTGGTTACCATGACAACCTACTGTAGAAGGAGTAAAAAATCCTTGGTTATACCATCTTTCGGAAGGGATGTAAAATTTTGGGGTTCCCGAGTCTGTACGATATATTATACTGAATACACATGGATAGGCAACATTTAGGATTTTTACTGTAGCACCTTCCGGTTAGCCATAGCAGCATTAAGGGGCGATAAATAAATAAACAAACAAAGAAACAATACGTTTCAGTACAAAATTTTGAAAGAGTTGGCCTCTTCGCCATTATATTTGCTAACATCACTGTTCCAATAGAGCTTGTCTTAAGACACACTTGTACGTAATTAATTTGTGGGGAAGGATAAGTTTAGAGAAGTAAGCGAGTGGTTCAGTCAACATGACTTGGTTCTAATCATCCTCAGTTACTTTCTGCAATGACACCCTAGTACCAGTTGTGGGGGCTCCTTGTTGAACTTCAATATATTTTTATTAATTTTAATTATAATCTCTTTCAATCTCTTTCACGAAATGAAATACATGCGCTTAAAAAACAAATAAGTTTAATAATTGAGAAAATTTTCAATAAATGTCATAATCATTTGTCATGACTTTTAATCTCACATAATTTGAAAATAATTTTGTATTTGGAACTTCTGCACATCTAGTAATACACATTCCATGCACACTCAACACTTTATTTTTACTTCATTTTTTGTAGAAACAGTTACCCATGGATCAGGAAAGGGTAAAATTGTAGTTTCCATACCATTCAAGGATTTACAAGGTATTGAGACTACTTCAAGAGACACTAATAATACTATAATAGCTCCTTTGAAAAATGTTGAAATTAATGAAAACCAAACAGTAAACCTCCTTTTCGTAGCTGATCCAGTAAGTATTCTTTCTAATGCATCATTGTCATTCGATAGGCATGTAGCTAGGAGTTGCAGAGGAGGGAGCACATAATTTCAAAAACATACACATCATAAAACCCAAGTTGTCGCACATCACATTTCATACACGAATACAGAATAGAATAGAATAAAATAGAAAAGTAACTTTATTCTGGGACTAAGCCCCTTAAGAAAACAAATATGAACAAATCAAAAAGCGTGTAAAAAGTGATAGAAAACAATTTAAAAAGAAATATTTAAACAAAAAATAATAAGTAAATAAACAGCTCGAATCTTGACAAGATATGAAGAAATTAAAGAGAACAGATAAATCCATAACTTCTGTTAAATGCATGCAATAATTTCTTTACGTTATGTAGATCTTCTTAAAAAACAAAATTAAAAAACTAAATAACACAATGAATTATTCTATACATTACATTCTAAGCAAATGACTAACCTACTTCGAGAGCATTTTTGGTTAACAATAATGGCGATTATTTCGAATTTTATGTTAGTACAATATTCTCTTCCATTTTTTCTTCCTATTTTGACAATTGTTTAATAAAAAAATACCTGAACTAAGAAATAAATTAATATTAAACAGAATTTTTTTAAATAATTATAAGAGGTCTTTTGCTGCTAGGACTCCCATGAGATCTGTTTTCTTGATGAAGAAAGTTTTAAGAAAATATCGAGTTATGACCCATTAGGAGAAGCATTTTTATATCATAGCATGAAAAAGTATGAAACATGTAAAGCAAAATGCATAAATTCCTAGTGAAATTAAGAAGTCAATCGTCATTATTGGTGGTACACCTTTACCATAGAACAATTATTTTGTGAAATATTAAAATTAATACAATAAAGTCTATATTTCAATGAATATCATGTTGATGAAATAATATATTTAGGTTCAATAAGTAATTCTACTTAATTTTTAGATGCTTAATAATTAGACTCAACACCACTAAGGATTGGCAAGTAGTCCAATTAGCTTCATTAATTACAAAGAGAGGAAAGCCACTACCATTAAGTGCAGCTATCATACGGAGGACCATGGCAGGCTGACGTTCTCCAATTTCATCATCATCATTATCATAATCATTTTATCCCCGTTTACCGCTGACGCAGTGTGGGGTCACAATTTGTAGAATCTGAACCAGATGTCTCGTTCCTTGAACAACTCTCTTCTCTTTCTCCAGTCCATATCACGCCTCCTGAACGCCTCTTTAACAATCTTCTCCCAAGAAATGCGAGGTCTTCCTCTTGGTCTTAATGCCTCCACGCGAGTTTCGCACGTCTTCCTGGTCCATCCTAAGCAAGTGACCGAACCACCTTAGCCTGTGCTTCTCTAGGATGTTCTCAGCCGGCTTAACTTTGAGAACAGTCCGTATGGTACTGTTGCGTATCCCATCTCGTCGAGTCCTTCCTTCCTCTTTACGAGGCAACGCATCTCCATAGATTGGATCCTATCTTGTGTTTCAAGGTGAGAGTCCACAATTCGGAAGAGTAGGAAAGAATAGGGAGGAACGTCGATTTATAAATCATCATTTTAGTTTTTCTCGTCACTTTCCTTTTCCTCAGGAAACCTCTTCGATGCAAACTAAATACTCTGCCAGCTGCACCGATTCTCTGAGAAACTTCCTCATCAAAGTAGCCGTTTTCGTTATGATGAGCAACTAGATTTTTAAATTATCAACCTGCTCTAATTTTTCTCCGCTTGCTCTTATCACCCTCATTATTATGGATTCTTCCCGATCCTCATACATTTGGTCTTTTCCGGGTTAATTCTCAAGTTTATCGTGGTAATTTCTTCTTGAAGAATATTTATGTTGTATTGGAGGGTCTTGCTCGTTGGAAGCCAGCAAGACCAGATCATCCGCGAAAGGTAACACAGAAAATCTTATGGTTTGTAATTTTCCGTGTCCTTGCTGAAACTGTCTCATTCTCATTACTACTATGAAGAACAGCGGGCTCAAGCTACAACCTTGACGAATACCTGATTTTGTCTCGAATTTCTGTGATATGTGGTTCCTTGTTCTAACACCATTCCTGATTTTATTATAAAGACTTATCACTGCCAAAGTTGTCCCTCGATCGATGGCTCTATCTGACGGTGCCTGCACTATTCCTTTCTTCCTCACTTTGTCGAAAGCCTTTTGGAGGTCCACAAAGCAAACAGAAAGTTCTATGTTCTTTTCAACAATCTTCTCCATTATTTGTCACATTGTGAAGATGAGATCTTTCTCGATTGTCCCCTTTCTTATAAATAGGAACGATCACTGCGACTGACAGAGAAGTCGGTCGTTTCTTTCTCATTCCTTTGAGAACTTTATAAAAGACCTGGAGTTTTCCTCGAGCTTCCGGCCATTATCATACCATGATTTCTTTTTGGCTTCCAGCACTTTTATCCTAGCTTCTTTTTTCCGAGTAGCGGGAGTTTTCAGGCTCAGATGATTCTTCCAAGCAGTCTTCTTTTCTTGGATCGCCTTTTTAACATCTTCTGCCCACCAGGCAGTTCTTCCGGGACCGGATCTTATGCTCTTCACGCCAAAGACCAATTTCGAGGCATCTATGAGGATCCTCCTAAAAGCTGCCCACCTCGGGTCAATTTCATTACTATCCCAGAGTCTTCTATAGTCAAAGGCCATTCTTTCTACTTCTTCTTGGCAATAGGTCGCGATTTCATTCTGCTTTAAGCGGTATGATCTGGTGACCCTTTTTTTGAGGTGATTGCGTCTTTTCATTGGCTCCCATCTTTCCATGTTATGTTTGCTATTAGAAGATATTGATCACTTCCGATCTCAAATTCTCTTTTGATTCTGTCTTCTTGTATTTCCCGCAATTCCTCTCTTATAACCAGAATGTAATCTATAATAAATTTCTCATTCCTTCCTTGCTCTTCTTTGGTATATTTATGACATTCTTTATGCGGAAAGCGAGTATCCGTTATAACCAGGTCGTTTGACACACAGGAGTTTAAGATCCTTTCCCCGTTGTCGTTGAGGAACTCTTCTCCATATCTTCCTAAGTTTCCCGGCCACATCCTGTTGCTACAACCTATCCGGCCATTGAGATCCCCTAAAACTATGTGCACATCTTTACAGTCATCCACTTCTCTCTGAAGGTCGTTAAAGAAGGCATCTTTTTCTTCAGAGACAGCACTTTCATAAGGCCCATAGGCTACCATCACTGATTGAACCCTCTCTCCTTCCAGTATGCCTAGAACCATGATTCGGTTACTAACGAATATCCATCCTTTTATTACAGAAGCCAGGTTTTCATGGAACAAGAAACCCATCCCGCCGGCTGCTCTCTCGTTGCTATTAACACTAGAATATAGAAGTGTGTAGTCCTGTATCTTAACTTCTCTCATTCCGTTCCTCTTAGTTTCTGTCATTGCCAGCAGATCTACTTTGGCCCTCCTAATTTCATCCACAAGTTCACACTCCTTTCCCTTCAGGCCGCGGACTTTCCATGTAGCCAGTCGAAAAAAACGTTTTGTCGAGTTCCGTAAAGACATTCCAGCTCTTTTCATTCCGTTCTTTGTGATAATTTGGTTTATGGTGAATGGGGTATCGGTTCACTCCCCCGAGTCAGGTGGAGGGATTGCCTCCTCATAGCTTTGTCAAGAAGCTTCCCCATCGGGGGTGGCTTCCTAGAGGAGCTGACCCTAGGGTGCGTACTGTATTGACCTTGATGGGTGAGTGTAGTGAGCTATAATCTGTGTGAATGTATGAGCGCCAGTGCTGTTCCCCCAACCTGAAGGTCCAGTGGCTATCTGCGGTACAATGACCATGGGGGTCGCCACTTCCCTACGCCTCCCAATTTCATAAAGGGATTTAACCCTTTAACTGCTATGGGCGATATATGCCAGCGCAAGGTCACGTTCCCACTTTGCTAAAGACGATGTATGCCGTCCTGCATCACACACGCCCTCAGTGCTAAAGACGATATATGCCGTCGCACTGCTTTTCTACTCATTTACTAAAGCCGAGTATAGACGACGTGAGCAAGGGCTTCATTCTTATTCATATATCATTCATGTACCGTTTGTTTGGGCTATCGGTGGCTACCTGCTCCGGCCAGGTAACCAATCTCATTTTTTTTTGGCTTTCTTTCTGAAACAACCCTCAGTTCCACTGCCTGTAGGAGCACATGCCGGTAGACGGGTACCCGGCCCTCCTAGCGCTGTGATAGACGTAAAGCTCTTCACTCGCAGAAGTTAAAGGGTTAATTTAAGTGATATGTTCATAAAAAGTCTTAACTTATTAAACATAAAAAGGCTGTTGTTCAGCAAAAGAGTTAGTTATAGGGGCCTGTATAACAAATAAACTAGTTTTAGTTTTCCCCCAGAGGTTTAGATTAGAAAAGAGTTTCTGTAAATTAGAAAAATCTGAGAAATAGAGGACAAAGGGAATTTCAAGCACACCATCTAGATTCAACGTAATATAAAATATTGAGCAAGAATTTGAGGAAAAAATCTGCACAAATTAAGTTACTATTTCTTTTATCTCAGTAGTGATGAAAAAATTAGCCATGTCCAACTGAATACGATATGGCATGATAGAATTGTTCACCAATTTTTATAATACAACTAGAAGGCCAGCGGCCAGATACCAAAAAACAAAAACGGCTTTAGGTCGCAAAACATTGAAGGGAGCTGCATTTTTGATATATTGTAAGGGCATGTCTGAGTAGTGTGAATCCAAGTTTTCAACCAAAAAAACGGATGGGAAAACTTTTGGTGGCCGAAAAAATTTTCGGAGGTAATTCCATTTTTTTCTTTTACCTCCTAATCGGTGAGATTTCATAGAAAAAAAAACAAAACATGGGTGACCATTTTTAATATTGATTCAATTTTCTTTAATTTGAATCCAACTTAAGCTCTGTAGCTCTAATAGATTCTGAGTTACGTCCCTTTCAAAATTGGTAATTTGTTCCAAAAAGTCCAAATTATAAGTTTTGGCCAACTTTCGTGAGGAACACCAGCCGAAGGAATGCTTCTGCATAAAAGTCATATGGAATGAAAATGTAGTAAATTTAATTAGCTTTAATTTAAGCACAGACCGAGGCCAGTAGGTCTAATAGATTCTGAGTTACGCCCTTGGTCATTTTTTCCAAATAGTCCAAATATACGCCAGCGGCTATTCGAGACGTTTGAGGGTCGCAAAAAATTGAAGAGAGCTGCATTTTTGATATGTTGTAAGGGCAAATCTGATTAGTGTAAATCCAAGTTTGTAACCAGAAAACGGATGGAAAAACTTTTGGTGGCCAAAAAATCTCGGGGAGACTGGGTGGCATCCCCCCTACATAATAGTACTACCATTATTTTTTATGAGTAGTACTACCATGAATTTTTAGGTAATTCACAAGTAAATATTTATACTTTACAATAAACAAGCTGTTTTAGATCGATTCGTAACGTACAAGTTCATTTTCTTAAAACAGCCACTTTCCCAGATTATCATTTTTTTTAATTAACAAGAGAAGTATAACACCTACATGCCTCATCATGTGCTTAAATTAAATTTACTACAATTCCATTCCTCTTCACTTTCATCGTAGGCTCACTCCTTCACCACTGTTAATCACGAAATTCGGCCAAAACTTAAAATTAGGACTTTTTGGAAAAAATTTACTAATTTTGAAAGGGATGTAAATCAGAATCTATAAGACCTACACAGCTGCGGTTGGGTTCCAGTTTTAACAAATTTAATCTTCTTTAAAAATGGTTACCTGTTTTTTTTTTTCCAAAAACGCACCTATTAGGAGATACAGGACTGAAAAACTGAGGTTTTTCGACCACCAAAAGTTTTCCCATCCGTTTTTTTGGTTACAAACTTGGGTTTACACTACTCAGACATGCCCTTACAATATATAAAAAATGCAGCTCCCTTCAATGTTTTGCGACCTAAAGCGTTTTTGTTTTTTGGTACCTGGCCGCTGGCCTACTAGTTGTATTATAAAAATTGGTGAACAATTCTATCATGCCATATCCTATTCAGTTGGACATGGCTAATTTTATCATCACTACTGAGATAAAAGAAATAGTAACTTAATTTGTGCAGATTTTTTCCTCAAATTCTTGCTCAATATTTTATATTACATTGAATCTAGATGGTGTGCTTGAAATTCCCTTTGTCCTCTATTTCTCAGATTTTTCTAATTAACAGAAACTCTTTTCTAATCTAAACCTCTGGAGGAAAACTAAAACTAGTTTTTGGTATAGTTAAACTAGTTAATTTATAGTACCTTAAATAATCAATTTTTAAAAGCTACACATCACATTTGGTAATAAAATAAAACAATGTTACCATAAAAATATATTTATACATATATTTTTTTATTTCATTATGAATACATCTGTTGGAATATTTACAACAAATAACTGTTCACTTCATTAGTGGTCAGAATCTACATCAGAGTCTGCTTAGTCCATAAAAGCTTTTGAAATTTCAAATACCATTCACATTGATTCAAGACCATTGAATTCTGAACTAGATTAAAATTTATTTGATATATTTAAAAATATACACTTGTGTATAATAAAGGGGTTTTTTCCTTTGAATCTTGGGGTTGAATAAAAAAAATCTATCATAATTTTTTTTATAAAGTAATGTTTCATCAGTGAAAAATTAAATATGTTAGCAGATTTACCACATGCTAGCATAAATCGACTAAATAAACAGGACAGTATAATCACAAAAATATTTCTGATATATTACAGTACATCGCATAATAAAACTAGGAAATTTAAAGAAGGATAAGGAATGATGTATTCCTTTAATATTTATGGTTTTTAATTAGTAATCATTCAAGAAGAGTAAGAAGGCAAGTTATAAAGCCAATCTTATGATTATCAACTATATTTTGTTTTTCTTAGAATAACTTTAATTGATTCCTGAATATTTACACTTCTTGAACTTAAAACCACCTGATTTTAAACTTATACTCATTAATTAAAAATAAACTAAGAAATTACATTCAGTCATCATCACTTCTGTTATAACTATCATTATCTATTTCAATTCTTAATGGGGAGAATGAACTTCCCTTCCGAGGGCATTTCATATATCTGGTCCTTAACAATGAATCACCACTAATATCACGTTTTTTTAGTGACTTTTTCTTTTGAAGTTTATTTCTTAAATCTCCTGTGTTTGGCCGAGTTACAATTTCATCACTGTCTGAACTTTTATGTGATTTGTAGTCCTTCCTAAAACATTATTCTTATGTAACAAAAAAATAATGTGTCATAAATATAAATTGTCATTAGCAAATAAATGCCACAAAACTAAAAACATAAAAGAAAATATAACCACAAGAATAATACATAATAAAAAACATATTAAAATAATTTAAATATTTTTATTGTAAAGAGAAAAGATATGCCCCTGGCCAGAATTCAAACCCGGAACCTCTGTCTCTCCGTGACAGAGTGAATTCCGGCCGGGGGCATATCTTTTCTGTTTAAAATAAAAATATTAAAAATCAAAACAGCTGACCAATAATTATAAAAAATTAATATTAATACGGATTGCTGACAGGGTGGAAAAATGGTACACATCGTATGCCATTTGCAATTCCCATCATTTGGAGGGAACCGAAGGATCATTTAAGCAATTGTTATTTCTGTTTGACAAATATTAAATGAATCACATCTAAAACAAAATATACAGTTAAGTCTCCGAATTTGCAATCTGCAACAAAACCTGCCTTACACAATGAACAATTCTCTATACCAGTATATGCAGATACGACCTTAGGTGATAACTCTGAATCTAACTGAAAATGTTTCAGATGATAATAAAAATGATCCTACATATGAAGCCAATACCTGTTCATCAGAACCATACTTTCCCAATCAGAAAGGCCTTAATGATCTGATTTGGTATTTAAATCTGCTTAAACAGCAAGCTGAAGGTTTAACTTCCAGACTCAAGGGTGGAATCTACTCCAAAAAGAAGTGGAGTTCCAATATGCTGGCTGACTACTGTTGGACCAAGAAGAAAGACGCCCCAGATGCCAAATATGCCCGAAAATAACTATCTATCACTTTCTGGGTAAGTCAGAATTATAATTATAGTTATAATTTTGAGTTAGATAAATTTTTTTTTCAAATATTATAAAAATTCAAAGGAATATCACACAAAACTCCTTTGTGAGAAAAACTAAAGTTATATTTGAATTCAGCATGAAAAATAATTCTAGAAAATGTTATTTTAGTTCTTGTGAAAGAAAAAAAGTTCAGTTTTGTCGCACCAGTGTAATATGAAAAAGTTCAATGTAAACACAAGTTTTACTAGAATTATAAAAAATAAAACCAACAGGTTACACAGAACTATAAATCATTTAAAAAAATAAGGTTGTATTCCCATTGGAAATCTATGTTAAAACATTTAAGTATTCTTTTTATAATTAATTTTTAATTGAAGATCTATTTGTTTAATAGATAGTTTGGTATTAAAAACTATTACAGCTTGAATATTTAGCACATAATGGTCTAGAAACAGTTCTTGTCAATTACTGATAGGATGCTGAAATTAATTTAATTTTAAAACCTCATTTCAGTAATAAAATTTCATATTCACAGAATTTCAACATGTTTTCCTGAGATAGAGCTTAAGAGAATTTGGCGGTTGACTAAGTGTGGTTCAAACCACCTCCCTTACACAAACTTAGTCTTAGAAAAGATAGGATGTAAGTATAGAACCCAAGACTCTTCATCAGCTCTAGTAGCATTAGTTTTTATTTCCTACTAGCTGACCCGGCCACGCGTTGCTGTAGCTGTTGTAATAGTTTTAAAAATATATTATGTTAAAATTTGAATTTTAAAGAAACAATGAAAGAATGAAAAAAATGAATTAAATAGATTTTCGATTTTACATTTTATACATCTTATATTTAAGTACAGTATATAATAAATAAATAATATACAAAATTCCTGACTGATAAAATAAAAAACATTAAATTAATGAATGAGGTATATCATGGTTGATTTTTAATTATAACTAATAATATTTTTTTAAAATTATAATTATTTATTTCAATTTATTAAGCGCTAATCGATGACCAATATTCATTTTTAATCAGTCCTTTGCTAATACAAATAGATTAGATAGATTACTAACACGTGAGGAGCATGCGACATATAATTGTCCATGGGAGGAACATGGGTGTTCTAGGTCCAAACCGGCAATGGACAATGATTGGCCTTGAGACTTGCTGATGGTCTATGTCAAATTAAAGTCTTTTAAACGGTATTGTGGGTTCTGATGGTATCATTGGATTGCGTGGCTACAGGACGACTTCTCCTTTAAAGATTCCATTCAACATTGCCCCTTCAATCAATAACATTCCCGGTGATATTTTTGATCACCAATTCGTCAAGTCGCTACGGAGGACTTCTGTAACAAACATTGTGACACGACAATTTTATATATTAGATAGACCTAAGATTCCGGTGAATTATTATATGATTGCAACTTAATTCAGGCTCTGCTAAACCTACAGAGCTGCATTTGGACTCAACTTGTAGCAATTTAAATCTTCTTTAATAAATGTTATTTGTGCTTTTTCCCTAAAACGCACCGATTAGGAGATAAGGCCAACAACTGGAAAAATCCGAAAAAAAGTTTTTTGGCCACCAAAATTATTCCCATCCGTTTTTTTCGGATGCAAACTTGGATATACACTGTTCAGACGTGTCCTTACAACATATCAAAAATGCAGCATCATCAAGCGTCATTGCTACGATCGACGCTTAATCGATAATAATGGCCGACACATATCACTTAGGGTCATGAAAAATAGTTTACATCCTATTCTCAGACCTACTGAATATGGACTCAAAATTTCATAAGAATTCATAAGAATCGGGCAAGTCGTTTCGGAGGAGTTCTGTAACAAACACTGTGACACGACAATTTTATATATTAGATAAGATTCCGGTCATTTGATACATGATAGGACTGAACTCAGGTTCTATTAGACTTAAAGATCTGCGGTTGTGCTCAAATAGTAGAAAATTAAATCTTCTTGAGTCATTCATTCAAGTAAGTAAAAAAAACTTTTTCCAGTCAAACATTTTTTCTTTATTTAAAAATACGTTTCAACATTCTTCAGTCATTTTCAATTTACATCTCTTATAAGTCCCTTTTATTATTTAATTTAAATATATTTTTTAAATACTTATAAATTTGCACATTTTTAACCTTTTAGTAGATTGTCAAATAATTTAAAATTTTTCTTATAATACTTAGAGTTTACAATGTACTCCATGGTCATTATTAACATTTTTGTAAAAATTCATTTTTATATATATAGATATGATAGGACTGAACTCAGGTTCTATTAGACCTACAGAGCTGCGGTTGGGCTCAAATTGTAGAAAATTAAATCTTCTTTAAAAAAGGTCGATTACGGTTTTTAGACAAATAATTATTTTTTTTCTAGAAATTTTTGAAAAATTTTTCAAATCCAAAAAAATAAAATAAAATAAGAAAAAAAAGTTAGTAGAAACCTTCCCTAGAGTGTACTGAACAACTTCCCAAAGTTTCATGACAATTGGATGATTGGTGTAGTAATGCATAAAGGACAAACACACATACATTCATTTTTATATATATAGATAAAGTAGAATATTTAGAAGGAAGACAATGTAATAAAACTATTTGATTCCATAAAAAGAAGTTAAAAAAAAAAGCATAAACATCGGAATCACCACTTTGAAAAAAAAATATTGTAATTCCTTGTTGAATGTTGCTCTCATGGTGCATATGAATAAAGAATATGAACATTATTAATTATGGAAAAAGAATAAAAATTAGCATTTTAAGTGTTAAGAAGTTGTTATAGTGTAACAAAGAATATCTGAGCAGTCACCAAATAAAGAAGTGATGTACTCAGCATACGGAACAGCCCATTGCAATACAGAAGTGTCAGTGAGTGTAGCTTACCAATTAGAAAATGTTAAATAAAAAAATTAAACTAACCATTCTTCATCTGAGTAATCACCAGAATTATCAATTTCAATTCTAAGAGAAACATCTTCTTTTTCATCATCTTTCCATTGGCAATTACTATCAACATCTTCATAGTCAGAATAATCTCTTTTACGTTTACGGCCAAGACGATCTCGTAAATCAGGTTCGGGTCTATCTCGATCTCTCCTAAAAATATCCAATTTAAAATTATATGCTCAGAGTAGTACTGAGTATTAACACATAAAAAAATCATTCAGACACATGAAACCAAGAGTAGATGATTTTTTTTTTACAATTTGGTTTCAACCTTATCACATAGAAAATTTACAGTAGATTCCAAAACTGTTGACAACTGATGAGAAATCTTCATTTAGAATGAAAATCCTATATTTAAAAAAAAAAAAATCAATTCTCGGAAACATATTAATATTGGTATACTATATATATACTTCATTAATTACTCATATTTTCTCCTAGGACACCTTCTATACAGTATGACTTATGGAAGACTATTTAGTTATACACTAAATAAAGGTAATATTTAACTCTTAACCAAATAATAACATCATCCGTATATGAGAACCAAAATAGACCCATTATTAATCAGTTATTCCTTATATTAAATAAATTAATAAAAATATTACCTAATATTAGCCCTCAATTTATTTCTTTCAAGAATTTTTTTCTCCTCAATATCAGCTTGCATTTTTCGAATAGTAGGTGGATTATCTTTTGGATCACTTTCAGTTTTAAGTTCATTTCTGAGCAATCTTTCAGTTAACGTTTTCTGTTTTTTGACATCTTTATTTCTTATAAGGTCTCTAGCATCGACTACAGGTGCAGTAGCAGTTGCTAAAAAGTTGTATAATATATAATAATTTTATTTCTACTCCTTTTTATTTTATGGACATAACATTTAAAATATAAATAATTTATAAAACTGTTCTAAAAATATAAAATTTTTATTTTATATTATAATTTTAAAAATACCATGGGTTTATTAAATATTTTAATAAATAGAACTAAAAAAAAAATTATACTTGAGATTTCTTTAAAAAAAAATTGTAATATCAATAATTTGAGTATTTAAAGTATTGCAAGAATGTGTGACATATTATACACTTGAAGTGAATGCATTAGTGAAATGGAGAGTGTGGTCACATAAAATCAGGTGAAATCAGAAGATGAACATTTTTTTTTTTCCAAAATGTAATGAATAAGGACTAGTTATTATATCTGAATATAAGTGTGGGCAACAACATAAGTGTCCCTTGAGTGATGACACTCTTTAGCCAAATGTTTTGACTTTAACAGTGCGTCAAAGCATTAAAACACGATAAAAAAATGTTATCACCTCAGGTGTGTTAGCAAGGTAAAAAACAGAAAATGAATATGAATGTTTTTAATTTTCAGTATATTAAATGCTTTTATATTATTGATATTAATGTCAGAATTAATGTTCTGACATAGAATATAATTAATAAAATAAAATTTATATCAAAATTTAGTCCTCTCTTTCAAGAAATAATGACATGAGCAGCATTGATAAAAATGATTCTGTTAATACCCCCTCTATAACAAACCATTGGTCAAGAACTTTTCCTAATCAACAACTAAAACCAATATCATAAGTTAGTTGCAATGCTATAACATCTTCCACTACAGTAAGAAATAAGAAATGTGCAATATTTCCTAATCTCGAAAAATCAAATAAAATACATTATAATTTATTATACCTTTATATTATCTAATTTTTTAAATATATTATTTGAAAAGAAAAGATATGGCCAGGACCGGGACTCGAACCCGGGACCTTCGCCTCTCCGTGGTGACGCCTTATCCATCTCGGCTATCCTGGCTTCACTTCACGGCCAGCCATATCCCCTCTTTTCAATTGAACATTTCCGTGTTCTCGCACTTTGCGATGTATACACGGGGAGAATGTTACTTTAACATTATTTTATTTTGGATCTAGTTGACTTAAAGTCGCTAATATTATTATAATTTATTTTATCTTTATATTATGTAATTTTTTTAATATTTTATTTGAAAAGGAAAGATATGGCCAGGACCGGGACTCGAACCCGGGACCTTCACCTCTCCATGGTGACGTCTTATCCATAAAAAGATAAGATAAGATAAAGAACAACATGTTCATAATAAACAAAATTATTGTTACTTCTAGCTTCGAAATTTCTCCACTGTCGAGCAATATCAGACCAAGGATTTCCAGTATCATGCTTAGGTTTTGTAGCAACTTCATCTCCTTCATCCAAGAATAAATTTCTACCATATACACCATTTCCTAAAAAAATGTCAACTAAAAGTAGAAAATAAATAATAATCATCATTCCCAACTAATTATTTAGAGTTTGCCGTAAGTAGATAATAATTTAAAACATTAATACATTTGCAGGAAACAGTGTAATTATTAAAAATGTAAATATAAATATTCCAGAAGCAAACAATGTATTCTTTGATCAGCTTAAAATATATGTGCCTAGCTTTAGGTAATTCTATTTTATGTAAGCTAAGATCAGTCATGTCCTTCACAAGTACAGTCTGTTAGTATAATCCCTAATCAGAGATGGCCTAGTATGGCTCTCAGATGTAAGTAGTATCAAAAGCTACATCACCGAAATTTAAAATTAGTAACTACCTGATAATAAAGGGTTATGAGGCTGAGCTCCTTTTTTATCAAAACATGTAGCAAATCTGATGAACAAGCTGGGAGCAAGGGCATGAGAGTGACCCTTACGCCAAATTCCTGGAGGCAGAGCACATCTTATATCTTCAATATTTACAGCTTCTTCATTTTCATCCTATAGGGATAGAGTCAGTAATTTGAAAATTCAAACAAATTAATATTATAAATGAAAATAATACACACCGATTCATCTGTTTCTATTCCTTGTTGACCTTTTATCCGAATAGAAAGACTTTCCAATGCTTTCGCACAAGTTTCTTCATCCAGCCATACTACATTACAGCATTTGTCACTTAACCATTCAATTGATGCTGGTGAAAAATCACTAAAATATGCAAATACATCATGAGTTTTCATACTATCCGTTCCATACAGATGTAATGCTTCTTTTCTTGTGTCTGAATCAACCCCCATACTAAAAATTAAGCATAATATTATACATCATCGCGCACTCTGACAATGAAAAGAACTAAGTTTAAAAACTTCTTAATTTTAAACCTATGGTATAACTTTTTCAGTTTTGGATTCATATTGTTTATACTCTTTGGTTCAGCCAACCCAAACCGTTTAGCTCTTAAAATCAGCCTATTATCTTCCTACAACAAACCATGAAAACATCTATCAGAACAGTTTCCATTACAATGATCATATGAGAAAAAAGAACAGCTGTGTAAACTTTAATGATAGCTGGACCCAGGTCTAAAAATGCAATTTAACTCACTATTTCAGACACATTGTTATCATCATCTACAAGTTCACCATCTTCAACTTCTTCATTTTCTTTGGATGAATTATCATTACACACTTCCATTTCTGTAAATGCACTCATTTCAGTGATACCTGACTTCCTGAAGGTATGAAAAACACAATCCAAGGTTATGTTATGTTTATCGGTAAGCACAATGGTACCTGTATTATTTCAAAACACAACATAAAGCATTCTTCGAAAATTTACAACTTAGCCAACAATTTTGTATAATTATTAATTTTTAATAATAAAAAGTTTAATAAATACTAATGCGTAATAAATTTTCTAAAGAAAAAATCATTGGTTTAAATATAATAGTACTTTGGTACTTTTAGCATTTTTGGCACTTCTATAGCTGTTTTAGCTCTTTTTGTCGAAAACTTAAAATTATTGAACATCAATGGTTAAATAATTATTCCTTCTCAACAATAGTAGGTTGATAAGTGCGAAAATCGTCATTCTGTACTGCTTTTCTTGTGTGAACCACATTAAACGTTTTGGGTTACATTAATTTTTGGCGATCCAATATAATCATAACTAGAATGAGGAAAAATTGATATAGTTTCCAAAACAGAAGGTGAAATCGGGTCATCATAATTATTATTGAAAATATATACATATATATATATATATATATATATATATATACAGTAAAACCTCGAATTAACGGACAGCCCTGGTGCAAATATTTTTGTCCGTTATTTAGAGGTGTCCTTTAAAGGGAGGATTTATTTTTTTATAAATATTTATTTGTACAAATTAATTCTCTCTTATTCAATTTCCCATGTGTTTAAAAGGTAAGTAGAATAAAAAAAAACATCGCACGGTTTTTGAGTGTTCCCGAAACTTGTGTCCTACCGATATTGAGTCTTTCCGCTAGCGCACGTACTCTTAACTTTTCAAGGTCATAAAAGTCGATTACATTTATTTTTTGTTCTAAAGTGAGTCTCTTACGTGAAGAAGACATTTTCAGCCGCCTGCCACGAGGGTTAGAACAGAACTAAATTTTAATAAAGCAAGTCCGAGAATAAAAAAAAGTATTTATGTAGAAAACCTTTACTCAAAAGTAAACACAACTGTCCCTGTTTCCTTAGACCGGAAACAACTAATTGTTTCCGAGAAACGGGAAAGGGATAAAGTCATACTGTCCGTTTTTTAGAGGTTTTTTTAATCGATTTCTAACCAACACAGCCTGTCCGTGACCGTTAATGAGAGGTTTCGTTAAATAGAGGTGAAAATGCCTTAAAAATTGTATTAAAATGTTGGTGCAAAAAAAATCGTCCGGTAATGGGGAGTGACCGCTATTTAGGGGTGTCCGTTAGTAGAGGTTTTACTGTATATATATATATATATATATATATATATATATATATATATATATATATATATATATATATATATTTTCAATAATAATTATGATGACCCGATTTCACCTTCTGTTTTGGAAACTATATCAATTTTTCCTATATTTATATAGGAATATATTGTATATATATATATTTATATAGAAGATATTGTATGCTTCATAATTATTTTCTTTTGCATTTGAAATTGTGGCGTTTCGATCAAATTAACAAAATATCTTGATCTTGATCTTTGAAAGAAATATCCTCCGAAGAATATTTTATGGAAGGTTCATTGATGGAATTAGGGGAAGACAGATTAACCAACAAGTATACCGAGTATTTACAGAGCCTGGCATACTCCAGATTTTAAAATTATGCTGATTATGATGGACAAGACATTTGGCACGGATGAAAGAAACGAAGTAGCAACAGAATGCTTACACTTCATTGAACCAGGAAAACTGGTAGTCCTAAGCTGAGATGGATTGATGGGCAGGTTATTGGAGGGACATCCACGTTGCCAAGAATTGAGTGATAAATGCTTGGGAACGTAAAAAGCATTAATATTTATTAGAAATTATACTGCATTAAATATTGTAAACTATAAAAATTTCCATGATAATATCAATGCTAGGTATAGTAATAACTGGCATTTTTTTTTTATACATCCTATTAAGTCAGGCCTAACGTTTTTAAAGATGGGCTTACACAGAGACTTCCATTTCTCCACTGAAATTTATGAAAAAATATTGATTTTCCCAGGATATCTAAGATTCACATTTTAAATTATTTATTTTTATGGCGCTACAACTCGGTGACGAGTCCTGGCCTCCTCCACCAGCTTCTTCCAGTCTTCTTTGTTTTTTGCCGCCTACATCCAGCTTCTACTACGAAACCCAGGATATCCCCCGCATCTCTGTCCACACCATCCGTCCACCTCAGCTATGGTCACCCTTTTCTTCTCATGCAGTAGAGAGGTTCTGTAAAAACCTTTTTAGGAGTGGCCTCATCTTCCATTCTAGCGACATGACCAGCCCATCGCAGTCTTCTAATCTTTAAGGAGTATACAACATCTGCTTAGTTATACATTGAGCAGACTTCATTGTTTGTTCTTCTTCAAACATGGTCCTAAAATTAAAGTAACGTTCAACGATATGTGTCGGGCATTATTATTGTTGATATCAGTAGTGACGCTTGATGATGCTACATTTTTGATATGTTTTAAGGGCATGTCTTCTCTCACTGAAACATCGTCCGATTAGCCATAACAGCATAATGTGACGTTAAATGACGTCTGAATAGTGTAAATTAAAGTTCGCAACCGAAAAAACAAAAGGGAATACATTTGGTGACCGAAAAACTTCGAAATTTTCGGAATTATTTCACTTTTTGGCCTGTATCTCCTAACCGGTGCGTTTTAGGGAAAGAACATAAATAACCATTTTTAAAGAAGATATAATTCGCAACAATTGAGCCCAAATGCAGCTCTGTAGGTCTAACAGATCCTGAGTCAAGTTCCAATCATATAAGAACTAACCGGAATCTTAACTCTATCTAATATATAAAATTGTCGTGTCACAGTGTTTGTAACAAAACTCCTCCGAAACGACTTAACCAATTCTTATGAAATTTTGTGTCTATATTCAGTAGATCTGAGAATAGGATGTAAACTATTTTTTATATCCCTAAGTGATGTGTTTCGACCATTGTTATTAATTATACGTCGATCGTAGCAGTGACTCTTGATGATGCTGCATTTTTGATATGTTGTAAGGGCATGCCTGAATGAACTATTTTTCATACCCGTAAGTGATATGTGTATTATTATTAATTATGTGTAATTTGAATCCACCAAATATGGAATCTTACACGCTTGGTCATCAAAAATATCATCGGGAATGTTATTGAAGCAGCAATGTTGACTGGAATCTTTAAAGGAGAAGCCGTCCTGTAGCCACGCATTCCAATGATACCATCGGAACCCATAATACCGTTCAAAAGTCTTCCATTTGATATAAGCTTGGCTTTTGCTAAGACCATCAACAAGCCTCAAGGCGAGACAATGTCCATTTGCGGTATGGACCTAGAATATCCATGTTTCTCCAATGGATAATTATAGGTTGCATGCTCACGTGTTAGTAAACTATCTAATCTATTTGTATTTGCAAAGGACGTATTAAAAAAAAATATTGCGCATCAATTAGTGCTCAATTAAATTAAAATACATAGTTATAATTTAAAAACATATTATTAGCCATAATTAAAAATAAATCATGATATACCTCATTCATTAATCTAATGTTTATATTTAATCAGTTAAGAATTTTGTATATTATTTATTTATTATATACTGTGCTTAGATATAATATGAATAAAATGTAAAATCAAAAATCTATATTCATTTCTATAATTCATTTATTCATTCATTCATTGTTTCTTTAAAATTCAAATTTTAACGTAATACATTTTTAAAAGTATTAAAACAATTACAGCAACGCTTGGCCGGGTATATGTATATTTTAGTTATACCCTAAAATGTAGAATGAAAATTAATATATGCTCCCTATTAAAAGAATTCTGCGTTTGATTAAGTTGGTAGTGTACTTTTAAATCGGACCGTTGGGGATTTTCAACCGCCACTTCGGTTTAAAGTCCGCCTTTAGCATGTAATCAAAACATTTTGGCCTTGTGTTGTTAGTTGGTGATGTGATCATTTTATGTCTGGTGTTGCTACAGTCGGTTATATATTATTCTAGTTTTATTTACTTGGACTGATGATTTAATCTTTTTTTTAAAAGTTTCAATAATGAATTCAAACGAAAACCCTGATGATCTTGAGTTACCTGCTGCTAAAAAAGTATGTCTTGATGATAACGATGTTAGTAATTCTTTTCGGAATAACAGTTCTTTATCAGATAGCACTTTTCATTTAGGATCCCTTTTTTCTCCCAGACAGTCAGTCAGTAGTTGCAGTATTAATGATGGAGTTGGTAATAATACATTTTCAACCCCCATTCATAACAATCAAGTTTCTGATGAGAGTAAATGTATTAATGATGATGAAAACAAAGATTTCACTTTGGCTACATCTGCGACTGATGACAAAACGGATAAATGCATTGTTATGTCAGATTCAACCCCTGAATGTGTCAAAATTATTCAAAGTAATATAAATGATAGCCCATCCTTGTCAAAACTGAATGTCAGCAGTCTGTCCACCAAGGCATTCAATATTGATGAGTCTCTTGACTTTATGGATGAAACATGCAATGAATATCATTCAGATGAGAACAGTAATGGAAATTTAGTATCAATTGATGACAAGTCTTTGAAAAATATGATTGAAAAAAGCGGAAATATTGATGAAACCACAGTTGGTCATGAATTAGAAAGTAGCATGAATGAAGATTCTATTAACTTATCGAAAAACTCCGGTAATTGTTCAGATAAACTTGAAGTTACCCTTGATTATACTTGTAAAACAGATGTAATAAGTGAGGGAGCGCTGATCTTATGCCACTCCACCATTAAAAAGGATGCTCTGTCTCCAAGCTGTAAATTATTTCTAGAGCCTTCATTGACTTCTATGTCAATAGATGAGTCTTTAGTTAGTGATTTAAATAATATCCCTTGTCAGCCCATACAAAAACCTTGCTCAGATTTAATATCTAAAAAACCTTTAATCAAAGAAATTAACTTGGAAGGTAGCTGTATTAAGATGAGTGATGATCCCAATTCCACTAATTTATTCAATGAGGTGAGTGGTTGTGTCCTAGATTACACATGCTCAAAGCTTGGTAGCTTTGATATGAATGAAACATACGCAGAGACCTTTACAAATAAAGTTATAGAAACAAGTATTAATGTCATACCTGAATGTTCTTATTCTGAACAACTTGAAGTAAATAAGTGTGATGGCATTGATATGAATGAAACATGTGAAGAAATCATAACAAATAATGTTAAAGAAACAGGTATTGATCCCAGATGTTCTAATGCTGAAAAACTAGCTGTAAATAAGTCTGATTTAGTAGTAGGATCCCATGACCAGCAAACAGAAGATGGTATCAATGTTAAAGATAAAAATTTTCTGAACTTGGAGAATAGTGTATCGCAAAATCCTATCACTGATCTTTATGACTTGTCAGATCTCAAAAATTCTTTTATTTCCAATAAAACGTTTTCAGCAGAAGAAGTAAATTTTTTAAAAGAAAATCTTCTAAAAGTCATGGAGTTGCTCAAAAGTGATAACAATAGTTTTGAATCCTATAAATTATCATCTGAAAATGAAAAGCGTGAACTATTAGAAAAAATTAAGTTTCTTGAATCTAATTCTGCTGTAAACAACACGTCCTCTGCTGAAAATATTGTTAACTCTCCAGAAATAGAAATAGCTGTTGAAGGAAAAATTGATCCAACTGGGAATAATAATTCTATTTATGAAGAACTTTCTAATATACAGATACAATATAACAACTTATTACAATTAGTCCTTGTTACTAAATCTAATTGGACGGAGAATAAGTTATTTGCCGATTTTCTTAGTGATCTTAATGTAGCTCTTAATGAGGTGTTTATACCTATAAAAATAGATGCTAATGAATATGTAATTAACCATAAAAAAATATACGACATCATGCTGTCCATCTCTAAAGAAATTTCTAAAAGAAATAATTTTAAAGAAGAATGTATTAATATTTTAAACTCTTATGAGAGTTCTCTCACACATTCAAATGGATTGCATATTACTGCTAAAGAATGTGGTAATGATGATTTTCTCTGTAACTTAAAAGCTACTTTTGAAGGAATTTTGAACAATAAAAATTATTTAGAAAAGGAAAATGCTGAATTGAAGAAAGAAGTTTGTAATAAATCTGATGAAATAAAAACATTAAGTTCAACTATTGAAAAATTAAATGAGCATTTAAATGGTTTTAAATCCATACATCCTGAGGGCAAAGACAGTGAAATGGAAACAGAACAGAATTCTTCTATGGAAGGAATAGAAAAGTTGATTTATGATAGTTTGGATGAATCAAATGTTAACATGACAGATTTGAAGGAATCACTTGCTAAATTAAAGATGTCTTTATCCCTCATTGAAGAAAATTATAACAATGTATCTTCAAAATGTGAAAAGTATGAAATTGAATTGCAAAAGATGCGAGAAGTCGAACAAGTTAACAAGGAGCTACTTTTACAGTATAATGATTTAAAAACAGAAGTTGGTGCTAAATGTTGTGAAATTGAAAAAATTAATATAGAAAACCATTACTTAATTTGTCAAATTGAAGAGTTAAAGCTAAAATATGAAATTAAAGATGAGGGATTTGATCCAAAGATTAGATCTGAAACTTCTCAAAAATCATTGGCTGACATCTTAGATAACACTAATGAAATACTGGTCCCCTATGACCAGGACAGCAAAGAAACTTCATCTCAAAATTGTAACATTGCATTGCTTAACAATGATGAAGAAAACTCAAAAAAGCAATTTGAAATGATTCAAAATAATTCATCAATGAAGGAGGAAATAGTGGAATTTCTAGAAGATCGTAATGGTTTGGAGAATCAATCCATTTCACCAAAAGAAGAGGTTTCTAAATTGCAGTTACATTTAGATTGTCTTAAGGAAAAGTATTCTGAGATAGTTTCTAATTTTGATATTTATAAACAAACATACACACATACAGAAGATGAATCTAGTTTATGGAAAGAAGAAAAACAATCATTAAAATGTGAATTGGATTCACTTAAATCTCAACTAGAAAGTGCTCATGATGAAGCATCAAAACTGAATGCAGAAAAAGAGGAAATAAACAACAATTTGAAGGCCATAGAAAATAAATTATGCGAAGAAAAACTATTTAGCAGAGATATTCAAAATTCCTATGAGATCATAAAAATAAAATATGAAGAATCAGTTATTGAAATAAATAATAAGACTCTAGAATTACAGACCTTACTCACACAATTATCAGATTTAGAAGCAGCTAATGCCAATTTGAAAATTGAGTTGAATGGCATCCATAGTGATTCAGATGACAATATTAGTTCATTACAAAATGAAATTAGTGAGCTAAAAATAAAGTGTGATACTTCTGATAAGTTATATATTGAACTTACGGAAAAACATGATGAAATAAAAGCCTCATATGATAAAATGTGTGAGGATTTAGAGTCGAAAAATGCAGATCTTTCCTTCCTTACTGGTTGCAAAGAACAGTTGGAAGTTTTGAATCAGAATGAATCATTGCTGAAGCAGAAGATTGTTGATTTGCAAGAAGGTCGCAATAGTTTGGAGGCCCAATTCCTTTCTTCAAAAGATGAAGTTTCGAAATTACAGTTCGATTTAGATTGTCTTAATGGAAAGTACTGTGAGACAGTTTCTAATTTCGACCTTCATAAACAAACATACACATGCACAGAAGAAGAATCTAGTTTATGGAAAGAGGAAAAACAATCATTGGAATTTGAATTGAATTCTTTTAAATCTCAACTACAAAGCGTTCAAGAAGAATTATTAAAACTGAAATCTGAAAATGAGGAAACCAATAAAAAAATGATGACTCAGTTAACAGAATTAGAAACAACTAATGCCAATTTGAAAACTCAGCTAAGTGGTGCACACAGTGATTCAAATGACAATATAGAAACACTGAATAATGAAATTAGTGAGCTAAAAGTAAAATGTGAGACTTCTGATAAATTATTTATTGATCTTAAAGAGAAACATAATGAAATAAAAGTCTCTTATGATAAAATATCTGATGATTTGGAAACTAAGCAATTAGAAATTGAATTACTTACTTCCAGTAAAGCAGAATTGGAAAAAGAATTGGAACTTTTGAATCAGAAAATATTAGATTTGCAAGATGGTCACAATGGTTTGGAGGTCCAACTCCTTTCATCAGAAGGTGAAGTTTCAAAATTGCAGTTTGATTTGGAATGCCTGAACGGAAAGTATTCTGAGATAGTATCTAATTTTGACCTTTATAAACAAACATACACATGCACAGAACAAGATTCTACTTTATGGAAAGAAGAAAAACATTTATTGGAATGTGAATTGGATTCTCTTAAATCTCAATTAGAACATGCATATGAAGAGTCATCTCAACTGAAATCAGAGAAAGAGGAAATCAATAATAACTTGAAGACCATTGAAAATCAATTAAGTGAGGAAAAGCTAAGTAGCAGAGATATTCAAGAATCCTATGAGGACCTAAAAATAAAATATGAGGATTCTGTTAATGACTTAAATAATAAGGCAATTGAATTACAAAATTTACTAGCACAGTTAACTGATATTGAAAAAAATAGTGCTAATTTGAAAATTGAATTAAGCAGCCTTCGTAGTGATTCAGAGCTTGATATCTGTACATTACAAAATAAAATTCGTGAGCAACAAATAAAGTTTGATACTTCTGAAAAGTTATTAATTGACCATGAAAAGACATACAGTGAATTAAAAGTCTCTTATGACAAAATACATGAGGATTTAGAATCCAAAAATTTAGAGTTTTCATTACTTATGGAAAGCAAAGAAAAGTTAGAAACAGAGTTGGAAATGATCAATCAAAGTGATGACTTGTTGAAGAAGCAGATAGTAGAATTGCAAGAAGTTCGTAATGATTTGGAGAATCAATTCCTTTCATCAAAAGAAGAAGTATCTAAATTGCAGTTAGATTTAGATTGTCTAAAGGAAAAGTATTCTGAGATGTCTTGTGATTTTAGTAAATATAAAGAAATATATACTTGTACTGATGATGAATGCATTTTATTAAAAGAAGAAAAACATTCCTTAGAATGTGAATTGAATTCTCTTAAATCTCAATTAGAGAATGCACATGATGAATCTTCTAAATTGAAATCAGAGAAAGAGGAAATCAATAATAACTTAAAGAACATAGAAAATCAATTATGTGAAGCAAAGCAAAATAACAGAAATTTTGCAGATGATTTTGAGAATCTGAAGACAAAACATGAAGAATCTGTTGCTGTTATTAATAATAAGACTTTAGAAATACAGAATTTACTAACACAGTTATCAGATTTAGAAACAACTAATGCCAACTTGAAAAGTGAATTAAATAACTTGTGCAACAATGCAGAAATTAATGTTGATTTACTTAATAAAGAAATTAGTGAGCTAAAAATAAAATGTGATTTTGCTGACCAATTATCAGTCGAACATGAAAAGAAATATAATGAATTAAAGATTACTTATGACCAAGTATGTGAAAATTTAGAAACCAAAAACTTAGAAATTGAATTGCTTACTTCTAGTAAAGCACAGTTGGAACAAGAATTGGAACTCTTGAATCAGAATGAAACATTGTTGAAGCAGAAAATTGTTGATTTGCAAGAAGATCGCAATAGTTTGGAGGCCCAATACCTTTCTTCAAAAGATGAAGTTTCGAAATTACAGTTGGATTTAGAGTGTCTTAATGGAAAGTACTGTGAGATAGTATCTAATTTTGATCTTTATAAACAAACCTATACGTGCACAGAAGATGAATCTAATTTATGGAAAGAAGATAAACAATCATTGGAATGTGAATTGGATTCTCTTAAATCTCAATTAGAAAATGCATATAAAGAGTCATCTAAACTGAAATCAGAGAAAGAGGAAATCAATAATAACTTGAAGACTATAGAAAATCAATTATGTGAAGAAAAACTATGTAGCAGGGATATTAAAGAATCTTGTGAGAACCTAAAATCAAAATATGAAGAATCTGTGAATGAATTAAATAATAAGACAATTGAATTAGAAAATTTATTAGCACAATTAACAGCTATTGAAAAAAATAATGCTAATTTGAAAAATGAATTAAGTAGCCTTCGTAGTGATTCAGAGCATCATATAGATTTAATAAACCAAGAAGTTCATGATTTAAAAAGAAAATGTGAGATCTCTGAAAAATTGTTAATTGACCACGAAAACATATACAGTGAATTAAAAGTGTCTTACGACAAAATATGTGAAGATTTAGAATCCAAAAATTTAGAGGTTTCATTACTTACGGAAAGCAAAGAAAAGTTAGAAAAAGAGTTGGAAATATTTAGTCAAAGTGATGCTTTGTTGAAGAAGCAGATAGTAGAATTGCAAGAAGTTCGTAACGATTTGGAGAATCAATTCCTTTCATCAAAAGAAGAAGTCTCTAAATTGCAGTTAGATTTAGATTGTCTAAAGGAAAAGTATTCAGAGATGTCTTGCGATTTTAGTAAATATAAAGAAATATATACCTGTACTGATGATGAATGCATTTTATTAAAAGAAGAAAAGCATTCCTTAGAATGCAAATTGAATTCTCTTAAATCTCAACTAGAGAATGCATATGATGAATCTTCTAAATTGAAATCTGAGAAAGAGGAAATCAATAATAACTTAAAGAACATAGAAAATCAATTATGTGAAGCGAAGCAAAGTAGCAGAAATTTTGCAGATGATTTTGAGAATCTGAAGACAAAACATGAAGAATCTGTTGCTGATATTAATAATAAGACTCTACAAATACAGAATTTACTAACACAGTTATCTGATTTAGAAGGAAGTCATATGAATTTGAAATCTGAATTAAATGCTATTCGCTGTGAATCTGAAAACAACATGGATTTATTAAACAAAGAAATTCTTGAGCTAAAAGGTAAATGTGAGAATTCTGAAAAGTTATTTGCAGATCTTGAAGAGAGCCATAATGAAATGAAGGTTTTATATGACCAGATCCGTGAGGATTTTGAATCAAAGCAGAAAGAGTTTTCATTGCTTACCAACTGTAAAGAACAGTTGGAAAAAGAGATAGGCACTTTAACTGAAAATAATTCTTTATACAAGCAAAAATTAACAGATTTGGAAATAAATGAGGAAGCCCATCAAAAAGCGATCCTCGATCTGAATAAAAAATTAGATGATGCTAATTTAAAAATTGACTGCATGAAAAACGTTGAAATCCAGATTGGTGTATTAAAGAATGAATATTATGATATTCTGTCGTTATACATTACTAAAGATAAAGAAATATGTGGTGAACAATATTTTTGTTTGATTTCAGAATTTGTTAATGCAGTCGAAGCAATAATTAAAGACCTACTTCTTTTTAAAGGTAAATGCTCTGAAGAAGTTGTGAAATTATCAAATTATGAAGAAGAAATTGCTCGCCTAAATGTTTTAGTTGATTCTTTGAAAGAAGAAATCAAATTATCAGCAGAGGATTCAGATAAACTACAAGCAAACTATTCTTCTTTATCCAAACAGTACAACACTTTGTTGGATGCTAGTAAAGATTCGAATATCAGGTGTAACTCACTATTGGAAAAATTAAAAGATTTAGAAAGCCATAATAGTTTATATAAATCAGCCATAGACGATTTAAAATCAGAAATTACAGCTAAAGAATCCACTATCGTGCGTCTGTCTAACATGAAAGAATTGTATGAATCTGCTGTTAAAGAAAATGAAACTTTGTCTTCACAATTATCAGAGAAAATCAAAGAATATGAAAATACATTGGATAAGTTAAAAAATGGTGAAGAAAAATATGTAGCTCTTCAACTTGAGTACAGCACATTATCAAAGGAAATAAATGATTTAAGGAATACAAATGAAACATTAGAAATAAAAAGTAGTGAAAATTATGCATTGTACATGAGTGTTCGAGATAATATCGAAATGTTACAAAAGGAAAAAGAAGAAATAAGGAAAAACTTCATCAAATGTGAAAAGGACTATCAGAATTCCTTAGATTTAGTGAAAAAAACTCAAGAAAATATGGGAAATTTAGACAGGCAGTACAACTTAAGTATTGCCAAAATGAATGCAATTCTTAAAGAAAAAGAAAGTTACGAAAGCCAAAACTTAAGCCTGCAAAAGATTAACGATGAACTAGTGAATCGCATCAAAGAACTTAATAGTAAATGCCTAGAAAATCAAAATATGTTAATGAAATTTAGAGAATTGGAGAAATCATATGAAGTAGTCAGTAGGAAACACCAAAGTTTAGAAAAACAATTAGTTGATTATGGAAATTTAAAGAGAGAAAATGAAATTTTAAAAATCCATGTTAGTGAAAAGGATTCATTCACTAACAGTTTATCTACAAATTATGATACACTTAAAAATAATTACAGCTCATTAACAGATGAACTAAAAAGCTTATCTTCTGCTGTTTTGGCATTAGTTCCTGGTGAAAATTCAGCTATGGAAGTCTTAAAATTTGTAGAAGAGAAACTACAAGTTCTGAAGAAAGTTGAAAGTGATCTGGAAGAAGAAAAAATGAAATGCCAAAATCTAGATGAAGAGTGTAATCTATTAAATGAAGATTTGAACTTTAAAGATGTAGTGATTGGGGACATGTATAAGGACCATTCATCACAAATGAATGAACTTAAAGAATCATTAAAAAAAGAAGAAAATCTTCGACAAGAAATCTTACTTGAAAATTCTACATTAAAGGACAAAATTAAGTGTTTGGATTCAGAAATCATCAAATTGAAGACAACTAAACAAAGTTAGAATAATTTATTTATTTTACTACAGATGGAATGCTATCTTTGTTATTGCCCTTAACAATTTTCTTACTTTTAGGTGTATGTTCATCGTGTGTGGAATTGAAAGGAGTTTTACATAAACTGAAGATGGATCTTGTAGACAATAGCTCCAAAGTTACTACACTACAGTTACAGATTGAGGAGAATGAGATAACAAATAAGAAAAAAATTCATGACTACAGAAAAAAGGTAACTGGTTTCATAGCCAAACAAACAAAAAACTTTATTTAATTTACTTAAAACATTTAGAGGCTTGCTTAGCTTTAGCTCTGTTCACATCTTATAGCCCATTGCTTTCACTACATCAAGTTAACTTCTAAACTTAAATTATAAACTTTATAAAAATGGCTAACATGAAAATTTAGATAAATCCCTAATTCATGGACCAAATTAATGTCTTTAAAGGCATAAAGGAGGTTCTTATGAGGTGAAATGACGAGGGAAATAATAAATTATAAACAACACTTTTCTTTTCCTTTTATTGCAAAATTATATTTTTTCCTAACCATGATGCTGAATTTTTGATATGGTGTAAGGGCATGTCTGAGTAGTGTAAATAGAAGTTTGCAACCGAGAAAACGGATGGGAAAACCTTTGGTGGCCAAAAAACCTTGAAATTTTCGGGGTTATTTCAGTTTTTGGCCTGTATCTCCTAATCGGTGCATTTTAGGAAAAAAAACATAGGTAACCATTTGTAAAGCAGATTAAATTTTCTACAATTTTACCCAACCTCAGCTCTGTAGGTCTAATAGTTGTTAGTAAAAGTTTATTAGGGTTTGCGTGTCATAAATAAAATAATATAACGAGTTTAATTTTTCAAATATTGTTTATAGTGATTTTTATTGTGTAAAAAATGGTGTAATTTTACTTAATGAAGATCTGTAATCGTAAGTATATAATGTTGTATTAAAGGTTGTTATTAAATTTTCTATTCTCTCGAAAACCAATTGTGTGTTTATTTGTTGAGTGAGTTTACATTTAGACCCATTCCGCCCATAAGACGCGGGCCCAATAATTTGGATCAAAGAACTCAAAACGCTACAAATCAAGCTAATGTTCAATCTAATCGGACTTCACAGCAACGTGAAAAGCGAAATGAAATTGAAAGGATTAGGATATTGCAATCACGTGCAATGCAACGTTTTCAAACTGCTTTCAGTGTTTCACGAGCGGCTTTCAGTAAAAATGTTTAAGTTGACCACAATTCCTACCATGCGTTGCTATTGGATCTACGAACTCAGTTTGCCCACATTTCAAGGCATTGAAATAAGTGAATGAAATGGATTGTGTTGCGTGAATGGAAATGGATTGATTGGTTTCAGAAACTAGAAGGGATTCTATACATTTCCTTACAAATATACAAAAATATAACAACTGCTTATAAATGACTTTTTTGGGGCAACAGATATACTTTGCGACAATGTCATGCCAAATTTTAACATAACAAGACTTACTTTGTTTATTACTTTTTAACTTTTTGTGTAGAAATAAAACTTTTCTGTTTAATTTGCTGATACAAGGCCAAATACATCATAAAGCAGGTTCGCTGTTGCCGGTGACAGATGGCAACTATAAATTCCTGCAAATGGAATAAATGGGCAATACACCAGAAGAAATTTATCAGTGTTGTGCAAATAACATTTCAGTGAGGAGGTCTATTGTAGAACAATTACAAACTTTGTTTCAACAACAAAATCAATTGATTTCATTGTTTAAAACTACACTGGATCTTATGCCATCTGGTAATCATAAAACTGTAATCAGAGCTGATAAAACTCCTGTAGGAAAACATGCGAGATGCTTCAATGCACCAACAATCGATGAAGTTGCCATTGTAATGGTTGGAGAAAATTTGGAAGCCCTTTGTTTTAGGGCAATAGGGTAGAACATCGTCGGGACAGCTAGTTTAGAATAGTTTGTACTTGGTCTCCTGATGCTCATCCAGCCTCTATAAAGTGGATACCCAAAATCTTTATTTGAGTTTGATCTGGGATATAACCTCCCTGAAGAACCTGTGTTCAAGAAACAGTACAGTCTCTACCATGTACTGAACCCAAGATTTCATGAGTTGTAGTGGTACAGTTTCATATTTTGTTATTATTCAAAATCTCTTTATTAAATTTTCCTGCAGTAAATAAACACCATCTTAAATGTCAATGTGGTTTATAAAAAGAGTAATATATAAATGCTAGGCAAAGTATTTATCAGAAATTTTTTATAATTATTGTTCCCGGCTCAGGGCCTATGTTTTCTCTTTAAAAATAAAAATATTTAAATATCAGAAAGTTAGGAAAATCATTATTCATTTTTGCACAGCTTATATTGATACTTAAAAAAAAAAAAGAAATATTGTTTATAAGATTTGAGTGTAAATGTTAGAGGTAAATTTATTTCTTTAAGTGATTTAAATTTATTTCTTTGTTGGAAGGAATGCCTGTTGAAGAGGATAGGTGTTCTTTAAAAGAGGTTTCTCCTTATATGCATTTATTAGAAAAATAAATATAATAACTATTGATAGAAATAAAATTGTAACTAAGTGATTAAATAAACAACTGACTGAAAATATATGAATGAGAATATTGATATAAATAAAATTATAAATACAACAAAAGGTGTATATTGGCATAACAGTGGAGTTTAAATTATTGAAATACATCAATATTATTAAAGTATGTTGACTGTTGAGCTAACTTCATCCCAATGACACATCCTCGACCAAACCAAACATAGTTAACCTTACTGATATTTTTCTATATAGATGCCGGTTAAGGTGTCTGTTTAACATACTTAAATTTGTTGGATTAGCCAAGCTAAGGTTGTAAAGTAATCACATCTAACTATAGATCAATATATGGTTGCAGTGTTAATCAATGCCCAATTACAAACACTTTATTCAGATATTACAATCTTCCACTTGTGGGCAACAAGTAATGGTGCTATGTAGCTACAACCATTCCATAACAAAACAAAAAAGTGATATAAACAAAATAAAATAAGTGAATGTAATAAAATATATACATACCAAAAAATAAATACATGCGGTAATAAAAGGAAATTAATGCAAAAATGATAATAAAATAAAGTCTAGATAAAAAATAATAAAAATAAAAATAAATAAAATAATGTACACATTCAAACCCTATTTACAATTTGCCTGGGGCCCCGAACTAAGCTTCTTCCCCAGGAATGAGGGCAAAGCAGGAGTTCGGGAGGCCCGTGTCCCCTTTCCCAGCCGCGTCACTGGAATTAAACTCTAATGGAAGCTGGTTTAAGGAATGCCCAATTAAAAAAAAAAAAAAAGAAAGGTGTCAGTAGCCAGGTCTTTTCACCAATGTTAAATTTGTTTATAGCTCTATTTGTCGAGCTAGCACTGGTACATGAATCAACTGTCATCATCGCCTAATATAACATGATACCATTTGATCCCCAAAGGATAGACTACAATAATTTCTCATCCCATATGAATATTGCAGAATAATCATATGTTACGGGTGAGTAGTTTTGCCTCTTATGATTAAATCTTATATAGATTATATGATTAAAGCTTATGATTAAGCTGCAAAATTATCTGATTTCCGGAACACCAAAAATACTTCATTGTTAAGGTATGGAATTTGTGCTACTTAACAGTCTCAAGTTAATTTGGTGAGAAAAACTAAACACCCTCAATTTGCATCAATATTTCAACTTTCATTATTGCTCCCATTGCATGGTGTGTTTTATCTCATGCTTGAATTAGTTCAGAGATACTTTTATTACTAAAGTCTGTGAAATATAATTGTTTTAAATTTAACTAAATTAAATATAATAAGATCAAATCAATGTTTTTCTTTTAGATTTCATCATTACAAGAAGAACTAGGTGCTGCTCTCAATAAGCTTGAAGATAATCGGCTGAAAAATGAAATTGTGCGCATAGATGCATTTTCTCAAACTGAAAGCCTTCCAGTACAAATATCTGGCCAAAGTGGTATTGTTCAGGTGATTAAATTTATATTTTTGTTTCATAACTATTTTTATTTTAATATCACCTGATTTGCGAGTTTGATTCAGATGTTTTTTTATTCTGCCAATTTTTCTCTTTGTTAACATAATGTTTTGAAGATATTTAGCAAACAATTTAGCCTTAGATGAAGCTTGTTAATACAAATAATGAAGATAGACATATATTTTTATCCAGGTATAAACTTATTGACTAGTCTGTTTTTAAAATAAAAAAGATCATTCTTTTATTTTTTGTACTAAATTATAATAATAATAATAATAATAATAATAATAATAATAAATTCTTTATTTATTCTGGGACAAGTCCCTTTAGAATAACATAATTGTACATTATTGTGTGCTTTAGAGCCTTAGAGTACAAAGAAAAAAAAAACAAGCAGATAAGTCAATCTATAAAGCTGATTAAATAATAATAAATAAATAAAAAAATAACTTCTTATGATAATGAAATAGAACCTAAATAAAATTAAAATAATTACTAAAAAGAACTTTTCACACACAAAAAAATAAAAATGAATAAACAATATAAATAATATTCTGTTGATAATTTTATGTTTGCCCTTCGGGGAACTGGAGGGATAGGAAGTAATCAAATAAGCGGGATTTGAAGGTAGGAAGGGTCTTGGAACAGCAAATGGAAAAAGGGATAGAATTCCACAGGGAACAGGACCTAATCAAGAATGATCTGTCAAAAGCAGCGGTTCGATGGGCCTCTATATACAAATCGGAAGGGTGTGAACGGGTATCACGGGAACGGATGGAGGATTTAAATTTGAGGAGCTCATAGATGTATAATGGACGGCGGGATTGGATAACTTGATAGAGGAAGGATGCAAGGAAATATTTACAGCGATAGGAAGGATACAACCACCTCAACTCTTCATAAAATCGGGAGACAGGGGCGTCCCTGGGGATCCCGAAGACAAAGCGTACAAAGCAATTTTGTCACACCAAACGTTTTATTTTGGCCTCGAGCTCCACAGAGACACCCCCATATACAGCGCAGCAGTAGTCGAAGTGGGGGAATACTAAAGAGGTAACTAGGAGTCTATGAGTTTCAAATGGAAATAGGTGATGGAAATAGTTTAATCTCTTCAGGATAGAAAAAGGCGGGATATATTGGAAATATGACTTTTCCAGGAGAGGGATTGGTCTAAAGTGATTCCGAGGTTTTTGACTGTTTGGAAAAATTTGACGGGAACATTATTTAAGTGAAGGGTTGGGAAATGAGGAACTTTTTTAAGGAGGTGATTGGAACCTATTACCATCGCCTTTGTCTTCTCCGCATTCAGCCTCAACTTGTTTGTTACTGCCCATTGACTTATTCGGTTCAGATCATCTTGTATTTTTTTTGTGGCTAGTAATAGGTCGGATGGGGGAAAGGACAGGTATATTTGAAAATCATCGGCGTAGATATGGTATTTGGAATGATGGATGAGGTGGGGAAGGTCATTTATATAAATTGAAAATAGAGTAGGGGACAGAGATGAGCCCTGGGGGACACCACAGGAGAGGTGGAGAGTCTTGGATGGTGGTTGGCCTGGAACGACAACAAACTGAGATCAGTTTGAGAGGAAGGATTTGAACCAGTGCAAGGCACTGTTGGATAAAGGAAGGTTTTGAAGTTTGGTCAGTAGGATGTTATGGTCAACTGAGTCAAATGCTTTAGAGAAGTCTAGAAGGATAAGGATAGTTAGTTTTTGGTGTTCGATGGAAGTCTGGAGGTCATGGATTATTTTAAGGAGAGCGGATTGAGTTAAATGTCCAGAACGAAAGCCAGATTGGAGAGGGTTAATGAGGCAACGTTCTTCTAGTAAGTTTGAAAGTTGGTTCTGTACTAGGCATTCTAGTGGTTTTGAAAGGTTAGAAAGAAGGGAAATAGGGCGGAAGTCTTGAGGTGAGGAAGGGTTCGAAATTTTGTTTATTGGTCGGACCAGGGCCGTTTTCCAAGAAGAAGGGAATGTGGAATTTTGCAAGGAGAAGTTATAGATGTGATAGAGTATGGGTATAAGGGTGGGAAGACAGGATTTTACTAGTTTTACTGGAATGTTATCAGGACCATAATCATTGGTGCGGGATTTTAGGATAGCGGCAAGTATTTCATCATATGAAAGGTGGGAGAATAAGAAGTTTTCAGGATTGAAACAATGATATTCGAAATTGGTAGCAAGTGAGGAATTGGGTGCAGAGGATATAAAGTAGTTTTTGAGATCATCTGGGGTTAATGGGAGAGAACAGGTGTGGTTAGATTCTGGTAGGGATAATTTTCGGAGTATTTTCCATTTGGATTTGGGGTCAGGTGCGGTAGAAAGGGCGTTATGAAAGTAGAGGGATTTAGCACGTCGAACTGCGGCTTGGGTTTCATTACGTAATTGTTTGAAATTCACATAATCGCCTGACATCCGAGTTCTCCGAAATTTGCGTCTTGCTGAATCCCTTCTCTTTATCATTTCCTTTATTTCGGGGGTCAGCCATGGCGCAGTAGGACGGCGTAGTGTTCGGGTTTGCAGAGGAGCGTGATTGTCTAATAAGGTTTGTAGGTTTGAGGTGAGGGTAGAGATCATAGGGTCTATGGAGTTGTAGGAGTAAATAATGTTCCAATGGACAGGATCTAGGTCAGGTTGAAGCGATTCACAGGAGAGGAGGTCCAAATTTCGATATGATACGATTTTTGGAGTAAAGAACTTAACGGGTAGGTCATATGAAATCTGGATGAGGTCGTGTGATGAAAGGAAGGGTACAGGATGCTGTGAAGAGGAAAGGATTTTCTTGGAAGAATCAGTGACGAAGAGGCCAAGCCAGGTGTCAGAATATTGTGTGTGATGGGTAGGAGAATAAGGTACCAAGTAAAGATTGAGGGAAAACACCAAGTCCGTAAGGAAAAGTTTATCATTGGATTCGCGGAGCATGTTAATATTAAAATCGCTGGAGATAATGACGTTGCTGTAAGTGGAGACAAGTTGGACAAGGGAGGATTCAAAGAGATTATCGAATGGAACATGAGGAGGTCGGTAGACAACGGCATATAAAAGAGGAGAGGAGTCAGTTGAGATCTCTACAAACAAGTATTCTAGGTGAGGAGAATCGGGGGAAGGAGATCGCAAAAGGATTTTAGACTTAAGGCTGTCATGAATATATAGGCCGACTCCACCTCCCACTCGATCAGATCGATCATGGCGCAGGAAGGAGTAATTGGTGAGGGAAACTTGAGAGGAAGGAATATAGGGTTTTAACCAGGTTTCAGAAACAGCTACTCTTTGATAGAAATTGTCAAGGAAGTATTGTTTGAATTCATCATAATGGGCCAGAAGGGATTGTGCATTAACGTGACAGGTATTTAGGATGTTAGTCATAACTCCAGGTAAAGGGGATGGAATCGTAAAGAAAAGGATCTAGGTTGAGGAATGGAATACAACTTTTTATATCATATTCAATTTGTAAGTGCATTATAATATAATAATAATACACTAATTGAAAAAAATCAATTATCGGGTCTCTAATAATTTTAACAAAATTAAAAAATAAATCACGGTGGAGTATTATATAGCAAGTAAAGAATAAACACAGATACCATGGTTCATAACTCAGATAAGTGAAAAGTAAATAATTATCCTTAGTGTAAACATTAGGCAAAAAAGAACTATATGAGTAAATTAAATAATGAAATAAATAAATTAAAAGTAAATAAAAACAGAGGATGAGTAAAAATAAAATTAAAATGTCTTTAACACAAAGTAATAGAACCAAATCGATGTGACCAGCATAATATGTTCATCTGAATACGTCCAGGTCGCTAGGCTTGCTTATGATGACCGCTGGGTAGCCGTCTGACTGCCGGCATCTAACTTTACCTCCACTAAACCAGACATATTCAATTTCTGCTGTTCCCTTCTTCTGTCTGGCTAACCAGTAAAGGTGCTTATTGGCGGGCGTCATGGCTTCACTCACATATACATGGTGAGATTCGTTTTCTCCCCAGCCGAGGTGACGCGTTGAGAAGTCTCTCTTGATTCTTCTCTGTCGCACAAGTTCATCTCTTAGGGTTTGCCTGACGAATCGTACCATTATAGGACCTGGCGTTCGCTCTTGTTTCGGCCTAAGTCGTACTGCGTGGTCCAGATCATCTGGACTCATCTTAACGCCCAGACCTGCGCCGACGCTTAAAATAGTGCCAATCAGGGTCTCTCCTTGCTTCTCCGGGATGTCTCTCATCTCAACAGTTCTTCCTAGCTGGGCCTGTTCTGCGTGATTTAAACGACTCTCTAAGTCGCTGACTTTAGCTTTCAGAGAGCTATTTTCTATTGATAATTTTTCGACCTGGCGCTTCTGTTCTTCCAGGAGAGTTTCTATTTTTAATAGTCTCTCCAAATCTTCAAAGGAAATTTCTGACTGCTTCTGAAGTGTTTCTTTTATTTCCTTCAGTTCATCTATCCCTTGAATCTTGGCCTTCATTTCCTTTACCTCCTCCGTGAGCGCCGTCAGTAGCTCAATCATTGTATTGGACTCGGACGGTATCCGCGATACTAATTCGCAATCGGAGCAGGTCCATTTTTTATTTAATTCTTGTATGCTATTAGCGTCCGTTATATCAATTTTTATACATTTAATATGAAATAAATGTTGACAGGTAGCACATACTAATCTTGATTTCTCATCTCTGCCAGCTGACTTGTTACAGATTTTGCAGTTAGCCATTTTAATTATAATATAGTTTAATTGTTTTAAGATAAAAAGATAGAGCGAGATAATAACAGTAATAATAAATATGGTACCTGTTTGTTTACGCGACGACTGGTAGAATTAGGCCTAGTGAACAACTGTCCCTACTACTTTACCACGGCCCTGGCTAATGTTATATTAATACGAAATTGTTAACAATTTTAACTTTAAAAGTTAACACAATAACAACAATAGTGATACTTATAGTCAATTTTCAGTATGAAAAACTATTCTTGAATTTAAACACCAAAAGGAACTGTAGATCTAATAGGATAAACGGGAGACACACAGTTAAGCTCTTAACAGTACGAGAAAGACTCTAAGACTGATAGATATCATAGATAGATATTATAGATATCACTTTTCACTAAATGATTTTTAGTATAATAAATTTTATTAAAAATCAATAACAACTTAAAGTAAATTGTTATTATTTATAATAATAATTAAATTTTATGAATTTCTATATGAAAGATTAATGAATTATAATGCTATTTCTACTTTTATCACAGAATATTAATAGTATTTTAAACTCTATTAATTATAATCTTGATTTGATTAAAAAAAATCTTATATTAAGTTTACATAGTGTCGCTGTCAAAACAATACCGCCTATCTACAACTTTTGGTGAAAATGAGTTAATAACGGTAATTTTAAACATTACCATTCTACAGGTTGAATTACACACTATTAAAAAAGTTTTCAAGGTTGAGAGCAAGGCAAGCATCTTATATATGGTGCGTTTTTTTTCTCTCCTGTAAAATCGTCCAAAGTTTACATAGGTGGTGTTGTTTTGACAGCGACGATATACTAATTTGATCTTTATTTTATAATTTTTTATTCCTAGTTTGATGCGTATTTTATGATGATGTGTGATTTTACTGTATGTTTTAATTTTTTATTTTTGTTTAAAATTTTAGTCTTTTAAAATTAAAGAACAAGAAGAAAAAATTCAAAAGTTTGAAAAGGAAAATTTAATATTAAAACGCATGTGTCAGAGTCGACTGCAAACTATCCAGGAGTTGAAAACAAAATTGGAAAATGTATCTAAGCCTCAGAAAACACAAAGGTAAAATATATTTAATATTATTATTACTTTCAAAGCTAAATTGTATCATTTGAAATCCTCGATGTTTAGAAATTGTGAACAAATTACTGGCCGAAATAACTAGAATTCCAATTATTATAATTAATTAGACATAATTCCAATGGAATAACCCTGAAATTCTAAATACCCTTTAAAATAATAACCTATAATATATGTCTATGGTATTGGTGGAGAAACTGCATAGGCTAGAAAAAGTAATCATCTCCCCTAGTAGAGATCTTACTCCTGCAGAGATCTTAGCCCTCCAGGCAATCCACGATTTTTCATCTTATTTAAATAGTTAGTGTTTTACACTTATTATCAATCACATTAGCCTAAAATGCATAAATGCCCTACCAATTTGCCGACTGGGACTTGAAATTTCAAACCATAATTTTGGTTTTAAATACTACAAAGGCATTCTGTACCAGATTTATTTCTATATTGACCCCAGAAGTTAAGTGAGATATTTTTCATCGAGGATTTATTATCTATCGTCAACAATCAGGTGATTATATTTCACCTTTTGGCTTGGGTATAACTAAATGTTTTGGCTAGACACCGCATTAAATTTCTGACTTTTTGAAGCTCTGTCTGTAAGCGATAAGAGTATCTTCCACCTACCAAGAACCTGCATATCTGGGAGCTCTTTCTTCTATGGTATCCATTCTCTTCTTAATGACTGAAGATTACCTCGCAAGGGCCCTTTATCACAGTATTATCACATATCGTATTGTAGGATGATAACTTTAGATCAGTCTTGGTAAAGGTGAAAATTATGAATTGGACAGGGTGTTTATTTGTAGATTTAATTTAGTAGACTATAAATATCATAACATATGCCTAATTAATAGAATATTGTTGGAAGATAAAATTAATATAAGGTAATTAAACAGTAGTATTTGGAAGTATTTTCAATGAAGCATTTATATTATATTATGAATGTTGCAATAGTAACAGCATAACGACAACCAGAAATGGCATAGCTCAATGCTTTAGTCTTCCTTCTATCTTCTGAGCCTGGGTTAGAATTAAGCTGTGGTATGTGATATAAATACTATCAGTCTTGGACTGACTTGAGCAAGACTATCCCTGGTGTTCCATCTTTTTTTTACCTTCTCCACCCCTCAAACAAAATTAAAAAGTTTTTTGTCCTGGGGCAAGCTGAAAATTATTATATTTATTATATTAGCACTCTTTATCAGTATTTTATATAAAATTATTTTCACTTAATATTATTATGTATTTTTATTTTATTTTATTTTAATAAATATGTAATCATTTGAATTTGTTTTATACAGGAATGCACTAGAAGAAGTTCAAAATCACCAGTCCTCCTAAACAAACAAGACCTTTTTTAATATGTAAATTTGTACTTTTTTTGTAAATATTGGTGTTAAAATATTTTAGTAAGTGATGACTGAATTTTAATGTTGGCTTATATTGTGTTTATTAATGTATTTTGTTAAATATATGAATTATAATGTTGGCTTATATTGTGTTTATTAATGTATTTTGTTAAATATAAAGTTAATACTAAAAATTAATTTTATTTATTTATTTGTATATAAGTACAATAAAAATAGTATGGTATTAGTGTATATGTAAATATTTATAAATGTCTAAATTGCAATATGTAATTTACAAAATGATGCATTAGTAGCAATGCCATGTTAAAACGTCATAGTGCAATGTCATTTTTTTTTTACTTCCCAATAAATGCAGTTAAATAGTTTTAATTCTTCACTATATTCTTATTTTGATTTTCCTAGGACCTATATTTCCTTCAATATCATCATTATTTGCTAAATTTCGTTTCACTCTTGCTGTATGAACTTATTATTCTATCACTTCCTGTTTCTATTTCTATTTCATAAATTCTCTCTAGTTTGATCGTGTCATTCACCATCTTCATTTCTTTAACTAGTATCCTTATTTCACGTATGGCTTCTTCCTTTTCTTTGATTATTCACTTTCATGTTCCTTTTAGGATGATGGTGATAGTTAGCATAAAATAACCATTGTATAAACCTGTACCTTTCTTTTAGATACCAAAAGTAAATAAAGGATTTAAATAATAATAATATAATCTTGATGCAGAATAAATACAATGCAAATACTGAAATGAGAATTGTAAAATTATAAAAAATCCAGAAATTTTTTTTTATAGAAAATATTACTTTATTACTTACTTTATTTAAAACATACTGTATTTTCCTTTATGCAATTAATAGTCTTTACATTTATGTAAGATCTCTTTTTACTTATCAATATTAATACTGTATTTTTTATAAAAATAAAGTTCTGGATTTTTTATAATTTTACAATTCTCATTTCAGTTTTTATCTGTATTACCTTATCTTTTATTTTTCAACAGTTTCTGTTTTATTATTATTTTATTCTTCATTATGTATTTTACTACCTTCCTGGCACTTTGTTGTTTATACTATACACTCATACATTTTAACCTTTATATTTACCTTGCTGTGCAATATTTATCATTTTTATTTTCAATTACCTGGATTCACCATACTTTTGATTATTTATATTTCTATGTTTTAATATATTTGTACCATTTCTTAATTGTCTGTATTTTGTATATAGCCCTGAAAAAGACCTACAAGGTGGTCGAAACGTTGGCTACTCAATAAAGTTTTCTCCTATTCTATGAGAAATTCTTAGTCCTCAACCTGGACCACTTTCTTCCACATATATTATCAAGGTCAACAATTATTCAGTAAAGATGACGTTTGTTGAAGCATTTATTTCTTGACTAAATGATTAGATAATAATGTATTTTTTCCATACTAAAACAAACGATTATTTTTATTTTCGAGAATATTAAAAAGGAAAGGAATGATCAGTTAAAAACTTGTGACTTAACTCAAAGCGACTACTTGTTGAACTGCAACCAATGATGCTTCAGTTGGAGCCATAAAATTTGCCTATTCTAGTATAATAATGATAGGAATCATTAAGGAGTACTTGACACCCTACAGGCTCAGGACCCACCATTTTAGTCCATTCCATGAATTATTTTATTCCCTTTAAAAACTCTTTAGGGTCAACTGCTGGGCTAAACAGTGATATTGGGCATGGAAAGTTGTTATGCAAACCACACCGGGGGTGATGTGTGGTCTGATTAAGTAGAATCATAGGATACTGCAGACGAAAAAAGTACAAAAATATAAAGATTGGATTCTTACTTACTTTAAACTGTTTAATAATACAGGGTTTCCATGCCGTGAGATCAAAAAAAAGTTAATGTTTTTTCATTCTTAATTTTTCCGCGATAAAAATTGAGCTGGTAAGTAAAAATTTGGAAACACATCAAATAAAAAGTAAAAACATAAATTTGCATATTTTCCGAATTTATTTAAAACTTACCATGCATAGTTTACTACTTATTACTGTAGTATTAAGAATAGAATTTCGAAAATTAAGAAAATGGAAGAATTTAAGGAATTTCTACTTTCATTGAACGTCATCTTCGGGAAAGCTTATATTAATATGTTTAACATATTAATATAATCATTTAATATTTTAATGAGATGATATTTTAATAAATATGTAACTAAGCCTTATCAATTAAGCTAAAAAAAACTTTAGAAATAAATATAAAGTTAGTAGGTACTAATAATTAAAATTAAAATATGTTTTATTACTTTATAGAGCTAGTTAGATGGAAGGTCTGTAGAGTGCGTTTATTGACAGTTAGGTTAGGTTGGGTGGGAATTCTATCTTACAGATTGTAGTGTTTGGGTTTGGGTGTGATCGTCCAAGTTAGTCATCAACTGAAATGATACTTTAGTTTTAATAATGAATTCCAAATATCAGGCTCACGTAATATTTTTCGTGATTTCGTTTAATCTAGTTTTAGGAGGTAAGTTGTTTATTTTTTAATTCCTTAATTTAATCATATCAATTATATTAGTAACAGAGCTCACTTACTTAAAGCTATACTTCAAATTTGAATTAAAACTTAAATCATGTCTAAGACTTTTCATTTTATGTAATTGTTCTAATTTTAAGCATATTTATTTATGTTTATTGCAGACCAAAATACTGAAAATCTTACTTCCTATATACAGTGTTAATATTTCATATATTGTCAATGAATTTAAATTTCAACCTTTTTTTTTAGTTTTATTATAATATTTACATCAGGTTTGCATAGACATTTCTGTTTCTATCTGACCCAATTAGTAGCAGCAGGAATTAATTTTAATTAATAATGAGTTTCAGTGATTAGGTGATGTGTTAAACAAGAATTCGAATATTTTAATATATAAAAATAACTTTGTTTCAGATTATTATGAATGTAATGAACCATTATTGGAAAAAGCTCAGCTCAGTGCAACATCCTCTTTAAGGGAGCGAGGACCAGAAAATGCCAGGCTTGATGGTATTCATTATTCCTGTTTTTATAATCATTAGTTTATATTAATTATAGAATTAATACAAAATTCTTTATTCATTTCTTAACATGTTATTTTAATATTTTGGCTATCACTTTGTTTTGCTTCAGGTATGGCATGACATGTCAAAGTGAAGAAGAAAAATGAAGTGATAGCCAGGCTATTGAAGATATACATGCTATTTAATGAATAATTTTCATAACAGTGAAAATTTAAATAAAAACCAGATCTGAGTAAAGATTTTTTATTGTTATTTGCTATGGCTGAAAGAATTAAGTCGGTTCGATGGGTGTTTGATTGTTTTTCATGGAAACCTGTGCACTCAGAACTGTTAAAACTGTTTTCTGCAATTCAAGCAGAAGAAAAAGAAAGAATTGGAAAATTCGTGTTTATGAAAGATGCTAAGAGTTCCCTGGTTGGAAGATTACTTATGAGGAAATATATTCATAATTCTTTAGGTGTCCAGTGGAATGAAATAAAAATAATAAGAGATAGTAATGGGAAACCTTGTTATAATAATGAACATTTTCCTATTAGCTTCAATATATCTCATCATGGACGCTATGTCGTTCTTGCTGGAGAGTTAAGAAGTACCAAGATTGGTATTGATGTAATGGAAAGAGAATATAGAGGCGGAAAACCTATTCCAGCATTTTTCAACTTGATGAGAAGCAATTTCTCCTTTGATGAATGGAAGACGATCACTGGTTTTAATAATGAAAAAGATCAAGTTCACATGTTTTTTAGATATTGGTGTTTAAAAGAGAGTTATGTGAAAGCTATTGGTGTTGGGATTACTATTGATCTTAAAGATATTGTGTTTAAAGTTAATACACCCATTTTAAAGAATGGTGAATACGTTAAAGACACTGAACTGTGGATAGGAGGTGTTATTCAAATGCAATGGGAATTTTATGAGTCATTATTAGATCATAATTACTGCTGTTGTGTTGCCTTATATAAAGGTTCTGGCCTTGTAAATACTTTTACTAAATTTGAGTTTGTTACAATTGATGATATACTGAAAGATTGTAAAGAATTTAATCCTTCTGATCCTAACTTTTGTTCTGAGTTTCTAAAAAAAGAATAACTATTTGTCATCGATTTAGATACTTCTACATAAAGTTGTAGTTAATGTATGTAATTGATATAAGATGTATGCCGTTTAGTTGAGTTGAGTACTTGTTACTTTTAGGAATTTGATGTTGTAGTAATGCTATCATAAAATAATAATGCTTTCATTGCATGTATAGGGGCTATAGGTTCAAAATACTAGTTAGGAATATCTCCACTCCTTTCTTTTGCTTTGTAACTGTCACTGATTGGTGTAAGTATTGATCTGATGTGATGTCTCCATATTCATTATGGGAACATGTAAACATTTTAAGTTTTATATAATTTAATAATATGATTATAATATTCTACTGGTGTTAATAAACTAGTTGCTTTGGTATTACGTTTATTTAATGAACTTGAATATTCTATTTAGTTTACTATAAGTCCTATATTTTTAAGATCTTATTTAAGTAGTAGTATTAGGTTTTATTTTTCTGATTTACATTATTACATTCCAATATTTCATTCCTATAAGGGATACATCTATTGAAGGATTGTTTTAAATAAATTTTACCAAATCTGGTATCATATTACGATTATTAGATTTGTAATTTTTATTTTGATCTACATGTTCTTTATTAGAATACGTCAATATTGTTTCTTTTACCAAAATCCTAACTGAGGCAATTGTGAAAATATTAATGCTTAACTTTTTCTTAGTGTCTGAAAGGCCTTGCAATAATGTTATTTTATATAAACACTTAAATTTTTTAATCACACCTTGATAGTCTGAGCTACGGATTACGGATGAACATTTGGTTCTAGATAAACTGCAAAAATATTGCCAGAAACCTAATCAGGAGCATCATTGTTTACAAAAAGAGTGCTCTATTGATTTCCTAAATACAAACTTAACACTTTAGTTTAAGTAGAGCTAATAAACATGACTATTCATTAGGGTTGATGAAGAAAGAGGAAACTTTGATATTTACATTAGGTAGTTTGCTAAGGCTAGTCTTTGTTTACTTTACATTGGGGATTTTAGCAAAGACTTGGATGCTGCCTCAACATTTTTCTACCACATTTTTTTAGTAGACTTATTTCACTCTAAATGACCCAGTTACTCAATAAAACCTTGCTTAATTATATTTATCTGAATATAATTAACAAATTACCTGTTCATTTTTTTCAAATCCAACACATATATTATTGAGAAAGCAGTCATTAAGCATTCCTAATTTTTTTCTGTTATGTCAGTTATCATTCTTGTTAATTTCATAGGATTTCTTGACACCAACCTAAATATATTACCTTGTTGAGACTAGTCAATGGAGAAATTTTAGTTATTAGATTATTCTTTTAATAAAATTTTTTATTTTCTGTGTAAATGAATCGGATTACAAAAATTTATTGGAATTGTTTATGCTTAGTTCTCTTTATTTTTTTTAAACTGTGGTTAAAAAATAGTTATGTTTAAAATTAAAATATTTTGATACAGTTTATTACTATCTATGTTTTTAAAAGATTAATAATGAAATTTTTAGTTGTTGAATAATTACTTGCTCTTATGAATGCCATCCCTTCTCAATTAATCCAAGCATTACACCTTCCCTTTCTGTAAAATTTTGAAATACTTAAATCACCTGATTAAAATAATTATTAAATACAAATTTATGCATTTACTGTTATCATGTCTCTGATCTTACATTTACATGATATTCTTGTGATAAAAAGCCATGGTTGGTTTAATGAATAAACTACCACAATGTACGAATTTTACAAAAGATCATTCATTATCATTAAAACAAACTTTCCCTTTTAAAAATATTATTTAAAAAAAATGCTTTTCTATCATATATATTTTTTAATCAATAATTGTGTTATACTCTTATTGGTATTACATTTTAATATTATTGTATACTAATATAAGATATGATTAATATTTCTTCTTGAATAATAATAGTTCACCTTGAATATTTGAGTAAGAAAATGGTCCAGATGGAGGTAAAAAAAAAAAATCTCCTTTTTTTAATTTAATTTTTTTAAAACCATTTTCTTCCTTGATTAATGATTAATTATTCTTCTATTTTCTGACATGATGTATAAAATATATTTGTGTTATGCAACAATTCTCAATTCTGCAATGCAATGCAACAATTCTGAATTTAGATTTATCTAAAATTTCAGTAAACTTTAAGTCTGTAAGTATAGACAATGTATTAAATTAATACAGAATTGAAGTGATGAACTGAAAGCAAGAGAAATCATTAGTATATTGTTATAGAGGGTAGTGCCTGGACAGCAAGGGATTCTGATTTCGATCAAGCTTTGGTCGTTGATCTTGGCGAAGTAAGGAAAATAACTGGTATAGCCACTCAAGGCCGCCCCCATTCGATGGAGTTTACTCGTGAATATACCATCAGCTATGGATCAAATGGTCTCGACTTTGCGCAATACAAGGAACCAAGTGGAAACATCAAGGTGATTCCCACTAGTGAAAAAAACAACAAAAAAAAACAGGAACTGATTACTAACAGTGCATTTTAAATTTATTTCATTTTCACCGCATTACTTAACCCTCTATGCTTAACTAACAAACACTTATAATTACCTCAGCTTTATGAAAAGCTTATAAACATATAACGTTGTTTTTATACGTATGATATAGATAAATACGAATAAAAAAAAAAATTAAGATGACTGATACGTATCAAAGTTATGTCACATAAAAACAGTGACATTAACTTAAATTGCTGCTTTTCATATCCATATTAAACGTGAAATATTACTAATTATTTAGTTTTTCTTCAACGCATGTACTTGTGTCTAAAATCTTCTAAACTGCGAAGCTGGGGAAAGATAAAAACACCAACATAAGTTCGATATAAATTTTCAACACTTCAGCTCAATATATGAAGGGGCTAAGTAGGGGCAAAAAACTTTAAAAGCTGCTGAGGTGAAAGAAAAAAATTGACTCTAAAATGCACCTCTTTAATAAATGCTCAGTAAACATATGTTTTCTACTAAATCAATTTGGAGGCCTGATAATGAGGTGTGGAAGAATAAAATATTAACGTTAATTTTTAAACATTTTTTTTTATTTTGATTGGTTTTTCAATAAGATAATAAATAAAATTTTAATGGTCAAAATTAATCCAGCATTTCACAACTTGATAAGTGTCCTACATTATCTGTGATTTTGAATTCTGACATCATCGTTTCCTAAATTTTTCCATTCACAACCATGCTGGCGTAAATATTGGTTTGTCAAATTAAAAATTCTTCAATTTCTAAAATGCAACTTAATAATCATTTATGTACTGTTTAGGTATCTAGGTTTAGCTTATAATATTGAATTTTGTAATGGATTTTCATTAGTCTCAAATGTCATTTCTACTTTTAATACAGTTATCTGGAGCTGTATTACACTTAATACTTATTATCTTATAATAAGCAATATGCAAACATTGTGAGGACAATTTTTCATGATTGATAGCAACTTTGGTTAATTAATTGTTTTTTATTTAAAATCCGAAGGTGGAGGTAGTTTGTTTGTTCATTTAACGTCACTTTATGCTGCTATGGCTAATCGGACGATGCTACAGTGGGAGCTCTAAATTTTGCCTATCCAGGTTTAATTTGAATAGGGATTTTTAACGAATACCTGACATAGTACAGGCTGGGGACCCCCGTTTAACATCCCTTCCGAAGGGCGGCGTAACTAAGATTTTTTTAATCCCTTACAAAAATCCTAGGGCCACCTGCCGGGCTACGAACTCGCTATCTTGGGCTTAGTAGTTTGTTACGCTAACCACTAGACCACAGGTGACCTAGGTGGAGGTAGTTTTTGATTTGTTAGCTACTTGACTTGTATGTAGTTAACTGTATGACTATTTTCCAAAAGCTGAGGTATTTATTGTTCATTATGCACTTGCTTCATTAACAAAGTGGTGTAGGTGATTCAGCGTGGAGTCCAAACGCAGATACATACTATCAGATGTTGACTGTAAACTTTGGGGAACGAAAGCAGGTTCATTGGTTGGCGACACAAGGGAGAGCTACCACTTCTGAGTTTGTCACTGAATATATTGTTCAGCACTCAGATGATGGTCTGCAATGGAAAACGGTTACTGACCCTAGTGGAAAAGCAGAGGTATTAAAATATCACATTGTACAGTTATATGTTTGACATATTTTCTTGGCCAGTGTAATTATTTTTTAGTGTTTTTGTTATTTACAAAATTTTAATGTACATATCTATTTAATCTTCTTATTATTCTAAAATACTAAAATGCATGCATTAATTATGCTAACCTATTATAGTTTTATGATGTTAATTGTTGAGTAAAATTTGATGAAGTTAAATATTTTATGAAAATTACATAGAATTTTGTTTACCTGCTAAGTGCTGTGTTGGTCAATAATTTGTTGGCTTAAGACATTTAAATAACTAATAACAAATAAAATAGCAAACATTATATCAACAAAAAACATTAAGGACAAATTTATTAAAGTTTTTTATTCCTTTATAATTCTAATGGTGCAGCCAATTAGATATTACAATTTTACAAAGTTACTATTTTGTTCTCCTTCCATACCTTCAAAAGCTATCCATGTTTCAGTGATGCTCCCCCATCATTGTCATTTTTCTGTTTTTTTTCTTTCTAATGATTCATTTTTTGTGTTTACTTATGTTAATTATTATTATTATTTGCTCGATTATGAGTGTAGTGTGACCAAGGATAAAGTAATATAATTATCATCTGAATAATTGGAGATCCTAAAATAAAAAGTAAGGTAGATAATATAGACATGTTTTGAAGATATGTAATGTGAACACAAAAAAAGGTGATTTGGAGTGTCAAAATTGCTGTAATTACAATTATATTATTAAATGAAGATTTTCTACTTATTTAGAAAAGAAGACATTATTATTCAATTCCTTTCGACAATAATTGTCAGAACTTGATGTTTTCAGTAAACTTTGTCATTGAGTGATTTTCTTCCTCCACATTTATTAAAAACTATTTGTTTGCTTTTGAAACTTACTTTAATATTCTCACAAGAAGTATTTTTTAAATCCTATTGAGAAAATTTACAACTCTTTATTATGAATGTCACATTAAACATTTTCATTGCTTTTCTACTTTAATTTGGTGACGTAAGCCTTTTTTATTGAAATAGTGGTGGATTATTTAAATCAATCAAAATCATCAACGTTTGCTATAAAAATTTTTTACTTTATGTTTCCCCTTTTGGAAATTACGATGGTTCATGGTGTGGAAGTAAAAAAAAAAAAAAACTAGTTCAATGTGGTTTGTTAATTATTTATTAATCACTATATTCATATTCATTTATTTATTTATACAATTTTTTCAACATAGATGTTCAAAGGAAATGACGATGGTGATAATACCAGAAGAAATACTTTTGAAGGGCCTATTATTGCTCAATGGATAAGAATCAATCCAACACGTTGGCAAGATCGTATTTCACTAAGACTTGAACTGTATGGCTGTGACTATGGTATTTAAAGTTTGATAAGTTGTTATATAATCTACATTTTATTATTTTTGACTTTTTAAATTTCTATAAACTGTTTCTAGTGGCTGAAAATATGTATTTTAATGGTTCTTCTCTGGTGAAGTGGGATCTTAAGTCAGGGCCTATTTCTGCAACAAGAGAATCAATAAGGTTTCGACTCAAGACTTCAAATGCAGATGGCATTCTTCTTTATAGTAGGGGTTCTCAAGGAGATTTTATTGCCTTACAACTGAGACAAAATCGTCTTATTTTCAATATTGATCTAGGTATTTTAATTTTAAATGTTTCTCAGTTTTACCTTTTAAATTCATTTATAATAATAAATGTTTATAATTACTTTCATATTGATTTAATTTGTTTACTTTTTTAAAGGTTCTGGGCTTACAACGAGTTTATCTGTTGGTAGTCTCCTTGACGATAACTTATGGCATGATGTAGTAATATCCCGTAACAGGAGAGATATTGTTTTTTCAGTTGATAGGGTCATGATTAATGGTAGAGTCAGAGGAGAGTTTAATCGCCTCGATCTTAATCGTGAGGTGAATTTTTTATTTTATTACATTGTGCACATATTAACTATACTCATATATATATATATATATATATATATATATATATATATATATATATATATATATATATATATATATACAGGGTGTCCCGAATTTAAACGGCAAAACTTCAGGAACTTAAAGGGGACCGAAAAACTAAGACAAAAAGTCCTTCAGAGATTTGCTCGTTTTTGCTTAGTTTTAGAGAAAATTGCAAAAAAAAGAAACAAAACAAAAATGTTACAGGAAGCAATTATCACCTTTCAAAGTTCGTCAGGCTAGGCAGTGAGATATGTAAACACTTAATGTTATCCTTTACGTTCTTTTATTTGTCTACATTTTGGCTTCCTTCAAGGATTATAATTCCTAAATCAGTCTTCAGTCAGTTACTCAGATATTTCTGTGTGAATAGCATCAGCCACAATGCCGCATACATATTCTAATGTTGAATACGCTGATATGATTTTTTTGTATGGTTTCTGTAACGGTAATGCTTTAGAAGCGGTGCGAGAGTATACGCGCTGATTTCTAAATAGAAGAGTGCCTAATTGACGAGTCTTTTCGTTAACTTTTAATAGACTACAAGAGACTGGGTCATTCTTAATACGTAATGAAGGCGACCAATTCCAGGCAGCAGTAAGAGCAGATTATCGGAGAAGAAATTGTGTCCCAACACCACTTCGATAACAATCCTGAGACTAGCATCTGAAGAGCATCTGCTGCATTAGCAATATCGCGGCAAGCAATATGGCGAACTTTGAAAGGTGATAATCGCTCCCCATACCATCTTCAAAAAGTTCAGAATTTATTACCTCAAGATTATGTCAAGAGATTGAATTTTAGTAACTGGTTTCTTGAAAAAATTCGCGATGATAATTTATTTCCATTAAAAATTATATGGACCGATGAAGCTACCTTTATAAGAGGAGGAATTGTTAATCAAAGAAATTATCATGTATGGGCTCTTGAAAATCCCAGAGCTATTAGAGAGATTAGGTTTCAGCATGAATTTGCTATTAACGTTTGGCTTGGAATTTGGAACGGATTACTGGTGGGACCATATTTTTTACCTGGAAGATTGAATGGTATCACATTTACACATGTTTTGGAGAACGACTTTTCTAATTATTTAGATGACATTCCCTTACAACAGCGGATTGAAATGTGGTTCCAACTCGATGGATGTCCAGCTTATTATAGTAGAGTTGCTCGAGCTTGGCTGGATATAAATTATCCACAACGATGGATTGGACGTGGAGGAGTAGTACCTTGGCCACCCAGATCGCCTGATATGACACCCATGGATTTCTTCGTATGGGGAACCTTGAAGCAGAAAGTTTATTCGGTCAATCAACTCAAGAGAGCAATTAAGAGACCGAATCATTGATGCAGTGCACCAAATATCATCAGAACAATGTTTAGCTGCAATTTATCAAGTGAGGCTAGATGTAATGCTTGCATTGGTGCAAGAGGACAACATTTTGAGCAATATTTACATTAAAAATAACATAACATAAATATAAATGTAAATAAATAAGTATAAAAATGAAAACTTGTTTTGTTTCTTTTTTTTGCGATTTTCTCTAAAACTATGCAAAAACGAGCAAATCTCTAAAGGACTTTTTGTCTTAGTTTTTCAGTCCCCTATAAGTTCCTGAAGTTTTGCCATTTAAATTCGGAACAATACAATAAATCTGAAAAAATGGTTCCACCAATTTATGAAATCCAAAATGATATCTCTTGTTCTCGACTTATATGCTTATCCTTGGATTTGACAAATGTTCCTATTCAATCCTAAAAATATGAGTACTCAAGGGAGCAGGTCTTTTTCGTTTTATCCCCGCATTTTCAATTTATGGTTAGAAATAAAACAAATGTTACGAAAAAATAACTACATTTAATAATAGTTACTCTAAAGATCAAAATGATACTTAATTCTTCTTTACAAAATAAGATGGTGTATATTTTTTGGTCCAAGCATAAATAAATGTCAAAGCTGTAGTAAATGGAACTTTGGAACCAGTAAACCACATACCTTCTCTAATGCCACTTTCCATTCGGCAACTGGCCTTGTGACATCCCCTTCTGTAACCATTCGTCCTCTTGTATAACATTATTTTGTGGCCATCACGGCATTATCTTTCTAATGAATTTGGCCCATTTACGGTAGATTATTAATTGTATAATTCAAATCTCTAAATTCTTCAAATATCTTATTATATACTTTATTGAAATAGTATTACAATCTACCATTTGTAGTCAATAAGTATAGCGCTATGTAGCTATACAATCATACAATAAAATATTTATCTTAAACACAGCCATTGTTCTTACTGGGCCAATCACCCGTAAGTACATACATAATTCAAAGAAAATTAGCTAATAGCCTCAGATCTAAAAAATATAAATCTTGGTTAGACACTCCCCTACACTGAAAGGCACTAAAGGGTGATGCAAAAGAAGAAGAATCAGAGCCATTATACAAATGGTTACAGATGGAGTTGTCATAAGGTCAGTTGCCAAATGGAAAGTGGTATACTAATATTGAGGAGAAGGTACATGGTTTACTTACTGGTTCTAAAGTTCCATTAAATGCGGCTTTGACATTCATTTATGCTTGAACCAAAAAATATACAACCACCTTATTTTGTATAGAAGAATTAAGTTTGTCTGCGGAAACTGCTATCAATTGGAATAATTATTTAATGGGAGTTTGTGCAAATTCTCTCATCAGACAGCCAATCAGAATAGGCTGGAACTAAAATATCCCTGTAGGACTCGTATTTGTGTGAACTTTTGTAGAGACAGTTATAAAGATAAAACTCTTTTTGAGGTTATTATAAATCACATATCTACATTTTGGTCTTCGGAATAACCGTTATTAAATGCAGTTATTTTTTTTTCATAGCATGTGTTTTATTTTTAATATAAAAATAGATGCGGGGATTAAACGAAAAAGGCCCAATCGAGCTTATAAATTTAGTGTTTTGACCCTACTGTTACCTCAAGGTATCAAAAAGTTCAATATCTTCGCTCCTTCCTGTATCTCCTTCCAAGAACCGTTATGAGCGTTGGAGAGCTTTTTTTTTTTTAAATTTTAAGAGTGTGGATTGTTCAAAGACAAGTATTTTTCCAAAAGGCCCTTTCTGATACGATTGAAAACCCTTTTTTTTTTTATCAGTTACAATATGCTGGAAGTGAGGGAGTTAATTTCTGTAGTTTTTTTTTAATTAAAAAAATATTATTTTTATTGTATTAATTAAGAAAGACATTTCATTATAAATGCACCAGATATGTTAATAATTATAATGTATTAAAGAGTTTAATATAATCTAAATAATTTAATACAATGTAATCAAATACAACTTCTTTATACCTCATTTTCTTCTATTACTTATATTATTACATGATTTTCTTTTCTAGATGTATATCGGAGGAATCCCAAATATTCAAGATGGATTAGTAGTAAGTCAGAATTTCACTGGCTGCTTAGAAAATCTTTTTTTCAATGGTACAAATATTTTAAGTGAAGTTAGAAGTGCATATGATGCAGGAGATGATTGGTTATTGATGAAATATAAAAAATTTAATACATTGTACTCTTGTCCAGTGAGTATATAAATTATTACTGTTTCCAATATTATAACATTGATAATATCATAACATAAATATGATTTTAAAGATTTACGTGTAGATATCTCAAATCAGATGGCAAGTTTGTTTGCGTGTGTGGATATATAATCCTGTCATGTGACACCACAGCAGATTATGTTATTGGTTGATGCCTTAACACTCATTTTTTCTTTTCTTCTTGATATTTAACATCCTTCTCTACTCCCGTTATGGCTACCAACCACTCTAGCTTGAGTGGGAAGGTCAAGATTCATTCATTCACCGCCACAAAATAAATTTCATCCGGCTCAGGCCTGTGTTGCACTTATGAGGTTGCTGAGGCGACATCTTAACCTCAGCCTTCAATGACCTCATTTGAACTGTTTATTCTACTTAAGATAATTGAATGTTTTTTAACCAGAACAGTATCAAAATTTGATTATTTGTATATTTCCTGAACCTATCTTTCTCCCTTTTTTTTTTACTGTCTTCTAAACATTACCATCATGTGATCAGATAACTGGAATAAGAAGGTTTTGTTTGCTGCTATCTCTGTCCTTTTTGTGACTTCTATATATTAAGAAGGTCTTGTTTGATGGCAGTATAACAATACTACAATATTACTAGTATAATATTGAAGAGAATCCTTTCACCTCTAACTTTTTTTGGGTGGCCTTTTGCCCTCACCAAATGGCGACTCTTTCAAAAGATATTAGAATGATTTAATTTTTAGTCTTGGGGTAGCTGTAGGTAGCATGCAGAAATCCTTTATTGGTTTCTTTACTTTTTAGAGCTACTTACCTTTTATCAATCAAAAACCTTAATGAAATCAACAAATTATTGCAAAATAAATTATTATTGTTATTTTTTCTGTTATTGATTGGTGTTTTTAATTGCCCTTTTCAGGAGCCCCCTATTGTTCCAATTACATTTTTAACTTCTAATTCCCATGCCAAATTGAAAGGATATGAAGGGATATCAGCTTTCAATGTTACTCTTGGTTTTAGAACGTACGAAGGCAATGGTCTCCTACTTTACCATAAATTTACTTCACGTGGATATGTTAAGGTATGAACTTAATTTTTTTTTCTTAATAATTTTTTTGTGTAATGATAACATATAGACATAGGATTTATAAAATTATTATTTACTTTGTTGAAATATAATTTATAAACTTACCTATTTACTGACTTTTTATTCTCATATTCTCCAAATCATTCTAGCTGTAACATTAGGTCTCAAATATGTCTTATATTATACCTTTATACTTTTTAATTTTGTATTTAAGTTCTTTTAATCTTTGTAACCAACCAATTAGTTAACCCTTATATGAAGTGCTGGACTAAAATTAGCATTTTAATTTCATAACTCATACTGATTTTCTCCAACTTAAAAAAGAAGAGTTAACTGCACTTGACTCATATTAACTTTTAAAATCCTTTAATAAATTTCTGAAAAATATCTGAAAATTTCAGTACGTTTTCATACATATAGGGCAAGTGTATTTAATTAATAAAAAGGGATCTAATTTCAAACTTAAATTTATAAATTATTTAATTATGAAAATGTTTATTTGTTTCAGTTATTCTTAGAACTAGGCAAACTAAAAGTCGAAATAGAAACTCAATCATATCCAATGTCATTATTAGATAATTTCGAAGAAAGATTTGATGACGGGCAATGGCATAACTGCATGTTGACAATTTCCAACAATTCTTTAGTATTAACAGTTGACAATAGGCCTATGAAAACTACCAAGCTTATACAGCTCATCACTGGTCCTACTTATTTAGTTGGTGGTAAGTTGGCTTTTTTTCTTCAGAATTTTTATTTATATTAATTTTATTAATTGTATGAATTTATAAAATAAACATGCTTGTAATTTTGGATAAATGAATTTATTTGATCACATCCTACAATGAAATTTATTCATACTTTTTAAAATCATAATAATTTAATCATAAAATAATTTATTTCTTTGTTTAACTTTCAGGAGGAGTTCATGGTAATCCTGGCTTTATTGGCTGTATGAAAATGATTAGTATTGATGGAAATTATAAACTGCCTACTGATTGGACTTCTGATGTAATTATATAGAATTTTTTATCTTATTATTTGGTTTTGCTAGTATTAATGGATTTAATGAGTTTATTTGTTGTGTCTTACATCATAACAGCTACAAATTTTATGAAAACTGACATCATGTACCCTGTAGTTTATGAAATTACTCAGTTATGTATTTACGCAGAAAACAAGCCAGAAGTAAATTTTGGTTTAAGGCATGTAACGCATCTTGTTCTCTATTATTTTATTGATGTTTATGGCCCCGGTGGATACAAGGAACTTCAAGAACTGAGGTTTAAAGGCTATTTAAAATTTCTCAGAAGTCTAGACCTATGTTAGGGATCTTTAGGACTCAAGCACAATGGGCCTTTTTAGGCCGAAGTGCATAGTAAATAGAGTCACTCATAAATAATAATAATAATAATAGATGGTTGGTTGTGATATGTGATAGAATAAACTGTCAGGATGCTATCAATGCTGTATATTTTATCCTGAAAGAAAACTTTTTTTTGCAAAAAGGTGTGACAATCATCGAGGCTGAAATCAAGTCTAATGTTTATTGTATAATTGTATGGTTTGAATTCCCTATTAACTTTCGGTCTCATCTATTGAATTTCTATGTATAATCATTATTTTTCATATTGTTAACTGTATTATGAAAGAATTATGAATTAAAATGAAATGTGATTTTTGCAAACCTTTGCTTTAATATTTATTTTATTATATGTAAGTAATATTTATGCCAGTTACATTTGTTCTTATTTTTTTTTTTTGCAGGAATATTGTTGCAACAATGAAATTTTATTTGCCTCTTGCCAGATGATGGACCGATGTAACCCCAATCCCTGTGAGCATGGTGGTCTTTGCAATCAAACCTCTAATGATTTTAGCTGTGATTGTGCTGGAACTGGCTATTCAGGAGCTGTTTGTCATACTTGTATGTTTAAAAATAAGTTAATTTCTGAAATAAATTATAAATTCTTATAATAAAGTTCTGAATTCTTATGGTTTACTTTATTTAATTTTTATTGATATTTTAGCATTGAATGCATTATCCTGTGAAGCCCACAGAAATACCCATACAGTTGATGAAAGTGCTGATATTACTGTAGATATTGATGGCAGTGGTCCGTTACCACCGTTTCGTGTTACTTGTGAATTTGAGGGTAAGTAAATAAAATGATTGTCTAATATTTTTATGTTAATAAGATTTAAAATCCCTCTAATTTGATTGTATTTACAAATAAGACCATAATGCCATGGCATTGTAGAATAAGGCTGTAAGAAAACTTGATAAATATTCAGTATTGACTCAATACCTGTATCATCTAAGTTTTATTTGACAACAATAAAACATTTTTACTTCAACAGTGATGAAGGTTTATTGAATATTATAGATACAAAAATAGTAATTTTTCAAATACCTTAAGATGTCCATTCCTTCAGAGTTAGCGGCCATGTTTCACATCTGTAAGGAAAAGTTGGGAGGATGATCGTTTCATAAATTCTGATTTCTATATTTTGGGACAAAATATGGGAGCTTAGTAATGCCATGACCGAATGATCAAGCATTTCTTGCCTTTACTCGCGTCTTAATTTCCTCTTGAATTTTATTTCTCCTAGTTACCATATAAAAAGCAAAATTCAAGAAGAAATAAAGGAGCAATTAAAAGCAAGGACGTACAACAGATATATATATACATTTTTTTTGTTTTATATATATATATATATATATATATATATATATATATATATATATATATATATATATATATATATATATATATATATATATATATATAAGTGATTAGTTTTCTATCTATAATGGTTACTCTTGGTATTGAAAACATATTATTTTTTTTTTAGCTAATGGCAGAACCATTACTGTGGTACATCATGCAAATGAAGAAAATTCAGTTGTAGATGGTTTTCAGGAAGCTGGTAGCTTTAGACAAGATATCTCTTATGATGCTGATTTTAAACAACTTGAAGCTCTGACAAACCGAAGTAAATCTTGCTCTCAATATATTCATTTTCAATGCCGCCAAGCCAGACTTCTTAATTCTCCTTGTAAGCAAAGCATTATTTTATTATTATTATTATTATTTGATTACCACCTATGGGTTAAATGTTTTCTTTGTTGGCTTAATTTATCACCTGAGCTATTAGTTGAGACTAGCTACCTATGGGTTTAATTGCTATATTCATTAGTGTTTTTTTCAAAACTATTAAATAATCTTTTCTATGTAAACTAAATTTAAGTTGAATTTTTACAACAAATATACCAATATTTCTAAACAAGGACAGATTTATCAGTAACTTCTCTTCCTAAATATAATTGATTAAACATGATCTAAATCTTTTTGAATATTGTCACTTTATTTATTTTTCCTCAGAATTCAAAATACTTGCAGAACTTGATTGAAACATATTCAAAATATTCAGAAAATGCAGTTTCAGGGGAAAAAATACATAAATATAAAACACACAAACAAATCAGAAAAAAAAATTGATACCAAGTTTTTAATTATAAGCCCACTTTTTTAATAATAGTATTTAAAAATTATTAAGTTAAAAGTTTTTCTATACTATGGAATGCTAAATGAAGGAAACACCTCCAATTAACATTATACAATGTTTTAGACATTGATATATTAAAATACAATAAGGTTATTTTGATGCTTTGGAAACTTTAAGATAATTGAATAAATAAAGTTAACTTTACTCTCAAATAATTGACCACTAAAGAAAAACAAAAATGGTCTTTGGCTAGAAAAACCCAAAAGTAATATTGCATGCAAAGTGCTGTAGATTCTGATAACCCTCCTTTTGTTGCAAGAACATATTAAAAAGTATTGATTCACCAATAATCATGGGCATAAATTGGTTCTAATTCTCATGAATATACAAAATGCTTATTGAAATGTAAGAATAGTTCTTAAACGAAAACTAGAGCAAAAAAAATTATTGTTTGAATTCTCATCATTTTTAGGTGATTCTTTTTCTGAAGTCATGGAACATTTCATATTTTAAAATATATATATATATATATATATATATATATATATATATATATATTAAATCAGGATTCATTCTTTCTCAGGGCTGATAATATTTATTTTAAAATTAAAATGACTTTAAAATCATTAACAATGAAAATTAAGAGGAGATATAGATATTTTTATATAACAATGAGTTATGTTTGCAATAATGCATAGTGAACTATTAAGTAATGAAATAAATAATATTTGATTAATAAAATAATTTAAGATTACCTTTTTTAATTATTACTTTAATTTAAGTTAAAAAAACTATTAATAGAAGATATCAAATTTTATGCATGTTTTTATCAAATGAAAGAGCATGTTTATGTAATGGAAGTGATATTGATGTGTTACTAAATTTTATTTCAATATATAGCAAATGAAGATAATTTTAATCCATTCTCATGGTGGGTTTCCCGAAACAACCAGAAAATGGATTATTGGGGTGGATCAATCCCAGGTTCAAGAAAATGCCATTGTGGTTTGATGGGCTCTTGCATTGAAGAAACTAAATGGTGTAACTGTGATTCTGGTAAGTACCGCGTTAACAAATGAAAGTTATGATTAGTATTGTAGTAATTGTTATATTAATCTTATCTAGTCTAGTATATTTTCCTAAAAGAGCAATTATAATGATATTTCAATTTATGTTTTGCTGTTTGTTATCAATTCATTTTTTACTTTGTTAAACATTGGTAGTTCACATTATTTGATATCAAAGCAGAGACAACAATCTAAACAGTAGTGTTTCTCTGATTGGATATTAAAAAAGTTTTACTCTGCAGGTTTTGACAGCTTACAGACAGATGAAGGTGAACTGACAGATAAAAATGAATTGCCTGTTAGGCAGCTGCGCTTCGGAGACACAGGAGGGCCCTTAGACGAGAAACAAGCCTCTTATAGGTTAGGTCCACTTCGCTGTGAAGGGGATGGTGAGCATTTTCAGTTACACATTTTTATATTTTAATTTGATAGCTACTATAATATGTCATTATTTAACATTTACACTTGTTATGTAATATCACCTGACCATTCCTAGTAATAAGCCTGCATTTTAAGTAAAAATTTGATCATATCCTGCAAATTAGTGTCCAGTGCCACAATATTTTCATTACAGATCAAATATTAACAGACTTTGTATAAATTCATAAGGCATTGTTGATGTAATTAGCGTGACCTAGGACCAGTCATCACCTTGCTGAACCATTCTCCATGATACAGTACAGTCTCTATCTTGTACTGAACCCCAGACCCATTCACAGGCTGTAGTGGTACAGGGTTTTTTTTTTGTGGATATAATTATTTATTTTATATAAGGCATGATAGTAATCTGATTTACCATCATTATCAATTTTTTTTTTTTTTTAGATTTGTTCAACAATGTGGTTACATTCAGAATTACTGATGCATCTATTGACATTCCTACATTTGATATGGGCCATAGTGGAGATATTTATCTTGAATTTAAAACCACTTTAGATAATTCTGTTATTCTTCATAGTAAAGGACCTACAGATTTTATAAAATTAGCTTTGATTGGTATGACAATTTTTATTATTTTAGTTTTTTAATTTTTATACGATTTTCTTGCTGTAATTTTCTGATTTTTATAAATTTTATGGAGAATAAAATTCAAATAGACAAGACTAATATTATAAATGTGACAGTTTGTATGTTTGTCTCTCTTTCACGCAAAAACTATTGAATGGATTTGGATGAAAATTTACAGTAATATAGGTTTTACATCAAAATAACACATAGGCTTTAGCAAGCGCGGATTTAGGAGGGAGCGCAGGGGGGCACGTGCCCCCTGGACTATTTTTTAGGTATTGTGGAGAATCCGTTATAGGACATAATTAAAGGCAAATCGTTGTTAAAATAACAGAAAGAAGATGAGTGAAACTATTGTTTTGATATCCTACTAATCCTACTAATATTATAAATATGACAGTTTAACAGAAAGCAGATGAGTGAAGACAGAGATTCCCAATCTTTTTCGGTTTGTGTCTCTCTAAATAATCGGATTATTTCCACAGCGTCCTTTATACATCAGATTTTTTTCTAAATTTTTTACTTTCTTAAAAAACTGGAAAACTTACTTTTTTAAAAGCGATTACCCATTTAACAGCAAACAATTAAAAACAGATACTTCCTATTTTCCTTGGGATAATATAAAACACCTAATTTCAACTGTTTTGGTATTATCCATATTGTGACTGGACAACCACCATGTGGTTAGATTAGTTGAAAAATAAATGAAACACGGAATACTTGGAATTTAGACAGCATACATAATTATTGACATGATGATTGATAATTTAAGAATTGGAAAAAAATTGACGAATTGTTTAATTGAACTTTGGGAATCACTGGTCTAGAAGCCTCTAGAGAAAATGGTTTGCCATGGGTAATTTTTTAAAAGGACTCAAAAAGTTAATCCTCACAATATAACCTAACAAAACACAATCTAAAAAAATAGTGTCCTCTTGCTGGTGGAATATAAATATTGAATCCACAATGCAGACATAATCTTGAGAAAATATAATTTGAAAAAAAAAATAGGCCTTAATTAATATTTAATTATAGTAGACTTCCTAATAGATTGTAAAAAAAAAGTTTATATCAATTTACATATTTTTCTAATGCCTTTTTTGTTTCACTTCCTCAATAGATTTTCAATATTATCTGCATGATTAAAAATTTGTTTTTGAAATTCTAATTAGCCACATTTTAGGGTCTCTAAAGATAATAAATATTGAAGAGCTTTAAAAATTTTGTTATGTCCTCTTCCCATATTTTTCTGACTCCTTGCCTTCTTTTACTTATGAATAATTTTCTTTATAAATTTAACTAATTAAATTATTTAATTTAATAATCAATACATATTTCCAGGTGGAGACAAGTTGCAGTTCACTTATGAAGCCGGAGGAGGTCCTCTTGGTGTAAGCATCGAGACGTCTCATAAGTTATCAGATAATAACTGGCATTCTGTTGTAATTGAAAGAAACAGGTAATTTTATAATATACTTCTGTGGCTTATTTGAAATTAATATCGTAATGTATAAATACTCTGTGTAAAATATATGTATAATAGAAATTTTATTTTATTCCAACTGTTATGATATGTTTTGTTCTGGGTCAAACCATATGAAGTGATCCAAAAAAAAATAAGTTGGTTGCTTGAATGTTTTAAAAAAGATTAACATTTTTATATGTTTTTACCAAACATAACAGAAGTTCAAAACAGTAAAAAAAAAATTTTTATCTCACATCGTTTATGTGTGGCGGCCATTTTTGTTCTGGAGCGCGCGACGTTTTTTGGCTTTGAAAGCATTAGCGATAAATTGATTATCTCAGGCTGGGTTAGTGCTACAACATTGCAAATTGTACCATTTTTTTCAGAATTTTCTGCTCTACAACATTGGTTCCTACACATTAAACCATATATTCATTATTTACACCTCAAAATATTCTTTAAAGTATAGTGATTAGAATTCAGAAATTCCAATTTTTAAGACTACAAAAAACCATGAAGGAATGATTTATCAGAGTTACAATTTTTTTTGTAGCTAGATAACATAAAGTACTTACTGAGAATTGAGTTTGAGCTTCAGCAATGTTGTCCTTATTTCTTTATGAATGCTTAATAGTAAGATATCAAAGTTATACAAAGTAAAGATATCAATATCTTTGGTGGGACTGGATGAAAAGTCCCCATTTTTGCACATTATGTAGACCTATGTGATGCCAAAGTGGGCATACTTAAAACAGACTTAAAATTTTAACTTTGATATCTTACTATTAAGCAAGTTATGAATTTTTATATTTAAGGAAAAATGACGCGAATTATACTGAAATGTTTGGTACAATAGGTGATCTAGAATGTGTTTTTACCCATTAAAATGTTGGTTTCTTTAGTTTTAAAATGTATAATGTACATTTTAAAAACACCTCCACTATTAACATGCCCTATATATATATATATATTTATATATAAACCTGAGAAATAAAAACAATTATTAAAAGTACACTTTTTGCAAAGACAACATTAAAGGTATTACCTATTTTCTCATTAAGAAAGAAGAAATTATTGAACATATTGAAACACTCAAAAGTAGATTTGAAAACTCTGTACCAGTAAAAGGAACAAGGCAGTTTCACAAGTTCCATGGGATCACAGAAAACTTAATCCGGTGCTACACAACATCAGAAACCAACATTTTTGAAGATCACTGTGTTAATAAAATTATATCTTTGACATTGAATGTGAGGGACATAGTAGCTTGTGTGTACGATAATCAATGGTGGCTTGCAGAAGTTGAAAGTATAAGTTTAGAAAATGCAGATGTATTTGTGCACTTTTATCACCCTGCTGGACCGAGAACATCATCCAAGAAATCGAACAATGACCGAGTTTGGATATCTTTGAAGAATGTGCTCAGAAAACTCTCTGTTCTAGAGGTTACTACTGCAACAGGAAGATCTTATTCCATTCCTCAAAATCTTTCTGAAGAAATAAGTGTGCTTCTTACTAATCATTTGGATTAAGAAATAAAAAACGTGAAGCAAAATGTCCTGTAAATACACTTGTATATGTGACAATTGTAGATTTTACAAAACAAATATTAAATAAAAAACCTGCAAAGTTTACAATATAGTATGTTTAAAAATGTTTCAAATGCCTTAATAACTCAAAGCCTATTAAACTTTAACAATGACACATTTGATTAAGTTTAACGCAGAAATTAAATCAATTTGTAGCAAAAGTGAACATTTTTTAATTTTCAAAAAAAAATTATTTTTATATAGGACATGTCAATAGTGTGGGTGATTTGTAAAATTGCCAATATGCCCTTTAAAATAAAAACAACAACATTTTAATGGGTAAAAACACATTCTAGATCACCTATTGTACCAAACATTTCAGTATAATTCGCGCCATTTTTCCTTAAATATAAAAATTCATAACTTGCTTAATAGTAAGATATCAAAGTTAAAATTTTTACCCCACTTTGGCATCACATAGGTCTACATAATGTGCAAAAATGGGGACTTTTCATCCAGTCCCACCAAAGATATTGAACCTCAAAATTCCAAAAATTTCAAAAAAATGAAATTTTAAAAATTCATAAAGAAATAAGGACAACATTGCTGAAGCTCAAACTCAATGCTCAGTAAGTACTTTATGTTATCTAGCTACAAAAAAAATTGTAACTCTGATAAATCATTCCTTCATGGTTTTTTGTAGTCTTAAAAATTGGAATTTCTGAATTCTTATCACTATACTTTGAAGAATATTTTGAGGTGTAAATAATGAATATATGGTTTAATGTGTAGGAACCAATGTTGTAGAGCAGAAAATTCTGAAAAAAATGGTACAATTTGCAATGTTGTAGCACTAACCCAGCCTGAGATAATCAATTTATCGCTAATGCTTTCAAAGCCAAAAAACGTCGCGCGCTCCAGAACAAAAATGGCCGCCACACATAAACGATGTGAGATAAAAATTTTTTTTTTACTGTTTTGAACTTCTGTTATGTTTGGTAAAAACATATTTCAAATATCAATCTTTTTTAAAACATTCAAGCAACTATCATTGGACCACTTCATATGGATTGACCCATCTGCTAGAAAAGTCTCCATTGATTTTAATGAATAAATGGAAGGGTAGGGCAAGCTTCGTCTTAGATTTAATTGAAAATTTTATATTTGAACTAGAAAAGGAAGAGATGATTTAAATTACACAATTATACATATACCCTGTCAGTCAAAATTTTTTTTTGTTGAGAATAAACATAATAATCATAAGGGTTAGAGAACCCGAAGGCTCGATGCCGATACCACCAATCTCTGCTTACAAACCTCTATCCACAGACTACTACCCAAACACAAATCCACTAGATCATTCTTAATGCAATCTTCCCACCTATGCCTCAGTCTACCCCTCAAACGCTTACCAGTTGGCACAACGCTTATTAACATCTTAGGAATTCGTTCGTTACTAAGTCAAGCCACTTTACATGCCCATCCTAATCTTTGCCACGCTATCACTTGAATAATGTTAACCGGGTGAGAATAAACATATTTTTGATAATTACTTTTTCATTGTAATTATTGCAATGAAGTATTAAAGCACAAAATACTTATAAGAAAATATTATAATTAGCAAGCTAAAAGCTAAAGTTACTAACCTATAAAATTCTAATCTTTCAGAATAGCTGCCAGGATAATTTTGGATGGCGCTTTGAAGTCAGAAGTTAAAGAACCCCCAGGCCCAGTCAGGGCTCTCCGACTTACTTCCCCTCTTGTTATTGGTAAGAAAAAAAATGTTTGATGAATGGATTGGTATCGCTTTCATCAATGATGTGCCTTGCTTTTTAATTATCTAAGATAAAATATGTTAGAGTTGTGACAAATTATTGGAATTGAAGAAAGTTAGTGAATCTTTATTATAACTGTCAAAAAACTAAATTTGTTGACTACTGAATATTCATAGACTTGAATTTATCAGAGAAGCATCGATTAAACTTTTATAACTATTTTCAGGTTCAACTGTTGAATATCGTGATGGTTTTACGGGATGCATTAGAGCAATGCTACTCAATGGAGTTCCTGTAGATTTAAGAAGTTACGCAGAAAAAGGACTCTATGGTAAATTGGTTTTACTCTTTTCATCTTTGGTTATGCAGTTAAGTAGGCATTTGAACTATTTAAGGCCAAAAATTCAAGAAAAACAATACTCATTCATAAAGATACCATTGTTATAAAACAAGCGCCAAGAAGATCATAGTGTATTTTACAAAGTCTAGTTTAATTTTAGAAGATTTTTCAAAGTAAATGTACAAAAACTTGTTGATGTTATTAAATTCTGTATTTAAATTAATTAAATTAAATTTCACTATTTAAATTTTCTTTTTCCTCTTGCTGTTTCTGAAACTGTCCCTTTTAATTTTACCCAACCATTCTTTTTAGGAATCTCAGTTGCCTGTGATCCTCTAAGTTTGCTGTAATGTTTTTGATCCATGCAGGGGAACTTGAAGGAATCATCAATGTTAAATTATAATCTTTAATTTCCAATAAACCAATTTATTTAGTTCAGTTCTGAAAATTTCATTTCATGACTATGTTTCTTTACAGTGACTGTCAAGTTAGTAAAAATCGTTTTTTTTCCAATCAAGAAGATCGTTTTATTTTGTATTTACTTATATTAATTTATTTTGAGTGTTTTGTCCGAGTGTGAAAACATCATCACCTGCACTATTTGCCATATATGTGATGACATGTGACATGTGAATTATCTGTATTTTCAGGGGTTAGTCCAGGATGTGTAGGCAGATGTGAAAGTAACCCGTGCTTAAACAATGGAACCTGCCATGAAAAGTATGATGGATATTGGTGTGATTGCAGATGGACTGCTTTTAAAGGACCAATTTGTGCTGATGGTAAAACTGAATTCAACAATTTACTCATTACTTAACATTTTTTAAATTATGATAGTTGTATTTTTTCCCTCTGTTCTAACCTAGAAATTGGAGTTAATTTGCGGCCTAGTTCACTTATCAAATACGACTTTATGGGTTCATGGAGGTCCACTCTGTCTGAAAAGATTCGTGTAGGCTTCACAACAACAAATCCAAAAGGATTTCTTCTTGGTTTTTTTTCAAAAATATCAGGAGAATACCTTGTAATTTCTATATCAAACAGTGGTATGTATTATTTCCATATTTTATAACTTATAACTTTATATTTTATAATTTTGCCAATAAAACTCTTATATTAGAACATAATTTGTTAAAGTTTAAAATATACTTAGTAGCACTAGTCTACAATTGACTCTGAAAAAAAATATATGTGCAGTTTTTATTACCTAAATTATTTTATTTTTATGTCTGTGTTATGGTTTTTAGGTCATTTGAAAGTAGTGTTTGATTTTGGATTTGAAAGGCAAGAATTGATATTTCCTAATAAGCATTTTGGGTTAGGACAATACCATGATGTTCGACTGACTCGAAAAAATGCAGGATCTACAATGATATTGACTGTATGCTTACCATTTTTCAAATTTTTGTTTTTTAGTAATTTACATTAATGCTATTATCAATCTTATTTATATATAATTTCAAATTCCATTCTTAATCTTGATTATTTTTTTTACCATTTATGCCAGCTGTAATGTCTTTCCATAATAGAGTCTGTAAGTGTATTTTATCAATAATGATGGAATCGGTTGTTTCTAATTATTAATAATTACTCACTATAGTTATTTTTAAGAAATTATATTTCTTTGTGGACACTTGAAATTATTTTTTAAATTATTATTATTATTTTTTATTGATATGAATAAAACAGGACTACAGTTATTGTGATTTCCAGGTTGATAATTATGAACCTAAGGAGTATCATTTCAAGGTTAAAGCTTCAGCTGATGCACAATTTAACAATATCCAGTATTTGTACATTGGTCGTAATGAGTCAATGAATGAAGGGTTCATTGGGTGCGTTTCCAGAGTCGAGTTTGATGAAATTTATCCACTTAAATTATTATTTCAACAAGATGGACCTTCTAATGTGAGGTCTCTGGGAGGTAAGAGGAGTTCTTTCTTGTGTAAATAGACAGTTTTATTATCTACATTTACAGTTACTAAATGGTACATGATTGCAATTTTTAGGAACTCTAACAGAAGACTTTTGTGGTGTGGAACCTATTACTCATCCACCGAACATGATAGAAACCCGCCCACCTCCACCTATCGATGAAGAAAAATTGAAAGAGATTTATAGCTCAACTAGTTCAGCTCTTATTGGAGGTATGTATTCTACAGCTCACCTTATTACATATTAAATTTACTACTTGAAACAAAATAGTATTAACCAATTCCTAGGTTCTCATTAGTCACTGTTTTATAGTCCAACAATGCAGTAAATGACCTGCACAGAAAGTGGCTTCCCTAGGCCTTTTCTTCACTGCCTAGCTCACTTCCCTCGCCCTTTGTCCTCATCCCCTTTGTCCCTAGAGTGATCTCACTATAATACCTTTGTATCCTATTGGAGTTATTATTATTGTTTTGAGTTTGACCTGCCTACCCTTGTGCTTCGTTTTAGACTTTTTATTGTTTTAAACTTGGCTTTCTTTGGACTATATTTCCAATAGAGGTGTGTTGAGAGAACTCTTCTCTTCGTCACATCTCTCCTACCCCGCCTCTGATTCTGAGGCAGACCGTTTACATAATGTCGGGCTACAGTACCTTTTAGTGCAGTTCTAGCTAAGTCCCTGGTTTTTTAGATATCTTTGCCTCTCTTTTCACATATTCTATACGATATTAAGTGCCCTTATCTTTCATAATCATGACATCTGTAGTCTGTAATTCCCTTCTAATAACACGGTTACAGGATACAGGATTCAAGGAATTAATTCATAGAGTTTATTCCACATTTCATGTTCAATGAAATCTTTTCTTGTCTTTCCTGAAATTTTTTGGATAAATTCATTGTAGCCCTGATTTTTTTCTCATGTGTGCCTCTTATCATCGAAATTTTATTATAACAAAATAATCCAGATAGGTATACAATATAACCTCATCAAACTGAGTATGATTCTAACATTATTGTTATCATGATTGTTCAGATAATTTATTCCAGAAAATACTTGGGACTGCAATATGCTTTCACCATTATTACTTACTAATTATATACTTTAAAAAAATAATGAATGTGCTTAATTTTAATGAATCACTTTGATAAATAAATACATTTTATTTTTCTAGGGATAGTGGCATTGATATTACTGATATTGATAATAGCTGCTTTATTGGCGGGAAGATATATAGCCCGACATAAGGGAGAATATTTAACACAAGAAGACAGAGGTGCTGAGCTTGCCCTTGATCCCGACGAGGCCGTTATTGAATCCACAAGAGGGCATCAAGTTCAGAAGAAGAGGGAATGGTTTATTTAATTAGCAATATAGTCAGTACAATTTAGTGGTTAATGCACACATTTCATTACTGTGTTCCCCAAAAATGTTAGTCTGCGAGGAAAATATTTGCTTGAAAACCTTGCTGCAATCCATGACATAACCAATTTATAGGCTGATACTCTTTTCCTTCATTTTTAAATTTTATTTACTTCAATTTAAACTAGCATTTGAAACGTTGTTCCTTTTTTAAAAATATGGAACTGTTGTCACAGTTGTTTTTTTATTAAATTAAATATATTTAATTGTACCCCATCTAATTAAAAATGAAATGTGTGCATTAATTTATTTTTATTAGCTATATTATACAACAGTGCCTAAAGTTTAATTTTAGGGGAGGGGGGTTATATGCTGCAGAAATATCCAAAGCCTTTTGATAAGACTAACACTTATTTGTATGTGGTTCATCGAATAAGATTTTATTATAACAAGAATCTCTTACATAGTTCATTATGTAGATCTGGTTTATTAGTTGATCATTTTGATCTTCTTTGGCTCTAGTTTGTTTAACTAGGATTTTAGATTAGCAGATTGTGCTTGAAAATTATTCAAATAATCTTATGTCGGCACTGGTAATGTACAATAAAATGAATCTCAATTTCAACTTACACTCAATACTAAGTCTTTGCAATGAAAAGTATTATTTGAATCGTCCATTTTTATATTGTTTTAATTTATATTTTCTTATCATGTTGTTTTTTGTTTGTAAATTTTATTTTTAAACTAAATATTAGTTTATATGTCAGTTTTATGAGCTTGTTTAATATTGTTCATTAATAATGTATTTTTTTCGCTCTTAAGGTAAAAAGACATCTCATTCATTGGTGTATATGCTCTACAATCAATTAGCTCATTTACACCTTTTGTATATATATAACTTCTAAGTTCTTGAACAGAACCGTTTTACCATGTTAATATTTGTGTTCAAAGTGTTTTTTTTTTTTTTAGTAAATTATTTTATATTATTATGTATAGGAAGCATTTAAATATTAAATTACTACATTCACCTGAATAAGAATAAGAGTAATTTGTTAAGTTACTTATTGAAAATTAAATGGTTTGTCTCTTATTTAAATTGAATTGTTCTAATCAGTGAAGAGTAATCTATTTTTTTCAAACATCTTATTGTCTACTATATTTGGAATTTCTGATTTTTTAAAAGTAGAAAGCACCTACTATAGCAGTAGTTAATGTTAGATTGCTTTTAAAAATAGGATTATACATTTTATAATTTTTCAAACTATTAAGTAAAAATTCTTATATCTGGAAAAATACAGTCAAATTGTTTGTCATAATTCTCAAATGAGTTTGGCGTATTTGTTTTTATATTGCTAATTATTAACTTAATTTTTTCTTAGATAAATGCATCTACAAAGTGTGCAAATATCTACTGTCTATTTAAATGATTCAAAATGTAGTAATTTACTTATATTAAGTTTTTCTATTGTATCTGATATAAGGACGAAAATACATTTAACAACCATTTAATTCAACTTGATTTCATATATCTAAATTGTTTATTTAAATTTAACAAATAAGTTTCTGAACAATTTAATGGAAATCACAATTAAAAAAATAAATTTATTAAAAACATTCCCAGGTTTTATCATAATGCTCTCTGTTAAAAATGGAAGGCTGACTAAAGGTTGCTCCTCACTGGTCAAAATCATATATTTTTTTTTTTTTAGTAAAAATAACTTAATTCAATTTTTTTTATGAGGCATATGCTGATAATTAGTTTGTACTTCTTTTTTCATTTTGATGCAATATCATTTTTGGTATTTACTTATAAGGGCTGTAATGTATCTTTTTATACATTTTATTACATATTTAAAGAAAAAATAAATTAATATTTAAATTATTTGTGTACCATTTGGCAATGGTTTAACTTTTTCTAATTGAACGAAAAAATAACATTAAAAAACAAAAACATAACATCACAAATAATGATGTTTCAAATCTTGTTAGATAATATCCTTAAGGCAATTAAACTTAGTTACACTATAACTACTTAATGTTCGACTGTGAAGCGTTGATCTGAATTAATTTAAAATATATTTTAATATATATTAAATATTAGCAATGTATGAAATATATTTATTTTAAATGTGTTTTGTATTGCCTATATATATTCAAATGTTCTATCTGAATAAGTAAAGTAAATTAAAATAAAGAGGGTGGAAACGAAAGCACCTTATTCTTAAAAATGTGAGATAATGCTCAAGTGCCTAGTTTCGATGAAATGTTTTCATGAATTTTTCAATAAGTTTGGTAGGATCGAAGTTTCAAGTTACTGTATTAAATGACTGAACTTTAATATTTAGTACTTTTAATATAATAGGCATATCCTGGCATCAGCCATTTAACAGAAGCCTGAAAGCCATTTATTTTTTTAAATAATATTGATTTTTATCTTATTTTTTTTTGTTGGAAATAGTACAAATTGTATTTATGTACTTGTACATACCATTTAGTTGTGACTGGTTTAAGCGCCTTGTAGTTTTAACATTGTAATGCTCTTCCTTGTATTATAAGATGTATATGTAATAATATAAGTTAACATAATTTTTTTTATACATACATTGTTCTACTTCATAGAAATACACTTTTTATGAAAATATATCTTTTCATTAATATATATATATATATATAGCCGATTATTTACATTCCTTATCATTACTGGAGGTGGTAACAGAGTAAGAAAGGTGTTATTATTGAGTGAAATTTTCAGTTCCCCCACTCTGGACTGTGCCCTGTTTTCTGTGATTCCTTATGATTTGGCTGCTGTGTGACTGATTGTCAGGTTAATCTGACTAACAATGGCTGATAGAGAAAAAATACCGTTTAGTATTGGAGAATGTGCGAATATGCGCATTCTTAATACGCAGCTATTAAGAATGCGCTGCTGAGGTTCCTGTACCTAAACTGAAGACCTGTGCAATAGAATTATAAACGCAGTGCAGAAAACGTAATTTTCTGCATATCTTTCAAAGCCTCTTGAATTCAAATAAAGAATTTTCTGCCATTAGTTTTTTTTTTTTTATGACAATTTGTAAAAGGGTTGCCTTCTTTATTGTTTCCGATGTTTTGTACCATATGTCTTAAAACTTGTTTTTTTGTACAGGTACGGCAAGAACTGCTCTATAGTATTCTTAAAGTCCTTTACCTGTTATATTGTGCGTCCCTAGTAAAAAGCAGAAAACCGTTATGATGAATAGTGATTTTATATTTGCACACAATTCAAAAACTACATCTCCAGAAAGGATTTTTTAAACTTTAAAAATTGATTGAACATTTAAAATAATTTTTTAAACTATCTAATATCAAATAGTTTAAAAAATGAACTAAAACAGAAGTTTTTATTGTTAACTTAAGTCTAATTGATTTCACATCATATTTTTCCATAATATCCCATTCCTTCCATCCCATTCATCATTCCAATAACCATAGGAGGATTCTCATATTTAAACTAACATTGTATACAGGGTGATTTACAGTGGGCGGTATTTCTATACAGGGTGACCTGAAATTAGTGGCGGAGCCATTAAGGTGTGATAGTATGGGGCAATTCCAGTCGATATTCCTATGAGACCTACTGCCCTAAAGTTAACCCTTTCCAAAATATTCCTACTTGAAGAATTTTACAAAAAAATCCAATTTAAAATCTTAAAATAGCTATAAATCCTAAAAATTGGTCTTTCTGGACCACAGATTTATTACAGGTCTAACAGCTAATTTTCAAAATTCCCACCCCTATTTCTAATGCAAGCTCGAGCCCTTTTTATCACACCAGTTTTCACAATTATCGAATCTCTGAGCTCCCTTTACGTTTTCTGCGCTGCGTTTATAATTCTATTGCACAGGTCTTCAGTTTAGGTACAGGAACCTCAGCAGCGCATTCTTAATAGCTGCGTATTAAGAATGCGCATATTCGCACATTCTCCAATACTAAACGGTATTTTTTCTCTATCAGCCATTGTTAGTCAGATTAACCTGACAATCAGTCACACAGCAGCCAAATCGTAAGGAATCACAGAAAACAGGGCACAGTCCAGAGTCTTCGGAAAAGAATCAATCACAAAAGTCCAGGAAAAAGCTAAGTCGTTAGAAAAATCCAATTTTAGTGCAAGTAAGCTAAAAGAGCACATCCGAACACGGTAAGCCCGTAAGAGCGTACTGAGGCAGGGAGGGGCAAAGCAAGGCTCTCGACTCCTGCGTCGGAGCCCTTTGTTCTCGGGAGCCTTTGTTCTCGGGCTGTACCCGGGTTTTTCATTTTCCATTTTCCATTGATCATATCTTTATGGTTTCTTAACCGATTTTTGATGTTAATACCTCATTTGAAAGGTAATGAAACGTAGATGTTTTTTAATTATTATGTACGTAATAATTTAGGGGGACTTTTTTGAGTAAATCGACATTTTAGAGGCACTCACCGTATTTTTTTTTCATTTAATATTTTTTTTTAAAGATTTTCGTGTAAGATACCGATTATTACGAATATTTGACTATTAATATTCCTTATTTAGAATATCTTTGTTGCAACAAAAAAAAAACAAACAAAAAAAATGGGCCAAAGACCAATTTTTAGGAATTATAGCTATTTTAAGATTTTAAATAGGATTTGTTTGTAAAATTCTTTAAGTAGGAATACTTGGAAAGGGTTAACTTTAGGACAGTAGGCCTCATAGTATATCTACTGGAATTGCCCCATACTATCAGTCCTTAACAGCTCCATCACTAATTTCAGGTCACCCTGTATATGAGTACAGGAAACATTCAATTTCCTGTATTTTGTTTTAATGTTTATGATGAGTTCTGAAGATCATCCTGGAGGGAAATGACACTATCCCAAGATAAATAAAATTGGTCCAGTAGCCTGAGAAGAAAAAGAAAATTGAAACTTGCAATTGGCCACCATTTTAAATTTAAGTGGGATGTGTTAATACAATGGTCAACCTTGAATACTATGTTAAAAAAGTGAACTTAAAAGTTTCCTTAATTTAATAATTTCAAAAGAAACAAAACGACTGACTTTCTCTTACATTATTAAAAACAGAATCTGCTGGTGCTTTATTAACCTTACCCATGATTTTAAATATTGACTGTTTCATATTTTGTTAGTGCTATTATAGCATTACATATTTTATTACTTAAATATTTACACAATCATTTTATTTATTTATTTTTATTTTTTAAGTAATTTCATATTTAGTTTCGTTAATCTACAGATTTTTTTATGAAGTTTCTTTATGCATTTGTGTTTATTTCATTGACTAGAAAAGAAACAAAGCAAGTTTAATAATTAATAGTTAATAGTTAGTTAATAGTTAAATAATATTATATATAATGTTATAATAATATTAATAGTTAATAGTTAAATAAATTAATAGTTTAAAATAAATTTCGATCATAAAAAAATATTTTTTGAAAACCCTTTTTGCACTTTTCATACACTTTTTTGTAAATCAGGATTCTATCCTAAAACTAGTATGTACAAAACTTTTATGCCCTTTTGAAAGTTTTTCATAAAAAGGGTAAGCGTAGCCCAGCAGGGGTCACGAATAACGAGAAATTTTGAAATCCAATCTGATACGCGAAGTTTTTTTGTGGACATTAGGACGTAGAAGCTGTATCTATGGACATCAACACCGGTACAACAGTTTTTAAAGTGTATGGCAAACTAAAACCGTTATTCGTTAAGATGATTTAACATATTAAAAAACAAACAAAAAACCTACCTGTAGAAGTGCGTAGTAAGGTTTTAGCGTGACGAAGATTTAATGCTGTTATGTAAAAGAAGGAACACTGTAGATTTGGCTATCCCTGAAAAACTCATTCAATTCACCATATCTGCTCAGCTACCGCGTGTTTTCAAGTCTCACTTGAAACACGATACTTGTTTAAGAATAAAATTCGTTAGTGCGCTTTACAGGGGTACTGCACGGTGTGTCAGTCTTACATGCCTCAGCAGCTGAAACAGAAAACTGCTTCATTTTATATTTAGAATATGAAAAAATAATAGGGAAATGTGTAAACATTTTGGCACAATATTTTTGAACAATTATCATATATTTAAATTATTAAATTAATCATCCTCATTGAATATTATTTATATAAACAAATTTATTTATTTATAATGGTTGCAGAATCGAACTAACTTAACCAAAAAAATCCTTATGTTGGATGAAAAAACCATCCAAAAAAACAATACAGTTTTTTATCAGTGTATAGATGCTCAACATTTACAAGCATTCCAACAAACATTCCAAAGTTATCACTCTTTCTGACCTCTCTTCAGATCATAGCCCAGTTTTCCTCGAGCTATCAAATCACCCATTTACAAAACCTGCACCCATAGCATTAATAAATGGCTATATAAACTGGAGTAAGTTCCAAAATTATTTAAACAACAAAATCACCCTTAATACTTACATACGTACAGCCGACGACCTGGACAATGCTGTTAATCACTTGACCGAATGTATTCAAAACGCAGTTTGGCATTCCACAACACCAAAGACGACTTTACCAAAACCTGATTCCGACCTACCTCAACCAATACGAAATCTTATCAAAGAAAAACGTAGAACTAGAGCTTTATGGCAAAGAACAAGATATCCTTCATACAAAACAGAACTCCACAAACTAACCCGAAAACTACAACAAGAATTATCAAAATTTAAAAACAACAATTACAAGGACTACTTAAATTCTATAAATAACAGAGACAGACCAGTATGGACAGCTACAAGAAGTATTCTTAAGCAAAAGGTGGTACAATACCCTCTTAGACGTACCGACAACACTTGGGCGATGACGAGCGAAGAAAAAGCAAACGAATTTGCAAAACATCTTGCTCATATATTCAAGGGAAACGAAATTAAGAATACTGCTCTCACTGACAAAATAGATGACGACTTGACAACAGCACTACCTTTATCACTCCCTCCTCCGGCATTTCATCCAAAAGAAATCTATCAAGTACTGAACAAAATGCCAAACAAAAAAGCTCCTGGCTATGATCTCATCACTCCTTTCATCCTCCACCACTTACCTCGGAAAGCTGTTCTCTTTCTTACTCTCATCTATAATTCAATCATGCGCACAACCTATTTTCCGCTCCTTTGGAAACTTTCCACAATTAAAATGATACCTAAGCCTTCTAAACCTGTCACTAATCCTTCATCTTATCGTTCAATTGCACTCCTCCCTATAATGTCTAAATTATTTGAAAAACTCTTCCTTAATCGCATAAAACCTATCCTCGAAAATAGCGGAGTGATACCGAACCACCAATTTGGCTTTCGTTCTTATCACTCTACTGTACAACAGTGTCATCGTATCGTGGATGCAATATCTATCGCTTTTGAGAAAAAAGAATATTGCTCTGCGATTTTTCTTGACATTGAAAAAGCATTTGATAGTGTCTGGCACAAGGGCCTTCTCTGGAAAATAAAACCTCACTTACCTCCTACATACTTTTTAATTCTTCAATCTTATTTCCAAGACAGATTCTTCTTTACTTCCGTTGACTCTTCGATTTCCTCCTTCATCCCTCAATACAGGGGTGTACCGCAAGGCAGTGTTTTAAGCCCCATTCTCTATTCCGTATACACCTCTGATATTCCGGAGCACTCTTGCACCAACATCTATACCTTCGCAGACGATACAGCCATTATTTCTTCTCACAGAGACCCAAACCTAGCATCTATAGCTCTTCAAAATCATTTATTTGATTTAGAAAAGTGGTTCTATAATTGGCAAATAAAAATAAACGCCTCAAAATCGAGCCATGTAAGCTTCTCTCTACGCAAAGCTTCGTGTCCAGCAGTCAAAATTGACAACGACGAAGTACCTTCTAAAAATTATGTACGTTACCTAGGACTATACTTGGACAAAAGACTTACATGGAACGTACTTACAAAATTAAAAAGACAAGAACTGACTAGACGGTACAAACAACTATCACTTCTTCTGGACTACAGATCTTCACTTGACTTGAGGAACAAACGACTTATCTATAACAGTATACTAAAACCTATTTGGACATATGGAGCAGAACTTTGGGGTTCAGCAAAAAAAGTTCACGTACACAAGATTCAAATAACACAATCCAAAATTCTCAGAAAAATTCTTAATGCACAGTGGTATGTTTCGAATCACACAATACACAATGTCATGAACATTCCTACTATAAAATCATATATTCATAACAAATACATAACATTCCACTTATCGACACAATATCACCCAAACCCACTCGTTCTTCCGCTTTCCTACTCCCTGTTACCTGGACTTAATAAAAAAAGATTAAAAAGACATTGGCCAAGAGACCTACTGAAAAATTGATATTTCATTCCAAAACTCGATGATCCTGTACAATAGCAAAGAGAAAAACATCTGGATCAAATTTGCTGGATGCGCAATTGCGCAGGTGCAAATGAAAATTAAATAATAATAATAACATTTACAAGCAAAATTACTTTTCGATTTGATGTATTTGCACGACTTCGCCTTACTGTTCTATGATGAAGATAAAATCAAATTAATTCAAGTAAGAGATGAAAATAGTTGATTGGATGATCTAATGTAAAGGAGATAGTTGGGGGGTGCAGACAATAAGCACACAGAATAAGTGATGAACTTATATTATGTGCCGACGTTTCGACCTACAGTGTAGGTCATCTTGACCGTCTTGATGACCTACACTGTAGGTCGAAACGTCGGCACATAATATAAGTTCATCACTTATTCTGTGTGCTTATTGTCTGCACCCCCCAACTATCTCCTTTACATCAAATTAATTCAACATCGATCTATTCTCTTTTACCATTATTTTATTGTGCATCATTTTTTAAATAAAAAACAATCAAATTTAATATCAATCTTTCGAATCTTGAAATCAAATACCAGTAAATAAGTAAATTAAGATCAATAAATGAGAAGTAATAAGTTTTAAAGACTTCATAAGTTTAGTAGACTTCATCTTTTCGATATCCTCTCAAATCTAAATTTCATAGTTAACGGTATTACATAAAAAAAAAAAAACCTGTACCACTACAGCCCGTGAAGAGAGGTTCAGTACATAGTAAAGACTGTACTGTTTCTTGTACAAAGGTTGTTCTGGGAGATGATTTGTCTTAGATCACGCTCAACCGCCAAATCCCCTCCCCAAATTTGGATACCCACTTTATAGAGGCTGGGTGAGCCTCAGGTGGGTCCTAGTCTATAGGATTCATCTCCGGCTGCAAACAGGTTAAGTAAGTGTACCGCGATATAAATTAATTTGCATAAAACGAAGTTGATCACACCAATGGACCCGAAGGTATTCACCTGTGACAAGTACTTGCCAATGGAACAATTTTTCCATCATTACCTATTATTCCGTTTCACCTCAATTAAACGGATCCATTGGTCCATCGCCAACTGCCATAACTTTCCCATAATTTTCCACTCGGTTGATCTGAGTCGTGTTGCAATGTTCTTCCGATTTTTCTCTACTATTCACATATTTCGGTTCAGCACGCTTCGTTTTTCGCTTGTAGCCGGACTTGAAATATTGGGCGTAAACACATTTACTCATTTTATCGAGATATCGCTTAAAGCAAAAGATTATTTTAGTTCTTTTGATATTTCCTGAACAACCGGGAAAAGCAATTAAAACTGACCGAATCTTGTACAATATTTAATATTTATATGCAGTCGGATTATTAAATAAAGGATTAATCTTAGACTGTCTTATCATCACAGATTAAACTACACTACAAACCTAGTGGAGCAGTTTAAACTACAGAATGAATTAATCTAAAATCCAGTTAAGCTTGAAAATATCTGGAAACTGATAACCCAGTCTTTAGCCTTTCAAATTTGGAGATACCGATCGGCCAAATTACTTTAGTAAGTCTAAATCTGAAGTATTTCTGAATATGATGAAGAGTTCGGCAACCTTTTTTTGGCCATGGGTCAAAATCATCGAAAATGTGACTATTAAAGATACATTTGGATTAAAGATATATTAAAACAGTATTTTTGTAAATAAGAAATATTTAAAACGACGCGGACGGCCCAGAAGCAAATGGCCGGAGTCTAGGAGGAGATGGCTGGTCGAAGAAGTGGCTGGTAGAAGATTGGATGGATCGAGAGGCATGGAGCTCTGCTCTGACAAGTTGAGGCAACCCTTGGCGGAACGCCTGTATAATATAATGTATAAAAAATAATAATAAAGGTAATAGAATGAACTCCAATTATAAACATTCTCTTCGATATCAATTGGTTTGTTTTATAATTTATTTTAGCAACTATCAAATGAAATTATCAAATGCGTCATTCGGTGACCCGCGGGTCATAGATTGCTGACCTCTGGTGTAATGAAGTATAATTTAATAACTGCCTAACTCGCTTAAGATTGGTCCAACTTAATCATTTATTAATAATTTTATGACTAATTTATTTTGTTCATGTCTTTGCCTCGGAAGTTTTTTTCAACCTCCTGACGTTCTACAAGATCCCATACTAGCCATCTAAAACGGCTAATAAAATACTAAAATACAATTTGACATATCAATCAAGTCTTTTGGGCGTGACCATAAGTGAGAATGGGAAATTAAATGATGAAATCAGCGCGAGAGTTGCCACTTCAGGAGGGATGGTTTCTGCTATCAATAAAATGTTTTTCAGTGAGAAACACTGTCTGTAAAAAATAAAATGTTAATTTATAATCAAGTCCTGAAGCCAATCTGGACATATGGAATCCAGCTGTGGGGATGTACAAGGGACTCCAACAGAAAAACAATTCAAAGATTCCAAAATAAAGTGTTAAGGGGCATCGTAAATGCACCTTGGTACATCAGGAATGATGATCTCCACAGAGATCTTCGAGTGCCGACCGTGGAGGAGGTAATCCAAAAATTCTCCCAGACACATCAGGGTCGCCTGCAAGACCACTTTAACGCCGAGGCCGCCTATCTCCTCGACTTCAATGCACTAGTAAGAAGGCTAAAGAGAAGGAAGCTCCCTGAACTAATATAAAGTTGTGTTTTATGTTCAGAGCTAGTGACATTTGAACCTTAATCGTGAAAAATAAAACTATATTGTGTACATATGTTTTAAGTGTGTTGTTATTATTATTATCAGAAAAAATTAATAATAAGCTCGTAAAGAGCTTGATTGTAATATAAATAAATTAAAAAAAAAAGTAAGAAATAAGTCACAAAAGAAACTAAATTGGCTATTTACCGCTCGACACATGTTCCTATCCTCACACATGGAAGTGAATCCTGGGCCCCAAAGCACTTTGATCGGAAAATAGAGGAGAAGACCAAGAGAGACCGGATAATAAACAAGACGATAAGGACTTCACTTAATACTGCACCTGTTTCGGCGGTAGCGGCAAATTGTTGCAATCCGCAAATCTACCCACCTTAATAAATTAATTTATGGTTCTTCCCCTGAATGTCTGTAGTAGATTAATGGGTACATCCTCAATGAGGAAAGCAAAGAATAATAAACCAAAATAATTCCCAGATTTATTTGTCACGCTATCTTTACATGATTAAATTATAAAATAAAATAAATAAAAAAATAAAACAATTCTTCTATTTTTACAAAATAATTCAATAAAAAAAAGGTGGATTTTTCATAAATAAATTCAAGTATAACTTTATCTGGCCAGATATTTTTTTTTAATCGAAATGTTATTTGTGAGAGTAAAGAATAACTCAACACCAAATAGTAATTAAAGGCGTACGACCTGATGACTGTAGAGTTGAAGTACGTGTTGGGTCAATATCGACCTGGAGAATGGCATTACTTGACGTCAGCTTCATGACAACTACATCATAGAAAGTTGCCGTTGAGCGTGAGTCTTCGAAGTGTCCCATAAATGTCCAGGTCGAGAGAGATTCAATTTAAACAAAATTAGGAAGATTTTGATTCTGTATTCGTGCACTGCGACGTAGGGTTGGGAGGAGAAGTTCTGTCGTAGGCCCCGTTTATTGAGCTTCATGTTAATGCATGTATGAGATGAAAATAGTTGACTGGATGATCTAATGTAAAGGAGATAGTTGGGGGATGCAGTAAAAAAAAAACACTGAATAAGTAATAAACTTATAATTATATGCCGACGTTTCGACCTACAGTGTAGGTCATCTTCAGGGCGATTTGGAGAGCGAAGTCGTTCAGTGGTTAAACAAAATTACTTTTCATTAAAAAAAATAACGCACGAACTAAGTTTTATCAGTCTATTCATGGCCGCATCAAACATACAACTGATGATAGTTAGATAAGAATCAAAGTTAATCCTCCTGAAGTAAACAAAGCTCGCATGGCATATTGTTCTAGTTTACCGTTAATGCCATTTTAAATCTAATCTTTAAACATTCACATTTTAGAACAGATAATAATTTTGTTATTCTTCGTTCTTAACACTATCACCTAATTAAATTATTTAAATAAGAAAGAAAAGCCAATATTCAAGTTGCTGTTTAAGTAAACGAAAAAACAACAACAAATTATAAACATTAAATTTATTGTGAGCGCTAACAGCACCCTTAATCAGATAATCGAGAAAGGACAGCTTTGATGGTTCGGCTATGTAATGAGGATGGATGACTGCCGGACAGCGAAGAAAGCTATGGAGATTAAACCAACATGAAAAAGACCCAGGGGAAGGCCGAGAGTGACCTAAAAGAATAACCTCCAAAATATCCTTAAAGAAAAAGGGTTTGGATGGGCGGAAGCCAGGAGACCATCCCTTGACAGAGACAGGTGGGCTCTCCTTATGCAAAATCTCTATACCGCATAGTTGAAGAGATAGATGCCTGATTAAGAAATAAAGAAGAGATTTTTAAGGAAGATTGGTATTCTATAAATCATTTTTTTTCATAATCTTTTAAAATTATTTTGCTTCTCTAAATAGATTAACATGGCTATTACGTTCAATGCTTCAACATGACGTTACATAAACTTCTCGCTCATAAAAAAAAAAAGTTCGCAGGTTATCAATTACTTAAAGGAAAGTCAATTCCTTTCCCAATTTAGAATACAATAGACTTTTTAAAAAGGCTGCACGATAGTCACCGATTTCATCAACGTAAACTAAATGGGTGTTTATCAGGTCGAAGAGTGACCCAGCACACAGTTTGTTTATTATTTTTTTTTCCGAATCACTTTCTTCTCCAAGGTAAATATAGAGTACTCTTGATTAGACATGGTTATATAATATTTTAAGTTATTTAACTACCCAAGAGTATAACTGGCCAGGGAGGGGACACTTACCCAACCATTTTCATTATATAATTTCATTCAGGGATTTCCAATAGGCTTATCTATTTTCAAAATAGAATGATATGTCGTTTGCCTTTTGTATGTTTTATATTACTTCATCATATTCTGTCCTGTTAACCGCCTAGGAGGAATTCTGTTCAGACTTCTCCAGCTCTCAGCAAGTCTTCCTCCAATTGTTTCCTTCTATTTCACTGGAGTCCCCTCTTCCCGAAATGTTTTATCACCTCTTCTTCACACTTCCTCCTAGGTCATCCTTTTCCTCCACCTTAGCTCGGTAGGTCTCGCTAGCAATGCTGTTAGTATTACTTTTATTTCTGATACTCGTTTATTAAAATCAGTTTAGAATAAATCCTAGTTCTGGGATGATGGTTAAAATTCTATCTTAACTATGGTTTTAATAGTCCTAATCATATAAGAGGAACTTCAACAAATGGCTTTATAATGCTCCCATACTTAAACCACTTTTAAGAATACATCGGAAGAATAACAAAGGATATGAAAAAATTTCCTTAGAGGGTTTTATTTCCGCCCATATTTTTTCACATACAACGTTTCTTCGGTTTGGTCTTAATAGCTTCATTAAGATTAGATAGCACTTTTTATGATAATTTTTCATTCAACTATTCCCTAATTTCAACATACGGCTGAAGTGAATGCATCTGAAAAGCATTATAGCACATTTTAACGACTTAAAATACCATTTAACTGAAAATGCTTAGTTAAAACCCAACGTCCATATTCCTACGTAACGTCTTGAGGGTTCAGACATTGCAGAATGTGGAAGATATTTCAGTTTTCTTCCCCGACCCGAGAATGCGCTGGAGAGCGTAAAAAAGCTATATCTTTTGTCATTTCCTCGGCCGTTATTCGCAGGCGAAAGGTATTACCCTGGCTAGACAATGTTTGTCTTAGTGGCTTTTACTAAAATTATTTTTACTTCGTTTATAACAAACCTACTGAACCGTATTTGCCTGGAGAATTCCTTCTGTCTTAATTTGTTTATAAAATGCTGGTTATTGAAATAGTATTAATTGTTACCTATATTAGGATATTGTTATCATGTTATCATGTTCAGGAGGTGAGGTTTGGAGAAACGTTCAATGGCTAATGTTTCATGATTCTCGTTTTACCGCATACCGATTTCTTTTTTCGATTTTGATTTTTTTTTTTTTGTATTAAAGTAAAATTGACTTTTCCATTCAAACGGTTTGGTCCAACACAACACTTCCTGTCCAAAACGCCTTATTTCTCATGGTTTTGGTCCGGTTCTGAGCCTGAAATCTCGGGATTGCATAAAGCATTGCTTGATTAAGCTTTGGATCCTGAACGCCTTATATATTGATTTATAATAAAAAAATATCCTTAATTGTTCCCTATTGAGTTGTGGTCTGCTAATTGGATTGATCAAAGTATGCTGCAGCAGGAATTTAAAAAAAACTTTGTAACACTAACCATCTTTAGTTAATTTAGAAGTTTAGGTAATTTGATTTTTCAATTTTCGACTATTCAAACGTCTAGATAATATGGATGCTTACATACAATGAAAGAATGACTAATAAAAAAAAATGAAATATTTTTGTTGAAGCATAGCTTAACTTTAGCCTTGTAGTGCGTGACCTCAGCATGGTATTCAAATAAATTTTCCACATATGACTCACTTTTTTTTGCTAACATCTACCTATTAAGTATTTACACTCACTTTTATGAGAAAAACCGATTTAGGCCGAAGATTAACTTAAGTAATTAAAAAACTTAAAGTAAAAAAAAACACATTAAACCATACAAAAACTAATACTAAACGCGGTTTTAAAAAATCTCTACAGATTCAAAAAATATAAAAGAGATTGTTCAAGTGGAGTCTAACAATCTATTTGAAAAAAAAAAGATCTGTCTGGTCATGGTACGAGCCAGGCTAGCTCAGTTGGGAGAGCCCTGGACATTTATTTTTTCTTCAAAATAAAATATTTAAAAAATTATAACAATTAATAAAAAAGATAAAATAAAATTAATTATAAATAATATAATATAATAACAAGATCCCAATTAAGTAATTAAGTAAGTAAGCAATTAAGTAATCCCAATTAAGTAAGTAAATTCTTCCCCTTGCATACATCGAAAAATTGCGAGAAAACGGAGATATGGGATCTGTGACAAGAATGGATTTATCTGGCCGTGGTACGAACCAGGCTAGCTCAGTTGGGAGAGCATCACGACGGATACGTGGGAGACCCGGGTTCCAATGCCGGCCCTGGACAAATCTTTTCTCTTCAAAATAAAATATTTAAAAATTATGTGAAAAAAGATTTCAGAGGTTTGTGGGTCACATGCAGTCTAGTTCAGATGGTTCTCAGTCCATCAGCTGGCCCTGGGATTGTTTAGTGTATTACTTAGTTATGTTGTCCTTCGGAAGGGACGTAAAATGGGAGGTCTCGAGCCTTTATGGTATCAGTGACTCGTTATTATCAATATCCTAATACATATTACCTGAATAGGCAACATTTAGGACTTCCATTGTAGCATCGTCCGATTAACCATAGCATCATAAATAAAAGTAAAATAACAATAAACATACACATTCTCACAATAAATACCTAGTAGCTTTAAATAAAATACTTTTCTGAACTATTCCTTTTCTAATCAGTTCTTTACCTTGTTTTTGGTAGTTAGTTGTATACTTCTTAGAGCATTTATTATTAATTATTGTAAAAGTGTTTTTCAAAAAGCGTTTATAGTGAAGTTGAGGGATAAGCCGGGAAGGAGAGAAATGGCTGAGGGAATGTTTTCAAGCTGAGCGTAACTAAGTGCTTTCTATAGACTTGTTGTGCCTCGCTTACAACAATATTTCCTGCTATTGTTCTTGACGTACTGTCACTGGCACTTCTCCATCTGCCACGGCACGGTCTAATTGTCAATAAAAAGTGGACTGCAATGTAGACAGTACCTTTTGTTGTCTCTCTTGCAACGGACGACTTCTAATTTAATACTTCTTTAAGAATAAATAAGACTTCGTATAACAACCTAAGTAGATAGAATGAGACGTTAGTAGACATGACGTTAGTAGCATGACCTACCTCTCACCTGAGAGTTGAATGGGTATACTGCTGAAATTCGAAATCTTTTCATTGAGACCATAGTTTAAAAACAGAAAAGTTTATATAACTGAAGTCATCATTTAAACTACTACATTTTTTCTTTACTATAAATAGCTAATTTAAGGCCGCGTTCACTCTAAGCGGATATAAGATCAGCGATATCTTGATGAATATATTGCGTTCTGTTGCCAGGTTAACATAAGTAAGAAAGCCGTAGCGGTTTATTGATTCAAATGTAGGATGAGAAGGAAAAGAAAATGCTGGGTACATCAAGTAAAAGAAACTAATTTATTTTCTTTAATATTTTATTTTAAAAGAAAAGATATGGCCAGGACCGGGACTCGAACCCGGGTCTCTCACCTCTCCTTGGTGACGCCTTAACCATCTCGGCCACCCTGGCTTGTTTCTCGGTTAGCCATAGCAATTCTTTTCACTGATCCTATATCTCTGTGCTCTCGCGGTCCTGGCCATATTTTTTCTTTTCAAATAAAATATTTTAAAAAATTATATCATATAACAATAAAATAAATTATAATAATTTATTTTCTGCTTGCGGCAATGGAATAGTTCCAGATGCACTCACGAGATTTGTTAGATTAATAAAAGTAACTACCGAATTATTTTCTCTCCTTCCCGCCATTTTCATGGCTCGAAGTATCAGACGATACTAATTGCAGAGGAGACCGACAAGTGGTACGTCTAGAGATATGTCACAGCAAACTTATGTTGATCCGAAACATTTGAAAAATAGTATATATTTGATTTGAATTATGTACATACATACAATCGTGGTCACAGGAATTGCGTCACTTAAAAATAATGGAGGATCTCCTTAAACCAATGTTGTTCTTACCTTTTGATAACTTTAAAATGTTTTGCAAAGGGAAATAGTATGTTATTAGGCGTGAAAAATGGTTAAAACCCAAACAAAAAATAAATAATATACATAAAATGATAAATAAAAATTTGAGTATTAACGAGGAATTTAAGAAAAAAATTGTTTTTTACGTACTCATATTAATTTATTTGGAAAATTGTATAAAAACATTAAAAATATATTTATTGAAATATTAATATAAATTAGTATTTTGTCGAACCGCCATTAACCCTGATAACTCAGCCGATCCTGTTTGGCATCGAGTCGATCAAGTTTTTTATGATTTGATCACTGATATCATTCCACACCTTTTCGATTGCCTGTTTTAGCTCATCTTTATTCTTAAGCTTTGCAATATTAATTTATTTTTTCATGATCATCCATAAGTTTTCTATAGGATTTAAATCAGGGCTATTGCCTGGCTATGGCAGCGTGGAGATCTCGTTTTTTGTTAGAAACTGCTTCACTTATCCAAAATCACAATGGTAAAGGCAATAAAAAATAATGTATCTTAAAGCTATTTATGCTTAAAATAAATGAAAAGACTGTGAAATATGTACGTTTTCGTTCATTTATATATATAGCACAAAGGAAAATACAAAAATTACATTTGACGTATTTATACGTCCCATACGTACCAGGTTAATAAACATTCATTATTTGAAGGGTGTAGATGCAAAACTCACATTCTCCACTTATCAAAACTTTCGGTAAAACAATTCTGTTATAAATACATGAGATAAATGAGTGAGAATTTTTATGAGAAGAGCAAAAACCTCTTCTCTTAAAAATTTCTGACTCATTTATCTCATATATTTATAACAGAATCGGTTTTAACCGTTTTACTGAATTTATGGAAAGTGGGGAATGTGAGTTTTGAATCTACACTTTGTTATAATGGTTATTATAAATTATGTTAAAACTAATAAACATTATGGAAACATTCTTTCCAATTAAATGACTATTTTCAATTTTTTTTTAAACTGCTCTCAGTATTTATCCTGTCTGTGAGGCTTCATTCTATTTAGTTGTTAATGTATTTGCTTTTGAAATTATTAAATGCTAACTATGCATAAACAATAAAAACTGTCTTATAAAAAGATTTAATAGTAAGAATGTAGGTAAAATGATATCTGGAGAAAATAGATCCATTTAAGGATAACATAAGGAAATGATTGCTAGATAATTTCTCATTTAAGCTACACAATTCCATTTGAAAATATGAGAACTAGCATTTAATATTTTAAAAGATTCAATTATTTAGTTTTTAAATAACGTGTAATATTTTTATAGTAAAGCCCCAGAGAAATCATTTATACAGTATTTCAGCATTCATTACTTTCTCTTGGATTTATTAGGTCTACTTAGTAGAGCCCTACTGTATTTTATGGGAAAAGTATATTGTTTATATAAACGTATATTATGATGTTATGAACAACAATATTTTTCAATATGAAATTAGAAAATGTATGAAGAAGAGAACTAATTAATTCTAAAATTGCTTGCGCGTTGTGAATAAAACGTTACATTATTGTACAATTTTATGTACATTTATAATTATATTTATATACTTTTAAATATAATAAAAGTTTAATGATTCTCAAATAAAACATGATCTCATTTAGCATTAAAAATTAGTAAGATGAAGTCTGAAAAATATCCAATAATTTATATTCTAAAACCAAAGCGTATAATCGTCCCCGGAATATTTTATCTAATTTATTTAAATTATTTCGAGGAACTTCAGTACTAAATGATTTTTATGTAAATTTAGATTAAAACATTATTATGAGAATATATTAGAAAGATAACAAATCAATTCGTTCAATCAAATAATCTGTTAACGTTCAATGAAACAATTATTGATCATTATGTTAATAAAATTATTTTTATTAAAAAATGAAAAATAGAGAATAAAAATAATTAATTTAATAAAGAAATGAACCTCATGACTCGTATGGAATGTCAAATTAAGTTAACAAATTAGTTAAATGTGTATGGAATTTAGAATTGTCTGTTAACTTCTTCTAAATGATAATGGTTATAAATATAAAAACACTAAAATGGGTAATTATTTATTACATAACCAATTAATTTTAGGGTTTGTTATTTAACAAAATACACTTTTTAAAACACATTTTTATTTAACATTTGTATAAAAATATTTTTAGAAAGAGGTTTCAGATTACAATCGAAATTGGCTAACTTCTGATAAAAATACAAAACAACATTGTAATGTTTGAAACATTATTGCGAGAAACACCAATAAAGGAATTTCATTTTTCGTGAACTCAGCTCATATTCGTCGAATCATATAACAAAATAAAACATTAATAGATAATTCTTGAATAAATCAGATACAATTAAAAACTTATATGGCTAATTAGGAACATATTTTTAATGTCTTTATAAGTAACAATTATTCTTATAAATGATATTTCATTGATAGTAGATCTCAAAAGAATGAGAAGTAGAACCATTTGAATTGCTGGAATAATTATTTTTGTTTTAAGATGTGCCAAAAACAAACACTAACACAAATTAAAATTCTATTCGACATCTCAGCTTCCCTCTAATTTTTGGCTATTACCAGTATTTACACAAAATAATTACAAATAAATTACAGATCACAATTATAAATTTTAAAAGCAACTGGATGTCCTTGGATGTAAGCAACAAATTTTCACACATAATACTATTATTTCACGTTCTCATAATCACTATCTTGTTCAATATAAATATCAAATGAAAAAGAAGCACCTTTTTTAACAGTTTATAACAAAAAGTAAAACTAATAAGTAAGTAACAACAGTTCGATACCAGTTATTTATGTAGAACATTAAAACGGTTATATTTATTACATTCTTGAACATAATATTATTTACAATTATCAAATATATTATCAGTCGTTATTCGGTAATGCTTTGTACAGTGAAATACAGTTTTTCTTGAGTAAATGGCGCTGTATCATCCGGGGCTTGGACTTGAAAGTTGGACCTGGACTCAGCAGCATAAGGTCCTCGGCCTCTTTGTGGGAAAGTTTTCTCTAAGGGTTGAAACGGGACGAACTTTCCGCCATTGTAGGTGGAGGGCCGGAAGGGCGCCACGAGGGGCCTCCTGCTGAAGGTGTTGGCCAATGGGACCGTGTCCTTCAGGGCTGCGGAGGACCTCGCGGAGGGGAAGCCCTTCTCCGCTATCCTCGACTTCTTCTCATCTACCGGGAACGGAGCCTTCTTATCGTCCAACTTTATTTTCTTATCTTCACCTCCTTTGTGCCTCGCTTCTGTTTCACTTTTGAATTTCTTCTTGTTCCTTGGTTCTGCTGAGTCTCCGGATACGACTTCCAGAGAAGATTGGAAATCCGGCTTGATGTCGGAGTGGTAGGCTCTTTTATTATCATCTGGGTTGAAAGCTGGTCTTTCATATCCTCCTTTTCTTTCACCTGAAGATTCGAAGCTTCCTCTACCACCTGACTCGAAACTTCCAAATCCTTCTTGGGAATTGAAATAAGACTCGTCAGAACCGAAATCTGGGATGTCTGAATCGAAACTCGGTCCATCTATCTCTGAACTCTGAAACCCGGATTCGAAACTTTGGTTTTTGTCTTCTTCGCTGAACTCTGGCTTGTCACCGTCATTATCGAATCCATCTTTCTGTACTAGAGCTGAACTCGACAGTGTTTTTTTCTCATCCTTAAATGGCTTAGATCCCGGAAGACCTTGATTCACTCCTATGGAACTCAGCCCTGCTCGATTGCTGGTATCCAAGCCGTGGGGTCTATCCAAAGGGGAGCTGCTCGGGAGGATTGTTTTGATGGGTTTGTTTCTTATACCTTGCTGAGGCCTGAAATTTGTTTTGGCCGGAGGTCCAAAATGCGGTCTGGTGTCAAATCTCAGATCAGTTAAGGGTCGATTGTTTTGCCTGAAATCGTTGGTATTTTTCAAATCGGAAATAGGACTTTCATTATTCTTCAGGTCTGCCAGTGGACCGCCACCATGAAGCCTAGGTGCGTCAAAGCCGCTTCTCAAACCATTTAGGGGCCTGTTTTCGTAACTTCCCAGCTCTGTTGCAGGCTTGTCCGATAGTCCTTCAATGTCTCCTCTCAAACCTGCAACGGGCTTGTTTCTATTAGTCAACACTTCCGAAGACGGTCGATCGGTACTCCTCAAATCGGAAATAGGCTCGTTGTGAGTTCTTACATCAGTAATCAACGCGTCATTATTATTCCTGACATCGATTGCTGGTGCATTGTACGGCACAGGGTTTTGCAAATTCGGTTCAATATTAGTAGGACCGAAATCCCTCTTCGGTTCATCATAATTATTAATTTTATCTTCATTAGGGTATGAATTTTCAGGATTTTGTGGCGAATAGTCGGGCTTCGGTTGTTCTGGATTGTAACTAGGGCCATTCTCAATTCCAGGTCCTTCAATATATTCATTATGTAAAGGAGTAGGAGAGACATCATTTCCCGGATATCCTGCGTTTCCTTGTGTGTCATAATTTTCGATCGGACTGTTATTATCAGGATGATAATTAAGCTGCTCTACATGAGCTGGGGGCGCGTTAGAAATAGGATCGTTATAATTGTTTACTGCATCAGCAAAATGTGGAAGTCTGTCGTTTCCGTAACTCTGAGGTGTATGAGATGAATCTGGGCCGAAACTGGAAACTGCGGGGCTCTGGTAGCTATGGGGACCACTATTTATTATGTTTTGATTACCTGGTATATGTGGTTCGAAATTGAGTTGGGAGGATTGGTAGCTGGTGATCTGCGACGCCGTTGGAGGCGGGGGGCCGCTGGTGTGGATATGCGTCTCCGGCCTCGAGTTGAAGAAGGGCTGAGGCTGGTGAAGGAAGGGCTGGGCGGAAGGGAAGGCGGCGAAGCGCTGGGAGGTCGAGAAGGCGACGGGCCAGAGGCTTTCCTTGCCGAGGCTGCCGCCCCCGAAGCTCTGGCTCCAGCTGCCGTCGGCACCATAGGTGGGGTGGCCTTGGCCGTGGCCTGCCCTGAAGTTCTGGTAGCTGATGGCCTGCTGCCGCCCCCTCGCCGCCCCTAGCACTAGAAGGCACACTAATAGCTCCATACTGACTGCCGCCTCCCTGCTGGCCCCGCTCTCTTATACCTTACCCCTCCCTACTGCCCACTGCCTCACTCTTCCCCTTTACACAACACTACTTTTTTCCCATCGAAAACCTGACATTGATATTTATCTCTTCATACCGTCAATAAAGCACGTTTTAATCGTTTAACTCATTCTTAGACTGCTGAAAGTAATTACTTTTGAACAGATACTTCATCATTCGACAATCCATTATTTCTATTAAAGTATGGAGCAATATGAAACTAATGTTTGAACTGAAAACAAAAGACCAAAGGAAAAAAAACATTATACCTACAGTCCCAGTGAATAAGTAGTTAAGTCGGATTTTCTCTTAAATGCATTTCGGGAAGCGGAATAGTGTTATATTCGTGGTGAATAGGGGTTAAGTCAGACATTGACTTGAAATGGAGATCTTATTATGTTAAAACTTAATTTCATGTCAAAAACTATGCTACTGGAACGCATCTTAAATACATCTCTATGAAAGAAATTCGACTTGAAAACTTATTAACCGGGGCTGCAGAATAAGATACAGTTATAGAGATTAACTTGAGTGGAAACCCATTAATTTATTAATGTATACAAAATAAATTCACCATTTTATGATTAATAACTCCACCATCCACTAATAATTCATAATACTCAAAGAAAAGAATCTTTAATTAGTCAGCTATGAGTCCAATTATATTTTAGGCCGCTTCCTGAATTCACTCTGGAAAATATTTGACTTGATCACAGCGACTGCAGCTATTTTCATAGACAACTCTTTAGCAATGTTCAATTTAATTAATCATTAAAAATTAAAGTTTTATTACCGTACATCTCGGAAGCAAATGAACTCAAATTATTCATCAATAACAATATCAGTTTTATCTCATCATAATGATATTTTGAATTAATCACGTCTATGAGAGTTGATTTAAGTTTGAATGAACGTGAAATAAAGGATAATATTCTAAAATAATTTCCTATTCTATTAAAATCACAAAGCTGTATCGATAAAGATCATCTGTTGTTAATTTTAAAGTTATAGGCATTTTAGTAACTCTTTGAATAAAATTGTAAATTATCGTTTGTGATCACAAAAGTCTATTACATTCATATCCTGTAATTTTTTTTTCAATAAACTTGGTTCGGGGATTGGATATATACTCCTCTAATCCTTTATCTGCAAATGCCACAGTTAGTATCCTTTGATTCTTATCATAGACCTGTTAAAAATAAAATACAACATAATAATTTATTTATTTTTTAAATATTTTAATCTTTATTTTGGAATAAAGCAATGTGTCCTTTATAAATAAAAGACTCGAAGTTTTCAAGAATGCAATGAAAATTTTCCATAATTATTGACGTTTTGCGTTGGAACGTTCAGGTGTGTCTCCGAAACTGCTCGAATGCGCTTTTAATCTCACGTTCTAATATTTTTTTCTCTTATCTGATCATTAAATAACATCACTAATTTGGATAATTTGGTGTTTCATGTCTATACATTTTATTTTATATATTTATAATCGTTTAGTGATCTCTTGACCCATTTTGTATCTGACTCAAACATTTAATAAATTTTGTGCTATTTCATATTAGCTGTTCTGCAACACAGACTACTTAAATTTTACAGTGACGTCTTACACATTTTAGTTTCTTATGCTAACTGGAGAAATCTTTTCCACGAAGTACTTTCTATCGACCAATGACGTTGAGCTACAACGGTCTAAGTATGAACGATGATTATTAACTAATAAGCTCAATAATAATAAAATATATTTTTGTCTTATAACATATATTGTATACGTAGAAAAAATAATATAATATGGGCTTGTATCAGTGATAAACAAACTTATCATCTAGGTAAAATAATAGTGACTCCTGAAATTACTTTTTTATATGAACTGTCTCACAATGAAAACCGCAAGAGAGATCAAGGGTGCAAAATCCTTACATTTACACCGAAATATTCATACATTGATATTATCGGTGGATTTTGTATATGTGCTTTGTGACGACAGAGTACTGCTACCAACAGTGCTTGTGTTCTCCAGCCACCTTACAGGTTCCTGTTTAGGGTAAACGGATGAGAAAGTCGAACAAAATATCGTTAAACATCTTGTATTTTCATTAAACACCATGAGTATTTTCCAAATATATTAAAATAGTAGCAGCTTATACCCATTAAAAAAAATTGTATGGACAAAACTTCGAATACTTATTTTGTAACATGGTTGAATCGTTTAACAATCTCAACTATGACAGAGGAAGCTTATTAACAAAGTCAAAATTTAATAATTTTAAAAGCATTTTTGACCTAAAAATCAATAAAAAATATGAATAATCGTTACATCAACGAGAAAATCCGGTTACGACTTTTTCATGAGTAAACTACTCCAAGAAAGTGTTTGATGTTTGTTTTTCATGGCAGGAATCTTACGTATAAAAAATAACCAAGATTAAAATAAATGCCTTTCGAAGTAAGTTATTATTATTGTTATAATCACGCACTATTCAAACACCAAGATACTTCACATCACCTAGCCATCTGATCCGAGGACGTCTTCTATTTCTATTGTCATCCGGTTTTCCATAATTTTGTTGGCATTCGTTGATTTAGCATTTTCTCCCTCCATCTTATTCGGGCTCCCTTTATCAATGCACCCATGTCGGGATCTGCAAACAGCTCCGTGGCTCCCTCATTCATTTATCTTCTCCATATTCCGTTCTCGAGTAATCCACCTTCGTATGCGTTAATCATCATCATTGTCAGAGTCCATGCTTCACACCCTTGGATGACAACCGGTCTCTCATTTATTTTCTGCTGTTATCCTCGCTTGTGTCGCCCTCTAATTTGCTGTTTACTGTAGCCACTCTTCTTAGGCACTTAAGGAGGATTACAGGTCTAAAAATTGTGTTCTCTGAAACTCACTTCTCCAATCACTTCCTTTACCAACCTTGAACATCACTTGTACACAATGTAATCTTCGTTCACATTAAGACCCAGTTTATCGCCTCTCTTCTCAAATGCTTTGGTTCAATTAAAGAGGAGAGGAAGTTAATACTGGTTTTAAAAAATAAGAAATATCATAAAATAGAAAGAATTTTATTTTGAGTATCAAATTTTTTTTTGTTCGAATAATTTCTACCAGAGTTATCGTTTTGCTTCATTCATGTTTAACAGTTCTTATTGTTTTTCATTCCCTCATTTACTAAAATCAGTTCAAAAATGATTGCATTATATCATTGATGTAGTTTTCAAATTTAAGCTAGACAGACCCTTCTTCTATAAATAAAATCCTCGGAAAATATATTGATTTATATTATTCCTTCATACTAATATTTGTTATTATGGATATAATTATTCAACTTGAATAATTTTTTTTAGTTTTGTACCAATTACAGGTAAAATCAAATTTAAAAAAAAAAGGCAGAGAAATAAGTGATCATCCACTTTCATTTCGCCCTGATATTTTTCAAAACAAGGCTGCTTGCGACTAGAACGGATTGGCTATGGTGTTTATTTGCTGGCGGTAATCACTATTAAAACTTTCCACTAACGAGTAGGAAGAACATTTTCAAGATCTGCTTCAAGATTTCTTGCGGATTTTTTCTCTGTATCAAGTAACGAACCATAACATTTTTTTAAGAACATAACAATTTTCTTCAAATTCCTTAGGACATGTTTTATCTTTTCACTTGAAAGAACGTAAATCGAATAGCTTTTAGCAACAGAAAATCGAGACTAGAAATATTGCTCGTAAAATGGTCCAAATTAACTTTAAATATTAGATTTATGGACAAATTTGTACATTTGCATCAACATATCTCATATCGAAATATGGAAGATAAATTTTTAACAAATACCGACAAACATTAACCGATGAAATACAATAAAATTTGAAAAAAAGTAATAAAAATATTTCTCGAACTGCACTAAAAAACTAAAGTAGGTTTATATATAAAAGGTAAAGTGGAAGTTATTAAATGCTAATTTATAATTATTAAGTAGGATGTTTGCAAGTTAGAATCAAAAGCATTGAATTTTTCAGTTGCCTGTATCAATAATTACTTCGATAAAAGTTTACTAACCAAGAATAATACAATCTGGTAATATATCACAATAGGATACATGATTAATCAAACAACGAGCTTGATTATAATAACTTACATACTCGTATAGATGAGCGAAGTATAATTAAGACTGCGAAATAAGTAAGAGAATAGCTGCAGCAAGAATGTTTTTTAATGCTCTGTGAAATTCCTTCATAGCAAAGCCAGAAGTACCTACTGCATACCCTAACTTATTCCAGTGAGTCATGAACCCTAATCAGTAAAGATACAAGCCAACTCCTGGCTGTGAAGATGAGATGCCTCCTGAAAATCGGAGGAAACCCCTCCGAGCAGGGTTAGAAACACCAAGGAACAACCGCAGCTTAAAATCAATATAGGAAAACCCGGAAGAGAATCGTCTACGGTGGTTCGCACATGTCTAGCGAATGACTGGCGAGAAAATAGCCAAGCTGACCTATGACATGAAAGTGGATGGGAGAAGGAGGTGATGACTGCATAGGAAAATCTGAGAGGAAGGTGTCGTGGAGGCGTTTGTGGCCAGGAATCTGGATTGGTAGTCCAGGCAACGAAGGAAAAATGGCGGCAATAATTCATGTAGAAGCCAATTTTGGCACACTTCTAGGGAAAGGTGTCCTGAACAACATACTAAAAGTACTGAGGGGTGGGGGTGGAGCTAAGGGTGGGGGGCCCTCCTTTTTTCAGTTTTTTGTTAATAACTCGAAAAATACTGCCTCTAGCGAAAGAATATTTATATGATAAATTAATTTACATAAAATTTCCTATAAAAAAGATTCTATACACTTTTTTGCTAGGATCAATGCTTAAGGAGATATGGAGGAGAGGAGATGGAAAATTAAAAAAAAAAAGTTTTTATTGTTAAAAATGAAATTTTTGTAGTTAAAAATAATATGTTTATTGTTGAAAATTAAGTAATTAATGTTTAATGATGTATTTTGAACTTTAAATTTCGTCGAAATCTAAACTTTCATCTTCATCGAAGTTGTCTTTGACGGGCGCTGCGTTCGTACATGAGCTGAGGCATCGACAGGCACCGGAGCAGGCAATCCCTGCTAGGCGACAACCGCAGCGCACCTTACACCCAGTCGTGTATCGGCAAAAGATCATTTTCAAAACGAAGTCGGGTGCCACAGGGTCACTGAAATGCAGTTCATGAAGACTCTCAAAGACTTAGGTATTAATTGTTCAGCCTCACTGCAGAAGCTAGCTGAAGGAGGATTGGTACTGTTGTCATATGTCATGGATTCTATTTCTTACAAGATAATTTCGGCAGCTTTTTGTACAGTTCTCCCACGTTCCCTTTGTTCATCTTTACACCTTGAGGTGTACCACGAGTCGCTCAAGATGTTATCACTAAAACGAGGAAAGGGGAAGACAGTTTGTCTGGAGCTAATTGTTCTAAAAAAAATTTGGTCCCCGTATTTTTCCCTCAATCTCTCCTTAATGGTCTTCACATGTGGTGGCTCTCCTGTAATAACCTGTTCCAATAACTCGTCCATAGAATATTGGCAATTATCAGTACCTTCAATATAATCGAAGATTTCTTCCATTGCATTTGAAATCCCTTCATCTTGAGGCCGTCCAGATTTTCTTTTTGAAGGTACGGAGGTCAACAAGAATCTTTTGTAACAATCGTCATGATATATTGCGTCTACTGCGTGTAGATCAAAAACAGTGCAGATACTTACGTCTTACTATGTAGTTTCCCCACTCATCCTTTCTTTTCTACTATCGATAATGAGATTGTGGAACGCACTTGTACGAACATGAAAAACTGTTCTACGCTTAGTATAAGGTTTTTTTTATCTCCTAAGACGAGAAATCACGTGATGTTGAAGGTTGATCTGAAAGAGTGTCTCTCAGAAACAGCTGATTATTCTTAATTATAGACAATTTACGTATCGTTCTGTCATTTAAAAAAGAATCAACTACTCCTTCAAGCGATATTTAAAGTTCAGAAACATTCCTTTTCATTAAGCAATATTCCATCCGGCGGTAATAATGCTTTTTCTTTACCTTACCCCTAAGATAATTTCGGAAGTCCGCTGTCCCAAACAAAACATTGTGTGCTAACATATCGTTCTTAATATTTAACTCACTCATTTTTAAAATGCTTATATTTATTTTCTGTATGTTTTTTATACCATGATTATTGGAGTTCCATTTTTTCTGATAAAAAGTGCAGTGTAAACTAGTTGCAGCTAATTGTTTTAGTTGTGGTGTAAACCACTAAATGAGGTATAACCGACACAAGTCTTGCAATTTTACCTTTCTTCTTTTACCTGATTTTTTCTTGATTCTTAGCTGGTGGTGGCGACTTTGAAAAATCTGTGTTTAAAGATTCCCTATGCGTATAAACCATCAGTGCAATATTTTCATCTGGTTCTAATCTGTTTATTGTATCATGTAGGGACAAAATTCCTTAAAGGATTGTTTAAATGTAATGTTATCATACGAATTTATATCTGCGATTATTTCTAGATTTAGGACTGTCCTCTAGCAAAAAAAAATGTATAGAACCTTTGTTATAGAGAATTTTATGTATATGAACATTTTTTCGCTAGAGGCAATATGATTCGAAGATGAAAGTTTAGATTTCGACGAAATTTAATGTTCAAAATACATCATTAAACATTAATTACTTAATTTTCAACAATAAACGTATTATTTTTAACTACAAAAATTTCATTTTTAACAATAAAAAGTTTTTTTTTAAATTTTCCATCTTCCCCCCTCCATATCTCCTTAAGCATGGATCCTAGCAAAAAAGTGTATAGAATCTTTTTTATAGGAAATTTTATGTAAATTAATTTATTATATAAATATTCTTTCGCTAGAGGCAGTATTATTCGAGTTATTAACAAAAAACTGAAAAAAGGGACCTTTAGAGGGTCCCCCACCCTTAGCTCCACCCCCACCCATCAGTACTTTTAGTATGTTGTTCAGGACACCTTTCCCTACAAGCGTGCCAAAATTGGCTTCTACATGAATTATTTCCGCCATTTGGCATTTTTTGGTCTTCGTTGCTTGGACTATGGTTAAGGAGACGAGGGATGGCACAGGACCGAGCACAATGGATCAGGCTCTGAAGCAGTAAAAAAAAAAACTTTTTGTTATGTCATACATTTTTTCAAATGTATACGAATTTGATGCAAGGGGAGCATGGGAGCCTTTCATTGTAGGGATTAACGATTAATTTCATTGAAAAAGGGATTAAGTAAATGAGTGTTTGGAAGCAGTATTTAAAAATAGAGAGATGTCTGAGATGTTAGATTTAAAATAAAAAATTATAGAAGTTTGAAGGTTATACTTCTTCCTATAATATAGGTTCTCTGAAAATCCGAATGAACCAATAAATTAGAGCGAACTTATTAAGTACAATTTTCCTTTTAAGATATTGTTTAACCATTTAAATATAAATGCTAGGCAGGTAATGCTGACATTTTATGCTGCAATATTCCTCTATTAATCAAAATATTTTTTACTGCTTTCAATTTAAAAAGTTTATAAAATATTATAGTCCAGGTCAAGATAAAAATAATTTATCTGCGCCCAACTAAACATTTTAATTAAATTTCCTAAGAATGTTATATTACATATTATTACATTTTTGAATAGTTAATGAATGTAAAATGATATTCAAAACCAATATAACTCAATATTAAAATAGTAAACCGCTAGTAGAGCCATAATATGAATATAATAAAAAATATAGGTACAAATATAGTACATGTGTATATTAATTGATTTAATTTAATTAATAAATTTATTTATTATAAATTATATAATTATATAATGTATTAGGTATATATAATATATTATATATATAATAAATATATATATATATATATATATATATATATATATATATATATAATGTATTAGCTAAATATAATTTTAATTGATATTGGATGTCGTTACTTTTGCCATGACCAATTGGAGGCAACCGCACAATCAGCATTTCGAATCGACTGAGTTAAAAAACGTCAACGAAACTGGTTTGCGGGTGATCATTTTCACAATTTGGTGAAAATGGCTGGGGCAACAAAGAGAACCATTTCTTGTAAATGGTCATATCGGAAAGATTGAGAAAGTTTTTTTTATTTGGAAAGGCGACGACTTTAAAAATCCTTTGACATTCGGTTTGTGGAACTTGTCATAGACGAACAGATTGCCGACCAAGTTTAAAGTATATGGGATCACTATTTAATTCAAAGTTATTAAGACCGCTTATAAATATAATAGTTTGATAAGGTACGGAGAAAGGGTCAGAAAACTACATATCATTAAAATTGCATCATAAAGACAAAATAGAGAAATTTAAAAATACACGAATTTGGCATTGCACCGACGATATATAAAGGAATATACAAATAAAAAAATGATTAACAAGAAGACCGAAAACCTTAAAACGATATAGTATAAAGGACAAGGCAATTATTTAAATTATGATGAGAATGCATTGATAGAGATATGTATTTTATACTAAACATTTCGTATTAATTATATGGTTTAAAATTAATTAAATAGGTTGTTTAATTTTTTTTAAATTCTTATAGTTATGTTAGTTCTTATAAATTTTCGAAACAATAAAATCTATTTAAGCTTTTTTTAAAAATGAATTAACATAAGGTAGTTCAAGACAATCCATATTTATCTTTAAGAAGAGTAGATTTTTAAATTTCATTTATTTAGAATACTTGAAACATTATTCCATACATTTTGTAAACTAAACAAAATAACGTGTTTACAATACAAAATTAAATATTTTAACTTCACAACAATTATCATTCTCTGCCTGGGGGTATTTTTAGATTCAATATTTGTATTAACAGGGTTCGCTATGTGTCACAGTGTTTCGATTAGTACAAGCTAGAAAGTCAAGGTTTAAAATTCTAAAATATGTTATTGGAATATTGTAAGCAATTCTTCAAAACATAGTGCTAATATTTGTTTATGCCTGGTATACTCCATCTCCTCAGAAATAGGGTCCAAAGTAATGAATCCATTGCAATAGACTAAATCAGTTGTATTCAAAGCTTTATTTCAACCACAAAATATTAAAGTGTTACTATTTTTATAAGAATCAATTGTTGAGTATCGATAATATATTTACTCATAGGTACTATTTTTTTCCAATTAAAAAAGTCTTCTGATAATCAAACTACGTTAATTTTTTTTAATGCATGAAGGAGTTTTCCTCATTTTGAAACTTTCATGTTAAGGTAATGACTTGCATCCGTTAGTATCCATGCTAAATTTTATATATTTCATAGCTGCATCTCTCCCATTAATAATAAGATGCATTATAGCATGCACACTCGAGTACAACATTTATTTTTTTAATTTTAGAGTACTTATTTTCAAGAAAAGTTTTTTTTTTAAGAATAGTAGAAACATCCTATTTTTTTTCTTTTCGATCAAATTAAATGTTCGAAATTTAATGAGAACTCTGAGATGAAAATTATATGATATCGCTAATATAAGGACAATAACAACTAAAAACTCGAGGTCTCTCTGCCTGGTAAGTCTGACATCAAAATTTCTAAGAAATGATATCTTAAGAGCAAAGAAAAAATTAAAAAAGGGGTATCAATATATTAATATTAAAGAAGACCAGTCGGAAGAAATAAGAAAATTATTAAGATTGGTTGAATTTTTTATTGCCTTTTTCCTTTCTTCAATCATTTGTAGAGTCTTATCGGATAATTTTGAACGACAGTCTTTGGATGTATAGGTTTTTAGTTTGGCCTGGAGGGATGCTTTCTGAATTCTATTTCTAATGTCAATGTACAGTTCTTGGACGTTATTGTTTTTTCTATTGTCTATGTAGCTTCTTATTTCTTCAATCTTTGTTAGGAGAATTGTAGTATTTATTGATCTTGTCACAGGTGTGAAATAGAATGTTCGGGTGTTCTTCATTTTATCTAGCCTAAGAGTGGTCCTGATTAATCTATGGTCTGATTTAAAATTTACATTTGGCATTATTTCGCAGTTTTTTATTATATCTATTTTATTGCATACCATAGTACATAGTCTATTTCGAACTTGTCTCCTGTAGGAGACTTCCAAGTCCATTTGTTTTTTGTTTTCTTTTTGAAAAAGGTATTCAGAATTTTGAGTCGATTACTATGCGCGAAATTTATAATGCGTTTTCCTCCCTTATTGCGTTTACCGTACCACGATTTGCCCATGATAAATTCCTCCCCTATTCTGTATTTTCCCACTCTACCGTTCCAATTTCCCATCACTAATACGGTTTTTTTAGGGCCGACTTTTATTTTATCTATAATATTTTGTAGTTCTTCGTAAAAGTTTTCTTTGTCGTTGCATGAGGAAGAAGCTGTTGGGGCATTTGGCCAACTATTCCTCCAAAATTTCTGATAAATGGCAGAAAAATCAAAGCAGCGCACAGTGTCTCGATTAATAAAAGCTAGGACAAAAGTCATGTTCAGAATTCTGAAATATGGTATTGGAATATTGTAAAAAATACTTGAAAACATGGTAATCTAATATTTGTTTAAGTCTGACACACTTTACGGCCTGAAGATTAGGCCCCAAAGTAATCATAGCAATAGAATAAATCAGTTGTATTTAAGTCATCATTTCTATCTCACAAAATTATAGTTCAACTAATTTTTTCGAACCAACTGCTGAATATGGATATTATTTGTACCGGCTATTTTTTCGAATTAAAAAAATCTTCTGATAATCAATCTATTTTTTTTTATAATCTATTTATTTTAAATAGCCGAAGAATTTTTCCTCATTTTGAAGTGATCAAAATTATTTGTACCCAGTTGTATCCGGGCTAATTTTTCTATATTTAATAGCTACACCATTCCTATGAACAATAAGACACATTATAGCCTGCACACTCGAGTACATTTTTTTCTCTTTAGAGTACTTCATTTCGAGAAGAGATTTTGTAGCAACCAAAGGAATAAAGAAACTCTTATCCCTTAAGAGTTTCTTTCGACCAAAATTAATTTTGTAATTATTACAGAAGACTCTGAAGGAAAATAAAAATGTTTTTATTTTTTAAAGAGAAAAGATAGGCCCTCGACCGAGATCCCGGGATCTTTAAAAAATATGAGTTATCTTTTCTCTTTAAAAAATAAAAATATTTATAACTCATAAAAAATGACCAATAATTATAAAAAATTAGAAAATAAAAATGATTTTGGCAAGCTATTCTTCCAATATATTATTTACTAGCTTATGCCCGCGGTTTCGTTCGCGTATAATTTGGTCTGCCACATCAAGTTTCGTGAAAGATCATTTTAAATAAATAATTTAATTATTTTTTTAAAATATAAGTTACTCGCACATCCAAAATTTCAGATGTCTAACTTCAAAACTGACGGATTCTACACAACCTTTGAACCCCTATTATATTAAAGGGGAAACCCTGGGGGTGGAATTATCCAAATTTCTTTCGTAAACTATTCAAAGAAAGTACCTACAAATTTCAAGATGCTAAGTCCTGATTTTCCTTTAGTTATGTACTATAACGGGGGGGGGGGGGCACATGCCTCCCATGCTCCCACATAAATCTGCCCTTGCTGTAGCCTATGATGTGTAACCTATTTTACTCAATAAGTTTCATCCAAATCCGTTCTGTGGTTTTTGCGTGTACGAGTAACAAACATAAATACAAACATTCACATTCATAATATTAGTAGGATATCAAAATAATAGTTTCACACATGTTCTTTCTGTTATTTTAACAACTATTATCATGTAATTTTCCTTTAATTATGTACAATAATGGATTCTCCACACTACCTAAAAAACTGTTGGGGGGGCATGTGTCCCCCTAAATCCGCGCTTGTTATAGCCTATGTGTTATTCTGATGTATAACCTATATTACTGTGAAGTTTCATCCAAATCCATCCAGCAGTTTTTGCGTGAAGAGAGAGAATCATACAAACTTTCACATTTATAATATTAGTAAGATTATATATCTTATTTAGCATTTATTTACCACGAAAAAACTTAAATTAGTTTTATGATTAAAATGCTTTAATGCAATAGGTAAGTGTGTAGTATATATATATATAAATACACACACTTATTTTTAAAATAATTATATTTTTTTGTTTCTTAAATTATTTTGTCGTAGAATTGTTTTCCACAAAATTTGTATATATGTGAATATTAATAGTTTTCTTTCTTTATAATTATTGTTATTGTATTTATACGTTTTCTTTCATTTAATTCGTTATTGCGATCCACCTCGTAATTTATTTTCTTTAATTTTTTATTTTCATTTAGTAATTAAATTGTAATTGTATTTTAAACTAAGATATTATAGTTCATATTTTATTTTCTGTATCACTATCCTAAAGGGATTTGTTCCAGAATAAATACGGATTTTTATTAGTTTTATTATTATAAATTGACTTAATATATACGTTTTTTTGGAGTTTACTCCTTAAGAAACGATTTTCATATTTAGTCCGCGGTATGAAAATTTTATGAGTAATAAAATCGAATTTAGCTAAAAGTGGCGAGTAACGCTACATTCACGATAATATTGTATTATTTTTTAAAATAATAAATAGAAATTAAAAGTTAAATTCCCGGTCTAATCGGGAAGAGATATGCGCGGTATTTATGGTAACAGTATATTTTATTGCTTTAATCTCGAAGTGTTGAAATGCGATTATTTTTTTTTTTTTGGAGCCTTTTTAAAGACACCTATCCAAACAAACACTATTACTACTCTTATTTAGATTCCGCCTTAAGCTGTTGGGGTCCATTCATATTACTTGGATACAACCTCAACAGACGACAGAGCAGCGTTTCTCTGATAAGAGTAGGGAATAGACTAGCTATCCCGAAAGGCTGTGCAGTGATTATTTAATTGTGTATAGTGTGTAGTGGTGTAGTGTGTAGTATGTAGTGCTACTAGGACAGGAGATTGGTGTATTAGGAAGTGGACAGGTAGTGATCATGCTGGGCTTAAATACACCTCTAACGGACACAGGAGATGAGGCTCCCTTCAAAAAAGTAAAGACAGGGAAGAAATTGGCTATGACGGGAAAATATTGGAAAATAGCTATGACTCCTTAACTATCCTTTCACGACAATATCACAGTCAGACCTTCCATTCAAGCCTACTGTTATGTATTTAGATAGAATTTTATGAATGGACCCGAATTTGAGAACCACTTATGCAATTGGCGGTGCAGTGAGTTGCTACCTTCCGATGGCTGCCTACTCCTCATTCAATGGAAGTGTAAGTAGGAAGAGAAAGGTGTTGCAGGACGATTCCGTAACTGTCTTTTTCTATTTCTGTTCGACCCCTGCATGCCGGCCGCCATTTTATTTCTTCTCACAGTTAACTCCAGTGCAATGTTGCGCCTCGGATTTTTTTGTCCGTTACATTTCCTACAATCCGCTGTTACATAGCATTGCTGTTCCTTGTCAGATATATCGCTTTTCATGCCACATGCTTAGAACGAACAACGCGGGCCTTTCGTCAATTCGAATAACAATATTAGCCAGTATAACGCCTATGTGTTAATATCAATCTTGTTAGGAAAGTGACAATGGCTGGAAGAAGAAATCAACAAGAACCTTGAAATATTTCAACGTTTTTAGGGTACGATTAGGAACGTTTAGGGATTACTGGTTAATAATCAGTTTATTCAATCAAGTACAGAAGCCAAAGGGTTTTAAATAACAAATATTAATAATGCCATTTTAATTTTCACTAAGTAATTAAGTATTTTTACTAAAAAAAAATAAACTGCTTGTGTCCTAAGGTGCAAGTTTTTTAACCTTTTTTCTTATTTAATCTCAGAAAAAGCCTTCTAGAAAACATATGGTAAGATCCTAGATTTTTTCAGAGTCCAAGACTACTGGAATAACTCAATATTTAAATTTTATTACTCGAATCAAATGGCTTCTGACTTAAACCAAACTTATTCAAGTACATGAGAAAAATGGTAATCCTTCAAGAAACAATTTTAAAGCATTCCCATTCTGTCAACGCCTTCTAAAAAACGAACTGATTTGTCCTTTAATTTTAAATACTCTTTTCCTATCAGAGGTAATATAATTTCTCATAACAAAACGATTATAGCAGAATATTAAAATCTATCGATGTATAAATAAATAAAAAAAAGACTGTAGCAATAAAACTTACGAAGACTTATGTTCAGTACTTGCGTTAGTACAGAGTTGTGATTGTCCAGATATTGCTCTAAACCACCATTTTTTTCTGCAAATAATTGTATCTATATAATAATACAGATTGGTTGAAGCCCAAAACATGCTCTTAGATCTACTGACCCTATGGCCTTGATCTATAACAGAATGAATAATTTATATGCCGCAGCCAATCTTTAATAAAGAATATGTTAACAGAAAAACGAACAAACATAATTTTATTTAAAACTTCTTATTGAACTAAACTGTCAAATAAAATTTATTCCAAGAATATTTGAAGTAAGATAGGCAATATACATAGAGTACATAAAAGAAATTTGTAATAAGTTAGCAAATCAATTGATCAATTTTTTTATGGCTTTAAGGGTAGGTTGGTACTCTAAAAAATAAGAAATCGATTCATTTGATATATATATATATATATATATATATATATATATATATATATATATATATATATATATATAAAATCTTATTTAAAACTTAAAAGTTCTTTCATGGAAATATTTAATATTGGTCATTATATTTGATTTAATTAATATAATTCTTAACAAGAAATACAAAAAGAGAAAAGCAAGTATAAAGTTGGTGGGTCCAATGCCTAAGAAGGTATGGAATCTGTTATATTTTTGAATAATGGTACTAATATCTGGTGGGGGGAGAGGGAGGTTAAATTATTTATTAACTGACCCAACCGGGAATCGTACAGAATGTTGTACCGATTCTCAGCCGTCACATACTCTAGCATTTATGAGTAATAAACCATTTCCTTTTTAGTACGGTTCATTCATAGAAAGCTGAACATTGCCATTAGCTTTCTCAGATTTTTCATGGGATGTATTTGCATTTGTCTGTGTCCCACTTAAGGTTAATAACGTATAGAGTACTAAATATATGAGGCGTTCAGGATAAAAAGTAGATAATCCAAGTTTCAAAACTTGAAATTTTCACATTGTTCGCTCGTTTAGTCAATCATTGCTCTATGCTCGCGAAACATCAGGATCAGAAACGGACTAAAAGCATGAGAAATAAGGCGGCAAAGAGTCGTGTTAGACAAAATTGCTTGACTAAACTAGCGAAAAATGTGAAAAAAGTTAAGCTTTGAAATTTGGAATTATCCGCTTTTGATCCTGAACGCCTCATGTTATTTGTATGAGTGAATGGATTTGTCTGGCCTTGTTACGAGCCAGGTTAGCTCAGTTGGTTAGAGAACCACGCTAGTGACGCGAGCTACGCGGGTTCGAATCCCGGCCGGGATAAATCTTTTCTCTTCAAAATAATATTTAAAAATTATCAGCATCATAAAAATCATAAGTATAAAATATATAATGTGATCATAAACCTGTTACTCAAAGGATATTTGGGTCTCCTGTTGTGTAGTGGTTAGCATAACCTACTGCCAAAGATCCCGAGTTCAAAGCCTACCCGGTGGCCTTAGAATTTTTAAGGATTAAACAATTCTTAATTATGCCTTCCTTATAAGGAGAAGTAAAATGGTGTTCTCGAACCTGTGCGATATCAGTTACTCATTAATGATTCCAATCCTAATTATTATTATCCTATTTAAGCAAAATTTAGGATTCCTACTGTAGCATCGTCCGAATAGCCTTAGCAGCTCGAAGTAAAGTTAAAAGAGCAAAGAACAGTATAGGTACATCATTAATTTTATTTCAGTTACCACCCAAACATAAATAATTTACAGCTGCATTATCAAACAAGAGTGTCAACATGGATATAGATTTTTTTTTATTACTGGAAACATAACTTTTAATATTTGTGTTAAAGGAAAATAGTTAACTAGAAGATCTAATGAATATATTACTCTATATCTTATTATATTCTTTCTTGGTACTGCAATGTTTTTTTTATAGTTATTTTTGTTTTGTTTGTTTTTCTTTCATAGCCCTGAAGATGACCTACAACGTAGGTCGATACGTCGGCACTAATAAAGAATAAGATTTACTTATTTGGTGTTATTTATGACTGCACCCCTCAACTAATTCCATCCTTCACTAAATATTTGTGGGAATACAATAAATCGGCATTGAACTATCAGTTAGAATGTAGTGAAATGAAAAAAAAAATCGATCCATAGATGGAAGAGCTGTTGCTTTTCTAATAAGAAAATGCCAATTCAGCAAATTGTTTATTTCCCGGTTGAAGCCCTCGCAGTATACAATTTCTTAATTGTAATCATATTGGATCTTAAAGTTATCCATGCGTACATATACTTTGGAATATATTTGGGGATATCCTGAATAAAAATATTATTTAAACTTAATGTGATGACTACATAGCCAAACCAAATAATAATGTACAATTCAAAGGGAAGAATAAACGTAAATAGAACCACCAGCACCAACGCAATGCAGTACTGAATCATAAGAAAGGTTATATCTTCAGGCCCGGTGAATAAGGGTTCAAGTCGAATTTTCTTCAAAATGAGATTCTTCTACTTGCGGAAGCGGAATCGTGTTATTTTGTAAGGAATAAGTGGCTAAATCAGACAATGACTTAAAATGGAGCTATTGCGCCTATTACAACTTCATTCTAAAGTACACTACACACTGTCAATTCGGTGTGTCAGTTTGGTCTGTTCATTTCTAACTGTCACTTCTAACTGAACGCAACATTCACATCCACACGGTCACTTCGGTGTCAGTTCATTGGGCTACCCCTTGGAAGCTCCAAGGTGTACAGCTAGCTCCAAGCTCCCAGCTGGTCGTAGTAACAATTTCGGTTGGTAAACGTCATCCGCACCCATACAGCTCACAACCTTCCGACTTTTTAACTCCTTCCGAAAGGCACTTCTCAAACTGTTGATTTTCCTCGTTACTAACGATTTGTTTGCGAGGGGATCAATCTGTTTAAGCGTTTCAACTAAAATTTTATATGATTCCTCTCGTTTTTTTTTGCTATGACAGTTCTTTGAAGTTACTTTCCACAAACATTAATCCCCTCTGAACAGTTCTATAAATTCCAAAAGAAAGTCTTTTCCCCAACTAACCATATCATCACTGTGATATCTATAATAACAAACAAACAAACAGACGAGGTCTGGAAAAGCGATTAAAAAGGGTGATGTCTATCAAAACGACACCTGTACGTATGCTCATATAACCAATGTGACTGACGCGACGGTACACACGCACACTTCGGACTGTCATCAGTTTGGTGTGTCACACCGAAATGATGAATTTTTATCAGTCCATCAGTTCACTTTTTTTATGTGATCACACATAAATTTAGCCTATACACGGTCAGTTCGATGTGAACACACCAAACTGACCATGTGTAGCGGTTTTAAGCCAAAAACTTTGAGAAGGACACGATCCCGCTTCCTCCTTTAAATAGATTTCTCTCTTTGGACGAAATTCGACTTAACCAATTATTCTACAGGTATAAGGTGCTGCAGATATATATTTTTAAATTTTCTTTTTTTAAAGAAATTTTCTGCTGATGCATGAACTAGTGAAATATCGCCAAGTAATTTTCTTTCTTATTGTTTTAGCGATTCATAACTTTTTCTGGATTTTTTTCCACTCGAGTTTCAGTGTTATATATTCATTTACCATATTCACATTAGACTTGCTAACAGACATTTTTCTAGCCTGAAATACGGCGTATTGGGAAAGCCGTGTCAGAGTTGATTTCGTTCCCCTTTTCTTCATGTAACGTCACGGTGGTGGTCTAATGCTCAAGCCGATTCGCTAAGGGAAAACTCCACTTGTCATGAGCAGAAATACAGAAAGGGAAATGTATTCACTCTTTTCCGCCTAAAACTGAGTTTTTTCGTTTCAAACGATTTCGACACAAGCTTCAGGATTTTGTTATGTCTGATTGTGTTGGTTTTATCATAAGGAACCGTTTTCACACGCCCGATTTGTTGTATCAAAGCAGTTTATTATCCAATATTTGTATTATCTTTGAAATATACTTGCTAATAGTTTCGTATGTAACCTGTACATTTTCAATTTCTGTAATTTTTATAGAATGTATTTATAAAAAATATTTATTATGAGTCATCATGTTCTTTTTTTCTATTATTATATTGCACAAGTGATTTTAATAGTCTAGAGTTTAGTACATAGTAGAAACAACTGTTTCGAGGGTAGGGAGGTGATTTATCCCAGGTAACTCCACATCCCCTTTCCAATTAAGGTTATCCATTTTATAGAGGTTGGGCGAGCCTGCAGATTCCACAGGGTCCCTCGTAGCTGTTAACATATTGGCTAATTTATCGGCCACAGCGAGATTATTGTAGCCGGGACATTCAGCACTAGAACTCAGTACTCTACGCACTGAGCTTCTCCACCCCTAAAATGTACATAACATATCTTTAAAATATTGCAAACCTTAAATTTATTCGCTTTTTACGATTGAGTGAAAAGAGAATATTTTGATTAGAAGAATGTTTTTTTCTTTTTCAAAATGTTTATTGATATAATCTTTTGTCACTTAAAATCATTTTATCCTTTTTAAAATTTTAGTCATTATAAACTTTTTTTAATCATATTTAATTCATTCCTCTTGTACGTACATACTTTAGAAGTCCATCCTTATTCGAAAAACTCACCTTGATGTTTTTCATTTTAAATTCCTGATTTGAACAACCGTATGAGCCTGAAATTTAAAGTACTTTCATAATTTTCTTAAATAAATTTACTTAATAAATTACTTAAATACATAATTTAATGTTATGTAAAGTGAGGCACATAAGGCTTCTATCTCATATTCAATTTATAATTGCTGCAACCAATGATTTTTAATGATTAATTCTATTTAATTGCAAATAAAAATACTATAAAATGAACAATAACAAGTTAAAAATAACAAAACTATATTCCTAAAACAAACGAATAGAATAAATTGATAACGGTAACACAGCACTTATTTAAAAATACGGACTATCCCTAAATTGAAGAGCTATCAGTTTTTTGAAAGAGATTGTCGTTAGTCAAAGTCTCTTCGATGACGTAGTCTTTTCGAAAAGCCTTGGGGTTGCAGCCTGACCTCTTAAAGAGCTCGTAGTCTATCAAGCAGGTCTGAGCGGATGCACTCGTGGAGAACACTATCCCGGGCCATGTACTCGTTTCGGTACCCTTATCATCCTGAAATTTTTTTTTTTAATTAGTATAATATCAGTAAATGAGAAGAATATAGCGGAATAAAATATTAGGGAAAAATCTTTCCAATACCACTTCGTTTATTTATCATTATAGCTTACGTAGTTCCACTTATGTTTCGAGGGGTTTCCATATTATTGTAATTACATGATGAATTTAACAGCTTATACAGCTCATACATATCGATTAATTATGAATGAAGTGTGTATTAAAATAAATAAAGCTTTTATTAGATTCCATGATACAACAGCAACAGATACCTCAATTTATTTAAATTGCAAAACAGATAATCGAAGCGTTGACATGAAATGGAAAAAAAATGTATAGTCTTTACATAGAAAAAAAATATATGAGAATAAACGAATACATAACTATTTATGATCAGGAACTCAACAAGAACCTCGTTGTTGATGGAAATTCAATAAAAAGAGTGTATAATTTTAAATGTATGTTGAAGAAATTGGTCCGGGTAGAGGTCACTGAAATGACAAAAATGAAATGATGAAATGAGGTCACTCATTCAGTGACCTTTACCCGGACCAATTTCTTCAACATACATTATCAAGGTCAACAATTATCATTCAATATACTTTTAAATATTTGAGCTCTGTAATGGAAGGGTATGGAAAATCCGAAAAAGAGATAAAACAAAGGATAAATACAAAATACACCAAAAAGTAATTGGTACGATTAGCTCGATACTTTGGAGCAATAATATAACGAAAGATACCAAGAAGCTCATATATAAGTCCATAATTGAAAACATGCTGCTTTATGAAGCTGAGGCATAGATGAAAAGTGCTACTTTAGAAAAAAATCTAATTGCTACTGAAATGGACTTTTGGAGTAGAGCTGCCAGGGTATTCAGACTAGAAAGAAGGATTAATGCCGAAATTGGAGAGCGAATGCAAACTCAACAAAACGTCCTCCAAAATAGAGAGAAAAAAGATTGGAATGGTCTTCTTCTCAGAGGAATGAAGAAAGAAAGATTGCAGAATATAATTTTGAATTGAAGTGCTGAAGGGAGGAAACGGCGAGGAGGTCGACGAAAAAGATGGATAGAAGGAATTGAGGAAAGTATGCACGGCTATATTCTGAGGGAGGAAGATATATGGTACAAGATAGAACAAATTCTAAAATGGAAAATGAAGTAAAGGACATTTTTGGTAGGATTTGAGGAAACCCTTAGGAAAACAAACATAAAAAAGGTTGTAATTAATGATAAAAATAGGATAGAAAGAGGAGTAAGTCAAAATTGGGAGTGGTTTAGTTTTTATCAACAGCGGCGATAACTATTTTTCACTTGAAATTTTCATTTTTAGTTGTCAATACAGTTTTTTGTTCTCCTGTAAAACTACATTCTCATGGCTTACTACCTTCTCCATGTCAACACCAAAATTATTTTCTTGAACTTTGAATTATTCATTGCATATACTCGTAAATAAGAAACATACATACTTCTTCAGACGATAAAATTTTCTGAATTTATTTGAAGCCAGAATATACAGTGGTAGCGGGATTTACATGGAAGCAAACTGGAACAGAATCTTTAAAAGAAATATAACAATGATCGAGTTATTTATACTAGAAATCGTTTCTACCATGTCAAAATAACGAAAAATGCGATTTTCACTCTACTCACTCACTTCTGAAAGCTCTAGTTGAGACACGTATTGTAGAATAGGCTCGAGTTCCTAATTCTATCTCTATATCAAGATCTAACAAACTGTGTCATTTGGTTATTAACGATTCAAGCCTATTCTACAATGCATGTCTCAACTGAGCTTTCCAAAGTGTGCAGTATGAAAAACGCAATTATTATCACTTTGGACATGGAAAGAACGACTTGTACAATAAATGACAGAATCATAGCTTTTTTGAAAAGATTCTTTTCAAGTTATTTCGTTAACCTGAATAGTGTTGTTATTAATCATAATATGATCAATATATTTCAAATGCATTAATGGGTTTGTACTCATGTTAATCTCTATTACTATTACCATATATATATTATATTTAGGCCTGGATTTATATGCAATAAAAATCCTTAAATATGTACATATTAGATGCATCTATTTCGGGGAAATATGCAGGCAAAACCAAATAAAAATGCAAAATAAAAAATGCATTACGTACTTTTTAATTTCTAATATACCCTTATAATATAAAAAATAGTTACAAAATGCTTATTCCTCTTACAAATTAATAGTTGAAATTGTGTACATCCTTAGATTATCGAAAGTTCTGACGATCAGGTCGCAATGTTGTTTGTACCTACTAAATGATCTTTCCAGCTCTTTTGGAGCTCTTTTAAAACATGATGCTTCACTAGCGCTGAATGGCATATCTTTTTCTCCAAAGTTTCCTTCTAGAATATCGCAAATGGATCGTAACTGTTTTAGCCCAGAGCTGTTTTCGAAAACGTGTTGTTTTTTCAATTAATTTCTTTGCTCTTGATATTGCCGACGCTGTATCATCTAATTTGGAAAGAACGTCTTTGATCTTATCAAAGTGTTGATAGTAGTTGTGAGATACATCTAGCGAGGTTCCCCATCTTGTGATTATTGGTTCCGGTGGTAAATTTAATTATGGGGAATTTTCTTTCAATAATTTTACCCGACTTGGCGCTTTGAGAAAAATTTTTTTGAGATTCGAAATCAGCAAGTCTACATCTTCAAATTCCCTATGAAATGCAGGGGCAAGGCAAGTCAAGTGAATCATTTTAGGATACAATATTTTCAATGACTTTGCAGCCTTAACCATGTACGGAGCAGCGTCAGTTGTGAATAAAAAAACTTTTTCGTGTAGAGTTCCATTTGGCTAGAGAAGAGTCATGGAATCATTAAAAAATCTAGCTGTGGTTTCGTGGTGACATTTGTCCAACAACTTCATGTTTAGAAGAAAGGGTTTTGATAAGTCTTCTGACAGCTTTCCGAAAATAACATTGGCCACGTACCTTCCCAGAGAATCAGTCGTCTCATCTATGGACACCCAAATTGGTACGTCTTTAATTGGTTGCGTATTTTATTCATGGTCTCCTGGTAAATATCAGGGAGATAATTTTTTCGAATAGTGCTTTTGTAAGGCATTTTGAGTCCTGTATACCTTTCAAAAAACTCTTTTAATTCAGAATTATTGATCTTATAAATTGGAATATCTGCGCTTATAAAAGCACGAGTCAAATAATTGAAAAATTGTGACTTGCTGGAAGTCGAAGGTGATGTAAATGATGTAGAAATAAATGTCTGAATGAATTGTTTTATTATTTGTAGGTTTTCTTTATGTTTCGTTGTTTCGATATGCTGCGTTACTAACGATCTTCGGGATGTCGACATATCACAACTGTTACAAAGTAAAACGCCCGAATCACTAAGAATGTTTCGTCAAGGAATTCGCGTAAATATTTGGTTACAAGTTCACTAGCCTTAACTTTCGTGATGTTAACGGTGCGATATTTTGAGTCTAACTAACACAATTTTTAGTTATAGAGGAGCAGCAGAACCAAGAGTGGAAATAGATTTTAAGAATTTTAACATAGGAAGGGGAAGGGCCATTGTTCTTAGAAAAAGAAATATTATAATTAATTGTTTCCTGTTATTGAATTAAATGTTTTTATTGATTCATCGTTTTTAAAAATTACCTGAACACTTCTGACAACACATAAAACCTAAAATAGAACAAAATGCATTAAAATATGCAAAAACGATTAAATATGCAAAAATATGCATTTTCCTTCAAAAGTTGCCCTAATCGAATGCTTTTGGCCCAAAACACGTTTTAAAAACTTCAAACGTGATGTACAAAGCATAAAAAAAAAATATGCAAAAACATAAAAATCCGGGCCTTAATTATATTATACAAGACTGTTCGCTTCGATTTGTCTTCGATGCCCCGAGAAGGTTTCATGTGTCCCGCCGTTACGTTGAGTTAAAGTGGCCGTAGACTCTATTTCCTTGGTTCTTACTTATATCAAACTATCAACTCACAACATCCATCTTACATCTATAGTCTGCTACAATTGAAATCCTCTATCCAATCCCAGGACACAAGATCTCGCCCTTCCGATCTTTATATCTGTTCCCATAGAACCAAAACTTTTGAGCGTTCCTTTCTCGCCCGTTCTATCTCTCTTTGGAACTCACTCCCACTCGATATCCGTCATGCGTCTTCTTTAACCTCATTTAAATCCAAACTTTTCCTACAACTTCTATATTCCCAATCAGATGCTTTATAATCAATAAATAATTTATAGATATATTCAACTTGATCGATTGATGAACTACTGTTAATATTCCTTACTCATAATGATATCATTTTTTTTGTTACTAGATGCTAACATGTATTCACTTTTTTTCCATAAGCCTATTTCTTTTTATTGTAAATTTGTCTGTATTTTTATTTTCATTTTGCATTACATTTTCTGATTATCTACCAAAACATACCAGTTTAGTTATTTACTTTAAAGATATTTTGTAAATATTGTTTTATTCAGATGTAGGCCTTTGGCCAGATAAATATTTACTTTATACCAGATAAATATGTGCATCTCTGTTATTCTAAAGGGACCTGGTCCCAGAATAAAATTATTTTTCTATTCTATAAGCAGCCCTAAGCATAAGTAGTATTTTATTTTTTAATTATTGCTTTATCTAAAAACGAAGAAATATCGATACCTTTATATTGCTGGCATGATCGACAATGGTTGAAAGAATCTCGTGGGATTCTTCAAAACGTTGTGGTAGCATGGAACAGATGCTGGGTGAATAGATTGACAGAGTGGCTTCCAGGCAATCCCTCATCACAGTCGTGGACTTACTCGTTGTCGTTATCAAGCTTTCGGGTGTAGTACCTTCTTTAAGGTGGCAGGTTATAAATCTGTATTTAAATTCGTCCGAGCTATAAAAAATAAACAATTCAATTAAAAATGATCCCTTGCTAGTTCAAGCGGAATGATTTAATTTAATCAAGCTTAAGCTACGGAATGAAATGCAACATTCAGGGTCTAGTAATCTACCTGTGAAGCTCATGCTCCTGTTCAGTGTTGATTAATATGCGATTTTAAATGGAAGCTCTTTAGCTTTTTAGTTTAATTATTAGTGAATGTTCGGTGATATGCTTTTATTTTATTATTTCTTAATTGCTATATTTTGAATCTATAACACTTTCTTAGTCCGTGACATTAAGCGGATGTGTTGTTTATAAAATGACATAACGGAGACCAATACCTACGTACAACTTCTTAGGTTAACTTCAAAAAGAAATTAACCAGAAGATCCGTTCTTCTGTTTTGTGCCATCAGTGCCTATGACTATTTAATTATAATTTATTTTATTGTTATATGATATAATATAGGATCAGTGAAAAGAAGGGATATGACTGACCCAGAAGCGAACCAGGATGGCTGAGATGGTTAAGCACCACCACAGATAGGAGGGAGACCCGGATTCGAGTCCCGGTCCTAGTCATATCTTTTCTTTTCAAATAAAATATGACTGTTTAAGTTTGTTAGTATGTGCGTTAAATTTTTCGTAAAATTTTACATATGAAATGCGAATAAGATCTTGTAGCAGGGGCTTGTGTAAGTTAGTATGAACTGTAGTTCATTATGGGGTTAAGTAAGTAAGTGTGATTTAGTAATCTTATTGTTTTTTAAAACTTTTATAGCAGATCTTTTACAAAGCAGGTAATCACAAAAAGAAGATGTGGAAGGAAATGAAGAACCCGCAGACTGCTCGGGGGCAGACATTTTATTTGGTGTTATTCTTCTCTGCGTTGAATGGGAAAATTGTTTAAATGTTTATTATATTTGGCTTATATATGTTTAATAGGTTGTTTATATCTAGTTATTTGTAAACTGGAGTGTAGTTCTCGTGTTGGACCATGACGGTTATATGATAAGATAACGGTGTTGAGTTAAATTTTCAAATTATTTTTTTTTTAAACCTGGATTGTAATTACTGTAAACCATGTTGAAGGTAACAGTGAATCATAAATAATATATGAGAAAAATAGATGTGTCATTTGCATTGGTTGCTATAAATGCGTTAGGGCACGGTTTTATGACTTTGTGTTTAGACAATTGAAATGAGGTACCTGCGAAAAGTAGAAAGGAAAACTCAGAGAGATAGGGTACGAAACGCAACCATATGGGGCAATCTCGATGTTAAACCAGCTGAGGCTATTCTGAAAAACACAAACTAAGGTTGTTCGGAGATCTCCTTAGGATGCACCCAGAGAGAATCTACAGGAAGACATACGAGACCCGTACGGAGGGAAAATGGCTCAGAGGAAGGTCTCGCATCTTCTGGGAGGACAGTGTAAGAGATGCTTTCAGGAGGAAAGAAATAGACTGGAACCGAAGGAGAGAGTTGATTCAGGAAAGAGATACTTTGTCCAGGCTCTATGAGCAGGATCCTCACAACGCACAGCGGTAGAAGAGGGAAGGATGATCAAGGTAATGTGTGTGTGCGTATTGAACAAAAAAGGTACTTGTATAGATGCCAGTCCTTAAACCGAAAAACTACAGGAAATTAGGTTTAGAAATATTTTAGCGTAACGGAAATAATTATATAAATTTTTCGAATATAATAAATTCTAATTATTTTTTATTTATTGTCTTTTGATGATGATTATTTTTAAATATTTTTATTTTGAAAAGAAAAGATTTGTCCAGGCTGGGATTCGAACCCTGGTCGCCCGTATCTGTAGTGGGGTGCTCTAACCAATTGAGCTACCAAGGGTCGTATCCAAGCCAGACAAATCCATTCTCTTCATCGGTCGAATGTCCCCGTGTTCTCGCAATTTTTGCAATGCTTGGATACGACTTAAAGGTTTTGTGCCTTATAGATGACTCTATAAGAGAATTGTATATCAATTATCAATCCTAAAGCAATCATTATAGATTGAAAACGAAAAATGTGTTTTTTTAACATTCGATAATTTGCATTTCTATTGACGACATATTCTCTTTCCTATTTTATAAATAAGTGAGATCACCATTGCACTTCTTAAGGCTCTAACAATATGAACCTGTGAAATATAAATTATAATTTTTATTTATTGGTTAATGATAAAAGAGTTCTCATTGGGCCCTGAACAGCAGTAAAGTATGTAGGGGAAACTTTACACCACTTATTAACAAAGCTTACCCCATGGGATCTTTCATTTGATGTTAAGAAATAATCAATTAATTTCTAAATATTTTTATTTTGAAGAGAAAAGATTTGCCATGGCCGGAATTCGAACCTGGGTCGTCCGCTTCTCTGTGGCACTGCTCTAACCAATTGAGCTACTAGAAGTCGCCTCCCAAATAAAAATAGTAAACCAGTCAGGCAAATAAAAAATTATAAATAAATTATTTTCTTTGAGTGTAGCTTTGAAAATAAACAGAGTCTTATTTCCTGATAATAACTATGAAAAATGAACGTAAACATACTGTCACAATTCCGTAACAGAACTTAATCAGTAGAACGAAACATTCGTTCAATTTCCCAGACACTCAATTGCATAACGTTGGATTTTCTAGCGTTCCGATTTGCTGAAGGAATGGCCCCCATAAGTTCCTCATTGCTTCTCCACACTTTTTCTTCCTCATTATATAACTTATTCAAACATAATTAAGTTTAAGACACGAAAACAAAAGGATTGGTTCTTCATACTTTTTATTACACCTCTTCTATAAAAGAATTTAAACAGTTAATAGAGAATAATGGACAGACGTATTATCACAATAGAAATGAGTAAGTTTGCCAATTTAAATTAATCCGGGATTACTTTTATGACGAAACGATATCTAAGATCAATTTATTTTCCTCTATATGCGTTCTATTTCATTATGAAAACAATAGATTCTTCTTCTTACAATTATCCTTAGGTTTAGGATAATTTTAATCAAAAGAATTTTCTCAGAATAAAAGTGACAGAAGCTTAGATTTGCTAGCCCCTTAAGGTGAAAGAAGACAGACTGATATCCAATTAAAGCAGAAATAATTAAAATTAAAGTAAGACCAAACATACTTAAAAAGATCCGTTGGGTTTTGTTTATCTCTTCAGCGATCAAAACGAGAGGAAATCAACTGTCAACACCAAGAACATTTCTCAACCCTGACGATGGCCTTTATTAAGTTAGGCACAAAAGAAGAGAAGTTAAAATTTTAATAATTCTTTTGATTACGAATTTTTAGTTAAATTCAAAATAGTTAGTTAATACGAACCCCTCAAGATAGTACTAGTGCAGCGCCTATGAACAGATAAGGTTACATTTTTCCGAACATTTATTTTTTAAACATTTTATTTGAAAAGAAAAGATATGACCAGGACCGGAACACGAACCCGGGTCTCCCACTTCTCCGTAGTGGTGCCTTAACCATCTCGGCAATCCTGGCTCTTTTCCCGGTCAGTCATATCTCATCTTTCACCGATCATATATCTCTTTGTTCTCGCAATTTGCGATGAATACACGGGGAGAATGTTAATTGAACACTACTTTATTTTTGTATCTAGTTGACTTTAAGTCATTAATATTATTATAATTTATTTTATTGTTATAATATAATTTTAAATATTTTATTTGAAAAGAAAAGATATGACCAGGACCGGCACTCGAACCCGGGTCTCCCACTTCTCTGTAGTGATGCCTTAACCATCTCGGCCATCCTTGCTCGTTTCCCGGAAGTGGGGTCATATCTTTTCTTTTCAAATAAAATATTTAAAAAATTATATCATATAACATTAAAATAAATTATAATAATATTAATAACTTAAAGTCAACTAGATCCAAAAATAAAGTAATGTTCAATTAACATTTTCCCCATGTATACATCGCTAATTGCGAGAACATGGATAGGATCTCAGTGAAAGATGAGATATGACTGGCTGAGAAAGGAGCCAGGATGGCCTAGATGGTTAAGGCACCACTACAGAGAAGTGGGAGACCTGGTCCTGGTCATATCTTTTCTTTTCAAATAAAATATTATATCACATAACAATAAAATAAATTATGAAAATATATTTTATTTGGTACAAAAAAAAAATTATTTATGCTAAACTGAAAAGCTAGCCTATTTCTGTGCAAATTATACACTTACCACAACATTGAAATTTTTAAAATGGAATCACATGAATAATACAGATGTTAAAAGATTCTGAGTTTGCAACATATGACATATAAAACATCTGTTTCCAAAAAGATTTGAATTTAATTTTATTATTTGTTTTCTCAAATCTATCATACTTACAGATTAATACAGTATTCTCAATAAAATATTGAATGGACCTATTCCACATATTATAACTGGTAGTAGGTAAGTGCCTTGTAGATTATAATCAATTAGTTGGGAATTACATTTCCTGACAGAAATAACTTCTATCCCCCATAATAAAGACATTACTTCCCTTCATTATGCATATTTAAAAAAATATTTCAAATTTTACCTCTACTCTTTATTTATAGTAAATATAATGCTTTCTACTATAAAAAAAAATAGTTTGAATGAATCAAAATCATTACTTTTCTCTGGTTGTTTCTTCAAAGGAACTCTGAATGCTGTGTGGGCTTTTTTGAGTATCTCCACTTATTGTGGGATCAAATTGATTATACCTGAAAATAATTTGAATTAATAATAGAATATATATCTTATAATTTGATATAATCATGTGAAACTAGCTCTTTTTCCACAATAAACAGAAATATAAGAATTCCTTGACTTAAGTACTTATGTAATATATTCAATGTTTTTTGTGAAAACAAAAGAGTTTTCCATCAATACAAAGACCACAGTAACTCTATTCCAGTTCAGTTGTAGCATCTTAACTTTTTTTTCAAAAATCAGTGTTTCGCCATTATTGTCTTGGACTTTTACAAAATCACTATCCTCTCTTATTTTTTTTTAAAAATTCAGTCATCATTTAACTACACAGGGCATTTTATTACTTCAAGGATTGACACCAACTGCTTTATCAAGGGAGTATCCTCAAACCTCATTTAAATGAAAAATTGTAATTTTCCTATTTTTAAAATTAAAACACATTAATTCCGTTGCAACACAGCAACATTCCATTGTATGTATAATCGTCATCTTAGTAGAGAATCAAAATTAAAAATCTTGAAGTCTCAAATCCTTCTTTCTCTAAAAAATAATTTCAGATTTATTTTTGTGGAAGATGATACCAAAGTTCAAACTGTTAAAATATAAAAAAATACATCTTCAGGTCTAAACAGAGTACAAATTATTTGTTTATGACCAACTCTATTTGTGCTGATTCCTGTCCAATCACTGATTCTTCACCCACCCTTTCGTTTTTATGTTTCTTTAAATTAGATTTTCATTGAGTTTCTGAGCTTAGTGTTAATGAGAACATTACTCAAAATTTATATTGAAATAATATTGAATTATGATAGTTTTTATATAGAATTTTTGTTCTGAATGGACTTTTTTTTATAATTACCTTAAGCATTAAAATTCTTACTTTCCAAAGTTATTGATGCTTTCTTAAAAAATTATTTTAAAGATAATATTAATAGTTCAGGAAGAAATGTGAGATAATATATGAAATAAGATTTAAGATAGTATTTTCTAAATTAGATTCTCTCAGAACTGCGTTCTTTCAAGAAAAGAAAAATTAACACTTTTCCTAAGACGCATCAAGGAAAGTCCCCTTTATAATTATTCTTTTGACTAGAAATTCAAGAAATATAAAGCATGTAGACCTCAAGGATGAGTATAAAATTCTTAAAATATGGCAATAGCTCAAAACAATACTTCTTGCATAATTTATAATTTAAAGATGATAATTTAGCCCAAGTCTAAAAGGAGAGACCTAACAATCCTCTCACCAACTTCTTCATCTACTCCTTGGAAAGGGCAAGGGAAACCTTGATAGTAAAATGGGGATATTTGTGCCACATACAACGATGCTATGTTAAAAACTCTTTAAGAATACCATAGTATTTTCCCAAAAGAGTTTTATTAAATTTCTATAGTTTTAAAAATGGTTATTTTAGATATGCAAAACATTTTGTTGTTTATTATAATGAATTATCTGAAGAATAAAACAACAAAAAATGACCTGGGAGGATGAATGGGAATGCTCACAACATCACTTTCAAGATCTAAAGACAGTATCAACAATAGCAATATTTGTGATTTTTTTTCTCATTTTTCTTCTACAATTATTCATGTTATCAATATTAAAGATTATCTTTACCTGCTGGTGTCATTAGATTATTTGATTTATTGAAATTTTGAAACAGAATCAACTGGTTTTATATTTAAGTAAAAGATTAATATTACATCATTTTAAGGAACATTCACAACACTGCTATTACTAATCTACTATACCGAAATGTAAGAAATTAAATACTATACCTTTTTCCTTATAAAAGCTATGTTAACTTATTAGTATTTTGAAGAGAGACAACACGTTTTTTGATTTTTATAAATGCCAATTATGATTGACATGTAAAAATTCTCTTGGTATTTTTGAACATTTCATCATTAAAACTAAGGTATCAAAACTTTGTTTGAAATGCTTAGCACTTGAGGAAACCTAAGTTGATCAAAGTATCTCATGTCTTATTTGTCTAATCCTAAAAAAAAGATTAAATGTGTGTGGTTAATAATGTTTCTAGCTAATACTATATTGTCTACATGAATAATCATGTTGTGTTGGATATATCGTATTGGATGGCTATAAAGAGATAGAAAAGATGGAGAAGGAGAAATAGATATGAAATGCTAAAGTTGTTTTCTGTTGGTGATTAAAGGCATAAAACCCTTAGGTTATCAATGCAAGAGGCCCTTCATGGTTATGCTTGTATTATTACATTAACAGTTAAAATAATCAATAACTGACATACAAATCATGCCAATGTCTTCCCCACACTAAAATTCCCACTTCCACTAATGGTTAGAACTAGATTGATGGTATTCATTAGCTCAAAACAAAGAAACATTACACACACATCAATGCAATGCTATTATTGTTAATTCAATCTATTCATCTGTTATTACTGATTATTTTACTGGATATCATGACATTTTATAAGTAACCCAACCCAAAGAAATAAATTTAACTTAATAAACTTTACTTAGCCTTATCAAAGATACTTTTTATATATCTACTAAAAGTTATGAAAAGGTGTAAAAAAAAATAATAAAATGCGTTTTAAATTTTTTTAAGAATCTTGGGTATGATAAACGGTCATTACATTTCAAATCCAGACTCCTTATTCTGCAGGACATTATACTGATGTTTTGTATTTTCTGTACATGTACTGGTTGCAACATCCACAAATCTGCAAAAACAAGAGATTTTATGTCTTCATTATTTAGTTATAAACACAAAAAATAAAAGTTAAAGTGCGGATTATCCTATTGTGTAAAATTGGTTTAAATATAAAATAAAATTATATTGGACTTGACTTGATCCATTAAACAGTAAACAATTTTCACTGTTATTGCTTAATTACAAGTTATTAATATATTTAACCCTTTTCTTGATAATATATCAGTGGAGATACATCAGAATTTAGTGTAATTTATTTATTAATACTCTTGGCAATGTATCCCACAAAATACATGTGATTTTTTTTAACTACTCTCATGAGATTGTTGTTAGTTTTTTTCCTAGATATCCTTAGTCATAAGGGTTAAGTGGTATGAATATTATTTTGATATTAAAAAAATAAAATTCTGCCAAGTTGAGGGTTAGCACTAATTATCAGAAATTCTCCAAGTAGAATGTTACTCATTCTAGATGGATGCACTTTCTCAAAACTGGATTTATAGTTTTAAAAAGAACTTTCAAGATTCATTGAACCATTAATATTTGAGCCCCTGACAATAGAAAGGCATTTGAATTGTACTACCATACTAATGCTGACAAATCAAGTATCTATTATTTTGGCCCCTCAAGACATTTATAGTGAGCTAAATTACTTAGTATTTATTCTTAATTTCGTAGTTAAAATTCATACATAAATATGTATTTATAATTGTTTTAAAGGACATTGTCCCAGAAAATAGAGCTTATATATTACAACTGAATACACACACACACACACACACCCGTGTGGAGTTTCTAGTCTTCCATCAGGCGCCTCCCCAGGTGGCGGATAGGGGAATTCTCACCAGATATGGTGGGTACTGGGGAAATAAAATATCCGGGGCGGACCAAAACTAGATAAACCCAGACGTGATGGTTCCTAAAATAGGCGGCGACCATCTAGCATCTTAGGCTACCAGATTAACTACAACAGAGATGATGCAGAATCTTGGGCTCAAGATTGACGAACTACTATCTTTCATTCGGTCAAAACATAATGTTCACGGGAAAATTAAAAGTTACGCTTGCGAAATTCGTCTGTATTTGGAACAATTGGAAACTGCTGCACATTAATGAAGCTAAGACCAAGTATATGAGAGTCGGAGAAGATGAACTAAGAACCTGTACCTTTGAGGCTGGACCATATAATTTCGAAAAGGTAAGCAGCTTTGTCTACCTCGGATCTGAGATCAACTCCGGAAACGACATCTCTCGAGAAGTCAACAGGAGGATAGCAGCGGCGAGACGGTGCTACTTCGGCCTCATGAAGCATTTTGGAAGCAGATTCCTCTCTAATAGGACCAAGATCACTATCTACAAAATCTTGGTCCGCCCTGTTTTAACTTATGGATCAGAAGCATGGGCCTTTAAGAAGCAAGATGAAAGTAGACTTCTGATCTTCGAGAGACTGATCTTGAGAAGGATTTTTGGCCCTGTTAGAGAGGATGGAATTTGTAGAAGAAGGAGAAATGCTGAACTAGTCGCCCTTTATAAGGATACAGACTTGGTCAAGTTCATCAAGATAGGACGACTTCGATGGGCCGGGCACGTTGCACGTATGGATGATTCGGCGATAGGAATGCATGGACAAAGAAGGGTTGGCAGGCCAAATGTCAGATGGGAGGACTCAGTGACATCGGACGCACGGGCTCTGCTGGGAGTCTGAAACTGGAGAGCTGTTGCAGCTGATCGTATTGACTGGCGAAGGCTTTTAGAGGAGGCCCAGTCTCGGTGACGGGATGTAGAGCCAGCCATGTATGCATGTATGGAAACTGCTGCCCTACCTATCAGGACGGTACATGGCGATATCCAAACAGGAGAGCTTACTCCACCGGGGAACAAAAAGGATGGCATTAGAAGTAAAGGAATAAATAACACATCCCTGTTATCGAACACCAAGAGTCCAACGCAGACAGTTGAAAGGAGGTCAAAACCGAAGAGAGCGGTGGAATACAACGAAGTTCGTGAATCATCTCAAGTAGGGGCTTGTTCTCAAAGACCAGCAACTGAACCGAAGATATCTTCCAAAGACCCTTGGCAAATAGTGCCAAAGAGATCGAAGAAGAAACCTCGCCACAAAACACCGCGACCTGATGCAGTCATTGTGAAGATATCAGAAATTCAGTCCTATGCAGATGTTTTGAGACAAATAAGAGGTGATCCAGCAATGATGGAACTGGGCCCTTCCATATCCAGAGTCCATATCCAGAGAAAAATAACAACGGTGATCTTCTACTGCAATTGGACCACAAGAAAGGGGAAACCCTTTCATCTATGAAGACTAGAGTGGAGAAAATGCTTGGTGAAGGTGCAGAAGTGCGGACATGGACGGAGGAATCTATGTTTGAACTAAGAGACTTAGATGCTCTGACCACAAAAGAGGAGATTGTGGAAGCATTAAAGCCACTACTGGGTGAGGGGCAGTACCCGTAACAGCAATAAAATCCATCCGTCGGGGCATATGGAGATACACAAACACCTGTCATTGCAATACCAGTTCTCCAGGCAAGAAAGGTTATGGCTCAAGGCACGATGCGTGCAGGCCTAGTCGTTAGCCACATACGGGAGAAATTCAAAGTACAAAGGTGCTTTCGGTGCTGGGAGTATGGACACATAGCTCGAAACTGTGTAGGAGAAGACAGAATAGCCTTATGCCGAAACTGTGGCCAGCTAGGTCACAAGGCCGTTGAATGTAGGCAGAGCCCTAAATGTGCAATAGGTGAGGGAAAGAATAGCGTGGGAGTAATAAGTGCCTAGCTTTTCGTTTAGCACTTAAAACCATGATGCAAGTTCAACAACATCGTAGATGAGGCTTCTGCAGTTGAATTTGAACCACTGTGAAGCTGCACAGGATTTACTCTGTCAAACTGTACGGAGAACTACACATCGACGTTGCTATTGTCGGTGAACAATACATAAACCTTGATTGTACAGCATGGGTATCCGACAAAACTGGTAAAGCTGCTATTTGGGCCTGTGGTGAATATGGTATTCAGGAGGTGGATAAAGTGAAGCAGTCTGGTTTTGTATGGGCAAAGATTAATGATGTATGTGTTTTTAGCTGCTATGCTGCTCCTAGTGTAACGATCGAAGATTATGAAAACTTACTGGATCGTATTGTCGTGGATTCTATTTGCCATGGGCCAACTATAATTGCTGGCGATTTTAATGCGTGGGCAACGGAATGGGGTAGTAAAACTACGAATCGTCGCGGTGAAGTTCTCCTGGAAGCATTTGCCCAAATAAATGACTTGGTCCTTATGAACTACAATATTGTTCCAACTTTCACTAGGGCAGGAAGGTCATCCATTATTGATTTGACGTTTGTCAGTGGATGCCTGCAGCAGGACGCCAATTGGAAGGTTTGTGGATTTTATACTCAAAGTGACCACCAGGCCCTCTTGACTACGCTGGAGATACCGACAAGAAGGAAGAGTTGTAGATGGAGAACGGTAGGCTGGAATGCTCAAACTTTCGATGCTGAGTCATTCTCGGTGGTGATGGAGGATCCATGTTCCCTACTTGGCTCAGCAGAGGAAAAGACGTTTAAACTCACCTCGTTCATCTCCAGGGTATGTGACGCGGCTATGACTCGTTCAAAACCGGGTAAAAACCGTATAATATAATATCCCAGATATAATAGCTGGCCTTCGTCAGTGTTGCCACCAAGCAAGGAGACGTTACCAGCGAGCAAGGCATCGACCGGAGTTTAGCAGGCTTCAGGAAGAGTTCAAGATAAGCTAGAAGAAACCTCCGCAGAGCCATAAAGGATAGTAAACAACGGTGCTGGAAATAACTCTGTGATGAGGTTGATGAAGACCCGTGGAGTAGGCCTTACAAAATGAGAAGAGATGAGAGAAGAGAATTGGAGCTGGCCTGCATAAAGAAGGTGACTCCTGAAAATTTAGTGAGCTGCATGCTTAAGTCGGATGAACAGTGGGCAGCGGTGAAAAAATTGGCCACAGGGGTCCTCAAAAGACTGAGAGAGGAGGAAAGAACAAGAAGAGAAAATCAGCAAAGACTGGTGCCTTCTTGAAGAAGAGGAATTTAGACGAAGAAGCTAAAAGATGGAAATGGCCATAATGCGGCATATAGCCATTCCCCTCCACAAAGTAATGCCTAGCGGCAGTCCTGTGGGGTGTGGAAAACAGGTGTAGGAAGGTGGTTTTAGTGGGCAAAAATCCCACACATACCGATAGGTACGGGCCTATCCGCGCCTTTTTAAGATTTCCACCTGCCCACAAAAAAAAAAAAAAAAATTCACACACACATCCACGTATGTATGTATATATATATATATATATATATATAAAAATCTTCAAAACCATGAGTTATAAATTACTACTAGTTTTTTTACCACAAACAAAAAATTAAAGATAGTTACACTGGTCTACAACGTTTTGTTTTTTTCGTTTTTTTCAGAATAACTTCTTCTTTATTTTTTGTGTTTTTACAGAAAGTATTTTTATCTGATTTTTGTGGCCTTTCCCTGAAAATATAAGTATATTATATTTTTATAATCTTTACTATAATTGTTAAAATAATAATCAAAATATTCAATATTGCTATTGTTCATTTTTAATGTGGATGCCACTGGACTATATATTTGTAATAATTTCATTAATTTGGTAAAACCATTATAAAATGGTTTTACCAAATTAATGAAATATTGCTATTGTTTGATTTTTTAATGGTACAGGAGGATATGCTAATAAAGGTGATAGGTCTGAATAAAAATCAATAATGATGTGATTAAAGAAGTTGAATCACTCAACCCGTTTGCCACTTGCTTTCAATATCACTTACTCACCAACTGTGAAGCAAGAAACTAAAGGATTCTGTGCTAATGACATTTGGTTTCTAATTATTAGTATTATGTTAATTTTTTGAAAACTATCTAAAGATTTGAGATTATGATAGGATACCTCAATAAAAAAATTATTTGTAACTTATATTATTATATTTGAGTGGAAAATAGTTGACTTGATAATCAAATGATGGATTGAATTGGTCAGGGGGTGCAGTTAATGATGACACAACAATTAAGCAAAACTTAACTTTTATAAGTCAATGTTTCAGACAGTTCAGTTGACAGTTGACAGTTAAAAGTGTTGTGACAAGTCACCGCACCCACTATTTGCCCTGAAGATGGCCTACAACATAGGCCGAAACGTTGGCACGACTAATAAAAATTAATTTTTTGTTAATTGTTTTAATTTTTAAATATTTTTCTTTTTAAGAGAAAAGATAAAGAAAGATAAAAAGAAAAAGAGAAAAGAAAAGAATAGAAAGGCCGGAGGCATAAAAATGAAAAAAATAAGTTTTGCCTTATTTTTGTGTTATCATTGACTGCACCCCCTGATCAATTCAATCCATCATTTAAATTATTATAGCTCACAATATAATAAAAATATAATATTTTAACTATTGCCTATCTTTGATATCATGTATATGAAATGACATAATAATATAATATTGTGCTTCCATTAATGATCCTATGTAATAAAATATGGAAAATATTATAATTGAATAATTATTATTAATTACTGTATTATTACTAATAATTGATGTAATACTAATAATTATGTTATGTCAGTACCTCTTTGAGGGCAGCTTTTCTGGTTCTTCAGGTGGACAGGGGAAATCTTCCCTTGAAAGTCTGAAATTTAAAATATTTTAAATGTAAATTAAGGTACAATCCAGCGTCATTTCTTTTTCTTGGAAAAAAGTTCAGTTGTATCCTGATTAATCTATAAATCTTAATGTCCAATTCATAAATAAATTTAATAATTTCTCTGAAGAATGTCAACCAAATTTATTTTATGACAGTACTGTGGCAAGTAAAATTTGAAATTTTATTATTATTCTTGATATTTTGAAGTTTTAAAGAATTTACTAATCAGTAAATATTAAGAGAATATCTCGGAATTTCATTTTAACAATAAAGTAAATATTAAAAAAAAAAGATGATTAATTATAGAATTTAAAAAAATTTCATAAAAAAAATTAGCATAACAGAATCACCCATGTATCTATGAAAAGGTCTTAACTTATATTAGAACTTTGTCTTTGTTACTTCCCGGTGGTCCTAATATCAGTATTTTAAAAAAACAAGTATGTATGTTAAGCTATTTCAAATATTATTTAGACCATGATTCAATATACTGCTTATGTCTTATTATTAATGATGTTATGTCAGTACCTCTGTGATGGAGGCTTTTCTGGTTCTTCAGGAGGACATTGATCTTCTCTAGAAAATCAGAAATCAAAAATAATCAAATGTAAATATGATTTATTCAAAGTATCGAAAGTCACCTAAGTATGGTAAAATCCAGCATAATTTTTTTCTCTCAGAAAAAAGTTCAATTTTATACTTTTTTGTTTCTTCTGAGATAACTTTCTTAATATTTTATAAATTATTATTAGTTTATAAAACTAAATAACACAGGCAATTTTTATTATGGCTGTTAGTACACATCTATATAACATGAAAAAAACATACCCTTGAATGTAAATAAAGTTAAATATGAATAATATATATATATATATATATATATATATATATATATATATATATATATATATATATATATATATATATATATATATATATATATATATTAGGGTGTCCCAGGCTACAAGGGTGAACATTTTTTTTCGAATTTCGAAACGCATACCCTCTCAATTTTTTTCATTTCAATACAAAACCTTAAATATTAAATATTATTGACGTCAAAGTTTATATACAAAAGTTAGTGTGGAAGCTGTAGGGAGATTGTATAGTTTATTGTTTAAATTCAGTAAGTAAAACACATAATATAATTATAATATTATTTAATATTTATTTATTGTAAAAGACAAATTAATCATGAAATTTTCTTTTCAAAGTTAGTTTTTTACAGTAAGGATATACGTTTTTGTGTTCTTGTACACACCGTAATAAAAATTGCTTTTGCTCCTCTTCAACAGTGATTAAACCATGAAAGCGTTTCATTAATTTAACCGCTCTTTCTGCCGTATCATTAACTGCTTTCAGTGTCAGAAGCTTCTTTTTAGAACGAATCATCATTTGACCATGAAGAATAGCTCTTGTTCAGAAAAGTGCCATCAATTTTGAGTTGATTAAATAATAACTTGCTTTTGACAGAGACGAAGTCATCGATGTTTTTCTCTAAAATTAAATTAGAGGGATAGGTTAACAATCGTAGAGTAAACTATAAAAGAAAATCAAAGCATAATTCACATGTAATACATACCAAAAAGTGGGCCACACAGTTCTTCTTTGGATGCGATGTAACGTTTATCATGGGCTGATGGGTTTTCTTTAGCTAAGTTAGCAACCATTTTTACTTTATTATAATGCAATTGGGAAAAACCACAATGCAAAGCCTTATGTTTCAAAAAATACACCTACTTACCAGTCGACGTTTGTATGTTGTATTTGTATGTAACTGCAATTGTATGTTGAACGTCTTGGTGGCGGGGTGCTGTCTCATGTTTGGAGCCTGTTTGGGCTGTTGATCGTTGGGATGTTTTGCACCTTTTTCTTCGAGATGCGATTCACATAACCCCCTTTTTGATTTTGGTGTCTTGATAATGCCTGAATGGGCGAAACGTCGACTGGTAAGTAGGTGTATTTTTTGAAACATAAGGCTTTGCATTGTGGTTTTTCCCAATTGCATTATAATAAATAATAGTGTTTCTTTTTGAGTTTTTGGCTCTATTTTAGTCATTTTTACTTTAGTTTCTTGTTCGACATCATCGTCAAAGAAAGACAAAACAGACACTTCATCTGTCAAATACCATAAATGATGGCAAAACTTCTGTAAAACTGCTTTGGAAATGCTTTTGTCTATCGTCTCATAAGCTTTCATGGACTTTAAAAAGCACAAATCCTGATAAGTTGCTTTTACTGCTGAAATGCATTGGAGCCAGGGTTTGACGTAGGATGTCACGATAAAGAGACACACATCCAGCAGTGTTGCCTTATCCTTGTTTGAAATTCTGAATTGGGATTTCAAAATTCTAATGATGTTTTTAATGAATAAATGGCTCTTGCCATGCACCAAGCTTGGTGCATAGCACCTGGAGGCCGAATCTTAAATTTCTTCTCTGTATCACCACCATGAAATATTATAGACAGCTCAATTAATTCACGATAGTCATCTCTAGCTATTTCTTCAGTCAATTCACATCGATAGAATTCTAGCAGTTCATCAATTTCTCAACAAGATAACTTCTCGCTACAGATTTGTATTTTCTCGGCATCAACATTTTTCCAGTTTTCTTGGAACTTTTTGAACAGCGGAATGTCTAGGTTTGTGGTTACTTGGCTGATTTTGGCTTCAAACACACTTTTTAATACCAATTCGTAGACATGATGCCGGCAAGCGAAAATAAGCACTTCTCTACCCAGTTTTTGTTCCAGAAGCACACATGCACCATTAATACAGCCTGTGTTTGAAGCAGTAGTATCACAACAGAGAATCTGCACTCTGTTCTCAAGATTCCAGTCAAAAATGGCGTTCCAAACTGCCTATGCCTGTTCCCCTCCTGATGAGTTACCCAATTTTGGCACAGCGATAAGTTGTTCACTATTATCATAGGAAACGACTATTCTTCTTTAGATTTACACGGATCTAGAGCCAGCAACAGTTTGCCATTCCAGTGGACAGTTACCGTATTCAGTACCTTATTATAGAAATTAACCTTCAGCCCGCTCTCTTCGCATTTCTGTTGGAATTATATGGATTGAAGACTTGCTTATAGCAAATTCGTCTGTATTATGCCCTAACTTCGGAGTTATGAATTTTTTCCGCATACAAGTTTTATCGGGCTGAGAGGAAGGACCACTTGAACTAGGCCTATTTTCTTGTAAATCTATTATTTCAGAATCAGAAGATGAGTTTACTTGTAGTGGTTCATAAGATGATGTCGATAGAGCTAATGATGTAAAATATTTAGCACGTCGCTTTTCCTCCTCAATGTTTATTCTTTTTCTGTTAGTTTTTGTCCACTCCGGCTAAGTGACCAGGCCAACCTGGTTCACTTTGGCGCTGCAAGAAGATCCTATCTTCATTTATTTTATTTAGCAGAAGCGCATAAGCATGAGCAATGTCAAACAAATTGTTCATGTTGGAAAGAAACTCTTGTCGGCGCTGTTCAAATACTTCTTGTGTTTTTTTCACATTTTTTTGCAAATCTCTCCAAACTTGGTATAATGCTACTAGTTTCTTAACACAGTTAGGTATTGATTTAGTCCGTATAAGTGCCTTTTCCCAGTACATAATGCACTCACGAATAGTAAGATTTGCACTTTCATTGACACTTAAATTCACTTCACGAATATTGTAGAACAGAACTGCTAGTACTTGTCCATTAGAGGGAGGTTTCGTATCAGTAATTTGATGTTTTACTTCCCCTATTAAAAATATCTCCTTTTTGGAACTTAGTAACTCCACTGAAATGTTGACTACTCAAAAGTAATGCATTTACTTATAAAACAAACAATCAATCAATGTGAGATTTCCGTCTCCTAATACTGTGCAAGTACAGACACGTTGCAATGCAAGTCGGCATGGATTGTCATGATCCTAAGTTCCTGAAACTTATTTTTAAATGATTCGAAACCATTCAAACATAATTAGAGGGTATGCGTTAAAAAAATATATCACTTTAATTTTTTTGGGACACCAATATATATATATATATATATATATATATATATATATATATATATATATATATATATATATATATAAATTAAATAATAAATTAAATGGTATTAATGAAAATAGATAGATTTACCAATTAAAAAAAGAAAAACAAGGAAAAAACAATGGACAGGAAATTTAAAATTTACTAAGATTAATTAAAATAAATCATCTTGAGTTCACACTATACATCTAGTATCCGAGGGCGTTTACAAGATTTTAGAAGTATGTTTTTCTATTCAAGCACAGAATGGACTGAAAAACCGATTTTAAAAATCATCTGGCTCCAGCCATTTCTATGACATGCAACTTAAACTACATTAACAATTTTTTTTTTGTAGTAATTATAAAAAAATAAGTTATCTATAACTTATGACTGAATCGAGTCAAAACATGAATTATCTCAGGGAAATTAAGACTCAGATTCTCTACAAAATTGCTAGATGTATTAAAAAAATTTTTTTTGAGGTTTAAAGCAGATGGATGTCAGGATTAAAGTCCGAACAAGTCAGGTTTCAAGTTTGAAAATTTAAAAACACATATAAGTTTTAACTATTTTCCTGGTTGTTTAATATATCTTTTTCTGTACAGTTATTTCTTAATAGAAAATTGGTATGGACACAAATCGAGACAAACATCTCAAATGCAATTAAGTTCACTTATAAATCAGGTGGTTGAAGTACAGTGTTGATCAAACTGGGCATTAATTCTTTCTTTTCTGCACAGATGGTTTCCTGTTAATATCTATATCATGTCATCATTAAAAGTCAGTTTACCTAATAAACTGTATAAAAATTATAATGATAAGAAGTACAAGTACACAAACAAAGTACCTGGGTGTAGTGTCTGTTCGCGTAATAGATCCAGTCGAGTATGTACAATCTGCTTCAATCCTGAAATATATAACACAATAAATAAACATACTTCTTAATATTTTCCTTTGGAAGAGGAGTAAACTGTTGACAACTGCGCTGGACAGAGGCCAGGGTTATGATGCACACACTAAAACAGGCCTGATAACTGTTTTTTAAAGCACGACCTTGGCTCTTCTTGAATCAGACGACTTCTTAAAATTTTTGGCATCCCAAAATAACATTTATTAGTGAACCAAACTCTGTTTAGAAGATCTGAGAGGTTTGAGCTATCCACTTTGACCAGAGAACCAAGGAAGGCAAAACTGTCAGAACTTTCAAATGTGTAGGCGCCAAATGTGATCATGGCAATGGCCCAGCATTTTCCAAAGCAGGTCTAGAATATTGACCAGATAAATTTTATTTCCGTTTAGGTTGAAAATAATTGTTGAAACAATGAATTCTAATCATCAGGGGATAGCTTGGGAATACCATGTGGTTTGTATATTTCAGTTGTAAGAGTTGACGATCAATTTAAACAGAGGCAAAATGCAGAGCTGTATTGAAAGTATTCAGAAGCAAGACATGTGGCCAGAATGAAGGACAATGCTGCTCAGAAAAGACTGGTTTTTAAAGAGTTTGAATAAGTTGATGGGAAATGGAAACGTCCCCCCACGACTAAGATAGGTAGAGGTCGAGAGGGATGCAGGTAGCATTGTTGAATTCAGAGCATAGAGAACCTTGGCACAAGACACAGAAGAGAGAAGGAGACGCCTTAATGCAGCCAAGACCTGCATTGGGTTGTAGGGCCTGCATTGATTTTTTTATTTCTAGATCAATGAACTTTCAAATAATAATCCCCTGTGAGTTTTTAAAAGTATATTCTATTGTTTGCATGAATCAAGACATTGAACCACTGTGCTCTAAACATCTAAAATCAGAATCAATAAGATTATATGCATTATTATTATTATTATGCTACTTACTTTTTTACTTTTGGCTTTTTTTTAGGTTTGTCAATCTTTCTTTTCTTTGGTCCATGTTCAGATTTATTCCTATTTGAATAAAAACAATTATAAATAGATCTCAGAATTGTAATTTTGTTGAAGTTATAATTATTATTATATCTATTAATAATTATAAATTTTTATTAATGTATTGATCAAAATCCATATCATCTTCAAGATTTTAATAATTTAATAAGGCAAAACTAATAGAATATAGTGACCAAATTAGGATAGACTATCTCTAAGGCAGAAATCATAGTAGTAGGAAAAAAAGGCAGATCATGAGTTACAGATATTTTTTCAATAAAAAATTCATTGTTTATATAAAGCTGCCAAAAAGGCTTGGAATAAGAAAAAAATCACTTTGCACAGATAAATGAGTATTATTCTATGAAAAATGACTTTTTCTTCTGTAGACTTATAATCAATGTATACCTTTTGAATACACAAAAAGATTTTCTTGGCTTGCAGGGTTTCTTTTCTTTTTTGAGGGCATGCCGTTTTGGTTTTCTAAAAATAACAAGAATAAATATTATTACTTATTAAAATAGAATAATTTTTTCTCAAATGAACCTATGATTGTAGGTGAGCGCTTGTTGGAGACCATAAGTGCACAGCCATTATTTTAACATGTTATAATGCCAAGATTGTTGCAAATTGATCTTAGACTATATATTTCTCTATAAAACAGTGTACAAATTCAGAAACAATTTAAATAAAGAATAGAAATAATAATGCAAAGATTGTTGCAAATTGATCTTAGACTACACATTTCTAAACAATATTTCTTGGATAAATAGGGAGGACAGAAAGATGTTGTGCATGCCAATGCCAATGGGCTAAGGAAAAAAAACAACTCCGAATATATATTGTTGAGTTTCAAAAAATGTGTTAAAAATAAATCAAAAACTATCGATGCTTAGCGTATCAATCAGACCACCGTAAAGTTAACGTAGATTTCTGAGCAGTTTATTTAAGTAAATAAAAATAATTCTAAAACATATTAAATACTTTTTTATTAATTTAATCTTCGGTTTTTTTCAATTAAAACATAGATTTTGTAAGTATACTTGATTTGAATTTTATACAAATGGCATTGCCGCTCCCTATTGGCGTTTCCCGCCATATTCCACTCACTCGTAACAGGGGCGTCCAGGGAAGAGGACCTCCCAAGTATTCTACTTTATGTGTGGAGGTGCCAGAGAGAGCTTCTCCAGTATTTCATCACTTATCTCGCCACAGAGGCATCCAGTGAAGAGGACCTTCCAGTTATTCAGCCCATTCGAGTACAAGGTGTACAGAAGACAGGATCCCAAGTTATTCTATTCTACCAGTGGCAGCCTGGGTGCAAGGATGTTCAAGAAGAACTGTATTATCTATTGATTCAGAGGCTGTTTTGTAAAGGATTTTCAGGACAGAGATTGTATGATACACCTGTAAGTGTTTATTTGAGTCATTGTACTTTAAAAATTGTGTTTGTCATTTAAGATTTGTTCTAGTTATTCCGAATTTAAAATAATTATCATTGACCCACGGAGATTTCATTTCAATCAAATATCGTTTTGTTTTGTTTTTGTAATGACTTAAATTTTGTAATAAAATAAAAAATAAAATTAACATCGATTTTTAATTAACTATCCATAATATTATATTATATATCTAAAATATATTAAATTCTTAACAATATATATATATATATATTTTTTGTCATATTGGCCTATCAAGGACCACGTCGTTTCAACTGTCTTTACTTTTTTTTTATATATTTTTACATTGGCCCAGGATTTTACATTGGCTCATTCGTTGCTGGTGCTCCCTTCTTTCTTCTGTCCATATATAAATATATTATATATATATATATATATATATATATATTAATTTCAGATTTTTGTTTTGTTAAGTAAATAAAGTATTCTCTCAGAGACCATACTAACTCAACAAATGATCTTATGAAAGTTGGAAGAAAATCACGGAAATAAGAATTTCTCTAAAGTTGTTTCAAGAACTTTAACAACAACGAGAAATCGATGGAGTGTACATTATTTCATTTGATCAATATTAATATTTCTGATTCCTTATTTCAAGAAAATTAGTAAGCGAGCATTCTTATAAAATTTAATAATTAAATAAAATTAGTTGTTTTCCCTTATTCAAATACTAATTTTTTTTTAATACTAGAAGTTATATAACTTACGATTTCTTTTTTATCTATTTGACTGAACAAACTAATTCTATGGACTTTTTAAAAAAAAAGTAAATTAAAAGGTGAATAATTTTTTAAGCATCCATCATGACTGTCACAATTGACGGCTAATTTTGTCCATTTGATATTTTTAAAACCCACTTTGTGTCAATCCATTTAATTTGAAATGGTTGTTTATCATGGAATCAAGAATAATAGGATTCACATACAAGAGCTGTAATTTTTAAGGAGAAAAAACTCCTTTACTGGATAACATTAATATAATTTCAGACGTTTTCCTTATTTGTTAGGATAGTTTAAAGTAACTATATCAAATGTTTTTATAAACTTCAGTGGCTGGGAGTTTTGATGCATCACCTAAGCAACCTAACTGACCTGGATGGATTGAAGTTTAATTCATGATGCACCCACAGAATGAATCAGGACCATTCCAATCTAGTCAGAATTGGGTGGTTATTGTGTTATATCTAAGTCTTTTCGCCTTAATGTGCTTAAAATAAAATTATTTTTATTTCCATTTATTTAATTTCTTTTTAATGTTTTGTCTGACTTCACTATAGTTTATTTATGCTTAGAGGTTCTGTTTTTGAACAAATTTTCATGTCATTCCGGAAACACAACCCAGTTTTGGAAGAACATGTTGAATTAGATAAATGTGAACCATGTGCATGTGTGAAGTGCATGGAGTATCACGATTATGCCCGTAGATGCAGAACGCAGTATGTGTGGGCTCCTAGACTCTCGAGGCAAACCTCTGTTGTTTGACTCTGAGGTAAATCTCTGCGGTACAAATCTACATACATGGCCGCCTTAAGAGTATATCAGATAATATAAAAGAATAATTAATGGATAAGAAAAAAAATTTGTAGTGAGAAAGTAAACAAATAAATATAGTTCTTTTTTTAATTTAGAGAGCTTTAGTTTAAAATAATATGTTTAAATATTTATAATTGTTTAAACAGCCAAATATGCAATACATCATTTTAGTTTAAATAATAATCCCTCCATAAATTCTAACCTGGCTAATTCATTGAGTCTTTTTTTTTTAAAATGCACTGGTTAATAATAAAGAGTCTTATTATTTTATTCTAGTTTGCTTATTGCTGATTATCGTACTTACTGGATACTGACAAAACTCTCCTTAGAAGGACCGATTAGTGACTCACTCCTGAAACAAAAAGTTTCATAAGCAAGTTGATATTTTACTTTTTAGAAACAAATTGTGAACTGTTTATTCCAAGTCCATTCGTTCATATAATTTTTTTACTTCAGACTGTTATATTACTAATGGCACTTCTTTTTAGATAGAAACCAGGACAGAAATATCTGCTAGGGCACTGATGTGAGCAAGTGGTATACACATCCTCAGCGCTATTGCCCAGTCTTCCACAGAAATATTCCTCGCACTGTCCGTTGCCCACCATATTGACTCTCCTGGCCACACTACTTAATTGCCAACCCTGTTGAAACATCTCATCTGTGGTCTTCCCTTATTTATTTTTTCTATAGTGTAGATAACAGTAAAGGAATACAAATTTCCATTATTCTTTACATCCCAATGAAGCTTGTTACCAGTACTAATCATTGCCCAAATAAAATTAAAAAATCTTCCTTGAGTCATTGATTGTATCTTAATCTCGAAGGTTTTTGGTATGGTTCGATAAATTACTTGTACTTTCTTTAGTTCAAACATCTATCTTTTGTTCAACTCTTTTTTTTTTTAAGCACCCATAATTTGTATGGCTTTAGTCAAACCGTAACAGCACCTCTAAGAGGATTCTTTCATTTTTTGACAAAGTTATTAGTCGTTTTTACAGTTGACCCCATCCTCCAACATATGAGACAGGAGGTATAGTATTGATTAATTAGAAGAAGGGAGCAAACTAACATGGTAAGTGCCATAAATCAAGACCTAGAGGGTATTATAAGGCTCAGTTAGCAAACATCAAAACCTTTTCACTTTAATGAAGTAGGAGATCTCAGTCTCTTTTTTACCCCTTCTTATGGCTGAGGTAAGGAAAACCCTAAGAGCTGTAGTGGGATATTGGAATTAAATATCAGTGCTTCCTCTTGCTATGATTTACGCTGATCCAATGGTATGATCCAAATTACTTACTCAAAGGAGGCTCTTCTATCATCATTGGTCAAATAGCTAAAATGACACATAAATCCAACTGGAAAAAAGATCATGTATGGGATGGATTTTAAATTCAAATGACAAGCATATCCATGAGCAATTGACTTGGTCTGATAGGACTTGACTGGTGGTAAAATTTTTGAATTACCGTACAATGAACATTGGTCTTTTATTGATATGATACATATAATCTACTAACACAGCCATCTGTATTAATGTCAGTATCCTAATTTGGTTTGGATAACTGTTTAAAAAAAGTACATTGAATTGTTTTCTTTGTTCTGTGAATGGAATAAACAGAGTAGTACAGTACTTGAAGCATCAAACAATTTAGACAAATATTTGGTTTATATTTAAACATAAACTATTATTTTTAAGCTTTAGAATTAACCCATTGTTATTAATGAAAATAACACACTAAATATAGGATATGGTTGAGAAATGGTAAGAAGAATTTTGCATGAATCTTCAACATTGTGTGTGCTATTAATTTGTAGTCTAATAGAGAAACAAGTAAGTCATGTTTGTTAACATCAGATGTACCATATAATTTCCTGACTAATAACTGATAATTATATGTCAGAAAATTAGTTGTAAATAAAAAAATATTTTTTTTTTTTAGCAAATGTAATCAAAATGGAAATGGAAATGGAAGCGATCATGAAATCTTATAATTATTTGCGAAGCCTGGAACGAATATGAAGGATAATGTGAAAAAACAAAATTTTCAAAAATCTATTAAAAATGTTAGACAGTTATTCTTTGTTGATCCGAGCCAAAGTAGAAAAAAATGGTGTTATATTTTTGGGATATTCATTTTTTAGAACAAATTTAATTTCCTTATCAATTAGCTTAATTAATAAGTGGGTCTCAGTTACTAATTTGGAAGATACTTATAAAGGAGCTCAATTCTAGATAGGTATTGGTATTCATTTTACCTGGAATTTTATTTTCTGAGTGAGCATTATATAGGTTTCTTATTTCTTAATTACTTGAAGAAATTTTGATTCATTTAGAAAAAAACATTGGGTCACTATATTTGTCACTATTTTAAATAATAAATCGAATCACTAGCACAGTCTAGAGTAGAGTAACAATACTTAAAATCATCAATTTTGACCTGATAATAATGCATTAAAAAAAATTCAGCAAGCTTATACTTGATTATTTCTGATTCTGGAGTTATTTCTCTGGAAAAATATAGACCTACTGGCTTATGTTTGTTATAGGCCAATTATAATAAAATAAAGAAGTATAAAACAACATAAAATCTCAATGTATGCTAACACACAGAAAGCCGAAGCAAATCAATAGATAGGATACTTGTAAAATGAACTTACTAATAGTTAATAGGGAAGAAAATGGTAAAAGAATGAAGTCCTTAAATAGTGATGAAGTATTCTTCGGTTTCTAATAAATAGTTTATCATTATTTATGGTATTAATTCTTTGACCTCCACCCGGGCCATTTTCTTCCCTATATATATAACTTCAACTAATATTATTAAAGATAATAGTTAGTAGCATTATATTTTTTTATTTGTCTATTTTTATTTGAGAATCAGGGGTGTAGCCAGAAGAGAAGCTCCTTTTTTTAAGAATTTACTTTCTAAAATAATTGTGCATGAATTAAAAATTAATTGCATATTTAAAAATTATTAATTCATAAATTAAGATTTTTTTTTAGGGGGGTTAATGGGTAGGGCAACGGGGGGAGTGGAGCGGGAGGCTGGTGCGGGAGCCTCCCTCACTCCTTGTGGAATGTTGAAGCTATAGTGCCCTACTCACTGCTTGTACACCCCAGTCCTCCTTATCCCTATCAACGCCTACTGTCACCTCTTAGTGGTGCCCCCTGGGGAGACCACATGACTAAACTAGTCATGTGGACTCGCGAACGACAGAGGCGGGGTCCTTGGAGGACCTCTTTAGACACCCAAGCCAAGTGTAGGGAGCTCGAGCTGTGGCTGGATGGCAGGGGGTGTATAAACATACACTGTCTTAAATCGACCCACTTGGGGCACCTGGCGCACCCCATTGTATTTAGCCCGCTGCAGGGAGAGGGGGCAGTACCTGCAGTGTATTTAGATCCCCCTCACTCGTGGGAACAAAATGAACCGAAACATTTTTGTACTCAATTCAACACCCTTATCTGAGGAAGAGCAATCTTCCTTAGACACTTCACTGCTATCGAATTCAGCAATGGATTCGATAGACGACTCCTCGGTCGGAGCCCAGTTGCAGGCACTGACTATGGAGTCTCAAGGCTTGAGGGTCATCACGGGGGCGGGGGAGGCTGTCGCAGCACATACTGGAGTTGCGGCGGCCCCCTCCGGATTCCCGGGGGTAGACCTCCATAATATAGGTTTGACTAACCTACAGGCACCTGGAAGTCTCGTGGGTGAGGAAGGTGCATCAGGTCCTTTCCTTAGTGTCATGCAAAGGAGGAACAGGCGTAGACGCGCTAAAAGGGCCAAGGACCTCTTGGACAGGGGCGCCTCTTAACAAACTGGCTGAGAGTAACAGGGTTAGCATCGAGTGGGTTCCTGGACACCATGGTATCCCTGGCAATGAAGAGGCTGATAGGCTGGCTAGACTAGGATCGGATAGAGTACCGTGCAGTCCTGAACCGGTTTGCGGCATCGGACTCAGCTATGCAAAGCGCAGAATAAAGGACATCTACCTTCGAAGAATGAACCAGAATTGGTGCAGACTAGGTGGCTTAAAACATTCTAAATTATTCCTTGACAGCTTCAATGAGAAGTTGAGCAAAGCCGCTCTGGAGCTGGGCAGGGAAGCATTAAAGACAATCATAGCGGTGATTACAGGGCATAGCAGGCTCAACGCCCACATGTTTAGGCTGGGACTGGCGGGTGTCCCCTCTTGCCGCTTTTGTCATGCAGCGGACGAATCACCCTACCACATTGTCTGCCTATGTGATAGGTTTGCCGACCTAAGATTTGAAACCTTTGGTCTGGATAGAGTCACCGATCCCAGGCAGCACGAAATTATCAACCCAGCAAGCATACTGAAATTTGTGGGTTCGACTAATCTAAGATTTTAATAAATCGCATAAAGATGGGGCGCACAATAGATCAGTCATGGTCGCGGTGCACTTAATGCCCACTGTTATATTAAAAAAAAAAAAAAAAAAGATTTTTTTTAGAATTTCAAAATCAAAGGTACGCTCCAAATATCCTGATGGTCTATCTGTTGAGATTGCTTATTAATTTTAAGAGGAAATTTTTCAACTTAATCCTCAAATTTGACATTTCACTGCTCAATCTTGAATTGGACATTATAATTTAAGGTAATAAAACAGAAAAATCTTGAAATCGGGCCATTATTCTCCACACCATGTATTATACCCTTTGTTATTTTTTTTAATTCTTTAAAGTTGTTAGTACAATATTGATTGGGATTGGGATCAGGTTGTGGGGCGATCAACAGTGGGGTTATTATGCCCTTGCTTTCGAAGTAGTACAATATTGGTTGAATGCTTAAATAATAAAATCTTCCACTATCATACTTCATTCTTGTCACAAAAGGAAATTATATCAATTCATTAGTTTTCTCAAAAATATGACTTGACATGCAACTAAAGATCTATCCATAATAAAGTTGCGACACCACAACTATTGTGAATCCCTGGACTCTTCTTAATTTATTAGTTTCTATCTCTTGACCAGAAATTCATTTGTTCCTTCTTATCATCGTTCCATCCTTTTTGTTTATTTGTTCGTTATTCTTAAGAAGAAATAAAGATATAAATAAGTACATGAATTTTCAAGATTTTATTTCGTTTTTCATATTTTTCTCGTGGAATAGTTTTCTGGCAAATAAGAGGCAAGCTAAGAATAAAACAAGGGTTAACACATTTTCCTATTTTATATCATGGTAGGATGGACCAATTTTACTACTTTAAACTGTTCTCCTCTAAAATATAACATAATGTGAAATCTCTTATTCATAATAATATTATGTATGATTTTTGAGACTTTGAATGATTTTCAATTTGATTATGTATTATCAAATTGGCATAACAGAACCACATTTTTTATTAAGTTAATCTAAAATTATTTTATAAATTTAATTATGTTTGTTGGGATGTATATGGATCCTATCATCTTAATTAATACTTTTCATATTTGCAAATTTTAATCAAACATTCATATTAGTAACATGTTATACTGCACTAATTCATTAGTAAGATTATTTTTTTTAATTATTTAAAAAACATATTTTTCATAGAACTACTTACTTTATTGAAGTCTTGGATGGCAATGGTCTTGGCGATGGAGGCCTGAAGAACAAAACAAAAAAAAAAAATACATCTATAAATTGATATATATTTTTTTTTACTTTTTATAAAATAAGTTTTTTTCCTTAAGTTCTTTTCCTTGAGTTTAACAGTTATTGAATACTTGTCAATTTTAAGATTACTAATTTTATAAAAAAGTTGGCAGTAGTAATTATTGGGACTAAAAAAATAACTTGTGTATGAACTAGAGTTAGGAAACGAGGAAGACCACATCTACGGTCAATCGATGATGTAGAGCAAAATGACCATTCTCACAAGCTATGGACCACATTATAGAATGTTATTTCATAAATTAGTTTTTTACTTTGTCATTAGTGATCTAATAAACTCAAAACTTATAAGTGAAACTTATTATGTGTTATCTTTGACAGCAAACCCTGACCAATTCAATCCATCATAAGAATTATCCAGTCAACAATTTTCCATTCATATATAGTAAATAGATTATCTTAATTTCATTGAGGGGGTTTCCCTTTTTGTTTGTACAACCAACCTCATCATACAGGAAACTGTTTTTCATGTATCTGTCTGCCATATTTTTTTTAAAGATAAAAATAAAAAATAATAATTATATTTTTTTACTTACTCTCCAGCACCACATTTACATTCAGGACAGCAAGCTGGGTACCGTCTCCTAAAAACCAATCATGCCAAATCAATAACATAAAAATTTATATTCATCAATAATCCACTTTTTATGAATAATTTCTAATTCAATTTAATTTGTCTCTAATTCAACATTTCCCTTTGATTTAATCACAAAAAATATCTATAGTAATGAACCATATTAATAAAATCGTTAAGACTACAAAACACAAAGTATGTTTGTTATATAGATGAAATCGATAATCTAAGTCATGGGCATAGCCAGTGGAGAGGCAGGAAAGACAGCCCCTTAAGATTAAGAAAGAAATTTTGCAAAAATGTCTTCATAGGTGGTGCAACAATTCCACAAATCTTAAAAGATGGCATTGTTAATATTGCAGTAGTTTTTCAGTTTCTGGTACCCAGAAGAACCACAACGTCCACTGCAAAGTTTACACAGCCCCTCACAAATTAGATCCACCCTGTCTCCATCAGCCCTTTTTTTCTTCTTCTTTTTAAATGGGCATTAATTTGCACTGCGACCAACATTGATCTATTGTGTGCCCTGTTAGATGAGATTGCTTTACAACTTTAGCTTGGCTGATCCAACAAATTTAAGTATGTTTCATGGATTGAGTAATCCACACTGCCTGGGGTAAGTGACGCTACCCTGTCCAAAGGTTGTGAACCTGAAGTTGCCAAACCTATCACATAGGCTGATGACATGATATGGTGTTTCGTCCTCTATATGACAGAAGCGACATCGAGGTACATCCGCATGTTTAATCCTAAACATATGGGCATTGAGCCTGCTATGCCCTGTATATGCCGCTATAAAAGCGGTATGTTGAAGTGTTCTCTTTGTACAGCAGCCTGTTATAAGAGAACATAGCTTGGTGTTCTAGCTCCAGGTAAAGAGGTTTGAAACCTCAGCCCTTGGTTAGTGCCTTCTAGAGTATTTTGTCTTCTAACCGTTTTGTAATACTAGCAAACAATGATAGTAATTAATAAAACCGATTATTAATATATCCGTTTCATTCGTCATTTATTAACCATATCAATCATAACTAACAATAACAGCTTACTTACTTGATACGAGCTGCCTTTTTGGTATCAAGTGCATCACAGGGAGGTAATTTGAAAGCTGAGCCAAACTAAAAAAAAAAAAAAGGTGCATACTAATATATATATATGCTAGTACAGCATATATGCTGTTAGGATGTTATTAAAATATAAAAATATGGACACTTACCTATTTACTAAACCTAAAGAGACCTAATGCTTCTGGCAGTTAAGTGCCAAAAGTTGAATATAGATATCGATTTACTCTAGGATGAAACATTTGATTCGCAGTTAGTCAGTTTAAATGTAAAATCCATGATGATTGGATTTTAAGGTTACTGATTACATAAAAAAAAAAGGTAACACATAGACAGTAGTTAATTATAAACCATGAAGAAATAGGGTCATCTTGTAGACATAAAACGCTTGTTAGAGCTCAAAAAGTCTGGGGGTCACACAACCTCAGATTTATATGAGCCACAGTGTCTAAGGAGTAGTGGCAGTCTACTTGTAGTTCTATAATCTATTCCTTTGGAGTCGTTTCACCAATATCCTTCCTTCTGTCTTACACTTGAATTCAAGGACAATAATAAATTGATCAAAGTTCTGAAATTATGGTTGTTGAAGATCAGCAACAGAAAGAGGGACCTATATTTTTCCCCGTAGAACATATTTATTTAATTCATTATCATTAGATGATAAAGGGAAGATTGGAGAGGAAGAGAATTTTCAAAGGAGTTGATTAATATTTTTTTCACCTAAGGAGCCTGCAAAACACTTGGATCTATTGAACTGCACATCAAAAATTATTGAGCCTGATCCATGAATCCCTCTCCTGTACCAATCGTCTTCTCCTTCTCCATTCCAAACCCCTTCTGTCAAAAGCCTCCTGGATTGAGCCCTCCCAAGTCTTTCTTTCAATCTCACTCCCTCCACCTTCGTCTCATACATGGCCCTTCGCCACTCTGTTTTCCGCCATTCTGGAAACATGGCCGAAACACCTCAGCTAATGTTCTTCGATAATATCCCAGCTGCCCGAAGTCCGATATTTTACTGTATTGATACGTTTCGCACTCGGCCTCTTCTGTTCTTCCCTTCCATTCTTCTTAGGTATCGCATCTCCATGGCTTGAAGTTGGCTCTTGTGCTTTTTCGTTAGAGTCCAAGATTCACTTTGTTGTTCTTTTCAACATAGCTTTTTTCCTGCTCTTTCAAGAGGGTGTATTTTATTTAGTTGTATTGAAGACTTTAATTAAGTTTCATCAAAATCATTAGAACTGTTAAAATGTATATTTTTTTTTTTGGGAACGATCTCCTTAAAAATAAATTTAGCAAAAAAAAAAATTTAACATTAATGCAATACACACAAAGGTGTATAAACTTATGTTCATGGAAAAAAAAATTAAAAACATTCATACACACAGACACACACACACCTGGTTTGGACGGCATTCCAAATTTAGCCCTTAAGATGGCTCTCAAAAAGCGTCCAGATCTTTTTAAGGAGATTATCAATTCCTGCCTTCATGAAGGGTTTTCCCCTTGGAAGAGACAGCGCCTCGTTCTGACTCCAAAGGGTAAAGGAAGCTTCGAGGACCCGTTGACCTATCGCCCAATCTGTTTGTTGGATACTATAGGAAAGGTGTTTGAGAAGATCCTATCTCTCAGGCTTCAAGAATTTATGGAAGGTGAAAGAGGCCTCTCAAAGGCTCAATACGGATTTCGAAAATAGCGATATACGATAGAAGCTAGATAAGTGACCGAGATTGCCCGAAAAGCGATTGCAGGAGTGAGGTGGAAGAGGGGTGCGAAGAATTATGCAGCTATCGTCATCTTGGATGTTAAAAAAGCATTTAACATGGCGAACTGGGCCTGCATATTGGATGCCCTACGGACGATGGTGGTCCCATCTTATCTAAGGAGGGTTATCAATGACTATTTTAAAGATAGGGTACTATTTTATGGTTCGGATGGTGGTTTCAGGAGGTATGAGGTCACTAGCAGGAAGCAAATTGAAACTGTTACTCTCACAGTGGGTAGGCACGAAATTCGTTCCCAGCCACACTTGAAATACCTCGTAGTTGTCATTGATGCACGTCTCCAGTTTAACCCACATACGGAGTATATTAGCGCCAAAGCGGCAAGAATTACTTCATTATTGATGCGCCATATGCCGAATATTGGAGGACCCAAAGAGAGTCGCAGAAAGCTCCTCGCAACTGTTGTCTCCTCAATCCTTTTATATGGAGCTCCAATCTGGAAAGAAGCCTTGTCCACCGCATCGGACAGGAGACAGATGGTCTCAGTGTATCGAAGAGGTTTATTGAGAGTGACAAGTGCTTTTCGGACTGTTTCTTATGAAGCTGTATGCGTAATTGTGCACATATCTCCGGTCGAGGTGCTAGTGGAAGAAAAAAAAACAGATGGTTCAACCGTAGTTCTTGAGTATCAAGAGACCAAGAGAGGAAAACCACCATCGTACGTTGGCATTGGAATTCGGCTAATACCGGAAGGTGGACCTACTGGTTGGTGTCTGACATAGGTTCGTGGTATGATCGTCGACATGGTGAGGTGGATTTTCATCTTACACAACTATTGTCTGGACATGGATGCTTTAGAGCCTAACAGTACAGATTCAAACTCGACGACAGTGTTGAATGCCGAACGTGTATGGCGGTAGAGGAAACAGCAGAGCATGTATTTTTTTTAATGTACCCGCTTCACTGACGAGGAGAGAAGGGAATAGGAGCGGCTTGTAGAAAGAAGGTGACTCCTGAAAATTTAGTCAGCTGCATGCTAAAGTCGGATGAACAGTGGGCAGCCTTGAAAAAATTGGCCACAGGGGTCCTCAAAAGACTGAGAGAGAAGGAAAGGACAAGGAGAGAAAATAAGAAGTAGAAGACTGGTGCCTTCTTGAAGAAGAAGAATTTAGAACAAGCAGCTACAAGATGGAAATGGCCATGAGGCGGCACACAGCCATACCCCTTGCGGTCCTGGCGGTCCTGTAGAGTGTGGAAGACAGGTGTAGGGAGGTGGATATAGTGGGTAAAAATTCCACACACGGATAGGTATGGGCCTATCCGCGACTTTTGAAGATTTCCACCTGCCCACGCAAAAAAAAAAAACACATTTATATAAATATAATTAGTATGTGCTAATAAACTGGGATGTGCAAATTAGAAAAAAATAGGCTGAAATATACTATCCATTTCATAATTATAATTAATCACATAATATGCTAACAACCATTCAGTGTGATGGTCAATATCTAACAGATCTAATTTTGAGTTTATAGATAATAACTTTAAATATCACTTTAAAGTCTATTTCAGAGAGTGTAGCCAGGATATTACGCAGAAGATGAGAGGTGATATAATTTTACTTTTGGTACAAGTACTCAGTACTGCCCTCATACCATCAAGCGTTAGAAAAGTGCACCGTTTTTTATATGTTTTTTTTGGGGGGTTTAATATTCTTTTCCTCATCTGTTTAAGGCAAGCAGTACGGGTTATTGCTGCCATTATTACTAAGGTCACCAATCTTTCTAACAAGAGTGAACTGTGAAGGCTAGCCATGAAATATATTTTAACCCACCCAGGCTTGGTGTTTGGGTTTTTTTAATGTGATATGGTTTCTTTTTTTTGTTAGGAGCCAGGAAACAAACAGATATGTTAAAAGTTACACAGAAAATTTTATCTAATTACTTTCCTTAAAGTGGTAGGAAAGTAAAAATTATGATGAGAAAAAGAAGTAAAAGGAACATTGGAATGAGACTAAGGATAATTCATATTCTTATGATGAGGGTTAAATATGAAAGGAAAGGATTTGAGTTTTGTGTAAATAACTTGTAATAATGTGTGATATTTTGGGATATATTATAGTGACATATTGGTAAAATATTTAATCCTTAAATTATTACATTAAACACTTACTTAAAAGTATACATATATACACATTCAAGATACATGCAATTTCTATTCATACCAATATTACATAAATCAAATAGTTATTTTAGGCGTTTGTATTCAATAGCATCATTCAGCGTGTTATTTACCTCAGCTAATTTTAAAACAACCGAAATTCCATTGATCAAAGTGTGCATATGCAAGGAATTAGCATAGACACATCTTCTGCTATCTCCTACAGCAAATTTCCTGAAATTATAATATTCTATTGATTTTAGGTAAAATGGAGTAAGTGTCTACTCTACTAATTATATTTTGAGACATAAAGTAACGGTGATATTGATTGTTTTTTACTATTCTTTATAATTATATCAGCTTCATCACCAGTTCAATCCATTTTCAAAACTGAAAGTAAGATCAAGCTAATTCTATCTGTTTGAATAAATGTTCATACTATATTGAGACAGTTTTGGCTAATACCACTTTGTCGGGTAATGTGATGCTTTTATATTAATGAAAAGTAAAATAAAAATATTTTGTGAAAAAGTGGATAGAACAGTTTTTTATGTAAATTCTAGATTTATCTGCATTTATTTATAGCCATTATATCACTTCTATAACTGAAGTATTCAGCCAACTATAACAATTAATGTATTTTGTAAAAATATAACACATGACAATTAAATACCAATTCTTTTAAATAATCGTGCATGAAGGAGTTCATAAACCCATAATATTTTATATCAGGATTTTAAATTATTTTCTTACCAATACATAATCATATAAATAAATAAGTAAACAAGTATTGATGTAGGTATAGGTTTATGCAATCATTACTAGTTTATTTTTATATATTTCTAAAGGTACCAATCATGAGTTTCACCGATCTTTTTAAGTTTCAGGTGTAATACTGATGCATGGTTTTAAATATGTTATACAACAAAATAATATTAATAATTTTGAAAATAAAACAAAACCAAAATTAGCAAAGTGGACAATTTATGACTAGTACAACCTTTTATAACTAAATACAACTTATTTTGAAGCAATGAACATGTGAGCAATAACCAATATAATGTTCCCTATCTTATTACCATTTCAACATGGCTGATTAGGAAACTGAGAGAACATCTATCAGATAACTTTAAGGAAACTATAAATGAATAAAAGTACATACCGTGAACAACTCATTAATTTCTAATAAATTAAACATTTGTGTAAATTTTCTAATGGAAAGGTTGGTTGAATCAAAAATTTCATGGCATCTTCTTTTTATAAAATTATAGATATACAAAGATTTAGAAGTTTTGTTATAATTAGGTTAGAATTTTTTAAAATATTACCAGGTGTTAACTTCTGTTAAAATGCTTTTGGATTGCTTCTTATTCCTATGTAGAATTTACCTAAATAAATATTTTTTTCATTGTCAATCATATAAACATGTTGAACCATATTGCAAGTTTTAGAAGCTTAAGTTAAATTAGATGTTTGAATGAAATAAGTGAAAGTGTTGTAATTAGTGGCTTCAAAGGTTTATCAACGAGATAAATGACATTGGAAAATTTTAAAACTAGGACAGGAAAATACTACTTTCCTTTTAGTATCCATATTACATTAAAGAGATGAACATTTTTATTGTATACTATATTTTATTAACAAATGCCAGTGAGTAAATCAATTATAAGTTTTAAAGTTATTTTATTAAACCAATGTTTAATAATATTTCTATTTGTTTATTATTAACAAGTCTCTTGTCAATCAAGTTTGAAAAAAAAATCTTCAACATTCTGGAATATCTTAACTGATATAACAGATGGCTTACAGGATGTGTTGCAAATGTATGGAAATAGTCAAATTATAAACACAAGGGTTCTTCCAGAAGTGGAAAATTCTACAACGTAAATATTACGAAACTCAATAGAAATATTGTTCATTCTTAAAATTTCTCAAATCACTGTTATTATTATTTTTTAGTATATCAACTGGGCTACCTGGAACAAGGTTTCAATCAATAATGGAACAGAATATAGCAGACATTTGTATTCCGAGGATGCAATGTAACAGAAGTTCATTGTATCGGACAATCAATGGATCATGCAATAATCTTTTATTTCCAATGTGGGGTTTAACTGGTACTGCTCTCGTCCGGTTGATACCTGCTTTATACCAAGATGGTAAGATTTCTATAGATGTTTATTTATTTATTTTTTATTTCATAATAACTTTGGAAACAATCATTTCAGGTTTACACCAACCAAGAATGTCAGTTGGAGGTGGACCATTACCCAATGTTAGATATCTAAGAAATGTTTTATTGCCGAACAAAAATACTCCAGATCATATAAATACGTTAGCTGTTATGGAATGGGGCCAGATCTTATCTCATGATACAACTCATATTTCTGTTTTACCAGGTACTAAATAAAATATAATAAAAAAATTAAATAATCAATAATAATATATTATTAATATTATTTTTAAGTATAGTACTAAGGCTAATATTTTTATTCAATAATAAAAATATGAACTCAATCGTTTATAGAAAATATGGTATTTAAAAATTATTAAATACCATACAGAGGTATATTTATAACTGCAATAGATAGATGACTTTAATCAAATTTTAATTTTTTTATGAATGATTTCTCGTTTTAAAATCTTCATTACATTTCTTTTTGTAAAGCAATTAGAATTATTTAAATGCCTCCTTATACTTTCTGATAATTTCTCAAAGATTTGCTAGTTTCCTGTTTTCTTTATCCATTCTGTAAATGGAAAATATATTTTGTTTTTATAACATTATGAATCAAGTTGTTTTCAAATGATAGTTAGTTAAAGAATGTTCCCTATATATCTATGACAACTTAACACTTTAGTGAACTAAATCTATATCAATTATCTTCTAATGTAAGGAAGAAATAGTTCTTCTTCTCTAACATCAATTATCTTCAAGCAATGAAGAAATATACAAATTTAAATTAAAGATTCCAAATGATAACCATCCTTCAAAAAGTGAAAGATCAAACCTAAGGTCAACAAATGGTCCAACGAATCAATAAAAGATGAACAAATACAAACATATTTTTCCCTTAGAGTAGAGGAAGGAATCAGAAATACACAGGTAGTAGAAGATGGATGGGAAGTGAATGCACATTGGAATCAAATTAAAGAAAATATAACGGGGACTGTGAGCAAATAATGCAAGATGGACAAGAAACCATCACGAAATATATGTTTTGATGAAGAATGTAAAGAGGCGATTTGAAAACAAAATGAGAACAGATTAAAAAACCTGAATATGAGCACTAGAAATAACAAGAAAGAGTACCAGGAAGCAAGAAGAGAAGCAAAGAAGATCTTGAAAGGGAAGAAAAGGAAAGCTTTATACAATAAGGTTAAAGATATTGAAAACTCAAGAAGAAGCAACGATACCAAAAAATTCTTTAAAGAAGTGGAGTCGTGTAAAACCAGTTACTGCTTTAGAAGGAGCATGGTGAAAAATGAGGAAGGGCGACTACTGGTGCTGGAGATGGACGTCCAAGTCAGATGGAGGAATTACTTCCAAGGACTACTAAGCCAGACAGAGGAACAAATAAGTGTATTGGAATGTGACTTGTATGACAGTCAAGATAAACCGGATGGAGAGGATATTGTTATGAAGCTGAGAAATAACAAGTCACCAGGATCAGATGGTATCCCTGCTGAGTTCCTGAAAGCAGCTGGCAATGCTCTAACTAAAGAGCTGCAGGAATTAATTGCTCAAATATGGGAAGAGGAACAGATCCCGAGAGAGTGGAAAGAGTCTATTATAGTGCATGTTTACAAGAAGAGAGGAGACTCTACGGAATGTAAAAATTACAGAGGGATAAGCATACTGAATACTGCCTATAAGATATTCTCGATAACTCTGTATAACCGCCTACTGCCCTATGTTGAGAGAAATCTTGGAGAATACCAAGGAGGCTTTAGACCTAACAGATCTACTATACAGGGTGTTTCAGGGTTAAATGGCCAAACTGAAAATTTGAACTAAGGACCTCAAAACAAGAAAAAAAATCCTATGAAGGTATGTCCACAAACGCTTTGTTTAGGAGATATTCACATCTAAAGATTTCATTGTTACGAATTATTTAGGCATAGTAAATAAATAAAACTTATTTTATTTGTTCCAACTACTTTATTTATTAAATATAAACCATTAACATTCATATTAAATGTTCAAAGTTATTTCCTTGAGCATTCAGACATGCTCAGCATCTTTCTTCAACAGTAGCAGTAGCAGAACGGCACTGGATATGTGTTATTGTTTCAGAAGACTCAATTATCCGTCTTCGTAAAGAATTAAGGTCATTCACTGGCCTTGCATAGACTTTTTGTTTAATGTCACCCCCTTAATAAACAAAAAAATCCAGTGGTGTCAGGTCTGGAGAGCGAGCGAGCCAAGCCACTGGTCCTGCACGGCCAATCAATTGATTAGGATAATTAGCATTTAGCCATTGTTGTATAACTCTTCCGTAATGTGTAGGACAACCATCTAATTGAAAACACATGTTCCTTGTCAGTTGTAGTGGAATATCTTCAACTAAATTGTGGTAATCATTATTAAGAAATTCCAAAAATGTGTCCTCATTGAGTCAAGGTGGTAAGAAATGCGGGTCTATTAAAATATTGTCTATTATCCCGAATCACACATTGCACTGAAACTCGTGCTGAAAATGATGCTGACGAATTGGCATGGGGATTTTCATGCAACCAGAGATGATTATTTTTCTGATTGAAGATACCTCTTCTTGTGAAGGTAGCTTCATCTGTCCATAAAATTTCTCCTGAAAAGTGTGGATTGTGATCAGCTCGATTTAAATACCAATCTGAAAAATTTCTTCTTTGCCGTAAATCTTGCGGTAATAAATTTTGTACCCGTTGATAATGATATGGGTGACGTCCATCTGCAATGAGAGTTCTCCATACTGTAGTTGGCGGAACATTTAATTCTGCTCCAGCTCTTCGTACACTGGCAGATGGATTATCATCAAAATATTGTAATATGGTTGCACTCCTTTCTTCATTTCGTAAATGGGCTAAAATACCACCAGCATATGGTAAAACAGCAAATGTAACAGTTTCTCTAAGACCTTGAAACGTAGAGTTAAGGGTAGGCTTACTAGGTAATCTTCTATTTGGAAATCGCATGGAATATTCAGGACAGGCAGCATTGGCATTAATGTTGCAAAAACCGTACACAAACACCATATCGGCATATTCAGCATCAGTATAAATGGAAGGCATAATGAGTACTCTGCGAAAGTTCATATTTTCAGTTTGGTCACTGCTGCTGTTGAAGAAAGATGCCGAGCATGTCTGAATGCCTAAATAAGGAAATCACTTTGAACATTTAATAAGACTGTTAATGGCTTACATTTAATAAATAAAGTAGTTGGAACAAATAAAATTAGATTTATTTATTTACTATGCCTAAATAATTCGTAACAATGAAATCTTCAGATGTGAATATCTCCTAAACAAAGCGTTTGCGGACATACCTTCATAGGAAATTTTTTCTTGTTTTGAGGTCCTTAGTTCAAATTTTCAATTTGGCCATTTAACCCTGAAACACCCTGTATAGTAGATTTGTTAGGTCTAAAGCCTCCTTGGTATTCTCCAAGATTTCTCTCAACATAGGGCAGTAGGCGGTTATTTCCATCTTTAACCATCTTTTAGTCTGGGTATTCTTGCATATGCTGATGACCTTGTATTAGTAGGAAGATCACTGATTCTCTTAAAAGAAGCTTTTGAGAGGCTGGAAGTGGAAGCTTGAAAAATGGTGTTACATGTGAATGATGAGAAAACCAAGGTCATGGTAATAAAGAATAGTAAACAAAACCGACCACCTCATAGCTACGTGTTTGAAAGATACACTTTCAAACGCGTGTCAAGTTTCCAGTATTTAGGAAGCCGTATAAATGAGAATTTGGATAAGGAGTAGGAAATTAGAGCCACGATAGTATCAGCTAATAAAGAATGTTTTGGGATCTCAAAGCTCCTGAGAAGAAACTCCTTAGCCTAAAGTTCAATCTGATGATATACAGAACCATCATTAGGCCAGTAGTGACATATGCTGTTGAAACCCTCACACTGAATAAATCCAGCGTGGAAAAGCTGAATAGATTCGAAAGGAGAGTTCTACGGCAAATAATCGACCCAATTCGAGAAAACGACCAACTCAGGATCAGAAGGAACAAGGAGCTGAGTGAGCTATATATAGACCTTAATATATCGAGCTTCATCAAGATTTAACGCATCAAGTGGCTGGGCCACGTATATAGGATGGATGAAGAAAGATCAGCTAAAAAGCTGTATAAAGGAAATCCGGATAGAGTAAGACCTCGAGGAAGGCCCAAAGCTAGATAGAAGGATGCCGTCTGTGAAGATCTGAGACTGAGTAAGGTCTCCATCACTCAAGCAGGCAATTGGGACGATTGGGGAAGAGCGGTTGAGCAGGCCAAGGACTTCTTTATGAGTCTGTCGCACCAATAATATAATGTAATGTAAATGATAACCAATAGCAACACAACTATATGATTAAGTGCTGTGACCTTCCAATTTATCTATTGTAATGTTTTAAGCTGGATTTTAGGTCTCAATGAATAAGCATGCCATTCCATTATTATCAATGTTTGTTTGTTCATTTAACGTCACTTTATGCTGCTTTGGCTAATCGGACGATGCTACATTGGGAGCTCTAAATTTTGCCTATCCAGGTTTAATTAGGATAGGGATTTTTAACGAATACCTGACATCGTACAGGCTCGGGACCCCCGTTTAACGTCCCTTCCGAAGGACGGCGTAACTAAGGATTTTTTACTCCCTTAAAAAATCCTAGGGCCACCTGCCGGGTTACGAACCCGTGATCTTGGGCTTAGTAGTTTGTTACGCTAACCACTAGACCACAGGTGACCGTCCATTATTATCAAAGCAAGACATGGTGTATGTTCTAATCAAGTCTGAAATCATTAACTTTTATCTTCAAACTCTGAGAAACATGCATGATTACCTTTCCTTGGCCTAATTTTATTACTTAAAGACATTATACTTAATACATAAACAAACTGAATAATAGGAGCATATTGATGCTTTTAGTTAAAAATAAGTATATTTCATAAATAAAAAATATTTAAAAAATTTAAAAAAAATAAAATTGATTATATTTTTGTTTAATCTTTATAGTAAGTAGCTTAGGGGGTCTCCAATGCTGCATTAACAATACATACCCTGCTATGGTGACAGAACTTCCAGCCGAATGTATGCCTATTCAAGTACCAGTCAACGATCCTTATTTTGACAGGTTCAATCAAACATGTCTGAATTTTGTTCGATCTGTCACAACAACTGACTATGGATGTAGCCTTGTGCCACAGCAGCAGGTATGATAATGAAAAATAATGATTCTTTAGAGATTGTGGATAAACTAGAACATTTTATTTGCTCGTTTCTTATCTTATGAATCGCTTGATTTAATTATGATTTAAGTTATACCATAAGGTGTTAGGTTTTTAAGATAATTTTTTCAAGCATAGCTTTTCGAAAGCAAAGTTGTTTGCCAAACGTTAAGCAGCATGATAGACCACATCATTCATTAATGGTTTTATTGATATATTTAAAACCTGCCAATTTGGCAGAATATACATTAGTGATTTTGAAAATTCCGATTTTTTTTTTTATTTCTGTTTCAGTTAGCTATGGTAACACATTTCATAGATGCTTCTTTTGTTTATGGGTCTACCAATTACGTTGCAAATCTAATTAGAAATGGAACAGGTGGTAAACTTGCAGTACAGAGAACTCCAGATGGAAGAGAGTTCCCTCCTAATGTGCCTAATGCAACACATTACTGTGACGTATCTATGGACAGTGAGACTTGCTACCTGACAGGTTTATTGTACAAGTGATATTATGTTCTTAAATTTAAAAATCCTATTTCCATGAACACAAATAGAAATATGTTCTTTTTTTCCTTACAGGAGATTCACGAGTAAATCAAAACACAGATGTTTCCATAATTCATATTGTATTTCTACGTGAACATAACAACCTTTGTACTGAACTTTTGGCATTAAACCCTCATTGGGATGATGAGAGGCTTTATCAAGAAGCAAGAAGAATTGTAATTGCAGCTGTTCAGAGGATAACTTACACAGACTTCTTAAGCGTCATGTTGGGTGTAGTATTACTTTTCAGAAAGGCAAAGTATTATGTTTGATAACTATAATAATATATATTACATAAATATTGTTTACCATAGGTAAGATTTAACCACAATTTAAAATTGTAATTAGGTATAATTTATAAGCATGATTATAGAATAAAATATAGGGTCTGGTGCTCAGTACATAGTAGAGACTGTACTGTTTCATGGATAACGGTTCTGCAAGGAGGTGACTTGTCCTAGGTCACGCTCAACCGCCAGATTTCCTCCCTTATTTTGGGTACCCTATTTTTATAATATTTGATAGAGGCTGGGTGAGCCCCAAGAGAGTCCTAGATCCTATATGATCCATCTCCGGCTGCAAACAGACTAAATAAAAGTCTTGCCCACAGCGGGATTTGAACCAGACTTTCCGACATGCCAACTCAGTGCGCTACCACTGAGCCACTCCACTCCCATAGAATCAAATAGAAAAGTAATTTTATACTGTAACTAGGTTCTTTTATAATAACAAACATGAATAGAAAAAAACAAAACAGAATATACATCTAGACTAGATAACGAAAATCAAATGGCATTTTTCACCAGTACCAAAAAGTAAATAAAAAAAAAAATTAGTTTTTGTCATGAAAAAACATGAAGTAACAAAAAATATTTTAAACTAATTTTAAAAATATTTTAAACATTTTAAACAGCAAATAATAAATATAAAAAGTAATAAAGTTATCAGAAAAATTACTATATAGTAAAGATTCATTATACTGGATTTTCTATAATTTTCGATTCTAACACAATTAAATACAGGCTGCCACACACAAGCAGTAATTTCACCACAGAATGTTACGCAATCAAAGCAGCCCTATATAATATTATGCAATGTCAAGAAAGGAAGTTTGTTATTTTCACAGACTTATTATCTGCAATAACGGCTTACAAGAATATATATACGAAAGACAAAGTAATTAAAAAAGCCCAAGCTTACTCAACGATGATCAAAAACATGGACAAGGAGTTGGTATTCTCCTGAGATGGTCTGGATACCATCTCACGTGGGAATAAAAGGCAATGAAGTGGCAGACCGAGCAGCCTAGAAAGCAGCATCATCACCGGCCATAACAAATGTTTATACCATATCAGACATTTCGCAATATCTAAAACGCCAAGCACTCATGACGTGGATACAGCTGTGGAAGGCAGCTGAGGATAATAATAAATTGAAAAGTATTATAGCGGAAATAAAACTGTGGAAAAGTTCTTGCCGCAGCAACAGAAGAGAGGAAGTAGTCATCACGAGACTAAGAATCGGCCACACGCGTCTGACACACGGATATTTGATTGAGAAAGATGCACCACCAAAGTGCGGAAGTTGCAGAGTGCAACTAACTATCACCCACATCTTAGAAGACTGCCTCCTGTATACATATTTTCATGGCTTGGAGATTGATAGGAAAACCTCGACTATCCTGGGTAATAACACCACAAATATAGACGAAGTGATAACCTTTCTTAAAGAAAATAATATGTTCAGTAAAATATAATAATGGAAATAAAAGTTAAACCAAAAGAATAATAAAGAACTAAATATTGAACCAAAAGAAGAAAGACTCTGATGGCCATAGATGTTGTGCGTCTATAAGCAATAAAACCTAAACCTATATCAAGAACTACAAAACTAAAATTTGTTGTATTGAGTTTTTTTGTTTTATCATAACTACAATGGGAGGGAGTGGGGAGAATAGATAAGGTAAATATTTCATAATTCTAACATTTTTTGAGTTGAGATGAAATAAATTAAATTTTGTTTTTATCATTTTAGACAATGCTAGATTTTTATTTTTAATTTCCATTTTATTTCAAATTATTTTTTATTTTTAATTTTTTATAATTATTGGTCATTTTTTATGAGTTATAAATATTTTTATTTTTTAAAGAGAAAAGATAGGCCCTCGACCGGGATTTGAACCCGGAACCTTTGGTCACGATGAGACAAAGGTTCCGGGTTCAAATCCCGGTCGAGGGCCTATCTTTTCTCTTTAAAAAATAAAAATATTTTTTATTTTGTTTCATATAACTTAATAAGTAAACGTTTTTCTTTTCATTTGCATATTAATTTAGACGTGTCACAGATATGCTCCTGATTGCCAAATTAAAAGTTAATTAGGGTAAATTCCATTTTTAAAAACAAATTATAAATATTTTTTTTAATTTTTGGATGAATTATTTATTCGTATAATGAAAATAAAGAATGTTTTGCATTTTAGGGCAAAATTATTCCAGCAAATATGGAATTTCAGATTATGACTTTAATGAACTGTACAGTGGCTATGAAGCTTTGTTGAACCCTACATCTATTAATGATTTCACAACAGCAGCTTTCAGATCTTTTCATAATTTGATTCCTTCGACGATGGAGTAAGTACTTGGCTTTGATTATATGGCTTATAGTTTAATGGTTTTAGTGATGCTTGCTGATGTGTCATTAACAGTTTTGGAATTATTTTGAAATAATAATAGAATTTTAGCAATTAAATAATCTATTTTTTATTGAAATTTGTTGAGAATTTATAAATTTTTAATCATTTCAGTTTAATAAATGAAGGCAGATGCCCATTTACTTCATTGTATTTATCGGATTGGTTCTTTAGACCGAGCATAATTCAGCAACCTGGATATTTGGACGGTTTCATTAGAGGTTTAACAACACAAAGGTCTTTAAAATTCAATAACTTTTTTTCTGAACAGGTGAAATTCTGAAGTACTGAAATTTATCTAAAGAATAAAAACAAAACCGATATAAACATAGTAAATACAATAAGAAATTAAAATTGTGTCTTTTCTAGATTACAAAAAAATTATTCAGATTAGAAGCTCCTTATGGAAGTGATCTAGCGGCAATTGATATCCAACGTGGTCGAGATCATGGCCTGGCTCCTTACAATGAATACAGGGTAGCATGTGGACTTCCCCGAGCATCAAATTTTTCTGACTTCAGAGATGTAATCAGTTTAGAAGTTAGTGATAGAAATTTTTTTAACATCATTACTTAATTAATCATAAATTAAAACCAGTTTTTAATTATGCCTTAATAAATGTATGGATTAATATTGTTTAGAATATCAACTTGTTAGCTGAGTACTATGCAAGTGTAGATGATGTTGAATTTTACATCGCTGGATTAATGGAAAACCATGCTGATGATGCTTTAACTGGTCCAACTTTCCAATGTATCCTTGGAGAACAGTTTGCAAGATGGAGAAATGGAGATCGATTTTATTATCAATTTAGTAATCAATCTGGTTCTTTTACTCCAGGTAACATTATTTAAAAAAATTAAAAAGAACTTTTTAAAACGTCGGCACATAGTAAATAAGTTATACTTATTTTGATGTTTTCATTGACTGCACCCCCAACTATTTCTTCCTTAAATAAAAAGAACTTTCAAATGATAAAAATCAATGTTGATGCTTTTACATGCCTTGATATTTATTATCACCTGCAATTATTAATACATTCATATTTGTTATCATGTATTGTTACCTATTTTTTTGTTATCCAATGTTGATGAACGATGATAGCATATAATTTATTTTCAAATTTTATAAAATAAGTTCTAAGCTGAAATAAATGCATAAAAAATATCAAATTTTTTAATCATTTTGCCAGACAATAGGGAAGCAATACCCTCCACCAATGCATCATTAGTTCTGGGGAAGCTGGAATAGGGTTGTAGCTCTTCACATCAACCGATGGAAATAACACATCTCATTTCAGAAGTCCTTGTCAACTGTTTTCCTTTTCACTGAATTCCCCTTGTTCTTGAAAACTTTTGGCAAACTGTGAAACAGACAGGAGGGCCTAGATTCTTCAGTACAAACCCAATGGTGTTTTATTCTTATGAAATAGTAAACTGTTAACATATAGAGTAAAACGGTGTTAGAGTGCAGGGAAACAACAGTACAAGTTAGTACGATACAAGCACAGATTTATTAGATATAAACACTATATATAATCATATATATACAGAGACAACACTACACACAACGTCCAGTCCTCACTACAAACCGACGCTAACTCAGAGACTCACAACACAATGGCTGTTGTTATAAAGATGCCATAATGAACAGCCAACATGATCTTAACTGTCACTAAAGTGTTGTCTTTCTATAATACAATATAGATGATACACATAAGAGGAATTACTTCAACATAAACTTGTTTTTTCATTTCATTCCTTCATGTTATTCTGTAAATTTTGCTTCTGTTATTTGTAAAATATTCTCATACTCTGAAATTCAACTAAGAACAGCCAATCCTGGTTATTAATAAATCTAATGATTGCTGAATAGTTAAATTTTTGTTTTAAGCTTCAATGATTTAAATTATTCACTTTTGAAGATTTTATAAAAAATAAAGAATGCCAATATCCATTTACAGCACAGTATGAACAACTTCAAAAACTAAGACTATCTTTGATATTTTGCCGTAATGGAGATAACATCATCAATATGCAGCCAAACGTTTTTTACAGGCCAATATCCTCGTAAGTAATGTTGTAAATATGAATTTTTGTTTTTATTTAGTCTGGTGTAAAATACTATGAACTGTTGGCTATTTGGTTTATACCAGCAATTAGATTGGGAAAAATTATTTATCAACTATATTAAAAGTTAGCAATTAAAGTCTTATAATAAAATTTTAAAAACTAAAAGATTAGTTATCAATTTTAATATTTACTTCAGTTTATAACTAAACTATTCTACTTTTTTAAACAATGAATTGATAATATTGATTGCTTCAGAGTTTTAACTAAAAATTCTGTTAGAATAAGATTGTCAAACAAGATATGCATTTTATCAAAACAAATAAATATTAGCAATAACATTTTTTAGTTCGTACAGAGTTATGCTTAAATTTTTTGTTTTACAGGTATATTTTTTATTTTGTTTAATTTGGACTGTTTCCTTTCAGTAATCAACTAGTGCCTTGTACTGAGCTGCCACAACTCGATTTGACACCATGGAAAGAAAATCCATAAGTAGAGTATATAATTTTTTGTGTTGAAAATGTAATTTTTTTTGTAAATAATATATTATATTTTTTTAAAACAAATACCTTTATTGACTTCACTGGAATCCAAAAACCTTGAATGTGATAAATGTGGTGAATCCCATGTTTCTATTAAAGAATAAAAATTAAAATTAGTTGGGAAAAAGTATGTGAAAAAAAATTGTGTTATTTGCATATTAATATTGCTTAATCATTCACTTTTATGCATGAGATTAAGGAATAGTTTGCGTTTAATCAAGGGTAAGTATTAGCAAAAGGGATAAAATATTTGTATTTTGACTAGTGACTAAAAACTGCATTACCTACTAGAATACCTTTACTATAGTTAATAACATTTAAGTAATACTCCTAAACCTGAGCATTCACAAGTTCGAATTTAACTAAATAATATGTTATTCAATTGATAAGTTTTTTGTCAGTATCATTTGTCAATTTTAATGTTAAAATATACATTTCAGATTGTTACTAACTTACATCCCTGGGACTACAATCCATAATCCATTATAGGGCCAAATATTCTCAAGATCTTCCTCTTACATACAAGATCTCTCTCACCATTTCTTGTCATAATCCAAGTCTGTGATGGTAAGGATTAGCCTTTTAAGGGTTTTATACAGACAAGACTTGTTCAGCATCTTGATGAGTTTACTCCCCATGTACATAGGTAGGCCAAAATAGCACCTAATTGCTGCTACTATTCTTCTTTTAATTGGTTCAGAAATATTATCTGTAACAGTGAATTGTGCACCGAGGTTTCTGAACTCCATGACCTCAAAAATATATGTCCTGTTTGTCACTATTTGATCTAATGATTCTGTACCTACTCCTGAGAACATATGTTTGGTTTCTTCCTCATTCAAGATGAGACCCATCATACTTGTGCAGTTCTTTTAATGATTCAGGTATCTGTTCCACAGGTAGTAGATATCCCTATATTATCTGTCAAGAAGTATCGATTCCCTGGTAATGTTTTAGGCTCAAATGTGAAGAACGGTAGTTTCACATATGTTCAACATTGTATGGATGAAAGTAGACAAATGAGGACTTTTTCAATGAAGAAGGGTTATTTATTTTAATATAACTTTTTAAAACCTATTTATTGAAAATTACAACTGTATTATAACACTGAGCTGAGTTACAGGTTTTAATTGCTTATTCGTTTAATTTTTAATATTTTCCAAAAACACAACTTATTGAGCATTAGTATGGAAAAGAGAATGTAATTATGGGCCATGAGTAGATATCGGTAATATCCGTGGGAGCAAGGACCGAAGGTTTAGTGGTTTCATAGGGCTACACTGATTGCATTAGCAGGCAGCCATTCCTGCTACAGGATTCAGTGCGGCGAACCATCCACTATAAAAAATGAGTAACGTAACCACAGGCAGAACCTCAAGGGTGGTTATGGAAATCTGCTTTCTTCATTTACTTCCTCCAAGTAACATTCTGCTTCGAGTTGTTCTACCTTAGGATCTGCAATTTTCTCTGTTCCTCCCCATCTTTGTCGTCCCCTGGAGTCTTCCCAATAACCAATCGATACACTTTATGTTCTTCTCTTACATATTTATTTTTTTTTATTCATGATGAAGAGCAGATGGTCTACTTTGCCCAGCGAGAAGTATGCTGTCACTTTTAAAATTATCTTACTTAAATAAGCTATTAAATACTTGTTTTTAATTTATAATTTATAAATAAATATATTTTTTATAATTTTAATTAGCATGTTTATAATTTAATATTATTCAAGATTCGAACCATTCATTCTTAATTATTTATCATTATAATTATGTGCTATTTGCCAATTTCGTTTATTTTCAACCTTCATCATTTTATTTATAACCTTCTTCTTCCTCCTTGTGCCTTTCAGCGTGGATGTGCCTCTGTCCAGGCCAGCCACGCATCTCGGTTCCTGGCTAGGGCCTTCATGGCATTCAGGCCTTGCCCTCTTTGTTGTTCCAGCTTGGAGATGTGGTCCGTTTATGTTAGCCTAGGTATGCCCCGGGGACGTCTTCTAGTTGGCCTAGTTTCAAAGAACTTTCTCGGGTACCGATCTTCCTGCATTCGGCAAAGATGGCCAAACCATTTCAGCTGTCTCTTTTCAACCGCTACTCTTCTGGTTCGGCCAGCCACTCTCATCAGGTATCTCATTTCTGCGGCTGTTAATTGCTCCAGTACTTGTCCAATGGGACCCAGCTTTCACTTCCTTAGAGAAAAGTAGGTAGGTACATGGATTTGAAAATGTGCAGCCTCGTTTTATTTCCACCAATCGTTTTGCATAGTTGGTAACACAATGCTGCATTTATTAAAATTTTGATCGATGTTTAAATCTTAAATTGTGTTTTCAACATATTTATTCATGGTGAATTCAATTTCAGAATTAGCTTTTCTCTATCACGTACAGATTTCCCACAAAATCCATGAACACAGATGAAACACGGGACCTAGCAATTATACATTATTCCCCATTACGTTACATTTTGTTTCCTCCGATTGTTTATCCACAACCATAGATCCGCTATCCGCGGTAGGTACTGGATCTGCTTGATTAGTGAAAAAAATGGCGATGAAGCGTATTCTCATCTAAACTACTTTGCTTCATAACCGTTGATTTAGAAACAGAACAGTTTCTCCTATTTGTCGAATGCTTCGAGAGCTACAGAGACAGGTTCGAAAACAAAGTTTTAATCAACCGCCTACGATGTTTGGAAAAGGTAATCGAGTAAAGTTACTGCTTAATGACACCACCCACGGTGACCTGTGGTCTAGTAGTTAGCGTAACAAACTACTAAGCCCAAGATAGCGGGTTCATAGTCCGACAGGTGGCCGTGGCCCTAGGATTTTTTAAGGGAGTAAAAAATCCTTAGTTACGCCGTCCTTCGGAAGGGACGTTAAACGGGGGTCCCGAGCCTGTACGATGTCAGGTACTCGTTAAAAATCTCTATCCTAATTAAACCTGGATAGACAAAATTTAGATCTCCCACTGTAGCATCGTCCGATTAGCCATAGCAGCATAAAGTGACGTTAAATGAACAAACAACATCAATGACACCACCAAAATAAACGCCACCAGAACAAATAAAACAGAAGACGTATGTTCTTTTTTTTTTTTTTTTTTTTTTGAAAAATGCACTTTATTGAAGCATTACAATCTGCCTGCTGTGGGCAATAAGTAATGGTGCTATGTAGCTACAATCATTCCATAAAAAATCAATAATATAAACGAAATAAATGCATAAATAAATATATACAAGCGAAAAAATATATACAAAAATAAAGTAAAATAAAATATATATATATATAATAAAAAAAATATAATAATAATAAACAAAACATAAAAGAAATATACTGTACACATTCATACTCTATTTACAATTTGCCTGGGGTCCCCGAACTGAGCTTCTTCCTCATAAATGAGGGCAAAGCAGGAGTCCGGGAGGCCCCAGCTCCCTTTCCCAGCCGCGTCACTGGCATTAAACGCTAATGGAAGCTGGTTAAGGGCGCTTCACACACACACACAAGTCGTGAGTGGAGAATCTGGCCAGTGCCAGTACTCCAAATAGCATTATTATAACAAGTCTCGAGGCCATTGCCGGTTTAGGCGGCGGAGTGGATTGTATGGATGTGTGGAACTGGATAATGACTGAGCCAGGGGATTGGGATGACAGACAAGGTTTTGGTGAAAGTTTGAGAATTTAGTAGGGATGAGGTCGAAGACAAAAGGAATGTTGAGATCATTATGGAGGGTTTTGTTGGAGACATAATAAGGAGCGTTGACAATAGTTCTCAGGACTTTGGATTGAAAGGATTGAATGCGTCTGATATTCGATTTTTTTGCGGTCCCCCACAGTTCCAGTCCATAGGTCCAGATAGGTTTGATGATCGTCTTGTATATTAGTAGTTTATTGTCTATTGAAAGATGGGAGGCCCTACATAGTAATCTGTATAGTTGGCTGAAACGTCTGTTAAGTTCTTGTCTTTTGAGTCTGGTATGAGGATTCCATGTAAGTCTTTTGTCTAGGAAGAAGCCAAGGTATCGTACTGTGTCGGAAATAGGCAGGATGGTTTCGTTGAATTGGACAGAAGGACATGTTCCCCGGCGAAGTGTAAAAGTCACGTGTTTGCATTTTTCCTCGTTGACTTTGATCCACCATTGGTTACACCAGATTTCAATGAGTGAAAGGTTCCTTTGGAGGTTTGAGGAAGCCATTTCAGGATCTGGATGAGATGATAGGATGGCTGTGTCGTCTGCGAACGTTGCAAGGAAGGTTTCAGGAGTAGTTGGGATATCAGCGGTGTACAATATGTACAGGATCGGACCCAGGACGCTGCCCTGGGGGACTCCAGCTTGAATTGGGTAAAGATTGGAGTATTCGTTACCACAGCGCACTTGGAAGTACGATCAGAGAGGTAGGATCGAAGGACTAGGATTGAGGTAACTGAGTTTTGAGCTTGAACAGCAAACCGGCATGCCATACCCGGTCGAAAGCTTGTGCTACGTCCAGAAATGCGCCTGTGCAGTACTGTTTGCTTTCAAAAGCAGAGGATATGTGATCGACAACTCGGAGACCCTGCTGGACCGTCGAGTGCCTGGGACGGAATCCAAACTGATGTAAAGGAATATTGGATTCGATTATGGGTAGGATTCGTTTCAGGAGGATCTTTTCAAAAATTTTGGAAAGAATAGGAAGCAGGCTGATGGGTCGGTATGATGAAGTGTCATTTGGTGGTTTACCAGGTTTAGGGAATAGAATGATGATGGAGTGTTTCCACAACAAAGGGAAGTGAGTTGTGCGAAGGATACAGTTGTATAGATAGGTAAGGAAAATAATCGCTTTTTGGGGAAGATGTTGAAGGATCTGGGTGGTTAGAAGGTCATGTCCAGGAGATTTGCGGACTTTTAATTTTTTTAACAGGAATTTGACCTCAGAGGGGCTTACAGCGTTAGGAGGTAAGGATAGTGGAATGGGTGAAGAGAGGAATTCATGAATATTGGAAACGTGCGTAGGGTTGGTTTCAGGATGTGGAATAAATGTATTTGAAAGGTGTTTGGCAAATTCTTCTGCTTTGTCCTCATCTGATGCAGCCCAAGAACCGTCTTCACGGCGGAGGGGATGGGAAATAGGGTGGTATTTAAGGATCTTTTTGGTAGCATTCCAAAGGGAATTATCAGAAACGGATAGTGTGGAAAGATAGGCATTGTAGGTTTCAGATCTATAGGTTGTCAGGTTCTTTTTAACTAGTTTGGTGAGGTAGTTATACAGTCGCCGATCGTGAGGATGCCTAGTTCTTTGCCAAAGGGATCGGTAACGGCGTTTGGTAAGGATAAGATCCCTAAGATCTTGTGGTAATGGATTTTTCTTGCGGGGTTTGAAGGAAGGACGAGTTGAAGATGCAGTCCAAACTGCTTGCTGGATCGAATTGGTAAAGGAATCGACTGCATCATCTAACTCTTGGGGTGTTTTTAGGGAAACTCTGAGGTCAATGGTGTCGGATACAAGCTGATGAAAAAGGTTCCAGTCAACTGGTCCCCTAATAAATGATGGTGGTGGAAGTTTGGGTATTGGAGATACAGAAAGGGTAAGGATCAAAGGACTGTGATCTGAGGAAAGTTCATCAAGGCGTTCTATGGAATAGTTTAGGGGACCTAAGCCAGCATGGATAAAAAAGTCGAGGAGATCAGGATTTCTGTTTGGATCATTGGGCCAATATGTAGGAGTGCCGGGAGAAATAAAACTGGAGTTGTGGGAATTAAGTGCAGACAGTAGCATGCGGCCTCGGGAATTAGTAGTTCTTGATCCCCACTGTTGATGTTTCGCATTAAAGTCTGCACCTAAAAGGAAATGGATCCCTAGGGAATCGAGGAGAGAGCTGAATTGGGAATCAGAGATGGATTTTTTAGGAGGACAGTACACCGATGCTAATGTGATAGGAAAGGAAAAGGTTTTGATTGAAACAGCTGTAGCCTGAAGGAGATCGTTTGAAGGTAGGGGAAATGACTGTTGGGAAAGGGATTGATGGACTATGACAGCAGTACCACCGTGAGCTTTTCCATCAGGATGGTCAGTCCGGTAGGTTTGGTACTGTGTTATGTTGAGCTGCCGTTTACTGGTAAGTCGAGTTTCTGTAATTAAGGCTACATTAATTTTTTTGTCATACAGTAAAGATGTCAGTTCATCAGTGTGGTTTCGAATACCATTCGCATTCCAAAGGAGAATAGATAGGGTGGATGTCATTTAAGGATGTTGTGGGACAGGAAAGAGATGGGAAACAAGATTTGTTAGGAGTGATATTAATGGTGTTACCATTGATTTGAATTCAGAGAGGAATGATGTGAGAAGTGTCGTGAGATCAGTAGCATTTGAAGGAGGAGGTATATGTGGGGTAATAGGAATTTTATTCATTGAATATTGTGGTTGCTGGGGCTGGTTTTGTGCTTGTATAGGGTTGATTTGTGGTACAGGGATGTGTTTGGAGGGTTCGGGTTGCAGCGTGGCCCCGAGACTTTTCGGCTGACTACCTGACATTTCGGCATAGGAAACAGTTCCATTTGCAATTTTTGAAGGTTATCTTCTTGACGTTCTCGCTTCGTCGGTGGACCGACGTGCTGCCAGAACGCGCGATTTTATATTTTTGTAGGTTTGACAACCTTTGTAATTTGCCGGATGTCCTTGAAGACATAATGCGCAGACAGCAGGAGTTTCCCGCGGCTTGATACACTCTTCGGTTTTATGCGGTTGTCCGCATTTGACGCACCTGGGAGTGTGGTGACAGTAGTGCCGGGTGTGCCCGTATGCTTGACAGTTATGACATTGCACAATGTCTTTCTTCGGGTAGGGTTTTTCAATTTGAACTTGGGTATAATATAGTCTGTTTACCTCGTAGATTCTTTCAACCCCGGGTGTTGGTTCTAGGTCAACGAAGAAAAGAGGCAGTGGAATTTTGTTGCCTGGCTCAGGGTGCCCAGTATTGTTTTTGCAGACATTTGTTATTTGTCTGACCTTGAAGCCCATTGCGGTCAGTTCTTCTTCAATGACGTCTGCAGGGGTGGAGGGGTGCAATTTCCTGATCACCACTCTGATGGCTCTTTCCTCCTTTAGTTGGTATGTGTGGTAGTCAGCCTTAGTTTCTGTAAGGTATTTCACAATTCTGCGGTATGTATCGGGCGTGTCTGATTGAATTTTCGTGTCATTAGTCCTACTGGTGCAGTAGTATTTTCCAGAGCCTATTAAATTGTTTAATTGGGTGCAGAGGAGTTTAAAGTTTTTTATATGTCTCACGAAAATAGGTGGTGGCCTATGCACTTTAGGGGCCGATGTGGACTCCATTGCTTCACAAGTAAGATTTGTCAGTGGCTGATATCTGTTTGGTGAGTAGAATGGTGAGTCTTCAACCAGGGTTGATGACCCTAACTGGGTATTTTGATTTGATGGCCCTGCCTCGGGTTCTAAATTAACGTTAGGAGTCACGGGAGGCGTATCAACTTTGCGCCTTCTATTGGGCTTCGGTTTAGTCGGACTATTTCTATTGGTAGACTCAAGGGATCGGCTTCTCTTGGCTTTTGCTTTTTTATCTGATCTGCTAGACAAAACCTGGTGGTGGAACTTCATATTGGTGTTTTATACAACTGGTGATGAAGGAAAAATAAATAAAATAATAATAATAATAAAATTAAAACAAATAAAAAGTTCGCAACAGAACTGATCTGGCCACTGCACCGTCCAGCCTCGGTGCCAGGGGCCGTACTGGTAACTGATAAGTCCTCCTACCTTTGCTGTGGTGGGGATGGACCCGCTGCGTCTTGCACACGAGATAATGCTCTAATGTCGCTTGAAACACTCGATCTTATAATAATTATAGTAAAGTTATAAATCAGTTATTTGCTTTGAAATTTCACATTTCACTTCACTGAAACACGAACTATAGCTATGTAAAATATCATATATGTACGAACAAAGATGATGAATACAGGAATAAGTATCGCAGAGACGTTGTTGCTCACTCCAGCGCGTGCTGTGAACTGAGTATGTTCTTAGAACATAATTCCATGGAGTTATGGAAAAGCATTGACAATGCAAATAGGCACCATAGATTTGTTTAAGAGGGTGACTAGTTATTATAGTAGGAACAAAAAGATGGAAAATACTGTAAAAGAGATTACTGTACAACAATAAATTATAAAAGGTAATTGATGATGAAAGTGTATAATGAAATTAAAATACTAATATAATGATAAGCTTTTATTAGATAATGAAGTACAAAAAGGATGAACAATTACTACAGATTATTAATTAATAACATAGCCTAAATAATTTTACTATAAAAAAAAATAAACAGTTTCTCCAAATTAAAAATAATAAATATGTGTATTATGAAGTTCGTTATGAACATCCAAAAATTTAGAAAATAAAAAACAGAAACACAAAATATTAAATCTTTACTTCAAAAGAACTAGATTTAACATAAATTGTAACATAAATTTAACATAAATAACTAAGAAATTGGGCATTTTTTAGTTAAGCTTTCAGAAACAATTGTATTGATTGATTCAGAATTCAGAAAGAGCATATCTGATATTCCGTTTCCAACATTTTTAATAAAGTCATATGTTGAGTTGTATTATGTTTGAACTTGAAGTTTTATGAGAATAATGGCATTGAAAGAAAAAGTTTCAAGCTTTTAAAAATTTTCTAGTGGTTAATACAGGAATTTTGTATCAATAACCAAATTTTTTATTTTTTTAACTCACATGTAACTTTCAAATATCTCCATTGCAATATTAGGTTTTTTGAGTAATGACACCGTTCTTTTGAAGGAATGATATGTGAGGAATAAATTTAAAAATGTATTCATAAAAAAAAAATGTGAAAAAATTACAGGCATTTAACTGGTACATACGACTCTTTGTAAAAATAATTACTTATTATATTTTTAAATATTCTAAATAATAAAACAACTAGGACCTTTACAATTTCTAAAACAAGCAAAGAAGTTTTATTCGACCATTAGATTAGTAGTTAACAAATAGATTTAAAAAAATAAATTAAGCTTATTCATTAACGATATTATCATTTTAGCCACTCTACTCTCAAAAACCTAACTTATTTTTAAGTAAATACAAAGTTTATCTTTAAGTGCTTTTCACTTTCTCTTAACCAGATTATTACAACTATATAAAGCTAAAATAAATAAATACTTAAATAACTATCCAGTAGACAGAATAAAAAGGAAGCATAAGCTCATCTTCGTGATTCATTTAATACATGAATGTTACTGCAGACATTACTTGCGATTACATCGTGTAAACTGTAGTAGGAGCACTTGAAGAGTTACGGCAGAAGTTCAGTGCACTCTGATCTAATTTTAAGAATATCATAGAATAAATTAAAATCTTATTAATACTTTTTATTTCAATTACACTTTTATATACAGAATAAACTATCTTTAAAAATCTGTTTAATAGTATTAGTTGATTTTGTTTATGTATTAAGGAAATGGTCTGGGTGGAGGTCAGAAAATATTCTTTTTAACTTCAAAGACTTGTTTTTAAATTTCAGAAAAATAGTTTATAGCTATAAATATAATTAATATTTAATTTGTACTAAAATAAACATAACAACAAAATTAAAGTTTTAAAAGAAAAACAATTGCATACCTTACTTTTCGTCAACATCCAGTTTTAGGAATCAAAACTTCTCTGTAGACTGCCTAATAATTTCTTGATTATAATTCCATTTATTTGGAAATTAAAATGAAATCAATCTAAAACATTTATCAATCTTCATTATAAGGGCCGGGTAGGAACAAGCCTGTCCCATTACCTCCCACCCACAAACAACCGCTTTTAGGCTTGGATTAATGGAGCCCTCTTCTCTTTGCACTATATTTGCTACTTTTCTAATTCAGTCTGTTCCTGGTTGGATCGCCCTCGGAGTACCTGTAATAACTGGGTGACATTGTAAATGCCATTTATTTTTAAAGGAATTAAAAACAGACATGAGCACAACTAGGACAAAACAGGATTCCTCGTGATCATAATGGTACAAGAAATAAAAATCTCCGGAACATTGAAACTTTATTAAGAAGGTATTGGATTTACTTTTTTTCCTCAATAAGTAGGATGCTCTGGGTCCTGATTTTAAGAGGGCTGTGGCAGGTTAATTTTTTACTACCTTAAACGACGTTGATCGACTTTTGGTAGTACCTAGAGAACCAATTGGGGCTCACACAGCCACTATAAACTGGGGAACCTTCAATAGAGAGAGAATCGTGGACGTTGAATGTGATTTGGGCTAATTTACATCCTTGGACAACCATTTGCATGGAAACAGCACAGTTTCTACAATACTATTCATGGATTGCAGTTGTGCTGGTTGAAGTACTTTGTGAGCTTCATTCTCATCACAAATTTTGTTTTCGAATAAGCTTCTGTGGACTACATCTCTTCAACTCTCTGCCTGTTCACTGCCTCCTCCTGTGCACTATGTTTTATTACCTTCCTTTCATTTGCCAAGCGGCCTTCGTCTTCTTTTTAGGTGCACCCTGAAAATTATGCCTTCTTAGGCTCTGTAATATATATAAATTTTTATATAAGCCAATCAGCATTTAGAACAACGATATTTAAGCAATAAAAATAAATAATATGAATATTAATAATAATATTTAAATAATATTAATGAGTATTCATCTTCTCACGGTGTTATTGTTCATGGAGGATCTTGACCTCTTCAACTATTTTCCGCCATTCTGAACGATGAATGTTTGATATAGACATAAATAAGAAACAATGAGAATCGCTGATGTCCTTAATATTTTCTATAACGATCAGCAATATTCTCCAGTAAAACAATATTCTCTTTTGGTAATTTTTAGTTATTAGATCCGTCATTCCTTATTGTTCTTCTTCGGTAATGAGGACTTAAGAAGATCCTTCACCTCCAGAAAGATATTACATTCCATCCTCCCCAAATCTTGCCACGATAAGGAGCTTTGTCCTCAAGAGGATTTGCAATTCGCTTCGCGGGGATTGCAATTGCCCCTGTTTTTGCGAATATAGAAGGATTTCATTCACAATTACTGATTGAAAAATTAACAAAAAAATCAAACTTTGCTAATTCGTACAAAAAAATGGAAAAAATATCAAGTATATATGTTTTAAAACCATAAAACTGCCTTAGAGGTTATTCAAGTGGCGACCCCTACGTTATCTAAACGTTATCGGAACTACTGTACCAATATGAAATATAAAATATATATGGAACTATTCCATGGAGTTATGGAAAAGCATTGACAATGATAATAGGCACCATAGATTTGTTTAAGAGGGTGACTAGTTATTATAGTATGAACAAAAAGTTGGAAAATACTGTAAAAGAGATTACTGTACAACAATAAATTATAAAAGGTAATTGATGATGAAAGGGTATGATGAAATTAAAATACTAATATAATGATAAGCTTTTATTAGATAATGAAGTACAAAAAGGATGAACAAATGGTAGTGGTTGGATCGCCCTCGGAGTACCTGTACTAACTGGGTGACATTGTAAAAAGAGTCGTATGTACAAGTTAAATGCCTGTAATTTTTTCACATTTTTTTTTATGAATACATTTTTAAATTTATTCCTCACATATCATTCCTTCAAAAGAACGGTGTCATTACTCAAAAAACCTAATATTGCAATGGAGATATTTGAAAGTTACATGTGAGTTAAAAAAATAAAAAATTTGGTTATTGATACAAAATTCCTGTATTAACCACTAGAAAATTTTTAAAAGCTTGAAACTTTTTCTTTCAATGCCATTATTCTCATAAAACTTCAAGTTCAAACATAATACAACTCAACATATGACTTTATTAAAAATGTTAGAAACGGAATATCAGATATGCTCTTTCTGAATTCTGAATCAATCAATACAATTGTTTCTGAAAGCTTAACTAAAAAATGCCCAATTTCTTAGTTATTTATGTTAAATTTATGTTACAATTTATGTTAAATCTAGTTCTTTTGAAGTAAAGATTTAATATTTTGTGTTTCTGTTTTTTATTTTCTAAATTTTTGGATGTTCATAACGAACTTCATAATACACATATTTATTATTTTTAATTTGGAGAAACTGTTTATTTTTTTTTATAGTAAAATTATTTAGGCTATGTTATTAATTAATAATCTGTAGTAATTGTTCATCCTTTTTGTACTTCATTATCTAATAAAAGCTTATCATTATATTAGTATTTTAATTTCATTATACACTTTCATCATCAATTACCTTTTATAATTTATTGTTGTACAGTAATCTCTTTTACAGTATTTTCCAACTTTTTGTTCCTACTATAATAACTAGTCACCCTCTTAAACAAATCTATGGTGCCTATTTGCATTGTCAATGCTTTTCCATAACTCCATGGAATTATGTTCCAAGAACATACGCCTTCTGTTTTATTTGTTCTGGTGGCGTTTATTTTGGTGGTGTCATTGATGTTGTTTGTTCATTTAACGTCACTTTATGCTGCTATGGCTAATCGGACGATGCTACAGTGGGAGATCTAAATTTTGCCTATCCAGGTTTAATTAGGATAGAGATTTTTAACGAGTACCTGACATCGTACAGGCTCGGGACCCCCGTTTAACGTCCCTTCCGAAGGACGGCGTAACTAAGGATTTTTTACTCCCTTAAAAAATCCTAGGCCCACGGCCACCTGTCGGACTATGAACCCGCTATCTTGGGCTTAGTAGTTTGTTACGCTAACTACTAGACCACAGGTCACCGTGGGTGGTGTCATTAAGCAGTAACTTTACTCGATTACCTTTTCCAAACATCGTAGGCGGTTGATTAAAACTTTGTTTTCGAACCTGTCTCTGTAGCTCTCGAAGCATTCGACAAATAGGAGAAACTGTTCTGTTTCTCAATCAACGGTTATGAAGCAAAGTAGTTTGGATGAGAATACGCTTCATCGCCATTTTTTTTCACTAATCAAGCAGATCCAGTACCTACCGCGGATAGCGGATCTATGGTTGTGGATAAACAATCGGAGGAATCAAAATGTAACGTAATGACACCGTGAGAAGATGAATACTCATTAATATTATTTAAATATTATTATTAATATTCATATTATTTATTTTTATTGCTTAAATATCGTTGTTCTAAATGCTGAAATCCTTCTATATTCGCAAAAACAGGGGGAATCGCAATCCCAGGCAGGGAAGCCAACAAAAAAAACAGGCAACGAAGTCAAGAATACTTTAATAGTTTCGATAACGTCTAAGATAACGTAGGGGTCGCCACTTGAATAACGTCTAAGGCAATTTTATGGTTTTAAAACATATTTACTTTAATCTTAAAACATATATCCATGTGGAATGAGAGCCCACAGAGCAAATTAAAAATAATTAAAAAATCGCCTCAAATCGCTCCAATCGCAGGGAGGAAGTTGTCTTAACCAGGCTAAGAATAGGGCACACAAACCTTACTCACGTCCATATTATCCTAAAAAAGCCACCTCCGAAATCTCAGCATTGCAACAGCATCCTTACAGTCCATCATATTTTTCAAGAATGTTCTTTTTACACCTCTAGGTTAAACAAACTAGGTCTTACAAATAATATCTCGAATACGCTTGGTGATAATCAAGATAAAATAAGATTAGTATTGAAATTCTTAAAGGAAGTGGACATATTAAGAGAAATACAATTTATTTATTTATTTATTTATTTTGTATCTATCTGTTTATCTTTTATTTATTTATTTTCCCCTCTTAGAAATTCCAAATGTTTAATTCATAAAATAGATAAGTCATAATTCACAATTATTAAACATTTAAAAGAACGTAGATGAATAATGGAGAAATTAAATTAAAACTGAAAATCTTATTATAATCATGAATAATCAAATATTAGAATACACATAGATATAAGACTCTATAAACAATTTATAATAATAAATAGATTATAATTTTTTATAAATGTTATTTTGGAAGGGAAATTAAGAAGTAGCTTTTAAATACAAGAAACCCTATTTATTGGTCACGATAACTTACTATACTTAATTGCATAGGGAACTTTCTAGACCCATCGAGACTTTACTTCTAGATTCTAAGAATTGTCTAAACTGTTCTTCTCACATTTACGATCTCATTGTTGCCGCTAGATGCCACTACTGCCGCTATAATAATATAATTAATTGTAAATAAACAGTATTAGGTTTTGGTTTGCCATTTTAGTGTATCGTTTATTCATTAAAATAACTGTGTTTGCACTTTCTTTATTGTGTTTTTGGTTATTGGCCCTTACCTTTGTAATCCCACAATAATAACTGAAAAAGTAAAATCCTTCAGTTTTATTTTTTTTTAAATTGTTACAATTTTTTTTTAATTTCTTCTAAGCAATGGGGGGGGGATTACATCCCCAATAACCCCCCCCCCTCGTTACGCCTATCAAAGGATCTATGTCGGTTCGGGCTATATCAGTAACATATGGGGCATTGTGGTTATAATGGAATGCTTAGTTCGTAACAAAGTAAGGATTATTAATAATTTTGGATTGTTAGGATTGGATACGAAAGGAATTCGATGACTTAGTGAAGCCCCAAAATTCTAATCCGTAAGTCCAAATAGGTCTTACAATAGTGACGAGCCTATTGTGAATAATTAGGAGCTTAGAGCGTTGTAAGTGTTGAAGTACCCTGAAACACTGAGCCGCTTCTTTTCGTTTCAGTTTAGTATGAGGATTCCAACTTAAACGTTTATCAAGATATAGTATTAAGTATTGGATCTGTTCTACATCATTATATATTATTAATCAGTGAAATATTATTAAAGGATACTGGAGGACAGGAAGTAATTGATTTAAGACGAAGGGTGAAGATGGCGGTTATATATTAAACTAGCTACTTGTTATTAATTAAAAAACTATGTTAGAGGACCGCGAAATAACAAGCTTGCCAAACAGGATTTGTCCGCTTAAATCCAATTAAACTGTACCAAAAAGCAAGGATAAGGACACTCGTCCATGCCGAAAGTCCATTTTAAACTGTCATTGGAATATTATCAGAATGCAGTTGAAAGGGACCCTAGATCCATTATTTTACTATTCAACAATCTGGTTCCGTATAATCTGAGAAATATATTTTATATTTTAAAACAAACCGAGAAGTAGATTGCAGTGTTTTAAAGGTGAATTACCGAATAAGAATTTTTTTTTAAACTTCATCGATTATAATTCGTTTTTTTGAGGGCAGTGCTGTGATACTTTCGGCCGCATGTAACAATTAAAAAAAATTATCTTATGGTTGTACTGTAGTCTTTAAACAATAGTAAACCATTAAAAATAAAATTTCAACGTAAATGTTAATTAATTTATATTAATTATTAAACAATTATACGACGAGGCTGGCTGAACAATTTATGTAAGGCGGTATCAGTTCGGAGTAACATGGCTGTGAAGTTTTTATTAGTGTAATTTTGTCTAGATTTTCTCTTTTATTAAATGATTATATTTAAATATTATTATATTAGAATGGTTTGGCCATCTCAGGAGAATGAAGGAGGAAAGATTGTACAATTTAATTTTCAATTGGAGTGCTGAAGGGAGAAAACGGCAAGGAAGACCACAAAGAAGATGGATAGAAGGAATTGAGGAAAGTGTTCACGGCCATGGTATGAGGGAGGAAGATGTAAAAGATAAAAAAAAAATTGAAAACGAATTAAAAGATATTTTTGGTTGAAGGAAACCTCAATCTGAGGATAAGCCCTTTGGAAAAAATTCACTACGTGTTTTTGATAAAATTGGAAATTTGATTTAAAATTAATTTGTAGGCATTTTTAGGTATAGGATCCCAAAGGATAACTTTCTGGAATACTTATTTCTCAAGAAGTTGCAGTTGTGGATCTTATGAAAAGTAGTTCGTTTCTGAAGCATTACTATGATGAATTAAGAATGAGAAAAATTATAACTTGCCTGAGATTCACATTCAAAATTTAATTTAGAAACTGAGATGATATATGATGGCTGATATTTATTCTTGGAGGGGGATTGTGATTAATTTCGTTACTTTGGTATGTGTCATAAAGAAATATAAATTTAAATAAATGTTCGGTAGCATAGATTCAAATCAGAAAATATACTCTATTTCTAGTTATAATACTCTGTTCAGAGTATTAATTAAGAGTAAATGCTGATTAAGTTTAAATTAAGAAATAAAAATTGTTTATAATTACTCAATTACTAACGAGATGACTAGCTTGAGAGACTTTACCGAAACGAGCGAAATATCTTGAGATATTTTTATGAAGAAATCACTGTATGTGCATTATCGGTTTATGAGCTCTTCAGCTATTTGAAAATTGGAGGAGAACATTTTACATTTCTTAATAATTTACGGTTTTGCAAAATCTATGTATCATTGATATCCGAAGTGTTCATACAAAATTAACCATTTTTGTTTTTAGCTTATTGCTTTTACCACCTTATGAAATCAGTGCAATGCTCTGTATTATATATTCAGTAATATATTGCATAATATTAGTTGACCTTATAAAAACGAGGAAGAAAATGTCCGGGTGGAAGTAAGCAAATTCTCTTATAAAGGAAGAACTGTTTATTTGGAAGGCATATATAAGAGAATTTTTTTAGCTCCACCGGGAACATTCTTCCTTATCGTATGTATAACATTAAAGTAAAAGGCTGAATGAGCATAACCCTCGAAAAAATCGAAAACGAGTTTGAAAAAACGGTTTCATCCGTTATATTGTCTATGGCAGCCGCTTCTTTATGGTTTCCATGATGTTTTTTATTTTAAAACAAAAAAAAAACCTTATTCTGAGTTTTCGGAAATTCCAGATAAAGAAGTAACAATTTTTTTGTGGCTCTGATGGTTTTCATTTTGATTTTTACGCCCTTTGATGTTTTTGCCGTCGATGTAATATTCTTCGATAAACCACATATTACACGCCTTCTTTTGAGGTTATCGAATTTTATCACTAAGATTATTAAAAAAAATTATTATATAAGTTGAAATGGAGGATCAGAATTTAATTTTCGTAAACATGACCATATCAGAAGCTTTTGATATTTCATATTTGATATATTGAACATTGGAGGTTTAATTTGTAATTTGAATTTATACTAGAGTATGCAAAAATGAATCCTTTAATTTAGTTCAATTGTTTCAATATTTTAAATATTTTCTTATACAGTAATTCTTATAAATGCCACTTCTTCTTTACTTACTTTCTTTTCTTTTAAGTTTTTTGACTGAATTTCGATTTAATGAGTTTACTTTGGTAATAAACATTTATTTTTTATCCTGAGAAAAACAGGCTGAGAGGAACAGGATTTTTCCTTTTCTAAAAATAAATTCATAGAAGATAAAGATTTTGTATGTTTTATAGTTACTTCCTATCACAAAACTTTGATCAAATTTGCACATTTTTCTTTTGGATTTATTTAAAATATAAGTTAACGTTATTGTAAAACGATGATGTATTTTTTCAGTAGCGGTATTTACATTTTGATAAACGACCTCCTTGGTAATAAAGTAATTAAAATATAAAATAAAGTATATCACATAATTAATATTTGAGACATATTATAATCTATCGACAGTTCTTATTTGATTTTACCCGTTTAATTATTGAATGAAAGCTGATCTTATAACATTTTTAAAGCTATGATTGCTGTGGATTTAAGTGGAGTTAATATTTCTGAATTTTTGAAAAAAAAATAATTAGAAGATAAATAAAAATATCATATTCTTATTAGTAGGATCGCGATAATAGTAATAACAAAAATTTGGAGAACAAAACTCGAAAACCCTTTGATGTGTGTTAAATAAAGCACTTCGAATTAAAACAAATATTTAAACAAAATTACCTTCGAGTTTACAATTAGATGAAGAAGCAAATTAGAAAGATAAAGTTTTTGACTATTCTATTTTTATTAAATTTTTTCCATTATTTAAAAAAAAATTGAATTTTTAAGAATAACTAAAACTGTTTATTATTTAATCTTAAATTAAAGTTAGTACAATAATAGAATTTTTATTATTAACGATCTTAGTTGAAACAAAAATTACACACTTTTCTGAATTAGCATTTTGTTGTAAAAATATTTTCAACAAAAATAGTTAAATATTTAAATTTTATTGCTTAACTCGTTTTTAATGGTTACATAATTATTATATAGCAGTTATTCTTCTTTTATAGTTTAGTTGTTTCTTTTATTAATAAGCTACTTTATTTTAATTTTTTATATCAATCTGTATTCAGGTAATTTTTTGGTGTTTAGTTTTAAGAGCGAAAAACTGTTGATGGTTATTATTGCCCTTATGACTAGATTGAGAGCGATGTATTATTTTTATATTGTAGTATATGTTTTGTATTATGTATTAGGTTGTTTTTTTTTACAATGTGTTACTACGTTTGTTTTAATTGTTCTTTCCTTTTCTTCCATATCGGTTTCATTTGTTCTCTAAGTTTTTGCGTTCTTTCTCTTTCCAAATTGCGCGTTTTCATTTTTGGTCTTTTTGAAAGCCTTGAGCATTCTGTAGATATTTCTTAAGTAAGGAACGTTCTTCAATACTATTCCGGAAACCTGTCTTTTTCAGTCCCTTTAATTTAGGCCATTTTCAGGTTTTTATAATAAATGAATACTCTTTTGAACATTCTAGTTGGGTTCATCCCTTGTAGGTGTCCATAGAACTGAATTCTTCATTTTCTTATTGTTTCTGAAATTTGTTCTATATAGGTGTTAAGTTACTGGTTATGGCTTCGTCTATATTGGTAATGTAAAATCGGGCCCAACATTTTTCTTTAAATTTTTCTCTCAGTGATTTTTAGATCACGTATTAACATTTTTCTTGTTTTAGGATTAAGCGTTCTGCTACACACTGTGGGCGATTTACTCCAGAATAGTGATTAAGTTATTTTAGCGATTTATTATTTCATTTTATTTTTTACATCATTATTTTATTTATTTAATTATTAAAAAGGTTTATAGAAGAAAACACAAAGCAAGTAAAAATATTAATGTGTTAATTATTACTTATTAAAATTTATAACAATGTTGACACATAGTTCGTCATCGCTCAAGGCCTCAAATACTGCGTCACATCATATCATCTCACTGCCCGCGTACCTTGGGTATTTCTCAAATTCCACTTTACACATTTTCTATGTTTGGATAATTTTTTGAAATTATTAGTTACTCCGATTTCGTAAAAGGACATGATGACTTGGATAAGGCATTGAGACAAATTGAAGCCTGGCCAAGTGCCTTTGCTTGGACAAAAGGCAATGACTTTTGATTCCTGGTTTAAAATGCCTTTGATGTAATTCAGGTTCGTTACCGCGCATTTCTCAAGGCCCGGATCAGTCGACAGTGCGTTGCTGAGGTAATTTAAATGAGTGCTTCAACATTTTTTTTTATTTATCTACATTTGCAAAACCATAATCATCAAGCACTAAATTAAAATAGAGATGAGTACATAATTTCAAATTGAACACATCTATCTGATACATTACAGTTTAATGATAATCTATTAATTTATAACAGCCATAATATTTTATTTAATTTGGTAACAGCCACGGAAGGACCCTTCATGGGTCGTCGTGATCAAGGTTTTCAGTTAAATAATAAACCAAATCTGATTTAAGGCCAATTATTTATTTAGAATACAGCTCGTTAATTGACACTTTGCATTTAATAACATTGATATAGATAATGCTAGTTTACTCAAATAATGGAACTTTAACGATAATTGTGGTCTTCCAGAATGTCGAATCTAGAGGTTTGGTTCTTGGAAGGAAAAAAATGAAGTGTGATTTGGAACAGTTATATGATCTCGTGCGTCAACTGACACTGAACGGCCATAATTCGTAGATCTAGATCGATTAGTCACCCTCCTTGAACCCGATTGTTCTTCGGTAGGAAGAACATTGTCGAATTGGCACAAAAAGCATAGGCAAACCAGCTACGGTTAATTTTCGCTGCATCATGGCACCATAATTAACAAACATTGACTTGCCCACATTATACGTATATCACGGGAAAACTGCATCTCCTAACGAATCAGAATTATATCTTTTGAAGCCCAAAAATGAATATTTAATTGTTTAGTTTATACAGAAAATTCTTTTTAAATATTTTATATATTCTTTATACAATTTTACAAGGGAGTAATGAATATCAAACACTATTTGTATACCCATTAACAAAGAGATGCTGTGCAATATTATGGTTTTAAAGTAAGGTTATGGGGTGATACCTTCCAGACTGAGCAACCAAAAAGAAACTATGTTTTAGTTTAAAAATTATTGATTGATTGAGCAATAGGTTATTGTTAATGAAAATTAAAGATCCAGTATTATATCGTTTAGTTGCCCCTTAAATTAATTATTATTTTTTTTATCATATTTACATATAATGATAAATAAATAAATAAATTTAAAAATAGTCAGGATGTTTTTCAGACTGTAAGGAAACATATATTGCATCGAATATTGGAAAGATAAACGGAATGCTGAACAAAATGTCAATGGGTAAAATAAGGAATTCAAATGAAACGTTCAATTTCAACGATGTATTATTAAATTGTTTTGCATACTGAACTGACATACCAGACAAAGTATGAATATGACTTTAATAGATGGATGACTGTTTTCGAGTCTTAATAAATAATCAACTTAGCTTTGTAAGAAATGACACTCAATGTTGTCTCTTTTATGACAGTGTTTGTATTAAACTATGCAGAACTATTGGCTAGTCAAGAATGGTCATAATGCTTGGTCAAAATAGTAGAAACAACATTACAAGAAGTGTAAGGAACACATTTCGGAAAACGCATGCAGATTACTTTTTCGGTAATTATGATTACTTACATATATGAAATAACTCCATATGAGCCGTTTATTTTGAAAGTGGCCTACCTCCATTTATCTTCAAATATTTAAGGGTTTGCGTTTCGATGAATTTAAAAATATACGTATAGGATACTAATGAGTCATACTGCTTAAGTGTATCTAAGGCTGTTAAATTTATGGTTCCAATTAAAATGTTAACAATTATTAAGTGAATAATGTATGTTTTCTTATCAAGAATGGAGTTAGGCAAAAATTTTAAAAACGGAGTTAGGTCACTTTCAAAATAAACGGCTCATATATTTGAGAAATTTAACCTGTAACCTAATTATAAATCCTAATTAGCATATGGTTGTTCTACAATAAATATCCTGATTGGGGAATATATATTATATTTATATAATATAATATATAATATATATTATATTCTATATTCTATTAATAATGCAAATCTAAGACATGAGGTATAAACATTACGTTGTTGATCATTCAAAAAATTTCATTGACTTAAACACAGGTGCTCATACCCAGAGGGTAGAATCACTTTGGGCTTCAGTCAAACGAAGAAACAAACGAAATAAGTAGTAGAAATATGTTGGATTCATATTTATGCGAATTAATATGGAGGAGAAGGTACGAGGAAGAATGTTTGTTTACTAAGATTTTAGAAACCATTGCTGATTTTCATCCACATTACTTGCAATTGTTTTGTTTTGAGGTTATTTATAAATATACACATGTTTTGTTGTGAGTATTTTATTTAATAGCTTAAATAACAGATATATAAAAAATAGTCTGCATGAGTTTTCCAAAAGAGATCCGAATATACTATTATAGCATCTTTGGATTTGATTCCTTTACACCAGGAGTTCCCAAACCTTTTTGTACCACGCCCCCTTTTGTGAAATGAAAGCTTCTCGCGCCCCCCTCCTTAACAATAAATTATGGGGACCTAGGAACAAAACAAAAACAAATAAGTATTACATTGAAAACAAAACATTTATACTGCCATAAGGTACAACAATATCAGTTTTCATAAAATACAAAAATTATTAAGAGAAAAATAGATTAGGTTGGTTAGTGAGATAGATGGGCTTCCATTTTTCTTACTAGTATGCCTATTCGTGGCTGAGTTGTAGTAAGTGCAAAACGCAAGTAACTAGCAACAAGTTTATTCCGATACTTTGTTTTAATTGCCACAAATGTTGAAAATGCTTTTTCGCACAAATAGGTGCTTGAAAAAGGCAAATAAAACCGAAGAGCTTCCCGTGATCCACTAGGATACACTTTGAAATATTTTAACCAAAATGAAGGTTTCTCCATTATATCAAAGTGGTCAATTTTCTAAACATCATGGTTAATTTAGAATTTTAGAAAGACTACTTAAATTTAATTTAATGTTCAACTTGTCTCGCGCCCCCCCCCCTGGCATGTCCTCACGCCCCCAGGGAGGGGGGCGCCCCCCAGTTTGGGAACCGCTGCTTTACACTATTAGCATTTGTATTTCGAATTGGAGTACTAACCCTTATCCCGCTAAATCGATGTTCTGGCGGAAAAACTTTTACGTTGAAAATGTTTTTTTATGATTCTTCAATCATGGCTCTACAGCTCAATGAGCGTTGGCTTCCTCGATCCGTTGCCGCCAGTCCACCCTGTCTAATGCAACAACCTGCCAATTAAAATTTTCATGATTTCAGAAATAAAATGAAATAACTACGATGATAATTACGTTTTTCAGTAATCCCATAACAACTAAAGCTTTTTCACTTACGAATCTTCCAAATATGGTATACGACTTACTCTTTGAGGTAGGTGCAAGTCTCTAAAGTGAACCACTAAATTTAAAATTGACGTGATTGGAACGTGGGATTGAATTTGCTATTTATTATTATACTTATATAATATTAAATATAGCATACATCAAATTTTCCAAAAAAAAAACAAAAACAGAAGCATATCCACCAAGTTTATCCGTCGCTAAGTTGCTTCTGGGTTGTAGTTTCAGTTTAAACCCTGCAACAAACTGGGAATAAATGATTCACTTGCAAATGATTTGATTTAAAAACTATAAATTATAGTTTAAACCTTGTAATAACTATCACGTTTTTCAAGAACTGTTTGAGTCCTCCAAAAAAAATAGTGGTTTAATTATTTATCAATTTCAACTTATCGATCTTAGCCGACTTAATAGTTTTTCAATTTCCTTAGATATTGTCTCAAGGGTGGAGTACAATAAGTAAGGTTAATTATCGTAAGTGAGGTTGTTGGCTTTTGGTGTTAACCTAGATTATATTCAAAAGGTAAGCGTAATAAGTAACTTAAGGTTGGACAACTACAGTGGACCCTACTAGTCTGACAGGTTCCGCAATGTGTTCAGTGGTTTCGAAATACTTCATAGAAATATATATATATATATATATATATATATATATATATATATATATATATATATATATATATATATGTTTTTATTTTTTGAATTTCAGTCTTTCTTTATTTAAAATTCTTCGCCTGAACACTTTGAGGAATATTTATATAATATACTAATAATTAAATTTGTCACATAATAAAGTGCATCATTTGAAAACTTTTTCAGTTATAATTATCTTTGAAATTGTAAAAGTGACTAAAATTTGAAATGTATAATCAAGATTACTTTGTATGTTATATTTAGGATTTGTGAATAGTATTAGTAGCTTTCACCTGCCAACTTAACTATGTTCTTGAATACACAAGCATCTCTGTTTTTTTTGCTAGCTTTGTCTATTCTATGGTAACTCTTTATAAGATAAGGATGTTTAAAAATAAGTTGACCTTAAGAAAAATCACTCGCTAATAATGTATGTAATTGACTTCGTTTATTAAAGAAATAGTTTTTTTCTATTGTCCAATCATTTTAATCGTCTATAATTTCTACTTTTTTCAGTTCATCTTATAGTCGGTTAAGATGGACCCTTGTACACTCTGTATCGTAGCTAAACTCAGAAGAAAGGGTCACCTGCGGTGTAGTGGTGCGCATAATAACTGTCGATCATTATTGTTACGGGCTACTGAGTATTAAAATGAATTAAACAATTCCTTAATTAAAGAAACTAATATTTATTAACAAAATGATAAAAAGGATACAACTAGACTATTAACAATTAAATTATTAAACTAATATAAATTTATAATGACAATATTCTAAATATTATAATCTAGGCCTAACTCCTATTTAATTATTACAATAATATTAGATATTACTAATTATAGATAGCTTAACTAGTTACAATAGTTTCTATGAATATATTACACTACAATTTATAACTAATAATTAACACTTACAGTTCACTAGTCCACCGACCGTAAGATTCTTCAAGTATCACAAACTGACACACAGTAACAAACAGAAACAGTTTATTACACTCGCGAGACTGTTACAGTTCACTGATACACTTACTACACTGGCCGGTTCAACACTGACTAGTTTATCACACTGACACTCGCTTATTACACTTATCACTGATCTTCACTGGTCTACTCTCAGGCTAAGACTAACTACCTCGAGTTGAGGGAAGTATTTAAAGAGGCAAGGCCGAACATTCCAGAACACGAAAGGGCCAGGCAATTCCGGAATCTTCTTAATCCTTTTCCGACAAAAGAAGACGATCTAGAACAGTACTAATCCTATTTAAACGTCTCCCGCTGACGGAGTTAAGCTGCTAATCCCCCGCTTCCGCCTTCCTTTGTACGCCCGTAACACTGCCCCCTCCTTAAAAGTGCTCTGCCCCAGAGCATAGTCCGGAGAAATCGGGCAGTTATGAGCTTCTGCTGATGGAGACGCACTTTCTTTCCAGGGGTTGAACGTGCACACCAATATGGCAATTCCACAGTTGGCGAATGTCTGTTCGATCATGTCCCTGACAATCTTCCAATCTAAGCCGTCGTATCCACAGCCCAACTTCGGAATAGCGAGCTTAGTGACACGCAGTCTCAGAAGCTTACTCCGAAGGTCGTCGAGGCTTTGCCGCAGTGCGTCATATGTTGGCTTCTGATCAATGGCCCGCTTGGTAACCAAGTAAAACAGGTGTCGTCCCTCGTGCGGCAGGTGGAGTGCCTTCCCGACACTTGGTTCTTGGCGTTCCAGCTCCTCAGTTCCGCCGAACTTCTTCCTGAAGACCGTTGCAATCCCTCGAGAAGTCCTCAGATCTTCGGCAACGCAATGGGCCAGAGAATACTCCACTGGTAACGAGAAGATATCCCTGTAGATTACCTGAGTTACTCCACGAAACCCTGGTGCCTTAGTATTTGCAACTGGGTCATTATTTGTCTCCACATTGTTTAGGTACCTAACCTGCTGGTTTTCTGCCGGGCCATGGTCTCCTTTGTACGGGGCCAGTCTATTGAAATGGACTACCTTGGGTTTTCCTTTAGGCTGCTTCCTGACCCTATATACGACGTCGTTGATCCTCTTGACGATCTCAAACGGGCCGTCCCAGGAGTTCTGCAGTTTAGGTGAGTAGCCTCGCCTTCTTCGAGGATCATGTAGCCAGACCAAGTCTCCAGGTTGGTAGCCACCTTTCTCAGCCCTGACGTCGTAGCGCTCCTTCATTCTGTCACTTGCCCCCTGGATGTTTGTGTGAACCTTCTCGTGGATATTATCCATTCGCTTCCGTAGATCCGTGACGTACTCCTCTCCGGCAATTTCCTCGTCAGGCATGAAACCGAATTTCAGATCACAAGGCAACCGAAGTTCTCTGCCGAATACCACATTTGCGGGAGTCTGCCCCGTTGCCTCACTGACTGAACTGCGGTAGGCCAGCAGGAACAGGTGAAGATACTGGTCCCAGTCTCGCTGATGGTCGGAGACCACTTTGGACAAATATCGACCCATAGTCCTGTTCATGCGCTCCACCATGCCATCGGATTGAGGGTGAAGAGGTGTCGTCCTGGTCTTCCGTATTCCCAGTGCTTCGCACATCCCGGAGAAGACTGCAGACTCGAAGTTTCGTCCCTGGTCAGAGTGAAGTTCCATGGGTACCCCAAACCTACTGACGAGCTGCTTCACCAGTACGTCCGCAACCGTGACTGCCTCCTGATTCGGAAGGGCGTAAGCTTCCACCCACTTGGAAAAGTAGTCCATGGCCACGAGAATATACCGGTTACCTTCATCCGTCACAGGGAAAGGGCCAGCGATGTCAATAGCTATTCTCTCAAACGGTGCTCCCACGTTGTACTTCCTCATTGGGGCCTTCTTTCTTCTTATGGGTCCGTTAGAAGCCGCACAAGTCGCACAACGCCTGCACCAGTCCAACACATCGTCCTTAAGGTTTGCCCAGTAAAAGCGTTCACTTACCTTTTCCAATGTACGGTGAACTCCAAGGTGTCCGCCAGATACTCCGTCATGAAGTTCCCTGAGTACTTCGGGCACTTTACTCTTTGGAACGATGAGCTGAAGTCTGCGCTGATCTCCTTCCGTGTTCTCCAATGCCCGTTTCAGCAGCCCGTTGTCCACTAGAATGGAGTCCCATTGGGCCCAGTAAGTCTTTACATTCTTCGACATTGGAGCAACATCCTGCCAGGTTGGTCTTCCTTGCCCTGATAGTTTCCACTGCTTCATTTGTTTCAAGTCCGGGTCCTTGTCCCGCTCTTTTGACACCTCTGCATCCTGCCAACTGTCCATGACCACCGTTGTCCTCAACACTGATGCCTGCTTCTCTTCTTGTCGAGAACAATGCCCGCAGTCTTCGCCACAAGGCCTCCTTGAGAGCGCATCCGCATTTCTGTGACTCGTTCCAGCACGATGAGCAGATTCAAAGTCATATTCTTGAAGGCGCTCTATCCACCTCGCCACTTGTCCTTCTGGTGACTTGAATCGTAGCAGCCACATTAGAGCCGCGTGGTCCGTTCTCAGGAGGAATCTTCTGCCGTATAGGTATTTGTGAAAATGCTCTATAGATTTCACCACTGCCAGAAGCTCCTTCCTTGTGACACAGTAGTTGCGTTCCGGAGCTGAGAGCGCTTTACTGAAATATCCAATGACCCTTTCTTCTCCATCTTGGAATTGAGAGAGGACGCTCCCAATAGCGGTGTTGATGGCGTCTGTATCAAGTATGAACTTGCCCTCGGGACGGGGATAGCTCAGAATAGGAGCACTACTCAATTTCTTCTTCAACTCCTCAAAGGATGCCTGACATTCGTGATCCCAAAGGAAAGTCCGTTTTTCCTTGGTGAGCCTGGTAAGAGGTTTTGCAATGTTTGCAAATCCTTTCACGTACCTCCTGTAGTAGGTGCAGAGGCCGAGAAAACTTCTTACTTGGTGCTTATCTCGAGGTACTGGCCAGTCGGTGATCGCTGCAATCTTCTCTGGGTCAACGGCAACTCCGTTGTCTGACACAACATGCCCCAGATAGTTGACTTGCCTTCGGAAGAGATGACACTTCTTCGGGTTCAGTTTAAGGTTCGCTGCACGCAGTCGTTCGAAGACCTTCTCCAGATTCTTCAGATGGTGAGCGAAGGACTTTCCCAGCACAATGATGTCATCTAAGTATACCAGGCAAATTTCCCAAGAGAGACCTCTTAACACGCTTTCCATCAGCCTCTCAAATGTTGCAGGAGCATTGCAAAGCCCGAATGGCATTACCGTAAATTGCCAGAGTCCAGTACCAATCGAGAACGCTGCCTTCTCTTTATCTTCAGGTTTCAATCCAACCTGCCAATACCCACTGCGGAGATCCAAGGTAGAGAAAAGTTCACACCCCTCCAGGGTGTCCAGCGTATCATCAATCCTGGGGAGCGGATAACTGTCTTTCTTGGTGACGTTGTTCAGAAGGCGGTAGTCTACGCAGAATCTCGTTGTGCCGTCCTTCTTCTTCACCAATACAACAGGAGACATCCAGGGGCTACTCGAAGGCTCAATGACACCATCAGTCGCCATCTCCTTGATGATCTTCTCGGCGTCCTCCCGTTTGGGTAACGGCAGCCTCCGCGGGACCTGTCGGATGGGCTTAGCATCCCCGGTGTCAATCCTATGCTGGACGATATCCTTTCTACCCCGTGGCCCTGGGCTGATCTCGAAAACGTCCTGCCATCGGGTAATCATCTTCTTCACCTCCTCACTCTCTTCAGGCGAAAGTTCGCGACATGATTCGTCCACAAATCCTTTTAATTCTTCCGGCAGTCCTCGCAGCTCGGTTGGATGACGTTGCAGCTGACGAACCACTGAGGTAGCGGTTGTACATTCCCCTATCGGTGTTCCTTTGTTCAGCGTTACTGGGAAGCTGTTCAGGTTCATTAGCCGAATCGGAGTGGTACGTCGGACCTTGATGAGGGACCTTGCAACCATTACGCCGCGTCCGATCTCCTGTTCTTCTTGCCTTCCCGGTTCAAGTAGCACACATTGACCCTCAGGTTGAGGCCCTTCAATCGTCCCATGCGCTATGATTTGGCTCCGTGCAGGTAAAGTGGTGTCTTCCAGTAAGCGCACTCGTGCGTAGATGTCCTTTCCCTGCCGCAGGATGACTTCTTCGTCTCCCAGCGTCATCACCCCTCTTGCCATATCCAGCTTGATCCCGCATGTGATCATCAAGTCCGTGCCTAATATGACATCTTCATCAATATCTGCCACGAGAGCGCGGTGCTTCAGATGTTTACCACCGATGATGAAGTAGGCAACTGACTCCCCGTAGACCTTCGCTGGCTCTCCTGTGGCAGTCCGTAATGTCCAAATCGTTGGCAACATCTTCTCAGCAGGAACTGTCTTTGAGCTCAAGATTGTCTTGGTTGCGCCGGTATCCAGTAGCAGACTTTGCAGCTGCCCGTTCACCTTCCCATCAACGTAGAAGCTGTTCGTTCTGCTCCCTAATGAAGCAACTCTACTGGTCTTCCTGGGGCCTCTGACGTAACGGGCTGATAGTTGTTCCATCCCATCAACCCTACTTCGTTCCTGTGGCTTTTCTTGCTTCTTGGATGGACATTTGCTTCTAGGGTGTCCAAGTTGACCGCAGCTCCAACAGCATACCTCCTTCTTACGGGTCCTTAGAGCCTCCAAAACCTTTGTCAGAATATCTTCGACGCTAGGGACCACATTAGGCTCCGCTTCTGCTGCTCGAACCCGCGCATGGCCCCGTACTGACTGCTTGACAGCCTCGAACTCCATGGCCTGAGATAATGCGTCTCCCAAAGTCTTTGGCCGGGCGAGCTTCACTGCCTGTTGCGTCTCGGGGTCCCGAAGTCCATCAAGGAATTTGTCGACAGCCAGGCTCTCGTAGACATCATCGGTGACCGATGGGTAAGCATTCCTTACCAGCCGTGCAATGTCTGCTTCAAATTCCTGTAGCGTTTCGTTGGTCTTCTGGATCTTGCTTCTCAGCTGTGAGCGATATAGCTGGTCCATGTGGCGGTGGCCGAAACGCATTTCCAGTCTTCTAACCAGCTCCCCGTAGTTAGACCGCTCCGACATGGGCATCCCCTGCAGTACTCCCAAGGCGTCTCCACGCAAGGCCAGGCACAATGCTGAAGCTTGGGTCTCTTTTGACCACCCGTGGATCGAAGCCGCTGTCTCGAAGAGAGTCATGTAGTCCTCCCACGGCGTCTTTCCGTCGAATACTGGAATGGTGTTGTGATTTGGTGGTGTCCCAGCATTGGCGGGCATAATGGTGCTATGAAGGCTGCCATCGGTGGAACGGTCGGTGGCGATCGTCGGTGGGTTGGTCATACGTCCCTCGAGAGCTTCTACTCTTAACCTAAGTTCGTTTTCTATTGAATTCAATTTTTCTCCTAACCTAGATTCTACATTAGCTACTTCATTATTTACATTTTCCATTAACTTAGTTTCTAATGTGCCTAACTTAGACTCTAATGTATCCAATAAATCACTTTTAACAGTACCTAATTCATTCTGTACATTACCTAGCTCATTTTTGACAGTACCTAATTCATTACCTAACCTATTTTCTATATTGCTTAATTCATTACCTAGCTTATTTTCTACATTGCTTAACTCATTTTTGACAGTACCTAATTCATTACCTAACCTATTTTCTATATTGCTTAATTCATTACCTAGCTTATTTTCTACATTGCTTAACTCATTTTTAACAGTACCTAATTCATTTTTAAAAGTTGCAGACAACTTGCTTAAATCAGTTTCAAATAGAACGTCATCTGGATTTTCCCCAAAATCTACAAAAAATTGACGCAAGCGCTCTTGCAGTACACTTTTAGTTCCGGAACAATCAAGATCACGTTCCTCCAATTCACGTTTCAAATCCGCAACTTTTAAATCAATTAATTTAACACTTTTAGAAGCCATTCTTCATACAGTAGCCCAATAATTACAAAATACAAGACAAAATGCAAAATAATAACAAATACACAACAATCCCACTTCTGACACCAATTTGTTACGGGCTACTGGGTATTAAAATGAATTAAACAATTCCTTAATTAAAGAAACTAATATTTATTAACAAAATGATAAAAAGGGTACAACTAGACTATTAACAATTAAATTATTAAACTAATATAAATTTATAATGACAATATTCTAAATATTATAATCTAGGCCTAACTCCTATTTAATTATTACAATAATATTAGATATTACTAATTATAGATAGCTTAACTAGTTACAATAGTTTCTATGAATATATTACACTACAATTTATAACTAATAATTAACACTTACAGTTCACTAGTCCACCGACCGTAAGATTCTTCAAGTATCACAAACAGACACACAGTAACAAACAGAAACAGTTTATTACACCCGCGAGACTGTTACAGTTCACTGATACACTTACTACACTGGCCGGTTCAACACTGACTAGTTTATCACACTGACACTCACTTATTACACTTATCACTGATCTTCACTGGTCTACTCTCAGGCTAAGACTAACTGCCTCGAGTTGAGGGAAGTATTTAAAGAGGCAAGGCCGAACATTCCAGAACACGAAAGGGCCAGGCAATTCCGGAATCTTCTTAATCCTTTTCCGACAAAAGAAGACGATCTAGAACAGTACTAATCCTATTTAAACGTCTCCCGCTGACGCAGTTAAGCCGCTAATCCCCCGCTTCCGCCTTCCTTTGTACGCCCGTAACATACTATATTAACATAATATATTATATACTAAGCCTATAGCCTATATTATATACTCAGTTGACCCTTGGATTTTTTTAAAGGGAGTAAAAATCCTTAGATATGGCGTCCTAAAATGGGTGGTTCCGAGCCTGATCAGTGTCAGGTTCTCGTTAAAGATCCCTATTCTAATTTAGGACTCTATAAAATATATATTAGTTTGCTCATCTTTCACAAGCTGTCTCCTGTCTTCTCAGATAAATGAATATTAAAACATACCGATGTTTTTAAATTTTACTTTATACAATTTCCATTGTGCACTCCGTATAAAGTTATCATCAAAGATTCATTCATTACAAATATATTAAATAGATTATTCTTATGTTTTTTTATTATTGAAATACTCTTTTAAAAAATATGAAATATAGGTTTTTCTATTATTTTAAATTAAAGGAATGTCAGAATCATGATCTATTAAAGTTATGCAGGGTGTCATTCTATGTTGGACTGAGTATCATGTATCTGTGTTGGCAAATAAGAACACTTGCATACAGAATAATTGGTGTTTACAGTTCCGTATTCGGTCAAAATTATGTCTCCTTTTAATTGCAATTGTTGTTTATTGATATCAGAAACTATATTGGTTTAGTTGTTATTAATTGACCAGTACCTTTATTCATCAATATTACAATAAGAGATTAGCGATTTTTTTTAATGATGATTTTGATATAAAATTTATATCAGTTAATTTGACGAAGTTTCATAATATCCATAACCTACATAATAATCTTGATGTTTTCGAACGTAATGTTTTGTGTATTTTGAGTTGTGAGTTCAATGAGGACAGTGTACTCAATATTGCAATAGTCTTGTGTCCATTCGCTGTTCACGTGTCCAAGACATGGGCTTTGACAAGTTGTTTAATAACTTGTTTCTGGAAGTTATTACTGACTCACACAAAGTTACGTTTTTCGAAATATGATGCAAGCAGAATATCGTGAATTAAAAACGAATAAGGGGGATCGATGATACCTATAATTTTACTGCGGAAATATTTGATGACCAAAATACCAAGAACGTATTAAAAAATTGAAAGAATTTGAGACGCGAATTTTCTGAAATGATATCCACAGTTTGAGTAATAAAAAAATGTCTCTGGAATTAAAAAATCTATATAAATATAAATATGTAAATGAGTTGAACTATTCATGAATCTGCATGAGTTTACAATTACATTAATTTAATCCACCATTTTGTTTTAACGCTGTTGTTTAAACAGTATTAGCCATATTGAAAAGTAGTAAATGCTAAGGATAGAGTATACAATGATGTGTTTGTATAGTTATGTGATATCTCCTTCGACAAGATATTTTGACTTTGATGAAATATTTCGCTAAAGTTATAAAAAAAAAAATACAAATTTTTTTTGGCCATTAGATCAAGTCAAATACATGATCGTCTAATCTAAATAAAGGTTACATTAATTTAAATAAACCAAAGGATACAGTAAATGATGTATAGCAACAGAAATTTATTGTTTGATTTTTTTGTTTGTTTATCATTTTCGTGAGTTTACTGAATTCATTTTACGTTTCTTCTTTATGTATCTATGTTTCTGTATTCATAAGTTTCTCAATTTCCGTTTCTTCTTATTTAATTTTTTAACTTCTTGACGCAAGTAAAGAAAATAGATCCATTCATTTTTTTTTTCGAGAAAGTACGTACTGTATTCCGGTAAGAAGACTTAACGGTACTGCAAAACAATGCCATTTTAAGGTATGGGAAAATAAAAGTATCGACTTTCTTTTGTCTCTTGATCAGACACTATCGATAGCAAATCATTAAGAACCTCGGTGAACCTTGGTTTTCCTTCCCTGACCTTAATGCCAATACAAAAGCACGGTTTATTATTCATGGTAGCCCATGGCATGCATGTCGCGTCTCTACGGAAGGCACCGCATCATCATTGTTAGTTACGACACATGTGTTATTACGCTTTATTATAACATATTTTATTATATTTCGGACATGGATATTTAGAATTGGAATTTGTAACAGAGAATTTATCAACATGGGTCATTCCACTTCATATCATTCAATTAAAACTTAAGAATTACCTAACCCATGGTTTCAAATATTCATATTATATTATTTGTTCCATTTTCCATACATATTAATCATGTGAAATTGCATTATCTTGAACAATCCTTGAGATATTACTTTTTCTACTTGTATGAGGATAGGAAAGAATGTTTATGCAGTGCCGAGAACTGTATCGGTAGAGAAATAGTTTAAGGAAAAAATTCAATCAGAATGAGGTTTTACTATAACTCCTGTTTTTTCTTTTCTTATTAAATCTTAAAAACAAAAATGGTACTTATTCCACAAGTTGTCGATTCGAGTCGAGTCACATGTTTTAACTTTTCATTCGTTTCCCTTTTAATATTTTCAAAAATACAAGTTATCATGTAATGCGTTTCAAAAAAGTTTTTAAAAAAAGATGTATCATCTATACTTCGAAAAGTTAGTTGAAACTTTTATTTCTTGATGAAAAGACTACCGAAATCTACATATTTCCCATAATTACTTTCTCTTTTCCATTCCAAAGCTTACGATAACTTGTATTTTTGGAAAATATTATAAATGAAACGAATAAACAGTTAAAACTTGTAACTCAACTCAAAGCTACGGAAGACAACCTGCGGAACAGATACCCAAATAAGTAATTTTATAGTAATTTGTGAAATTTAATACTATCGTTACATACAAATATTTACCTCTCTAAGTACTTTTACTTTCATTCATAGTAATTCTCGTTTTATTTATTTGTAATCGATCTCAATAATAAATTGTATTCATGCATGAAAACACTATCACAAACACAACATCCTTGGAAATTTTCCAAGTGTTAGGCGTTTCTCCTGCTTATTATGCTTTTCGATTTTTTTTCCATCATTCAAGTAGACCATGATAAAACGAATAAGTTATACCAAAGCGAAATTGTAGTTTCTTATTCATAAAGATCTTCTTTAATATGTACAAAATTCTGTATATATGTTATATAACTAATATACGAAGTAGTCTTTGATACAATTATCAATACATTACCTGACAAATATTATAAGTGTTAGGAAATTGAAACTTTTTCTATCTCTGCCGCATATTTTAATAAAACATACTGTATTTTTAGAAGGTAATATTGAACTCTGTTTGGGTTTTGATTCTCGTAACCTATATTCTTTTCTAGTTAAAACTTATCAGAATTAATAATAATATTTACATTAAATTAAATATTTAACTGACACGAGAATAAAATCGCTGTAAATTATTGTAATTTCAAAACGATTGAAGTTATTAATTTATTTTAAATGACTAATTTTATTTTATTTTTTAAGCTAACACTTTCCATCTAGACAAACGTCTCACTTGGACTCCTCATACAAGACTGAAAAGACAAGAAACTGCCCGACTTTTTCGCCTACTTCAACATATACTGGACAAACGTTCAAAACTCCCAATTAATTACAAAATACTCATTTACATGACAGTTATCAGACCTATTTGGACATACGGAGTTGAGCTTTGGGGCTCTACTAAACCAGCCAATTCATCTCGTATCCAATCCTTACAATCCAAAATCCTTCGTAAAATCCTCAATGCTCCTTATTATGTCACAAACAAACTAACCCATCATGATCTTAATATCCCATATGTTGCTGATTTGGCCCAAACTGGATACCCATCCTTCCATGAATAGCTCCATACCCACTTGAATCCGCTAGTCTCTCAACTTGCTTCCCATAATATTCCTGATAACCCTCCGAGGCGTCTGAAAAGAAGATGGCCTCGAGACCTTCTACTATAGAACTTTATTTGGAGTGCTATCAATGGATAGTTTCTCCACAAGTTTTTTTTTCATGTCCTTTGTTCATACAGCAGATTTACTTGATGTAATATAATTACAGTTGTAAATAAAAAAAAAAGCTAACACTTATCTTCACGTGAGCTTTCATCGACAGCCATTTTGAAGTGCGGATGGTCATACTGCGGATGGTTTTGATTATTATTCCAGGATAACCACGCTCTACCGTTACGTTTTTCCTCAGATTGAGGGTATTCACTTTTTGGATGCTTGCTGAGCCCCTCGATGTTCTTCTGATCCTAGACTTAAAACAGAATTAATACTTTTTCTACTTTAGCCTGTCTCGAACCAAGGATTTTAAGATTGGTAGTAGAGTGCCCCTTGAGCTACTCCTTAACCTGGTGTTATGTAAAAATTATTGTAAACGCTCTAGGAGAAGAAGCTCCTTAATTATCGATTAATAAAGTTACAAACAGTAGGCGAATAGTTTCAGGAGAAATGGAATATACGAAAGGTGTAAACAAAAACAACATGGAAAATAAAACCTGTTTGATAATCTCGAAGACCTTGAAAGGTTACATAGCATTCCTGAAGAACGGTTTTCGCTACTAGACAATGCACCTTCAAGATAGTATTGTTACTCACAAACCTGTTTTAAAAAACCTTATGTTTTCTCAGTTATCTCTAGCATTCCTAAGAGAGTATATACAAATGATATACATAATCAAGTTTTAGTTTTCTGAATCGACTTGTTTTATAAAGAACTAAAATGTTGTAATTGCGGGATCCTTTACAACGAATCATGTTGCTCTTATGAATCAGTTCCAGTTAGAACGTTCGTACCAACCCTACTACCTACCAAATAACTCCAGATAATGGGCAAGCAGCAATAAAAATTACCCGAATATATTATACTAGTATTAAAATTAATCATCATAAAAAATATAAACGGTTATTTTAAAACAAAAAACAATATTTGCTAATTGGAATATATTAGTTGGAATAATGTGGTGAGTCACTTAATTCCAGATATTGGGTTATACACATGTTTATATAATTCATATCAAGATACCAATCTGTTCATATCGGGAATAATGTGATGCTTAAAATAAACAGCCCGAATGTGAACGTTTTGAAAGTTTTATTAAAAGTCAGGATTGGAAACTTAATTTTCCAGCGATGATTTTCGAAGTATCCTCCCCTTTCTCACCATAACATTTTATATTATCTCTAGAGAATAATAAATTGAAAATACGTTTAAAAAACATAAATTTAACATAATAAAATGCACTAAAAGTCAAAGACAGCAATTGATAACGCAAACGTTAAAAGTAACAAATTTTGGCATTGGGATGAAAAGTATCAAATATTGGTCAGTACTTACTGTTTCTTTACAATAAGCATGTCAATATTCGGCTTGATGTGACTAAACATGATTCTTAAGTCCCCTTTGCTGCTGAGTGCTTTCTTCTTCACACTGCTAACCATCCGGAATTTTATTTTTTTAATGCTATAATATATTTGCATTAATTCTAGATTGTGTTGCTCTTTCAGCAATTAAATGAATGAGTTTAGTAGTAATTGAAGGAATATAGTTTTTTATTTAATACAGTTAAAATTAAATCGCTTGTTTCCTCATAATAAGAGCTTAATACATTTTTATTACAATCATTGTTGACTTTTGAATTAAGCTATCGTCATTGTATTCTGAGGAAAATCGATTTAAAAGAATATAAATTTAACGGGATAAACGCTAGCGGTTTTATTGCACAATTAGGGTAGGTTTATACTATGGCGTTCGGACGTGACGTTTTTTTCCGTCGGAGCTGGCAACACGTGGTTAGGAATGAGAACGTTGGTATAGGGGCGGTAGCGTTCAGCGTTAGACGTCGGGACGATCGTCCACTTTTTTCTACCGTTGCATGTCGGCGGACCGGCGTTTGGACGCCTTACCTCGACGTCCAAGGTCACCAATGAAACACATTGACTAGAATGGCAGTGTTGTTATTGCGACGTTAGCGGTAACTTCTCTTGCACCCGGCCTTTGTTTTCGTTAGTAGTGTGTGTTAAATTATTCATTTTTTAAATATATTTGTGAAATAAATGGGAGACCAGGATAGGCTGATTCAGCTGGTCGAGCAGCATCCAGTTCTGTGGGATCAGTCTCTTGATTTATTCAAAGATAGAGAGGAGAAGGAAAAGGCCTGGAAGGCGGTTGCTACAAATTTCAATGAGGACTGGGATCAGCTCGAGGAAAAAGAGCAAAAATCTAAAAGTAAGTTGCTACAGTATTTTATTATTCAACTTGATAAAATATAAACGTAACTATGCTAAAATTAAGAAATAATGTACAAACTTATTTAATTGTTATTTTAACTTTTTATTATTTATAATAATAATTTAAAAAAAATTTATTATTTATAATAATAAAAAAAATTTACAAAAATAACAATAAATCTTTATCGTTGTTTTTTAAATATATTGATAGTAGAGTAATGATTTTTGTTTGTTTTTGTATTTTCACTTGAAAAGGGAAAGCAGAAATAGCTCATGAAACGTAGTGTACGAAAAAATGAAAAAATAAACACCTATATTGTTTTTATACAATTGTTTATTATTTATTAAAGTCTGGAAAGCTAAATAATAATTAATTAAGTTTGTATAAATTTAACCAGACAAAAAAATACATTTATCTTAAGAAATAATGTTTTTGCCAATGCGTTTTGTAAGTTTCATAAGTCGGTATATAAAAAGATAACAGTAGATATTTATTATATCCTACATGTAGTAAAGTTTCAGTTTAATAAATATGATGGTGTTGAAATGGTACTGCTCCTGGTCCCAGGAAGTATCGGGCAAAGTAATCTCTGATTTCGTGACCTTGCTGACGAGGACCAGTACCAAAGTTTTGCACATCACAAAAAGGATAGGTTTCTGATTCCTCATAGTTCAATCCATCGCGATTTCGAACAAAGTTGTGCAACACGCAACAAGCTTGAGTTATCACGTCAACGAAATCGGGCTCTACAAGCATAGGTGTATGAAACACTCTCCACTTGTTTGCGAGTAGACCAAAAGCACATTCAACTGTTCGGCGAGCTCTGGACAGACGATAATTGAATACTCGTTTTTCGGCATTAAGATTGCGTCGTGAGTAGGGTCTTAGCAAATTTGTATGTATAGAGAACGCTTCATCACCAACTAAAACAAAAGGCTGTGGGTTTTCTGTGGTGTTTGGAAGGCACGTCGGAGGGGGCAAATTCAACATGTTTGAGTATAGCAATCTCCCAAAAGGACTATACGAAAACACTGTAGAGTCCCCTTCTTTTCCATAAGCTCCAACATCGATGGCAATGAACTTCAAATTAGCGTCAACCGCTGCCATCAGAACTAACGAAAAGAATTTCCTATAGTTGAAATAAAGTGTCCCAGTATTTTTGGGATTCTTACACCGTACATGTTTTCCGTCGACTGCACCAACACAATTAGGGAAGTTAGTTTTTTTATAAAACGTGTCTGCGATTTCCAACCACATATCTCTCGTAGGTACTGGCATTTCAACTGATTTCAAGCAGGTCCAGATTGCCTTGCAACACTCCCTAACTATATCTCGAATGGTAGCCTTATGTAGGTAAAATTCATACTGTAAGGCTGAGAAAGTATGCCCCGTGGAGAGGTATCTGAAACAAACAGTAACAATGAGCGTGTTAATTTAGTGATAAATAGGTTTTTAATATTGATTTGTTGGCATTTTGTTCAGGCAATAGTTGTCAAAAACTTTATTATAATATGCACTAACATTACTATTCTTATATTCTTTTTAATCAGTTGTAGGTGTGAAAAAAATGTGGAAGCACATTAGAGACGCTTTCATGAAGCACAATCGACCCCCGAAATCTGGTGATCCAGCTCCGAAAAGAAAAAAATATGTCTACGCAGATGCTTTAACTTTCCTGAAGAATTCACTAGAAAAGAGAAAGTAAGAATCTTATTGATACACACTTAGAAAATACCTCCTATAAGTATCATCCGTTGGAATTAATCGGTCCCTTTTTTCAACATTTCAGGACTTCCGGTAATTTCGAAGATGAGGAGTCAATAGCTAATGTGAGATCCCCAGAGGAAGAGGGGGAGGAGTCGGTAGAATTGCGTGAAGGAATGGATTCTCCTGCTGTATCTATGCTTGCAACTCCTTGCCCTTCACCTGCACCTTCTAGTAGAAGAAAAGGAGGTGCTTCACGGATGTCAGAGTTCCAGAGTATTCTTCTGGAGAAAATTTCTGCTCCACAGCGACAAGATGAAGATGCTGATTGCAAGTTTCTCCTGTCCCTTCATCCAAGAATGGCCAAATTAAGTGAGTCACATAAGCTAGATTTTCAGTTTCACTGCCTACAGTTTTTTAAAAACTTAGAAAACCAGCAGAGCCATCTTCCTTCGACTTCTTTTGGATTCCCCACTTCTCAACCATTCCCCCAATATACTTACCCCCAACAGAATACTTTTTCCACAATTCCGACTCAATATACTACCCCATTCCCATCTCCTATTCCTTCCATCACAGCATCCGTTCCAACAAGCACGTTGACCTTGACCCCATCCTTCCCTCACAGCGGACCATCAGAAGAGAAAAATGACCCTACCTATGCGGTTATCGAAAATTTATAGTAAATTGTACTGTATAATAAAATAGCAACAATAGTAAATATTGTATGTACATATGTGCAAATAAATTATATATTTACATTTACTTGCGCTTATTTTAATGCTCGTTCCTACTCCCAATGTATAGAGTTGATTCATGAAACGTCTAATTCCTGATAATGGAAAGGAAGAAAGATGAGTGGACTTGAATGCATCATGATGCAATGATAATGAACGCTTTAAGCCAATAGATTGATCGAAGCTAAAGGAAAATACTTGTGGGGTCATACATAAAAAAAGACGAATAGGTATTACATAATTAATAATTACATTTTAATAATTCTTACCTGAGTGTAATTGTCAGTCTTGCTTCTGGAGAGACAGGAACTTTAAAGGATGTGGTTTTTTTTTTAATAAACGGGCTCACTGTACTTAAAAGTTCATCAAAAGAATTCATCGACATTCGGAAATAGTTGAAAAATTTTTCGCGGTACTTTCGTATTTTATTGTAAAATGGAAAAAAGTGTTTATGGTGTTGACTGTTGTTAAATGGGTGAGTAGCCCACCTTCTGCGCCTGTCATCACTTAACAGTCCTTCAGCTTCCAATGCACTAATAAGTAACAACCTTCTTCTATCCATGATGCCTCAGGAACTACTGGTTGATTCGACGCACATCCTTGGCTATTGCACCTAGGTGGGGGTTCGGAAACGCTACAGTATAAACACAAGCATCCGACGTTTTTTTAACGTAAGCGTCCGCGGAAAAAAAACGTCACGTCCAAACGCCATAGTATAAACCTAGCCTTAGTTGAATCAACCGTTGCTTAGATCAGCAGAAGTTTCTTCATCGATGCTGAAGTATTGACGTTTCATGTCACTTTGATATAAGCGTATATTATTTTTTTATTCTTATACTGATAGCATATCATCAAGCATTGAATTTATGTCTTATTTTTCTTTCTCAGTGAATAGAAGTCTAGAATATAAAAGAATACAAATATAAAAGGCATGATGTCATCTGAAAATATAAGTTTCACATAGCTTTTGTTTTTGACCTTGAGTAATAAAAACCATGATGTCATTTAAACCAAATACTACAATTCGGTGTTAAATTTTCATGACTCGAGTCTTATTATTTTTTGGTTATGTTGCTATAGGTTATACATTTGAAAGAAGTTCCGATTAGATGAGCCACATCTTCCGTATATATCAATTAAAAAAGTGGTTTGGCAATACTTTCAGTAAATGGAGTCCCAAAAATTAAAAAAAAAATTAGCAGACCGAAAAAATAATTAGGGGAAGTTTTGAATTTAAATTCTGTATATTTCTTTGTTAAATATTGTCATGGTTTTTGTTGGATATAAAATAGTAACTGTATATATAAATCCATGTATATATAAATCAAATAATTATAAATTATAGCATTGTAATTTTTTACACCACTTCTAAGGAGCTTTAAAACGGCTATGTTGTATAGTGAAATGTTGAATGGAACGACCTTTGCTTCCTTGCTGCATGACGTATAGAGCTTTTGTTGATTATAAAACTATTGACCATGGTCATTGTTGGCGATTCGGATTAATATTGCAGACGAGTTCAACAAATTGTTGATAACTTTTACTGTTAAGAGCTCCGATTTAGACGTTCTGTTGCAATCAGGAACTATTATTTATCAGTTCTACTAACATAAATCGAGACAACGCCCTTTCAGAGATTGATGGAAACATCGGTAAAGAAATTAAAAACACAAATACATCCATTAAAATGTTCTGCTAAACAAATATAAAAGTTTATGGTAGTAATTACTCACGTTTGTATATTTTTCTGTTTTTTATATTAGTTGTTTGTTGTTTGTTCATTTAACGTCACTTTATGCTGCTATGGCTAATCGGACGATGCTACAGTGGGAGCTCTAAATTTTGCCTATCCAGGTTTAATTAGGATAGGGATTTTTAACGAGTACCTGACATCGTACAGGCTCGGGACCCTCGTTTAACGTCCCTTCCGAAGGACGGCGTAACTAAGGATTTTTACTTCCTTTTAAAAAAAACCTTAGGCCACCTGCCGGGCTACGAACCCGCGATCTTTGGTTTAGTAGTTTGTTACGCTAACCACTAGACCACAGGTGACCTTAAATAGTTATGTTAGTTTTAAAACAAGTAAATTTTCAAATTACCTACTTAGCTACGAGTAAATTTGACTACATTAATTTTTTTTTTTTTGTTTCTTGACAGTCTGTATGTTTTTCTGATTACTCTATCATTTTAATGGAAATTAATGTTGGAAGTAGAGGACGATAAATATTTATTTGATTTCAAAATTTAGATAAACATTATTTTGTAATTTTTATTTTTTTGTGATTATTTAAATAGTTTTATTTTGAAGAGAGAAGATTTGTCCTGGCCGGAATTCGAAGGATTCTTTGGCCTGGTTACGAGCCTGGTAGCTTAGTTGGTAGAGTACCGCGCTAGAGATGCGGAAGACCCGGGTTCGAACCCCGGCCAGGACAAATCTTCTCTCTTCAAAATAAAAATATTGAAATAATCACAAAAAAATAAAATTATAAATATAAAATTGACGTATGTCAACCAGATCCTAATTAAAGTAATGTTCAATGATTATTCTTCCCCATTTTTACATCGCAAAAATTGCGAGTGCTGGGGATACAGGATCGGTGAAGAGAATGGATTTGCTTGACCTGGTTACGAGCCTGGAAGCTTAGTTGGTAGAGTACCGCGCTAGAGATGCGGAAGACCCGGGTTCGAATCCCGGCCAGGACAAATCTTTTCTCTTCAAAATAAAAACACTATTTTAATAATTAATGTATAAAAAATAGTATTTTTGGCTATATCTACTATATAAATAGTATTTATAGTATTATATATATAATATCATTTCGCTATTTACGATATGATGAGAATAAATGCAACGTTAATATTTAAAGTTATATTATTCAGAAGATGTAATTATATTGTATGAGAATAGTTGCTATTTGGTAAATTACAAAGAAACTATCTTTAACTATACTAGTTATCGCAACTGATAAAGAAACCGGAGAAAACATCTTGTCACGTGATATTTTTTAGTCAGCAATTATCATTTTCCGTTGACACTAAAAGTGCAATACATAGGTTGTGGAATAAGAAGTAATTATACAAAATTAAAAAAATATTCTCAATGATATTATGTAATTATTAATACACAACACTACAAGATTCTGTATTTTTTTTTCTCTTTTTGCCTTTATATTTTTTTATTGATGTAAAGAAATTGTTTACGAGGACTTTCGACGTAGACAGTGACCGCTATCGATTATGTACTTAACTTTTTTAAAAAGATTTGAATGTTTATAAAATATAAAAAGCATAAGAAGGAAAAAAGAAAATAATATTGGTTAAAAAATGTTTTAATTGAACAGAAATTAAACAAATAAAAATAAAGCCAAATAAAATTAAAGAAAGGCATATTTCTTGGAAATTAGCCCTCAAATTTGAAAAAAAGTTCTCAGTTTGTGTTAATTTTTACAATCAAATAAAAAACAATGATTGAGTGTTTATTTTTAGATAATCATTTTTTCTCATTTGGGGAAATTTACCGTTGAATTTTAAATTGTTTTTATGTAGGGTAAATTTTGGAACCAATAACTTTGAAACATTTATTTAAAAAACGTTTCTGATTTTGTTTCCTTGTAAAGGGGCCCATACACGTTGAGACTTGTTGTACAACCAAGTTGTACAACTTGCCACATGTCGAGCCCACACAAGTGGAGAGAGGTAGTAACAACATTAGTTTGCAACAATAGAAGGAAGTGGTTACACAATCTTCTACATAAATATTAAAAATGTCTAGAAAAAATGAAGAAATAATTTTTTGTACAATGATTATAGCTGAGTGTACAGAAGAAAACAAAAAATGCAGGAAGAGAAAAATATGGGTAAAAGAATGGCTGAGTAAGCGAGGCAAATTTGCCCATACAAATTTATTGAAAGAACTAAGAGCAACTACCGGAAGATTATAGAAATTTTCTAAGGATGAACGATGTTGTTTACGAGGAATTCTGGAACTCGCTACACCTTTGATCAACCGCTGAGTTTAAATATAAATCCCGATTTTTTAACTCTCGCCGATAGCACGCTCTCATATTGTTTATTCTTTTTTTCATTGAATCTATTTGATGAGCATTGGGCTCAATCTCCCGGAAGGTTTCCAAAATCAAGGATCCCAAGCCTTAGCTCTCAAGCTCTTGTTTTTGTAATTGTTACATTTAATTCTCCACAATTCTGGTAGGCTTCGATACTTATCAATGAATGAGCGCCACAGCTCATTATTGGTTATTGTTGCCATTCTGTGAAATTGAAACAAAAAATTGAACAGATTAAACATTAAAAAAAAAATAAAGGAAATAACACAAACTTTCTCAAAAGCAGGCACTGATCAGTGTGTTCACTAGAGAGATAGAATCCAAACTGATGTTGGTTTGGATGTTGTAGAACATCTCCCTTCACGGACCAACCATGTTGGCCAACATTGAAACCACGCCCACAAAAATCTACTTCGTTTAGTCTTATTTGTATGTTGTAAGACCAAGTTGTTTAACATATAAATGGAACTGCAACTCGTCCAAACACGATACATCACCTCCGACCGAACCAAGTACCAACTTGGTTGTACAAGTCTCAAAGTGTATGGGCCCCTTAAGGCATCTTAATAGGAACCTAAATTAAAACATATGATCTTTTTCAAGCTAGCTATTAAGACTGATTTTATTTTCTTCCTTCAGCCTGGTTAATGGATATAATATGAGTAAAGTTGTAAAATGCATTTGAATGAATACAGGAGAATTGTCAAACGTGACTTACTAGCAAAATGCGTAAAGAAGTGTACGGTTCTTCGAAGTGTACGGTAAAGAAAACCAAAATACCAAAATTGATAGTGTGTGAAATAGTATTAATATTATTATACCAAATACTAACATGGCTAGCTTTTCAACCCATTCTTCAAAGGTTTCTTCGGGTTATGGTCGTGTCGTCAATTTCTTCATCCAGGTTTCTAGACATGCTAGTGGCTTCCTCAGGGCTTAATCTGAGAAAAAGCTCACAGGAAGTCTCAGATTAAGCTCTGAGAGAGCTAGCAGCATGTACAGCAAAACGTTGGTGAAGAATTTGACGACACGGTCGAAACCCGAAGGAACTTGAAGAATGGATTCAGAATATTGGTCGTGGCAATTTAAGAGAGTATATTCATCATAGCTTTTTCGGCAGGCCTTTAATTTTGATATAATTTCAATAATACCACAGGTCTGCAAAAACAACTTTTTTAAAAGCTGTTTTGATTTAGTTAACTGATCTTTAAGTAGTTTTTTGAGATGATTTAAAAAATGACATTGGTTTTTTTTCCATCACGTAAGACTTGCCTACAATATAAAGTTGAAGTATTTGAAAAAAGTATAAAAAACGGAAAATTTTGGATTTGTTTTCATTATTTTAACAAGAAGTAAAAGCAAAAACAAACAACGATACCTAGCTACAATGAACATAAAAGTGGTGCTCATGTATTGTAAAGTTATTATAAGTCTTTGCAAAAAGTTTTCTTTTTCCATCAAAGCTTCTTTTGATACTTTTTCAGCTGTGTTCTTGTGAATTTTCCCTTTTTAACATCCAACAGTATTCTGCCATCATGTTGACATTCCATTGACCTTGGTATCTGGGCTCCATTTCTTTTATATCTTGATGGAAACGTTCTCCTTGTTCCTTACTTATAGCCCCAAGATTTTCTGGAAAGTAGTCCAGATGTGAATGAAGGAAATGAATTTTGACACTCATGTTGCAGCCCAACATATTGTAGTTTTATAACAATTCAGCAACCAAAGTTTTGTAGTTTGGGTCTTTTTTCTCAAGAAAGCCTGTTACAACAAGTTTAAATGAATTCTAGGCATTCTTCCATTTTTATTTTAGTGACAAAAATTTCATCTTTTAAAAGTTTTCTGATGTACAAACAAAGACTCCCTGTTTCAGCTTAGCATCGGGTATTCTAGATAACTGTTCACAAAAATACTTGAAACAATCTCCTTCTTTGGGAAATGCTTTCACAAACTGTTTCATTAGCCTCATTTTGATATGAAGTGGTGGAAGTAAGATCTTTTTAGGATCCACTAAACTTTGTCTTCCAACATATTTAACTCCAGTAATAAGAGCCTTTCTGCTTAGCCACGTTTGCTTGACATAGTGTTGTTTCCTGTTTTCATCCCATTCACAGAGGAAACATGGAAACTTTGTGTAACCACTTTGTTGACCTAGTAACATGGAAATAGATTTCAAATACCCACAAATGGTCCATTTATGGTCAGAGTAGTAGAGATTATTAAGAACAAACTCAAGATTTTCGTAGCTTTCTTTCAAATGGACTGAGCGTTTAACAGGCACAGAAGCATATCAGTTATCATTGTGAAGAAGTAAAGCTTTAAAACTCCTTTTTGATGAATCGATGAAAACAATTTGTGACTTATCTAGGGGTGATGGAATTTTTTCACTATTTTTTCTGTAATCAGCACAAAAAATACTGTTAAACCCACTAGTTAAATATCCTACAATTGTCTCATAGCAGACCTGTGTAATCTAATTTTATATTGAGACATGAATTATGTTACAATTACTGATCACTAGTAGATCCATAGGCTATTAATTCCTGATTCCTTCTTCAACAATAAAAATGACAGTAGATACTAACAGTCATTTTAATGAGAGTCATTTACCGTTAAAGCGAATTGGAAAGGTTGACCGAATTGACAGGTCGTTGCTCCATAACGTGAATCTGAAAGAGAGAAAAAAAAGGAAAAAACTAATTTAGGTCGGGTACAATTTTTCCGCCTGCGAGTCAATTCTTAGAAAACATCTCGTTGAAATTACCAACAGTATCCGCTATCGAATTAATATTCCAAACACACCGCTAATGTCTTTCTTCCATGATCATTTCTCAAACATTTTCTTGAAATAAAGGTGCATCTATAGATCCACCTTTCAGTGATAAAGACAATGAATTTAATTGCCAAATATAAAATAAAGAATAATGTGGCCTTATATTAACCTTCAGCATCAAATGTGAATGTGAAATGTGAGTGAAGTGATTTTGTCTCACTTGACACTTTCCCGACTTAGTTCTCATTGATTTAGTCCGGTTCTGAGCCTCAAGTTTCGGAAGCATTAAATATTTCTTGATTAAACCATAAAAAATGTGAAATAGTCGGTTTTTAAAATTTGGAGTTGTCCGCTTTTGATCCTGAATGCCTTATGAGGCATGAATGTATATATATATATATATATATATATATATATATATATATATATATATATATATATATATATATATATATATATATATATGAGCCGTTTATTTTGAAAGTGACCTAACTCCGTTTTTTAAATTTTTGCCTTACTCCATTCTTGATAAGAAAACATACATTATTCACTTAATAATTGTTAACATTTTAATTGGAACCATAAATTTAACAGCCTTAGATACACTTAAGCAGTATGACTCATTAGGATCCTATACGTATATTTTTAAATTCATCGAAACGCAAACCCTTAAATATTTGAAGATAAATGGAGGTAGGCCACTTTCAAAATAAACGGCTCATATATATATCATGAATATATGATTCATCCAGTAAATAGATTAAGCTAATTTCATGAATATATGAAATAACTGTGTTCAATTTTATAACAGATTTATATCTTTAATATAAGTCAAACATGGATAATTAACAATATTTACTAATCCAAGACCAAAAGCAAAAAAAAAAAGTTTTTAGAAACTTGAATAGTTCTCAAATTTCTGTTATCTTCCAGACCACTAAGATAACGAATAGATAAGGATTAACTGTAACGCATTTAATTGCCGTGTTTTTTTTGTACATACATCTCGTTAACTGATTCTAGTTTGTTCTCTCAATTACAAACTCCAATAAGTAATTGCGTAAAAATACGAAAATAATATTTTAATCTCCATATTTAAGTTATTTATGTTTCCTTAAAATACGTAGAATCCAATAATAATAATAAATCCAGTCAAGCTACTGAATCTTTTTTCTTCAGTTTTGGTACTGCAAACACTGATCACCCCAACAGAATAGGGGCTTGATTCTCATAATTACACTTTTTTTCAAAGTGGCAACTGATGTGATGTTTAATATGTTTATAACTCAGCAATTTATAAACATAAATAGAAAACGTAAACTGATTCAGAATGAATAAAACGAAGCCGTTAAAAAAAATATATATAATATAAGGAAATACTTATGCTTTAAAAAACATCTAACTTTCTCTCAAGATCATACTTTTCTTGTTTCGAGTCTGAATATCGACTATATTTTTTTTCATTTTTTTAATTGTTTACATTCGATTTACATTATGCAAGAATGTGGTACTCTTTACCACAGAATTAGTCGTATAATCCGGCCCTGAGGATGGACCACATGCGTCGAATACGAAAATTAAGGTCGTGTTGTATAACTAAAACAAGTAACTTAACTTTTCATTTTTCGTCTCTGATTGATTTCCTTATTATGTAAAACCTCTACTTGGTTAGCCTTTTATAAATTTCTGAGGTTAAAAACCCCACAGCTGCTATGGAGGGTATTATTTCTAAGGCAAAGGTTGTACACCGAGGTAATTTGGCCGAGATTATCCTTAACCACCAAATTTTTCCACAATCAACTTCGTAGAGGCTGGGTGAGCCATAGAACTATTCCCTAGATCTCACAGGGTCGATTCCTGAATGATATTAAAAAATTGACCAGTCACAGCCGATCTTGGATCCCGGATATGCAGATTTTTAGTACAGTGTACTAAAACAGATATATGTATATTCAACATATCAGTAATACAAGTTTAATATTTTAAACACAGCTAGATTACTTTAGATTGGCAGAATGGGACAAAGACTAATGCAATCTGCAATTACTGTTATTTAAATTGGTTCAACTTTTTATTCGTTTTTTCTACTCGGCACAATTAGAACCAATGAAGATCCATCATGATTTCCTTTCTTTTACCCTAATTCCTCTTCCTCCAGCCCCACCCTCTCATCCTTTTCAACACTAACCTAGGTTCAAATAAATAAAGAAAGCAGGTCAGATCACCAGTTTCAACCACCGGGAGGCGGAAGACAACGCATGCTGAAATCAGAAATCCATGAGAGGATATGACACATAGACTGTCCTTGCTGTTGGTATGTGTTTAGTTTACAGATAGCAGATTGCCTTTATTCTTTATCTTTATGAATCCTGCGTCATTTTGATTCTTGTTCATTTAACAAAGGCACCAGATTACGATTGACACAAGTATAAAAATAGTTTTACTTTATTTATTTATTATTTTTTAAATGTATTTATTGAAATTTTCAATTTTATTATTACAATACAACGAATGATTCATAATGACATAGATAAAGGCAAGTAGAGAAACTAACCACCGTTTGTACTCAAATAACAAATTTAACTTAATATGTCACCAGGCTTCTTCTTCTTTTCAGACGCCTCGGAGGGTTATCGGGAATTGAAGATCTGGCTAGATTTGAAACTAGTGGGTTCGAGTGGGAATAAAGTTTGTCATGAAAGGATTGTTATCAAGTTAAAAAAAACACAACAAATGGATTGAGGTCATTAAGGATGATTTTATTCGTGACAGAGTAAGGAGCATTAAGGAATTCTCCTTACGAATCTCTCTACGAAAGGAATTCTATGGCTGAGAGAAGCCTCAAAGCTCTTCTCCGTAAACCCAAATAGGTCTTATAATATTCAAGTATATGAGTCTTTAGTAATTAGTAGGGAGCTTAGAGCGTTTGCCTTGTAAGTGTTGAAGTAGCCTATACGGCGAGCATTATTTTTCAAAATTTAATTATAGTTTTTTAAATTAACTATATGCGTGTGTATATGTAATTTATATAACTCAAAATCGATGTTATAGAAATTTTTTCGTGAAAAACAGCTCACCAGAAGAGGAATTTTATGTCATCGGTTTTGCACATTTTTTTACATTTACTGGGAAAAGATTCTAACCATAACAGTTCAGGATCTAAAGGTGTGGAAACAGGATTCTATATTAATAATGTTGATGACGCTTCCTATGTTACTGAAAGTATATTATGCTTGTTTTTTTTTTTTTAATTTAAACCAATTTAATATAAACAGCACTACTTTACTTTCTTTAAACAAAAAAAGAACTGAATTGGGTAGCAACCTTGAAACCCATAGAGAGCAATGGCAAAAACAGCAATGTAAAAACTGTTAATTTTTTTCTCAGCTCCTAGAGCGCCTAATATGTTTTCACTTGATATCACAGTAAATAAATTGTGATCTCATAATGCAGGAGTGATTTCCCTTGTGAGTGAATGATTTACTCAACAATTCTTCATTTCCTGAATGTTATCAGGATTAATGAGCTAAACTACTGGAAAGAAATAATTTCTTTCGTAAATCTTAAATCTGTTGCACAAAAAAAAAAAATATGCAAATAACTCTTGATTGTAAGATAGGTTTGTCCAGCTCAATAACATGCAATGCTTTATGGGTTGTATTCAAATTTCCATACAATTATAATTTTATTTTTCCGGGAGAAGAGCAATTGAATTGAATACATCATGAGGCCCATGTATTTTGGTAAAATAGAGAAGGTATAGTGATTATAGAAAAAATATTTCAAGATATTTCGGTATTTCAAGATTCAATGACAGGATACTATGTTTTGTGAGAAAGTACCTAAGTATAAACCGACAGGTATTTATCGGGGTACTTTTATTTATCTACCTACCCCAGGCAGAGCTTTTTTATGTATTTTGTAGGGCTAAATTGAAGTAATTAAATTCGAGATAAATTATTTACGTGCTAATAAATAATTCAGAACTCGCATCCGATATTTTTGTTGAAACAAAGAAGTTGAAATAAGAACGGATCACTTTGTTTCAAGGATCAATCCGAATATCATCTAAAATATTAAATTGTTTGCAAAAATATCAATAATATTTCTTTTTTCATGAAAAAAATATAGTTTGTTAGGAGCTAAATTTCGTAAATTTTATAAACTATGGCGATTATCAAGTATAGCTTCATCACAGGCATCTCCCATTATACCCTTATACTCTCTTAGATTCAAGGACAGTGAAAAATATGTCCATTTCCAAGGATTTCTGTTGTTTGAAGTCAGCATACGCACCATAATTTATGTTTCTTTTATCACTGGAGACCACCCAAGGACCAAACCTCTTGTTATTATTCGACATTCTGGAAAATCACAACAGAATTTCCGAAGAAGGTATACAGGGTAGTGTCATCATTGCTCTCAGTCGATGTTGGTTGACTGGCCCTACATGCAGCTGGGCCAAGGAAACGCAGTGTTGAATTTTTTTATTCACTTATAAATAATATTTTTATATTATAAATATTCACTCATCTATCATCAATATATATTAGTTGTAACTGTATTGTATAAATGTATTCATTCATCTGTCTAGCACAAACATTCTCCGGATCACTCAGAGGAAATATTCTCCGATCACTATGCTGTGTCGATAACAAAAGAATAAATAATAAAAGCCTACACCATTGAGATGCTGTACATGATTTGGACATGGCAGGTTTTTGATTTATAGGTATTTTGAATTGACCACCAGAGTACCGAAGATTATTTATATAAGGAAATAATTCCAATTACCACGAGTTTATCAAGGCCTTCTTGCTTCACTCAAAGAAGCGCAGGAGATGAGAAAGAGAGGGGGATACTATTTTATATTAAATTGAGTCTCGTAGCCAAATATTCGGAGCAATCTCCATCATTTGAGTGTAGCATCGAACTTTAGGCCTAATTAGTAAGCACTCCTCTCCTTCAGTAAGTTCAATTAGGAAGTAAATGTTTTGTTTTGAAACATAAGAACGTAGATTCGTACGAGGGTAACATATAATAAATGCATTTAAAGTGGATCATATAAGGATCATAAAAATTAATTTTTCGATTTCGCTATCGTAAAGCGAGTTGTTCGCACGATGCCAAGGCGATCTTTGTATTCAGTGTACAAGCAGTCACTAATGAGCAGGAGACGATCACGCCGAAATAATTGACGACTGAGCCAACGTTTGGGCATGCTGGCAAACGTTATCAATCTATTATCAGAGTATCCCCCACCACCTGGCTCCCGTGAGAGCAACTCCTATAGAAGGAAGGCGGCTTCAAAATAAGACCAGTCGAGCTCTAACCTCGATTCGATGTGTTGTTGGTTGTCTGCCGCATGACGCCCTCTCTGCGGATATTCACCCGTAAATATTTGTTATTGCATCTGAAGCTAAAAACAGGTTGTTTATCAATAAATATTACAATTCTGTTTCTTAATTGTGTCAATTCTTAACTCACAAGCTGACAATCATTTCTTCTGTCACTACTACTTTCCCTTTTGTATTTAATTACTTTAAAACTTCATTTCTATCATTTAATGTCAGTTGTAACTGTACGAATCACATTAGACATCGAATTTAGCAAATATTAACTACTCCTTAGTATTTAAGAAATATCGATTTGATTCATAGTAGTATCTTATTTGGTTTCATTGACTAAGAAGCCCTAGAATAGTAAAGCAGTTAAGGAGTGCTTGTGTAGAATAGTCTAGGCCTCTCCCAAGTGATTAACCAAGCATCAATATTGACCATCTAAGGAATTCCCATTTTAATTAAATACTGTCTCTATATCTTAGCCTAAGAATTAAAAATGATATGTTCCTTTCCAGAGTAAAAATTAGCAACAAACTTACCTGATAAGGTATTATTTTTAAATTTGTGGTGAAGTGATAAACAATATCTTATTACTGTCACCCATTCGAATATGTTTTTTTTATTTTTTTTTATCAATGGATGAACTGTATTGAAAATTTAGAAACTTCTTGTATCAAATGTCACTGATTTTATTTGAAGTGTTTTGTTATCATACTTTCCCTTATTTTTCTATTTATTTATTTAACGATTAGTTTTATATCTATATTTATTTATTAATTTATTTTTAGGCCCCTTTAAATTTTGTATGCTATAAACCCTATTTTATTTTTTTAAATTATATGAAACATCTAGTCTTTATTTAACTAAGCTAATTTCAAATTATTCATATCATAATAACTTAATTAACTACTGCCAAATCATTATTATGGTCTATTTCAAGTACCCAATGATTATATTTGATTAAACAAGTTTAGATGGTCAAATACTTTTCTTATATTATGAAAGTTTTGTTAAAAATGTATATTGTAACTTTCAGATGCAGTGAAGATGATGTTTAAACAAAACACGCTGGTACTATTTTGCCTTTTCATTTTAACTCTTGGTCCTACTTTAGTACTATCTATAGGAAAAGACGCTTCTCCTTTGTACAATTACATTTTAAGTGGTGTTGGTAAGTTAGCTTCCTGATTATTTTAAACATTACATATTGCTTACTTATAACTTCACCCCAATCACATTAAGGTTTCAATTATTATTACAAAATTAAATCCTGCAAATGAAATTACATTATTTTTATTGTTGTTATTAGTATTAAAAGAATCATTATTAATATTATTATTATTTCCATGAAAGCTAGTTCATATAAGTTTTAAAAAGTCTTAAGGAACAATTGATTGATATGGAGTTTTGTTAGTTTCATATGTTAATTTTTATTTTTTTTAATTACATGTTTTCATTAAAATGAAAGGGTCTAAACAAATAAATAAATAAAAACCTAAATAACTACAACTTTTTCTATTTTTTCTAATAATAATAATATTACAAATTTTTATATGTCAAAAATATTATTAGCATAAAAACAATTATAGCGAGGTTTGTTGTCTGTTATTATTGAAATTATCACATTACTAAATGATTAAATTCATATCAGATCTGATGACCTCTCATTTTCTAAACTGATAATGATGACGACTGACCTAACTTTCATATTTCCATAAATTGGTGTAATTTTTGTTCAAGTGAATAATATTATCTCATAATTTAATACTTATCAGATTATTAATATCATTTAAAAGACAGTTAAAACTGTATTTGATTATTATTAATTTGTTTGCTAACAGCCGATTATATGATCTCACAGTTACTTATTGATATTCAAAATATTTATCAAAATCAACTCCAAAATCCTCAACGTAATAAAAATATTAACATTTAAAAAAATTATTTTCTGTAACTTAAAAGAATAGCTTTTCTATAACTTAAAGGAGACAGTACCTCCTTGCATAGAGTGCTGAGTTGCTTTGCTGAAGGTTCTGGGCACAAATCCAACTATGGATAATAAATTATTTAATATGCTAATAGGCACGGATGAACCTAAAGACCCTCCTGGGGCTCCTATAAAGTGGGTACCCTTAATTGTGGTAAAACCTGGCAATTGATCATGATGTGGAACATATCACATCCCTACATAACCCTACGGAAATGGGTTGTTCTGGTTCAGGGTTTTTTTTCCTACAACCTAGATCATAGATTTTAAATCAGAAGATAAACCTATACTAAACTATTTTATCTAGGCCCCACCAGCATGGTAATTTGCCTCTTGAAGCCCTTTTTATTCTTTTAAGTTGATTTTATTATAATCAATGTAATTAAAAACAATCCCTAAATGGTGAGATAACTGACCAGTGTTACTTATTTTTTATTATATTTTAATTTAAATATACTTTAGATAGGCTGGAGCTTGGAAGGTATAAGAGAGAAGGCTCAAATATATCAGATAAAGAAGTTAAAAATGCCTTGTCTAATGCAGAAGAATCTGTTGACCGCCTAGCTTTTTACGAAAACATTCTTCACCGGCGCCATCTTCTAACTGCTCAAGGGTCACCTAGTCATACAGCCATTCTTTCGAATTGGGCTGGCGATGAAGCTTTGCAGATTGGCAGACAGGGATTTATTCTTTCAAAGGCTTCATACTCCTTATCATACCAATATTGTTTGAGGTATTCTATTTTTATTGATGTTAAAATTTGTAGAATTAAGAAATCATGCTAGGATCCTAGTTTATAACTGTTAATATTGACTGTTGGGGCCATATGATATACAGCACAGTTATTCCAGCAACCTGTGCCATTGCTGTTGCACATAGAACTGAGATAATTCTAACTTAAATGGGGACTCCTTTTTTTCCTCTTGTTTTTTAATATACAAAGTAAAAAAACATGTATATAAAATCTAAATTGATATTAATTAATCTGTAAATATAAATACAAATTCAATAATGTAAAAAATAAATCAGTGTCATAGTGCTCCCATCTTTTCATCATTAAATATCTGATATGGTTTTAACGGTATCTTATATTAGTGTCTTTAATAGAAAAAAGAATAATTTATGCACTTTATTTTTTATCACAAATTCTTTTATATTTTCAATTAGAAAACATTTTTTCTTAAGTTTAAAAAACTAAAATAAGTTTGGATTTTATTCATTTAGTTGTTTAGTTGACTTACAATGTCACAACATGGGTCATAGGCTATAGCACAAATGTTGATACTTTATGATTTTGATAAATTTTAACTTATTTTATGACCAATTAATTAACAAAATTAGTTGTTTTATTTTTACAATTTTAATTCAAAACTAATGCTCTCAGCATTACTGATATGATATCAGAGCACTGGAACAATATAAAAATTAAAACAAAAAAAAAATCTATGAACTATTAAATTTAGAGGCAGAAAGTTTTGAAAGCAAGCTTCTAATTAATTATGGAAGTCAATTTATTTAGTTGCTGGTAATCATTATTATACCATTCTAATATTATTTAGATTATACCTAACCTTACATACTGTAGAGGATGGAACTATAAGGAATTGGATTGCTGGTTCCCAATTGATGCTTAATATAGTGATTCCTAGTTTATTTGTTTTTGTATGAGCAAAAATATTTGTATGATTTTTTAATGTATTTTGTTATTACTTCAATTATTAGGAATACAATTAAAATTTTGTAAATCGAAAAGTTTTTTCCAGGACTGGAAAAGCATTAGGACATTGTGGAAACTATTTAGCTGAACTATTTAAATCACCTGTGGTTGTTAATGTGTGTGATGCCAAGCATTACAGAACTCACAATGGAGCTTGTAATAACGAGGCTCATTTCACTTGGGGTACTTCGTTGACTCCTTACTCCCGGCTTTTACCTCCTGTTTACATGGATGGTAATACATCTTTAATTTTTCTCATTAATACATTTCTTTTTGATATTACCTTATATGTGATTATAGATGGTTATATTTTCAGGTATTTGGGAGCCTAGAGGAAAAGATTCGAAATTTATCTCAAATGCTGCTGAAGTAAGTAGCACTGTTCTGAGGCATTCGGATAATGCATTGAAACAGGCTACGTTGGCTGTCGTTTCTTGGGCCAGTCTAGTTACTTACGATATGGCACACACAGTTTCGTACCGTATGAGTTAGTATTTTATTAATAATATTTTTAGTTTTTACTGATGTCTTTATCTAACATTCAAAATTTGATTTTAAAGTAACCTAAAACTGTTACTATTACAAGATTTTTTATTTATGTTACTATGTAAAGTAGAAGTTTTTTCAAGAACAGTTCACAATTGTAATTTATAATATGACCCAACAATATTTTATGCATAAATTTAGCCTCATTCTAAACCCCTTTTTTTATAAATCTTACAGTAGTTGACCTACTCTATACATTTAATGTTACTTAAAATACCATGATGATTTAAAGATGGTGTAGAGTATTATATAAACATTTAAAATTTAAATTATCAAATAAAGAGTCCTATGAGTATTTAAAGAGCTGATAGTTCACATCAAGTGCTTTTAAAAGTTTATATAACGTTTAAGTTATAACTTTTTAAGTTTAAAGTGCTTTTAAAGTTTAATCTCTTGGGGGTAGTCCTTTCTTTTATAAGAAATCAACAACCTAATAAAATCAAATTACAATTAATTTCTTTACAAACAAATTAAAGATGATTTTTAATCTACGACAAAGTTGTTTTTTAATACTTTCATTCTTGAATCTTGCACATTAATATTAGTTTTATTTTTATTCTAGTATTCACTGGTGATCCTGTAATGTGTTGTGAAGGAATTGAATCTAAGTTGGCTCCTAGACATCGTCATCCATTTTGTATGCCTATTGTTAATCAGAAAGAAACAAAATGTTACAATTATGTTAGATCGATGATTGCTCCCACTGAAGACTACAGGTATATTTTATTAGTATGATTCATTATAGATGCTTTTAATTTTCTAATACTCAATAAATCTCAAGTCTCTCCCCCTTCCTGCAAGAACCCCAACCTCTTTTAGTTTTTTCTTGAATATAATATATATCTATCCAAGCAGTCCTTATCCTTGATTTTTAGCCTATCCAACTCATTTTTCCTTAACTTATTAATTATTTAAAAAAATAATTAATTATATTTTGAATAGATCAGTTTTGAATAAAGGATACCTTCCATTTGAGGTATTTATTTCTATATAAAGTGCTTCTGAATGCTGATAATTCTTACAATCCCATTTTTAGGGTATATCTTTTTAAAGAGAAAATCAAATAAAAACAAATTGTTTTGTAATTAAATTAAATACAGTTAAAATTTCTCTATAATTTGTTTTAATAACTTAATTCTGTATGTCAGAAATAAACTATGATAAGTTTAGCACTGCTGATTTTGTTTTTATTATTACATTGTGATATAGTGTAATGTATAATGACAATACAGTTAATTATATTTTAGCTCTGAAGGTGGGTCAAGTCCCTAAATGTCAAAAAATCAATTTTTAAATAACTCGGCTTATAATTATTTCAGTGGCACTATTGTGTTACAATTATTTTATTTATTTCTAGATTTGGCCCAGCCCAACAAATGAATGCAGTTTCTCATCTCTTGGATGGTTCGAGTTTGTATGGATGCACTGAAGATGTTGCAAAATCTCTTAGGACAGGAAAAGGCGGTCAAATAAAATTGTTTTCTGCGAATGGACACGATATACTACCATCATTGTTTTCATCTTCGACTCCACTTATTTTTGGTTAGTATCAAAGTTTCATATGTGTTAATGTGTTCTAGCTTTTAGTTAATTAGTAGACCCAAAGTAATCTTATTAATTGTTTCACTTACTTCATCCTCTTTTATTTTATCTCTGAAGCTTGCTAAACATCCTGGTAACAACAGTTCATCTATATCAGTTTGATGGACCACTTTTACTGTTATGACAATTATTTAGCAGGTTTAAATTTATTGTAATTTGAGCTTTTCGTCACCCAGGAATGTACCTATACAGTTGCCGAAAATATGTAAGTGTAGTTTTTTTCATACTCTCATAACGCCTGATCTCCCGCTGACAAGAGGTTAAAACTTATTTGTTCAGGTGCTGTGTTTGCCTACATTTACTTATAAACTGTTGCTTAAACTTACCATTACTTGATTTTAAATTTAGTATTATGTAATTCTTGGCCAGTGTAAGGGTCGCTTTTAAAGTCAACACTTTTATTTATCCCTAGGTTATTAGTGGTAGTAACTTTAAAAATTTTAATTGTGAAATTAAAAGAAATACATGGATGCTAGTAATAAAAAATGTAATGGGTGAAAAGAGGTATCAGATAAAATAAAACACTTGGATTAACACATGTTGTAATTGTATATATAATTGTCATTGCTCTTACGTGCAGTGAGGTCACACAGTAGGGGTAGGGGGTACTTGGTCACAGGTCACGAGGGTCTGACCTTGGAACCAATTGTGGCATTATTTATTCTGTGGGCAGCCATGAATCGACTCTGTGGGATCTCACTCACCCTTTACACAGAGGTTACTTAATCGATTAATTACTATAATCGAGAGAAAAATCCAGTGATTGAATACAATCTCGGTCAAACCACTTTTTTTTGCGAAGCCATTGGCTTAGAAACAGTATACTTGCCATCATGTAGGGTATCCAAAACCCTTCACGGATGGTAGTAGTAAAGTTTCTTTAATTTTATTTATTTATATTTGTTTTCTCTTTCATTTATACTTGGATGTACCCAGTATACATATTTTTTCAACAAAAGTGTTATCTGCTGACATTTAATATGACATTTTTAAGCAGAGACTCTTTTTGTGCAGAATAGAACCAATAAACCACTAAGTTTGATATAAAATAATCCACAGGTTTGGCTGTGGATATTGTGAATTTTTTAGTTGTTTGATAAGAAGCTGCATCCTGCCATGAAAAACCATCTGATACTAATGCAGCCTAAAGATATGAGGGTGCTGCTCACTGAATCTGATCTACTAATGGTTACCCTAACCTATTACTTTATTCTTTTGTAATTCAGGCATATCCTTTGGAAAAACCTACTCTTTTCTTGCTATTTCCAAATTTTTCATGGGATCTGTTTCCTTTCATTAAAAATCCTGAATATCGAGGCTTCATGCTTTCTTAGTGCAGACTAAAATTTGGATTTAATATATTACTTTGTAAAGAACCTCAGCAAGTGTTGTTTACGTGTCAGATAATTTTTTAAAATAGTGTTTAAGTTAATTATCTTTTATTAATATCGTTTCTTAGATGTTAAACTATCCCCTATTTGTGATTCTTAAGGAATGTTTGTTTTTTATTGAATAATATTTATAGTTATGAAATTAAAACAGTAGGCAGACTTTCTAGACATATTTAGTTGATAAAAACAGTAGGCAGACTTTCTAGACATATTTAGTTGATAAATTAAAGTTTTAAATTTTCATTTATTAATTTTAGAAATTCATAATGATAATTTCCCATGTTAATAAAATAATAAAATAAAAAAAGATTGAATGATAAATTGAAAAATTGAAATAGTAGATTGTAATCTTGGATTTGGTTTACAGGTGAAATGCGATTGAATATTGATGTAATGAGTGCTGTTCTACACTTTGTACTTTTACGTGAGCACAACAGAATCACTCATGAACTTTCCCTTCTAAATCCTAAATGGAATGATGAAAAACTTTATCAAGAGGCTAGGAGAATCGTAATTGCTGAAATACAGCATATCACCTATAATGAATGGTTGCCGGTTGTGCTTGGTGAGTAATTATTGGGAACTACTAAATTAATGTTTTGTTTTTATCTTTCAGTTAACAAATGTATGATCTTTACATTAAAAATTAATTTCTTTCTTAAGAATTAGAAAGTTAGAATTAAAAAATTGATATTAAAGTAATTTTTGTTGATAGTTTTAAGATAGTTATTGTATGTGATAGATAAATTATTTTTTTTATTTAATATTTAATTTTCATTTGCACCTGCGCAGTTGCGCATCCAGCAAATTTGATGGAAGTGTCTTTCTTTGATAGATATATAGAAATAATTTGTTAAAACAAAAATACATTGAGCAGTTTTGTCATTTTATATCATGTTTATAGGTGAAAAAGAGACTTCAAAAAGAGGACTTCATTTGAATGAGGAAGGGTATGGTGACGTTTATAATAAAAATGTCCGCCCCTTTGTTTCTAACAGTTTCGCTAATGCAGCCATGAGATTCACTGTGTCTATGGTGGATGAAAAACTTAGGTAATACATGCTATAAAATTTAATTAATTTCAATTATTTATTGGATTAATTTCAGAAAGTTGTAGTAGCTATGTTGTTGAGGAATCTTAAAAATTATTTGAATAAAAAAAAAGTTGAAGGAATGTTCCCTCAAGATTGTGGGTTCATTGATAGTGGGAGTGAGAAGCTTGCTTACACTCGAATAAGCAGTCCTTATTATTTTATTAACTTATCTGACTGTTTCGAGTCAACATGACCTACTGTCATAATTCTATTGAAAGGATGGCGATATGTTGAAATAATATATGACATTTTGGAGTACAAAATTGATGAATCTTGTTGAATACTAATTGGAAATAGATAAATTACTTTTGATTTTAACATTTTACTCTAATTTATTGTTGCAGCTTGTATGATGAAGAAAGGAAGCCATCGAGCAATATGACTCTACGTTTTAGTCTTATAAAACCTAAAATGCTAAACAATGCCAACGTAATGGATTCCTTGGTGAGGATGCTGTCTACACAACACTGTCAAGCCAATGATCTCTCCCTGCCACATGCTGTATGTACAGAATTAATTTAAATTTATTAGTCATTCATTACTATCATTATGATATTCAAGCATGATGTAAAATTTGCCAGATTACTCCAATTAAAAAAAACTCTTGATTCTTTGATTCATGTCCATGAAATACTCTCCATCTTCTAGTATCCTCCTTCATTCTCTCCACTTTGATTACTGATGAGTATGGGACAACACTAAAATATTAATTTTTTAATTTACTTTTTATTTGAAAAGAAAAGGTATGGTCAGGACCGGGACTTGAACCCGGATCTCCTACGTATCCTTTGTGGTACTTAGCTACTTCAGCCATCCTGGTTTGCTTCTCGGTCAGACATATCCCTTCTTTTCACTGATCCTATATCTCCGTGTTCTTGCAATTCGCAATGTATACATGGGGAGAATGTTAATTAAACATTACTTTTATTTTTGGATCCTGTTGACTTGCGTCATATATTATTATAATTAATTTAATTTATTTTATTGTTAAATGTTATAATTTTTTTTAATATTTTTAAATATTTTATTTGAAAATATTAATTATTTCTTTCATAGGATTCATTATCTGTCTTCCCATCTGTTCTCACATCTCTCACTGTTATTCTGATCAAAAATGCTAAACAACAGATCTTAAACTACTTAAAAAAAAAGTTTCCCCACTGCTATCTTGTTTTATAAATCTTTGCCCATTTCTGTTCATCAAGTTTCTTCCCTAACCTCATTTAAATACCATTTATTCCTCCTTCTCTATGATCAATATTCCACGTGATGTAATAAACAATGATAATAAGAATAAACAATTACGCATGTTTGACCATATGTATTGTAATCCAGAACTGATGTCAGTCAAATTATTAAATATAATCAATGAACCATTGGTAAACCAGTCAAACCCTGCTCTAAATTGTACATTTCTGTTATTCTTGTTGAACTAAATGTCTCAGATTAAAACAAAATTTAATTTCATTAATCAGCTTGTGATTTTGTCAATTATTTTGTCATCTAATAGATTATGTATTATTGTACATTATATCCTCACTGTCAAAACAATACCGCCAATCTACTTTAGGCTATTTTACAGGATAGAGAAAAAAACGCGCCATATGCTATATTATCTTATGTATATCGGTTATCTTTCAGTTGCTAATTACAGCACTTCCTTGTTTAACATGTAAAATGCGTTACTGTTACTAACTTATTTTCACCAAAAGTTGTAGATATACGGTGTTGTATAAGATTTGGTTAATAAAAGTCTCAGTCTTAGGTTTATTTTGATAAACTAACAAGAGCACATTTTTACAGATTCATCCATGGAGGCTCAACTACTGTTACAAACAATCAGTGTTGCTACATCTCCCTCCTTTTATTTAAATTCAAGATTAACATAGACATAAAATAAAACTGATTGAAACATAAAATGAATTTTCAAAATAGACACAAAATAAATTAACACTACAATTTATACAATTAAAGTTCAAGTTCTTCCACCAATCTTCTTGGCTTAATAATTTGCCTTCCCTATCTAAACATAGCAAGACTCTCTTATGTTTGCTGAGGCGAATGAGCCGGATCCAGCTGAGTCTCATCAGTTTTCGACTCATTACTTTCAGCACTCTCCAATGTGGGATCATTTTTTTGCTCTCCATGCCATGAGTGGCAAATGTTGGTTTAATAGCCTTAATTGTTTCTTCAGCTGTTTTATATGGCATCTTTACAACATCAAACCAGGCTGATAAATAATCCACTACTATTGAGTAGGAATAGTTTCTTATTTAGAATAAGTCCATACTGACCCGTTGATAAGGCCTTGATGGTACAGGGTAAGGCAATAAAGGTTCCTTTATATTTTTATTCCTAAAAGTTTCACATATTTTACATTTTAATATATATTCTTTAATATCTGAGTTCATTTGTGGCCAGTAAAATGTTTGTCTTGCCCTTGTTTGTGTTTTGCTGATTCCTAAGTATAGACTATGAAGCTTCTTTCTTCTTCTTTTCTCAAAGAAATAAGTACCAACAGCTTTCGGCCAACAAATACTAAGTTTTCACCAACATAAATTTTGTCTTTAAATTTGTAATATACTTTTATTTCTTCAGGTACATCTTTACGATTGACTTGCCATCCCTTCATATAGTATTGCACAAGGCATTGTAATGTCTCATCCTTGGCGATTTCTTCTTCGAGAATCTTTTTCCTTCTAGGTGTGACCTGCAATTGATAATTATTGGATGCTACTTCATGAACTCTCTCACTAATCCAATCTTCTTCAGTATTGATGTTCTCATTTTCACAACCTCTTGACAACAAACTGGCAGTATATAATTCCTTTCCTGGCACATATATCAAATCTAAGTCATATTTGGTTAATTTAAGAATCATCTGCTGCAATCTGGGCGATGTTATTTCTCGAACATTCTTTTTAATTAGAGACACTAGAGGTTTGTGGTCTGTTCTGACTAAAGTTTTACGGCCATAGATGTATAAATGAAATTTAGATGTTGCAAAAAGAAGACTTAATAATTCCTTTTCATTTTGTGCGAAATTCTTTTCTGTTGGTGACAACGACCTTGATGCATAGGATATAGGTTGTCCCTCTTGCATTCAACAGCATCCTATTGCATCCTTAGATGCATCACATTCAACAGTTATTTCTTTAGATTTATCAAAATGAGTTAGTACTGGAATTTTTGTAATTAATTCTTTAATATTTTTTAAAAGCATTGAATCGGCTCCTGTCCAAATAAATTCCACATTACTTTTCAAAGGGTACGGAAATTAGAAGTTAAGTCAGCAAAATTTGGAATAAAATTTCTAATGTAATTCAGCATGCCCAGAATTCTCTGTAATTCCTTCCTATTACTAGGGTTCTCTAAACTTTTAATAGCTTCTATTCTCTTTGGGTCAATTTTCATCCCATTTTTATCAAACTCAAACCCCAAAAATGTAATTTTACCAGCTTTATATTGAAATTTACTAGGATTAAATTTTAAATTACTTGACGTGGCCCTTTCTAATACTCTTATTTAACACTTCATCATGTTCTTTTTCTTTCTCGGTTGCCATTAGAATGTCATGAAAATATATTATAAGTCCAGGAATATCTGAAAATATGGAAGTTTTTACTCTTGGGAACTTCTCAGGGGCTTGGATACACTGAATGGAAGTCTGAGGAACTTATAGCACCCAAAAGGTCCTGAAAACGCACGAGTTAGATGATTCTTTTAGAAATAATCAATATAAATCAATCAAATTCAAAATAATTTAACAATTTAGAAAAAACCAACATTTACCTTCTAACTGAGAAGTTACTTCTTGCAAGGTAGGTGTTAACATAGGTGTTTTAATAATGGCTTTGTTCAGATCACCAGTTGGGTCCAAGCATATTCGAAGGCCTCCATCCAATTTTTTGATAGCTACAAGATTGCTGAGCCATGTTACCGAACAATCCACTTTTTCAATAATTTTTTCACTCTCCAACATATTCAACTTTTCTTGCAGCCTGTCCCTAATAGCTAAAGGTACTCTTCTAAGAGGTCTGATGACTGGTGCTACACATTTATCCACTTTAATGTAACACTCATAATTTTTTATCAGTGAAATATGTCTTCATTCCTCTTCAAAATTTCCATTTTATTTTCATTATCAACTGTAAGTTCATTTATTCTTTTAATTAAGTTTAGTTTAACACAACAGGTTTAATTTTATTATTGTTTGCATCATTCGCTACATCAAAACTGTGTTGGCAATTCCTCACTTTATTGGCACTGCATTTTAAATTAATAACTCCTGAAGATTTTAACTGATCTCCAAATACCTCCAGAATTATTTTTCTATTATTATATATATGGTCAAAACTTATTTCCAATTTGAACAGACAACTTATTGGCATTACATTAATCTCTGCTTCCGTATCAAGCTTGAACTCCAATTCCTTGTTATTAATATTTAAACTTTGGGACCACTGTAAACAATCAATTTTACAAATTTTCTTTGAGCTCTCAACTAATTCATAAGTCAATAAGGGTATCCGCATAGTCCTGTTCACTTTCATACTTATTTTGCTGAACTAAAATTATATTTTTCTTGTTTTTAAAACATGCAACTGCAAAATGATTTGGCTTATTGCATAAACTGCAATTCTTTCCATATGCTGGGCAATTATTGGCTCTATGTTTATTTCCACACTTCTGACACTGATAGTATGCCACATCATAATTGTTGTTCACACCACTGCTGTGATTCCCATTTTTAGACCTAAGATTATTATTAAGTTTTCTGCCTTCATCATTAGCTGTGTTACAATAGGATTTATTATTACCTCTTTTTAATCCATGTACTTCTTTATTTGTCTTGTTTTATTCTAACTTGTTCCTTTGTAGTTTCAGAAACTTTTACAGCATCGACCACTTTAATTAAATCTAGTTCACTTTCTCTTAATATTCTTTCCTGTAGACCTTGCTCTGTTAAGTGTAAAACAATTTGATCCCTAATTAAGGATTCTAACTGACCACCAAATTCACAGTTTGCTCCACTATTGCAAAGCAGTGTGACATAATTGTCAATAGCTTGTTCATCAAGTCTCAATGTTCTAAAATACATTTTTTTTTCAACAAAACATTCTTCTTTTCTTTACAGACTTTTACATATTTAGTAATTACAGCGTTATGTATAAGCTTTTCACTAGATATTCCAAACGTACTCAACTACTGTTACAAGCAGTGTTGCCACAGGCGGTATTGTTTTGACAGTGATGATATGTAGCTATCTAGTAGAGCAGCTTATCTTCATGATAGTTTAATGTTTTTTAGGTCACTGAGTTTTTATACAGTAGTGGAAATGAGACAGGTTTGGATGCTCTCAGTCTTGATATACAAAGAGGAAGAGATCATGGCCTGCCACCTTATGTTGCTTACCGAAAACTTTATGGACTGAAATATGAAAGCTTTGAAGATCTAAGCAATTCTATTCCACCAGAGGTTAGTAAATACATGTTTGGCTCTTAGTTTAATTCTTTTGTTTCATTAAACAGATTTGGTGTTTGTATGATATTTATCAGGAAGAATTCTACCATACAAGTGCAAAAAGCAATATTTTTATGTGATTTTAATATTTTGAGATTTATCCTTATTATCTTAACTTGCAAGAACCATCTCTCTGTTGAAGTAGATTCAATAGAGAATTTATAACATTATTTGAGATAAATATGGATATAAAAGAGAATTAGTAAAATTATTTGAAATATAATGTGTCATTTTTGTTTCATGAAAAGAAATCAAACCATTGAATATTTTTAGTAGAGTAAATTATGATGTTTTCTTATCATAAAATCAAATTATTTTTGTTACAAAAAAGAAAACTAACTTATTGGAAAGCTTTCGGTTCTTTCAAAGTCATTTGACATAGACTTCACTTTGCTCAAAACCTGTAGTATGAGGGTTGATTCATTTCTGCTAAATGTTGTCCATTTTTAGCGTTATGTAAATAAACAAGTGATTTATCAACCTTTTAATGGCTGATTGAGAATGAATGTTTTTCCAAACAAATTAAATATATTTTGTATTAATTTATCTTTATGGCAATGGTTAGAGTTCAATAATTTTAGTAATATATATTCTTTTTTTTTTTTTTATTGTTTCATGTAGTGTTTCCTCTATTTCATAAGTTTACTATATATTTATAAATTAATGAAAATTGGCCTTTGTTCTCAAACAGAAAGATACTGAAAATCCTATATTAAAAAAAACAAAAAATACTGTCAATTGTTATTGATTTACATGAAAAATTAGAAAGCCGAAATGTGGGGTAAAAATTAAATTTGAATGTTGAAAATTTTTTAGGAATGTTAAAAGATAAAATATATGGATTTTTAAAAAATGTATATTTAAGTAAAAATTATTCAGAACCTATTGATTAGTTCCCAAGATAGACTTGTTTACATAAGGTTATTGAGGATATATATTTAGAAAATAACCTGCACTTACATGACTTCAAACTGAATTATTGTTTCAGATCTTGCAAGATTTGAAGAAAATTTACCAGAAAGTAAATAATATTGACCTTATCGTGGGAGGACTGGCTGAGATTCCAAACAAAGGATCACTCTTGGGCCCTACCTTTTCCTCTCTAATCGCACAACAAATGATTACATCAAGAGTTGGTGACAGATATTTTTACGACAACAAAGATCAGCCATATCCTTTTACACTTAGTAAGCTTTTTTTTATATTTTACTATTTTAAAGTATAATAAGAATAAACTTTAAAATGTTATATATTCATGTAATTTTTCAGACCAGCTGAATGAAATTCGTAAAGTGACTTTGGCTCGATTATTTTGTGATAATACGTCAGTAAAGAAAATGCAACCTAGTGCTTTTAACAAACCTAGCTCAGGGTAAGTCAACATCCATTACTTTCTGCTTATAGAAGAGCAACTGATCTGCAAATAGATCCATAGATAACAAATAGATACCAAGTCGAAAAAGAAATTATATTTTCATAATATGTGTAATTATTAACTACAGGATTAGTCAAATAAATCTTCCAACTTATAAAATACTTACTTTTTATGCTTATTCCTGATGTTAGGTTCCAATAAATATCTGCTATTATAGTTGTTATATTTTCACAGGAATCAGCTAGTCATGTGTGATGATGAAACCGCAATTAGAAGGCTGAATTTGAAATACTGGAAACAAGAGTCTGTATGAAGTGTCATTTTAAATATGTTATGTCATTATCTGTACCTGTAAAAAATGTTGAAGACATTTAACTCTAATTTTTATAGTTAGGTTTAGAATTTATATGAATGAATTGACTATATGTAATCCTGATCTCTGTACTTTCAAATAACTTTATTTGAAATTTCAAGTTATGATCAGATTTGCTTATACGCTTTGTATAAAAAAAAAAGAAGAAGAAAGAATGAATAATTTTTGTAATTAATGTTCCTATTTATTTTATATTGTTAGGTTAATAGAAGTTATTTTATTACTCCGTGTGTTTTTCATTTTGTGTACAAAATAAATTATTAAATAACTAAAATTAGTCATTATTTATATTTAAAACTCCTTACAGGTTTTTTTATCTTGAATAGTTGAGTTTATGACATTCTAGTTTATTTTGAAAAAAAAATTGTTAGAATGAATGTTTTTTGTGACTGATCTTAAATATATTTAAAAATTCATGCTGGATACCATTTTATTTGATATTAAACAAAATTATTATAAATTAATATAGTTTTTGGACTGTACTAATTACATTTCCTTACTAGAAGTGAAGTTCCAGCTGTGGTCTATTGTATTGAAAAGATGATTGGACGATTAGGAAGTAATTTATGAGGGTGAAAACTTATGGGCTTGTCACCCACCAATTTTTTTGATCCTTCTCCGATTCACGCCTGGAGATTTCGGCAGATCTGCAAAGCTTTCAATAATGTGACGAAAAATACCAAGAAGCTTATAAATAAGTCTATAATTGAAAGCATATTTCTATATTGAATAGAGACATAGACGATAAGCGCTGCTCTGGGAGAAAAAGCTACTTGCTCTGATATCATATCAGTATTTTTGAGAGCAGTTTTGAATTAAAGTTGTAAAAATAACTTGATGGACTATTGGATGAGAGCTGTCAGAATATCCAGACTAGAATGAAGAACTAATGCAAAAATAATAGAAGGGGTGCAAACTCATCAGAATGTCCTCAAGATATAGAGAACAAAATATTGGAATGAATGGTATGGTCATCTCAGAAGAAGGAAGGAAGAAAGATTGCCCAATTTAATTTTCAATTGGAGTGCTGAATGGAGGAAACGGCGAGGAAGACCTCAAACAAGATGGATAGAAGGCATTGAGGTATGTATGCATGACCATGGTCTGAGGGAAGAAGACATACAAGACAGAAAAAAATTGGAAAAATGAATTAAAGGAATTTTATGGCTGAAGGAAACCTCGATCTGAGGAAACCCTTAGAGAGAAAAATAATTCCAACAGTATTTTCTAATTTTAACAGAAGGAAAGTTTCATCAATGGGTGAAAAGATACGTACTTATTCTTAAGTTGTTGGTGCCTTATGAAGTTTTTAAGTCGTTATGTTAAGGGTCTAAAACGTCCATATTACATTTTGCTATATCTTAGTCACAGTTGCCATCAGTTTATGAGATGTGCCCACCAAAAGAGGCTGATTTTTCAATAGCTAAGATTTTTGTTGCATTGGAATTATTTACAGCTATGCCTGGTTTATTGGTGGGCCTAGCTATACGCTTGAGGGGTCCAGGAACCTGTACAAACGTTCGCCATCTTGCCTGATTTGCATGGATGTAGGTGTGTTAAATTTATTTCCTCAGTTAGACATGAATCCACTTAAGTCAATACAAACTGGAAGAGGTGAACTGGTTTAAAGACTTGATACATTTTTTCGAAAAGAAAAATTCATCTGTTCTCCATAAACACAAATAACTTGTTTATTTTTTAATTTAGTTGATGAACCGGAAATGGTGGTTTATTTTAAACCATCAACTGCCTTTTGCTTCCACCAAATGGTAAGAGAGAAAAAGTGCTAAAAATATAGGAATTGTGCTAAAAATCATCAATCTAGATCGATTCTTCATTTTAATCAGTAAGGGAAACATTGGGTAATTGCGAAAATTTTCAGATTTCAACGGAAACATCATCCAACATGCGATTTTACTGTTGTTTTTTTAGTAACGTAACTATTTAAAATATATATATATATATATATATATATATATATATATATATATATATATATATATATATATATATTGTAGTACTCTGCAATTAGTAATATACGATAATTTAGATTTTATTTACCATAGCTTTTTTTTTTATTATAAGTTGTAATAAAACCATAGCGCTTAGAGGTGGGTTATATAATGCAAAAACGAAAAACCTCTGTCAATTCCTAAGGTAACATAACACTATTCATATTGGTACTGGTAATGGTATGGGAAATAAATTCAGAAACTGGGATTTAAAATAGTAGGAATATCAAAATTCATTTCTCCTGATCAATGAAAAACAATATTAAATGAAATCTAATACACCCTGGAACCCTTGAATCAATCACCGAATTTGTAATATTTTATCTAATGAGATTTCAACAATCAAAATTCTGAATCATCCATGTTAATCATTGACCCAGTTTTCAATTATTCAATTAACACATCCAAAAGTTATCTCCTCGTAAAAGATTCCCATACTCGCGACTAAAAGTCTCATTCCTCACGATTACCCAAGTTTATCGAGAAAATAAATGATAAACAAAATAATAAAAAAATCGATTACAACACAGCAATATATTGTCATACATTCGTTTACTGCTTTTAAGATGATATCCCTCAATAACGTTTTGTTTTCCAATTTATGAGACCATTACAAGAGAAGATGTAATAATTCCGACGGTTTGGATAGTACAGTTTATACGATTAATCGATTTTGCCACATCAGTCTAATTGGATTATGAAAATGATTGGGCTAATCTGGCCAAATATACAGAGTTTCCAGTTAATTCTCTGAAAATATTCTTGTCACCCAGTTATTTAAAATACAATTAACTGATAATACACTTACCTAGACTGTGGAATTGTCATCCTCGTGGATTTTCAAACCTCATTTCGCATTTATTCCTTATAGTTAATTATCATTTCACTCTGAACTAGATTTTTTATAATGCGATTACCGCTTGTTCCTGTTAGTTATATTACTCGACTATTATTTAACAAATAATCCAATGTTAAACCTCTGCATTAGAATAGAATAGAATAGAAAAGTAACTTTATTCTGGGACTAAGTCCCTTTAGAATAACAGATATGAACAGAAAAAGAAACACAATATTTATCTGGCCAGAAGGCGAAATGTTACAAGTCATAAAGTGTTTAAAAAGTGACAAAAAATTATTTAAAAAGAAATATTTAAACAAAAATAATAATAAGCAAATAAACAGTTCAAATCTTGACAAGATATTAAGCAATTAAAGATAATAGATAAATCCATAGCTTTTGTTAAAGGCATGAGCTAGCATGTAATAATTTCTTTACATGATGCACATCTTCTTAAAAAAACAAAATTAAAAGAAATAAATAAAACAATGAATTATACAATACATTACAATCTAATCAAATGACTAACCTGCTCAGAGAGCATCTTTTTGAGAGGCTATGAGATGTTGGAAAAGCAAGGATTTAAATTACGATAGTGAGGGACTATGACGGATATTAGGAGGGACTTAGTTCCACAATGTGGTGGAGCGGGCGAGAAAGGAACGTTCGAATGCTTTAGTTCTGTGTGAACGTTATATTACTATATTACTACTGATCACTAGGATTTGAACTAATTCTCTCATCTGTTTGAATCACATTATTAACAAAAAATCTTATACCACTCACAAATACGACCAATGAATTTTTGAGGCATCATAACTATTTTTGAAATTGTCGCTAAACTGATTCGTAAATGAACTGAATTAGAAATATCGGTGGGTAATAATAAATTTTATTCCATAGGGTCACCTGCTGTGCATTAACAACCAACTATGCTCAAGTTCATGAGTTCGTAACCCGGCCGGTTGCTTTAAAACAAAGGATTTTTAACTGAATTCGAAATCCTTTATATGCCGTCCTTTAGCGGGCACGTACAATAGTGGCTCTGAGCATGTGCAATATCAGATAGTATTCTGATCTTCGTTTGGTTGGACTATTTTACTGCTAATTTTGTTTGAAAGTTAATAACGGAGTGAGAGGCAACTTTTTAATCTATGTGACGAACGGAATTTCATTCCAGTTGTGTCGAAATATCGAATACACTGAAATTTTGAGAGTGGGTACATTTTTTTCCTGGTCTATGACAAAAGGTTCATTATCAAGCAGAATAAAACTTTTTTTTCGGTACAGGTTTTCTATAAATAGCGAAAAAAATATCTCAATTTTTATGAAGAAAATTTCTCTGTCTACATTTTAATACAAATGACCTGTAATCCATCTTGCCTCCCTGGAGGGTACTGCTATGGAAAATATTTTACAAATAAATGGACGATTAATTGAGCAATGTTATGCGATGAATAATAATTGCCAGTTTCAGGAAGTTTTAATTAAGGGTTAATATTCAGTAGCAACTCTTTCTAAAAAAAATGGTATGTAATTATTTAAAATTTAACTTTTACTTATTGATACACCTCCAAGATGAGAATTTTCTTTTGTTCCTTATTATTTTATTATTACCAGAATCGAAGTTTTCTTGTGATTCGCTATGGTTAATGAAAACATCCAGCGATCATTACTTTATAATTATTTTTATAAAATAAGAAAATAAAATTATAAAAACTATTTATAATCAAGTGCATAATGTCGACGGCAGAACTAAATTTGTTCGGGATGGGAGGGGGAAGGGTGTATAATAATACGAAAATATAATAATACGAAAATACATTATAATTTTATAAAAAATAGAAACCCCTTATTACGGAAATAACTTTTCTATGCTACAACCCGATTCGCCTGAAGGTCTGGAATGAAATCATAAATATATTTAAATGGGTTGTTTTGAAGTTGATGTCAATAATATTGAACTTTGGTAATAATCGGAGATGTCACCTGACTACTATTCAAATATTCTACTATTGGAATACATGCCCTTCTAATCTAAGACAATTTGCTTTGATATAGTTTATTTTGACCATCAAGGGGCTAAGACCTTAGTCTTATAACTTCAAACCCTTTAGTTCCATACCTAGCTGAATTCCCGATAATCCTCCGAGGCGTCTGAAAAGAAGAAGGCCACTTGAACTTCTTAGTTGAACTTGTGATTTGAGTACTACCAGTAGGTAGTTTCTCTACTTGTCATTATCTCATGCCATTATCACTTAGCCTATTTACTTGATGTATCATTGTAATACAGTTGTAAATATCAATAAATAACTAAACAAATTAAAAAAAAAAAATCGCGTGGTAGGCTCTATTTCCTCATTTTCAATGCTGTACTTGAAAGATAAAATCTTACTATATGTTTTGAAATTATTCACCTTTGTTTATTTATTAGATAACTCGGAAATATTACATCACCCGCAACATTTGAAACATAATTTATTTGTCTGTACTAAGCCAAAGCGATAAGGAAAGTCGTATGAATGGACACACCTGATATTTTTGGAATCAATTAACAACTGAATTATAATAACTTGAGTTTTTATTACTTGGAACTATAAAATATGTACTTTCAACACATGTGGGAATGACTACAGATCATACACAATGAAAGTGTCGTGAGATAAAAGCGAATTGTCGGAAACGCTAATGTTAATATTTCCTAATGATTCCATTTTATTTGTTCTGAATGGTTAAAAAATAGAACAAATCGTTTTTAGTTATGAATTATCTGGGACATGATCTTGCCATAATGATACGAACAATGGAATAACTTTCCTAAAGACAGAACTATAACAAACTTGACAATTCACGTGTTCATAAAGTACACGCACAAAGGCGAGACACCTCCACACACTTGGATACTGTTTGATTGAATCGAAATAACCCGAGTTTAAGGCCATCTAAGTTACCCCACTGATCTCTGTTATCATACAGGCTGCCATCTAAATTTACCTTACTATAAATAGGAACATTTCCTCAATTAAACACCCAAACACGATTGCGTTGTCTACTTATACCAGCTTATAAAACGGTTCATTCTGCCTTACAGGCATCGGAGGTAAAATACATCACGTCTAAAACTTACCTCATGTTTCTCCTTATCTTAATCTTTTATTAGAAAAAATATGAAAATATATTATAATTGTTAATTTATGAAAATTACAAAACACTAAACTCTACACTAATATGCAAAACACTTAATATACTCATATTGAATAATTATTCTAAACAAGAATTGTTTAAATTTTTATTCGATTCAGAAATATATGGTCTTTCAATAAAAATAATGTTTTGAAAATAATAGTGTATATAGAATTGCATTTAGGCCTTGGAGGTGGTGGGATATTTCCTCTGGTTAGTGTCTTGCTGCACTTTGGGGTTAGGTTGTTTATTATTTTTTCTTTTACTATTATTATCATTCTGTCCTAAAGATGCCTGAAAGGGCGAAATATTGAATATACTTTTGTTTCCTTTTTATTTTGGTTTAGAGACTTTTTTCTTTTTTTCTTTATCTATCTCCGTTGTGCTGTTAGGCGTGGAGTAGCCTCCGTCCATCTTTTATAAGTTTCTCTGTCCAGAGCCATTCTTCGGAGTTGATCCATCGGGCAGCCGCGTTCCTTTCCGAGCCCCTCTATATATTCACTATAGGTAAGTCTTGGCCTACCTACAGGGCTGTTTCCTAATGGCCTTGCTTCCATCAGCCAGCGAGCCTTATGGTCATCTCCCATCTTACAAACATAGCCATACCATTTCAGCTAGCGTTCCTCTAGGACATCAGTAACAGATCTCACATCCAGTGTGGCACGGATGCTATTATTTCTTACATAATCCCGTCTGATTTTTCCTGTGACTTTCCCTAGGAACCTCATTTCCGCTGCGGTAACTTGGCTTGCATCTTTCTTAAGCATCGTCCAGCTTTCTGACCCGTATAGAAGAGCAGACAAGAATACAGATTTGAATAGGCGTAGTTTGGCCTCTTTACTTACTTCTCGCTTGCCTACTAATGCTGAAACCATGCGCCTTTCTTGTTCGGTTCAAGATCTCTTGGTCCATTCGTCCATCCCTACTTATGGCAGTACCTAGATAATCGCAATTATCTACCACTTCAAGGTTCTGTCCAAGGCAGTTAATTGCAAGCTGTTGGTCTCTCCTTCCAATATGCATGATTTTGCTCTTACTGGGGTTTATGCACAATCCTTTTCTTCCTTTTTTTAGAGACTTAAGGCTTCTAATAACAAGTATTTTATTTCTCTTTTTAGCTTATGCTCTTCTATATTGATATATTTTACTTGAAGAAAAATTTTAAAACGAGTGTACCATCCTGTTTAACTAATTTACCTACACCTACGGAATATTTTTTAGCTAGTTTGACTTGAATAGGCAAAAAACGGTTGATAAGGCATTCTTTGGTCTTAATGAAAAATGTCAAGAGGCTAGGTAGTGGCTATAAAGCGATGGAGGGAAAAATGGACGGTTTTTTTGTTTTTTCAACAGTTTTTAAATTCAAGAAAAATCATAGACCCTAAATTGAGGAGTCTTGTATATTAAAAAAATCTCTATTTTTTATTTGTTATATTTTTTAAACTTACTAAAGGAAAATATTTCATCTTACAGGTTATTCAATTGATGTTCAATATTGAAATTCTCTATCAAGATAATTTATTAATTACATCCGTTTCGATACTGATTCTGCTATATATTTATATAAGTTATTAGATAGGGTTGATAACCAAAGGATGTGTGTTTACTTGTGGGCTCCTAGCTCCTAAATTGTGAAATATCTTCTCTGTTGTCAGAAAAGTAACTTCCTTGACCTCCCATCTTCTTCTATATGTACCAGCTAAAATATTGTAAGTTAGAATAGTTAGAGATCGAGGAGGAGCAGAGAGAAGAGGTTATGCCATAATTCATTATATTGGGATAAGGGAGTATCACTATAATAATTAATGTGTTACAATGTTAGTCCATAGTTAATAGGCAATTTGTATGATCATGCTACATCGTTACAATTCACAATAAATATAATTCTTTCTTACAAGTCTACTATTTGTTTAATTTTGATCCTTTGAATTTTAATTGAAAAAGACCTGTATGAACAAGAGATTTAAAAGTGTCTGACTCAAATTAGTAGAAGTTCGATAATAGGGGATTCTACACATGACACTGCGCAAAGAAATTTTCCAGGATGAAGCAAATGAAGAGTAGATAAGAGTTATTTTGGTTATCTCACCGAAAGGAGTTAAGTATCTAATGTCACGAACATTCATAGGTCATTGAGTTCATACAAATGATCTAGCAAGCGAGCGGAAATATTCTGTTCACAATTTAATTTTTAAAAAGAAAAACTAATTACCTAAACTGCCTAATTAATTCGATTGTAGAAACCTTTTAACATTAACGAACGCATTTTTCCACCACAGGTATTGAACTTTAGGCGTTCGAAAATTTCATCTTTTCCTCAAATTTCTTTTACAAAAAAAAAAAATCTAAATCAGTCAAGTATTTCGATAAATCACATTTTATAAGGATTTCAAGACTGGAGCCTAGATAGAAGCTGGATGCGTTCAGAAGTACAAGGATGCGACAGAACCTTCTTCCACCTCGCCCTCACCTATGGACAGCAATGTAGGCTCTGTAATTATGCCAACTAGTGGTTGGCTAAATGATATCCAAGAAACCCGATTATCTCCATTACGAGAGGGAGAGGAGCAAATGTGTTGGTTCGGTTTTATGGGAGTCGTGTCCATAGGGCCTCTTCAAGCATTTCTTCGAGAACCTGCCCGGTAGGTGGTATAGGTAGAAGAGAAAAACGACTCTGAAGTGGCTGTACGAGGAGACGTGATTAAGGGGATCATTTTGAAGAAAATAAAAATAAAAATATAGCGTTAATTTGAGAGGATGGAAAAATATAATCCCGCAGGGTCCTTATCCTAGCTGTTAACAGATTAAATAAATTACTGCTGCAGCTGTATTTGAAACCACGACCTTCGGACCAGCAACTCAGCGCCTTATCACTGAACCACCCCGCTCCCTATCTGTAATAAAATATCCAAGTAATGAATCATATAAAAAACTGCAGTTTCTTATTGAAAGTAGTTGTAGTAATAGTAATATCTGAAGTATCAGGACATAGAGTATCGGATATTTTTTCAGCCAGTAACAAGGCTCAAGACATAGTGCAAACTAGAGTACTAAAAACAAAATGACCACATTAAGGACATAGCTGAAGGCGTTAGTAGGCCTGCTATAAGAAATGTCGAGGTATCCCTTGTGATTTAAGCACCACTTCACCCAAACAACATTAAGGGGATCTGTTTTCTGTCAACGAGTAGTTATGTATGTCCACCATTTGGTCATAGAACAAAATGAAATTTAGTCAGAAGTAATAGCGAGTATATTCCCTTTTTATTGTACATTTTAGTCACTCATCACAATCATAATTAAATACGGAAATTCTTTATTTAAAGTGAAGAAGCATTTATGAATCAATATAATGATAAATTATTTAATTTTTTTATATTACTTCTATTATGATATATTTTTACTTTTTTCTGTAAGCATTCAACTTACCTTTTTAACAAGCTGCAAAGCTTAAATTAATAAGTTTTGTTAATTATGTTATGATTATTTACTATACTAGCTGGATTATACATATTTTGTTTAAATATTTGTTTGGTTAACTATTAGCTATCAATAAGCACTATGATACCAAAGGTGGCATCTCTAGATTCAGTTAGAATAATGTAGGTAAAAGTATGACACTCATTAAACTAAGATAAAGGCCCTATGAAATAAAAAAAAATTTTTTACGAAAAATGGAATGTAAGAAAAACCCGGGAGAATTAGATGGGTACAACAAAAGTCCTCTTATCGGATGGAATAATCTAATTATTTCTCTTTCCACATGGAATATCAAAACAATTCTTGAAATAGGTGAAGAGCTAACAACATATCAAGAAAAGCAAAATTCTCCTCCCTAAAAGCAATCAAACTGACCACAAATCGATTATTTTGTACTCTGCGGTCGTGTATAAGCAATATTTGCCCAAGCTTGGGTTGTCCATTTTGCTTTTTGAAAACATTTCAGTGACAAAATAAGCAAAGAGAGACTATTGGGAAAATTTAAAAAAGTAACCACATTTTTAGCCAGCGAAATCGCTGGTTGAAGGACTTTCCAAGAAATAACCTTAAGTCAACTATGGAGCCAATATTGAGATGCGACATGATTCCTTGGCGATTTTAGTGCATCTAAATGCTCAGATCGGTGGAGATTCTATAACGCTGCCTGTCGCATCTTCTCCTTTATACAGTACTAATTACTAATTACTTCTTACTACGAACTACTATTTAGTTATCTAGATGCTTAATTTCTGATAAGTAATAATTGCTGATTCAGAGAAAAAGTTTTTCCGGATAGATAAAGACATACAATAATGAGGAACTCCTAGCGGACGAGGAGTGACTGATATAGTCGTGTCCCTAATGATTTAGTCGTTCGAAATTTACACGGAGTACATTATTATATCAAGACTCCGACTAATTACTCGTTCAAGTAAAAGACTGACACAACTTTCTAATAGTGTTAGCCAATATAGTAGAAGTAATAAAACAAAAAATAAAAGTGCAGGAACAATAAAAAAAATCGTTCAAGTTTAAAGGTGTTTAATTTTTATAGTTAGACAGCTTAATTGCGTGAAGAGTTAGTAAAATAAGAAGTAATCCTGATCTGAAGGTTTTAAAGGAAGAAGTATACTCCCACTACTTTTTTCTTCTAATAGCCGACATTTCCACCTTCACTCTAAAAATTATCATTATCAATAAATTTTCTAAACTAGAAATGGTTTATACAATACCCTATTGACCATTTCCCTGCTCTACAAAGGTCTAGTACAATATATAAAGTGGTCACCAAAAACCCAGTGTGGTAATATCCGGTCTTGGGGTCTGTTGCAGTTTCTTGTTTCAAAGTGTTGCCACAAGAGATTAAGAAAATTGCAGGACGTAGTGTAAAATTAAATCTGTGAAATAAATTTAACGATGTATAATACATAATGACAAAGAATTCGTAATTACATCTCATTAAACAATCAAATACCGTTCCTATTTCACTTTAAATATTTAAAGCTTGTGTATCAAATATCATAAAACGTTCATAAAATATTTTTTCTGGTTACGACAATGTCAAATTCTTTGCCAACATATCGCTAGACATGCTTCTCACTTCTTTTAATTTACAATCTTTAAGGTTAATTTATTTTAAGTGAAGGGAATGGAGTGGCGTAGTGATAGAGGGCTGAGTCGCCGTGCCGAAATTCCCGGTTCTAATCCCGCTGGCAAGATTTCTATTTAATCTGTTAGCGGCCGAAAATGAATGATATGGAATCCTGGGCTTACCCAGCCTCTATAAAGTGGGCACCTAAAATAAGGGGGGGTATCTGGTGACTGAGTGTGATCTAGAACACAACAGTTGCCCATGAAACAGTGCAGTCTCTAACATGTACTGAAACCTAGACCCATTCAAGGGTTGCAGTGGTACATTTTTTTTTTGTTTTTTTTTACAAAGTTTACAAGGTTTAAGTTTTTAAGAAATTTTCTTAACGTTAATAAACGAATTAAAATAGCTTTGGTTTACCGATACCCATTTATTAAACAAGGGTTTTACAGGTTTATTTAAAGTGAAAAAATTGATATATTATTGTGTGTGTGTGTGTGTGTGTGTGTGTGTATATATATATATATATATATATATATATATATATATATATATATATATATGTATGTATGTATGTTTACAGTATCTTGTATTTATATCATAAATTTTAGTTTATTTATTCTTCATGTAATTAATTGTAATTTTTCATATTGTAGTTCTGTAAAAAAACCGTCAACTTGCCTACAATCAAACTGAAGAGATTGGATGACCAATAGCAAAACGATTTATTTAAGTACATACATTTTTTTAAGAATGGAGTAGTTTACCCTCGTAATCCACATGCATAATTTAAGCATTGGGTAGTAGCAAGTAATGTTCTATCGAGTAGAAACCATTAACAACTAAATGTTATAAATCATTTCTCATTGCGACCGAAGAAATGTCGAACAAAATTGCAGTTGTTGATGACTGGGTATCCAGACAATGGGGTCAGGAGGTCATCATTAACAATGATGACAATTGTATTGTTAATTAAAATGTAATTACATCATTGATTGAGCGCGGGAAGCTGGAGAACTGATCTAAAGTGGCCTCGTATCTAAAATAGAATTAATTTTAGAACATTATCTGAGTACTTTGTATTCTTAGTTTTATCATGATAAAAATTTATTTATTCTCTGTATTCTGCTAATTTTTTAGCTACTTACTTTGTTTATCGTCGATAATGTTACTGATTTATTACTACAATGTATTTCTTCGCTTAAAAAACAAAACAATGGTCTCCAATATTCTTTAAATAAGACGTTAAATCTTAAACATTTTGGGAAGTAAAGAAGAAGGGCAGAATAATAAATTTCTTTCAAAACAAAAGACTATTTTCTTATTTATCATTGTTTTCTTTTATTTTTTTCCCAACTGCTAGGTTAGGAAAGTATCGTAATTGGGTCCAAGTGACGGTTTCCTCTTAAGTCCGAAAAACGCGCATTTAGCCACTGGTCTTCGTACAATGCTCAGATTATCTCTATAGCTAGCAATTTTGTAGATTTTTTTTTAAAATTGTCTATTCAATCCAAATAATATACTTGAAAAAGTTTTAAGTCTTTGAAAATATTTTTAAATAGAAATGGTGTTTCATTGATGGATATGCTACTTCACAAACAATAGTACGCTTGGGGATTCCGCAGAGAGTCAGTTCATGTAAAATCATGAGCCTGGTCACGCCACAGGAAACTACGGCTCATAGCAGGTTCTTCACGCATTACTGACTTCCATCAGGGTGTTGTTGTTTGGACAAATCTTTAAACATCCAAAAATGTTTTTTTATTTGTAGATGTGTTACTGAAAGTACTTCAGTTTTTGTAAATTTTGTGATACAACATAGATGAAATGATCGGCTCCAATAGAAGTCATTCAAAAATAAATAAATAAAAGATGTGTGTACCTCTAAATAAAAAAAAATACTAGAAATTACTAGTCTTAGTAGGTACTGTAAATATATGATTTTATTATTTAATATTAGAAAACTTCTTATCTTGGTTTATGATTTTGAATTTTCTATTCTTTTTGTTGATGTAACGAGACATTTGTGTTTATTTCAATTATTACGTTATTGTAATATTTCATAAGACATTTTCTCCTTTTTTATATTGTTCTAATACTATTTATGATTTTATTTATTATTTTAATTTGTATATTTCTAGCTAGCTAGGGACGTATATTTTAAAAATAAACGTTATTTTTAAGGGAAATTGAAGAATAAAGATTTTTTTATTCTAGTCAAATATATAAATGTTTGAATCATGCCACAACCAATTTTATTGTTTAATTAGTGATTCCGGTTGTTTCTGCATTGAACTTCATTCTACATCATATTTTTAATTAATGACCCCGACTTTTTTAGAAATATACTCGGCGGACTTTTGATGTTTAAAAAAAATATCATTTTAATTACCCCTCAAAATTTGAGCTTTTTAAGTTCACAGTTTGCCCAGATTATCAAACCTCTGCTACCATCCTTTTTGAATCTGTCAACCAATTAGAAGCTCAATACGCATAGCCCTTTAGAATATGATAAGAAAAGATATATTTTTTATAAATTTAAATCCGATATATAAAAATTATAGTTATTTAGACTTCTTTTTGTTTGGGATTTTGTTTGTAACAATGGAATAAATATCTCCAGTAAGTTAAGGTCAAGGCCTTACAACATATTAAAAAAAAAATTAATTTAAAAGAAAGAATAGATTTATTATAATTAAAATGAATTTTTTTAATTAAGGAAAGAATCTTTAACAGGACTTTTTTAAAGAAAAAGAAGTTGTAATACTCTTAATTGTAAGATAAATGGAAAAATTCATTGACAAGAATAATTCTAAGGCATTGATTACTTATAAGATTTATAGTGTATCCTAATAGTATGATACTTACTACTAATAATAATTATTACTAATACTAATGATAATTATTACTAAGTATCATATAAGTAATGATTTATTACTTTTTTATCTCTTTAAAATGAAAAACAGATATATCCTAATAGTTTCTTATTTTTATTCCTTTCCATCGAAATATAGATACCGACAATTTTTTTTATATTATTATAAAGCTTTTACTAGATTAATTTCCTGCCAAACTTAGTGAAGATATAAAGTATTTCCGAAAGTTAAAAGTTGTGAATTTTATCCACAATGCATACTTTTGTATTACCTTCCTGCCACTTTTTTATTAATAGGTACTGTTAGTACTTATACATTTTAACACCACTCAGATACCTGATACTTATGTATTTTAGTTTTAATATAAGAATGGTGTCAAAATTGCAGAATTAAAATAAATCCTAACAAATCCCATCAAATTACCTTCACTCTTCGTCGTAAACCTACGAATTCCTGCCCTAGTGTATCCTTTAATAATATTCTACTGATCCCTGTCGAACAGATACGTTACCTAGGACTCCATCTGTCGTCTCACTTGGAATCCTGATACAAGACTGAAAAGACAAAAAACTGCTCGACGTTTTCGCCTACTTCAACATTTACTGGACAAACGCTCTAAGCTCCCAATTAATTATAAAAAACTCATTTACGTGACAGTTATCAGAGCTATTTGGACATACGGAGTTGAGCTTTGGGGATCTACTAAACCATCCAATTTATCTCGTATCCAATCCTTACAATCCGAAATAAAAAATTCTCAATACTCCTTATTATGTCACAAACAAACGCCTCCATCATGATCTTTAATATCCCATATGTTGCTGATTTGGCCCAACTAGATACCTATCCTTCCGTGACAAGCTCCATACACAATTGAATCCGCTAGTCTCTCAACTATTCGTGATAACCCTCCGAGGCGTCTGAAAAGAAGATAGCCTCGAGACCTTCTATTAAAGAACTTTATTGGAGTGCTACCGAGGGGTAGTTTCTCCAAAAGCTTTTGTTTTTTCATGTCATTTGTTCATATTAGCAAATTTACTTGTTGTAATATTATTACAGTTGTAAATATCAATAAATTATTTTTTTTTTAAATTTAATATTTACCCATTGTAATTTTTAACTTTTATCTTCATTACCTTATTCTTTAATTTTTAACACTTTCTTTTTTATTACATCCAATTACTTACTTTATTCTTTATTACTTTTTGTACTATCTTCCTGTCGCTTTCTTATTAATAGGTACTGTTAATACTGATACATTTTAACATTATAACATTATTATAACAATATTTACCATAATGTAGTAATTTTTTACAATTTGGTGATTTTCAATTAGAAAAGTTGGCTATTTAATAAAAATGTCTCCCTATTTAAGAGAAATTTATTGACCTCCACCCGGACCATTTTCTTCCACACATATATACATGGTCAACTATTGTCAATCAACATTAAACTTAGCTTCGATTTTTTTGAAAAATCTAAAACAAAAACGTTTTTTTTTAGTAAACCATGCAAATCTTCCTTAGAAATGTAGAAGAGATTGAAATCAATATAATTAGTGATTATTTATTATATAATTTAATTAAAAATCATAAAATGCAACATTAATACTGTAAAATACAAAAAATAAAATATATTTCACTTAGCTTTGAATTTTCTGCATAACCCCAACCAAAAAAATAGTTTGGTAAATGATATAGGTCTCTCATAGAAGTGTGAAAGAGATTGGAACCCCTTTCATTACAGACTATTTAATGTTCTTTAATTAAAAATCATACTGCACTGCAGGGACAAATATTAAACTTAAAAATATTAAAATTAAAATATACTAAACTTAGCTAGGAAATTTATAGGGAAGGTACTAATTTGGGGTTAAATATTATAAATAGGCCTTATTTTTAGTTGACCCATCTTTCATTAATTTTCTTCCCAATAAATTAATTAACTGAATAGAACATATATAAATAAGGAATAATATTAATTAGCCTATTCTCAACTTCTGATGGCGGATGTTCACTTTTTATGTTTTTAGATATACGTCTTTTTTGAAATTACTTATTTGCCCTAGTTAATTAAATGATATAATATAGTTATTTTGTAAACAGTCAAATTTATACCAATTTCTTGGTTCATTAAAGAAGAGAATAACATTCTTTTATAACCCTTAAGTGTAATTTATTTTTTAATTCTCAAAAACTAATTATTTTTAAATATTAAAGACAATATTAGAATGCGATGAAATGAAATGGATGAAGGAAGCAAACTGTTTAGGAACCGAATATTAAAGAAGATAATGAACCAGTTCCTCAAGCAATTCCTAACATTTAATAACTTACCATTCGATGAAACACCATTAATTCCTCTCTATTTAATTAACTTTTAATATTTCCATAAATTCGGTTCCAACACTTCTCGCGTTTTTACCTGAATTAAAAAGGTTATATGAATATAATATAATTATATCGAAAAAGTTACATCATGTCAACAAAAAATAATGTATCATTTTTAACAATATTACTACCGAAAATGTTAGGATTTTTATCCTTCAGTTGGCGAATCCACACTTCTATATTCGTTTGTACGTTATTATAGCTATTGTAATGTAATACTATTTTACAAAAGAAAAAGCAAATATTTCTCAAAATTTTGGAATCTCTTGCCTAACAGTTAAAAAATATCCACAAGTAAAGAGGAATTATAAGAAAATAAAGAAACTTTTCGCTATCATTCCATCTGAAAGTTCCCCTTAAAATGGAATTAGATAAGCCAGACTTTATGATTATGTATCATAATTAGAACTTAATTACTTTTAATAGTTTTTGAGAAATCGCTTTCTAAACGATAAAGGTGATTACCTTAAAAAAATATTCAAATTCCTTAGGAGAAATCTACTGGAATCCACATGAACTTTTTCTTCTTCGCTCTTCAGTTTCACTACTATATGTTTAAATTCATAAGTATTGAAAGAGATGTCCGAGTTGAAAATGGTGATCTTTCAAGACATTTACACAAGATGCAGAATTATTTTTTTTAAACTTCGCGTTGAATATAACTCAGTTCCGTCATCAGTCGACTAACACTCATTCGTAACATTCTGTTGCTTTATACATTTCAGATACAATATGTAATAAATCAGTAAATAAATAATGAAATTAAGTGATACTTCTAATCCGAGATTTAGTTGGGATGTTTGGAATCAACTATATATGTAAAACCATCGCAAACGATTGACTGTACATTTGTCCCAATGTTTGTTTAATGGTTCATCTAACGTGAGGCGTCGTGGTACGTCTAATGTACCACAAACATAGGCATACTTAATGCTTCGGTGTATATTATATTAGCATATATGGTTGCTATGTATTTATATTTATATAACGCAGCATATTTATGAACAAAACTTTCATTCATAAATATTTTTTTATTTTTTTTATATTTTATTTTATTTTTTAAAACTATAAATATTTTTTATTTCATCATTTACATATTTTGTTTAATTTACCATCATCGTTTCGACGTCCTACATCTTATGTAAAATTTTTAAAAAAATTTGAAAATTAGCAATCCAAAAATTATACTATAAATAATTCTAAAATTCAAATTATACTCGTACACTTAATATCTATAAGTAATATAACTATATATAATTTTGCCTTGAATTATTTATAACTAATGATATATTTTATCTGGCCCTGAGTGTTAATGTCAATAAAAATAAATGTTTCCTAACAGTTGAAAGGTAACATTTCAAACAAGTATTTAGAGACTGTCTTCTTTTTTCTTTTTTTTCTATGCCTGAAAGCTGGGGTTAAAAATCATATGGTATATTTGTTTTCCTAACGAATCAAATACAATTTTTGTGCTGACTCAAATACTGAAAAATGATACTGATGGCTGTAACTAAAGATTTAAGTCTAAATTACTGGCGGAAAGAATAGGGCATTAGATGTTTATTATTTATCTTATATATTTACATTGGACATTCCTAGTCAAAATAACAACCGATTAGTTTAATATAATTAGTTTGTTTTAATAATATTAAATAACATAAAATGTCTCTTGTCATCTGGAACTTATAAAAATTATTTATATAAACTTTATATGTGTTGACGTTTAAATTACACATGTTTACATTATTTATGTAAAAAACAAACTCTTAAACCTGTTTGAAAGATAAATAAAATAGTTTGTCCCTTCCGGTTTGGCTAATTCGTTGTTTTTTACAAGCTGTTTAATCGGCCATTTTTATTTTTATATGGAAATGTGTTTTCTTTTAATTCAAAGAAAACACAATGGATTAGCTTTCTGGCATTTCAATTTTCTATGGTTTCAGACAAGAAAAAAAGTCTTTTATCCACCAAATGTATTTCTTCAAATATGATTTCATTTGACAAAATTAAAATATTAACAGTCATTGGTCAACACAAGATAATAATCAATGAAAGAAAAAACTGTTCCACTATGACCCATAAAAGGTCCTGCGTTCAGCACGTGGCTATACTGGCTCTAGGACAGCAGTTGTGCTGGAATCACGCTCAATCCCCAATTAAGGGTACCCACTTAATATAGGCTGGAAGAGCAACAGGAGGGTCTTTAGATCACTCAGGGTCCATCCCCGGCTGTTAATAGTTTAAATAAATCATGTGCCACAGCCGAAATTAAACCCGAGACCTTCGACACAGCAATTCAGCGATAATAATTAATAGAAATTATAGATTTTTTATCTGAATAGTTTATCTGATTATTGGTTTAAAAAAAATAATAATAAATACAGAAAGTCAAGAGCTTAATCGAAGTGACAGTACCATTCGTTTTTTGTTTTAATGCATATCTATGTAATGAAATATACTGTGAGATAATATTCTATTTTTATTTTTATTTATACTGACGTTTCAGGCTAAGTTGAAAGGACAAGGAGGATCGATTCTACGACAGCAGACTCTCTCCCAACCATCTACGTAATACATTTATTTATTTCATAATTTCTATTGTCGGAGAGGCAGCGGAGTTAGAAACACTTTGCAAATTTTGATCTATCATGCAAAGTATCGTTGACATATGGAAATAATCATGATCTCATTGAATACTACATCGCAGAGGCTATGTTATCATATGTTTTCAGACTCTCATTTGAAGTGCTCAGTTCTCATAAGAACATCTAACTCAATAAGTAAGACTGTGCTTCCGGGACGGTTAGTGTTGAAAAACTTTCATGTAATGCTTAAAATCTACTGCGAACAACGATTCGTTTAATAATTAAGACTAAACTTCATTAAAGAACAATAATCAATGGAATAAAAAGATTATAGATTTGGTATCTAAACTTATTATTTTTTTACAGTTTTAACTACTTTTCTCTATATTTCCCAACAATTTCCTACAACTTTTTAAATAAATTAATTTCAATTAATATAATTCACAATAACACATCATATACTAAAATAGTACCGTATTGTAATCATCTTACCCAATCAGCGTAGAACCGGGACTCAAATCAGCAGCCAAAACAAAAATTGAGGATTTTTACCCAATCAATGTACATAATGGAAATTTAAAACAATATATTAAAAACGGAAGAATTTTATTAAATTGAAATTCGTGAATTTTTTTTTAAATATCGAAAAATATTCGTTGATCACTCTACCAACCTTGTAATAAAGTATCTACAGTAGTCGCAATTAGAGATATCGGCAGCTTTCAACTGCTATTGTTAAGAGTAAAATGTAGTTAGTCAACCAACCGCATTTCGTTCATTCCAAGATTTTTGAATTCCCTCAGTCTTAAAATAAACTCATAAAAAAATATATGAAAACTGCGTGATTCCATGGCCATATTTGATGGCATACTAAACAATCTTCGTTCACTTTTAAGATAGTAGTTCACTTTATTGCATAGTAATAAGAAATCCACTTTAAATAAGCTTAGTTCCACCGTCAACATTATTTCCATCTATATATAATATATAAACAAGCATTTACTGTCATTAATCGCTCATAAAATAATATACTTTATATTTACATACTATAAAATATAAATATAGTATAATATATAAAATAATTAAACGAAATCCCGTGTTTCGTGGTTTTATTTGATGGTATCCTAAACAATGTTCGTTCAATCGCAGTGATAGTAAATATTATCGAGATCAAAAAGGTAGGATTAATAACAGCTCATCACAATCAAAAGAACTCCATTAATCATGCTTTGAACTAAAAATAGTAAAAAGTAAACGGACATTCCTTATGAAACAACACAATATATAGGGGCCTTTAAAAGAATGTTGTATTGTTTATTGTTTTATTTTAATGTTTAAAAGAATAAACGATTTATTTTTAACATCCAAATCGAATAACACCACTTTAAAAAAAATAACAGCTCAAATACACATCGAAAAAGATAATAAATTATCCCAAATCCGCATAATTTTTGATTTTTTAAATTAAAAAAAATTAGTACAATTTATTTTATTGTTATTTGATATAATTTTTAAATATTTTATTTGAAAAGAAAATATATGACCAGGACTGGGACTCGAGCCCGAGTCTCCCACCTGTCCGTGGTGGTGCTTTAACCATCTCAGCCATCCTTATTCGCTTCTCCGTCAGTCATATCCCTTCCTTTCACTGATCCTATATTTTCGTGTTCTCGCAATTTGCGATGTGTACACGGGGAGAATGTTAATTGAACATTACTTTTATTTTTGGATCTTGTTGACTTAAGTCATTAAATATTATTATTTTATTGTTATCTAACATAATTTTTAAAATATTTTATTTGTAATGAAAATCTAAGAAAATTTGAGAAGAAAATCCCGGTCCTGGTCACATCTTTTCTTTTAAAATAAAATATTTTAAAAAAATTAGGTTTGTGTTATTAATTATCGATTAGTTTCCATACAGTAATTTGCCTAGATGAAGATTATCCTCGCAGAACAGAGCGGTTCCTTCCCCTAGACTGGGAGGCGGGGGCGGTTGGGAGGGGCGGAGAGGGATATATACGGGCGGAGGCAGCACGGCGGCCCACTACCCCTCCAGCATGCACCACCTCTACACACTTCTTGTCATGGCAAGCATAATCGCCTCAGCTCCTACCTATGCTTCAGGTAACAAACAAAATAAAAGGATCGATTTATTTTAAAATTCGATAACGGCTAATTATAAAAATTATAAAATTAGTTAAGCATATACGTTGAAAAAAATTATGAAAACATAAAAAATGCCTACAATATTAAATAAAAAATTCTGATCTTGGTAAAGGATTTTATAAAACACATTACGCAATTTTTACGAAAATCTGTTGTAAAATACATTAAAAAAAGAAGACAATTATAAATATAACATTTTTTTAATTCATTAGAAATGTCCAAAACATACATTGAGAGTTCTGATCTTAAAAATAAAAAATAAAAATGAAATACATAGAAAATAGATCGATTTATTTAAAAATTCTATTTTAAAATAGGACATTAGTTTTGCATAAAGTGGTTAAATATATTTTTTAATTTACTATATATTCAAGAAATGTATAAAAGATTAATTATAATGTATAATGTATAAAAGCTCTGATTTTAGTTAAATTTTACTTAAAAATTATGTAATTTCTACAAAAATCAATGTAAAATACATACCGATTAAGGTTCGTATATTTTGAGTTCTAAACAAAACCTTGATTCTACCTTATTATATGTATTTTATAATAAGGTAACTAACTTATTATAATATGCTTATTAAGTTTTGACAAAAATAAACAAAATTTAAATTCATTAGAAATGTCTAAAACTAACATTAAAAATTGTGATCTTAGATAGGGTTTTAATATAATAATTACGGAATTTCTACAAAACGAATTGTGGAATAATCTGTTATTTTTTAGTTAATTTTTTCATATATCAAGATATATAAGGATTTGTATTTGAATAAACCTAAAAGTATGGGCAAACGTTATGTTTTTGACTCCTCGTACTTGGAAAAGAGCGATTTTCTTAACACTATATTCCTTTCAAATTTTCTTATAAAATAATAATATTAAAATTCTTTAAAATAATAAACTTTTTTTAGAACCAAATCTGTTTCAAAAATAACAAGTAAACAACATGTCGAAAAATAAAATAAACTATCTCAAATTAAAAGTCGCTCAATGCTTAAAATATGACAATCACCATAAATTTATATTTACATGCATATTGAAAAATGATGCATCATTTCACTAATTACATACAATTTTATATATTTTGAAATTTATACTTCATATCGATTATTGACTAATCCGACTAAATTTAAATAGATTTTATTTATAAATTCAACTCGGAAAAACTTATAATATCAATAATAAATCAAGAATAAATGACATATTTTATGTCACAAGAAATAAGTAAATAATTTCCGAATTCGATTGAATAGTATTTTTCTAAAAGCACTCATTACTATTCCTTTTAGAAAAATAGTCAAATTAATTTTAAAAAAATATTCCGATCATGATTATTGTTTGTGACAGAAACTTCAATTTTTATTTTGGTAGCCGATTCTGTTAGAAAACCCGGTTCGATACCGATTGGCCAACTGGCTTACAATACGGTATTATTATTGAAATATATGGTGCAATATTGTAAATATTATTAATCTAAGATTGCTGTAAATATGAATATATTGATAAATATGCAGTAGAAAATTATTAGGATATATACGAAAAAAAGATATAGAGAAAGGGACTTAAACATTGTTTAAGAACTGTTTAGATGTAGTATTATTTTACTCCTTAATTTTGGAGCAATACTGTTACAATTTTTTAAATCGTAAATTATGAATAAATATATGAAATTTGACGTTTACAGCAATACGAAACTATAGATAATGATATTATTCTGGAAAATCGAAAATATGTCCTAGGGCTAGTAAATTATAAATAATCAACTATGTTTTGGCCTCAACGAAAAAAATTAGGTACATTCTAAAAGATTTAATTAAAATTAAAAAACTGCCTCCATATACAGTTCTAATTTTTACAATTTAAAAAAAATATCGGCTTGACCAAACGTGTGAAATCTGACTTTTTATTATTCTTAAGTCTAGTAGTATAATGAAAAAAATATTATAAAAAGAAAATCATGACACAATAAATTTGATAAATATTTTGCTACATTATTTAAACACAGGAAGTCAAGTAAATAATTTATATAAATGTATTTATATATATATATATATATATATATATATATATATATATATATATATATAAATTATCCGGACAGCATACCGACTAAATTTACTATTATATATAAAATAGTAAATTTAGTCTATATGCTGTGCGGATAATTTTCACTTTGATCTGATTACAGTTCAATACTTAATTATTAAAATTGTGCTAAAAGTGTAAACTGATAACAGTGGAATCTAAATTGAACATTTCAAATTCCAGCTAATACAAATTAAATATTAATTATTATAGTTATAGTTTTTCCATTTATTGCTTTTAATTTACAAAAATATGTTTTTTCGTAAGCAATGAATAACTTTAAACATGTCTAAACAAGTAATGGAAATATTTATATAACGCTATATTTTTATATTTTTCTTCCAAAAATAATTAAGATATGTTAATATCAGTCATTTTAATATTTAAGCTAAAGTTAAATAGTAAATTTTAACTCTCCAAAATCATCAATGTTTCAGTAACTTGATCAAAATGTTTTAAATGAAAAGAAAATTTAAATCCGTTAAAATTGCAAGAGTATTCACAATCCTTATACAGTGCAAGTTTATCCCGAAGAATTGGATACGTAATTAAATAATAGCAAAGATAAATTAATGTTAAATTTACTTTCTGTCGTTTACCGCTTTTTTCATTATTTTATATTTTTCAAAAATTCAGATAAAGAACTGACTGCCTTAGTTTCTCAGAAGAGCAGGTTAGGATTTTCATACTTGCGTTCTTTTTGAATATTAAGTTATTTTTTTCATTGAAACTAATGTAGTTTCTCTTGAAAATATTAATGAGTCATTGGTTTTAAAACTAGATTACATATTTTATAACCTTTAATGAGATTTCTAAAAAAATCGAATTACTGGTTTTACCCTAAGTGTTTTTAAGATTCAGTATTTAAAATATATTAATGAAAATTAATTAGAGAAACAGATAAATTCTATATCCTATAAATCCTTGGCATTATTGATCTAATTTTGTAAAACGTGGGAACTAATTATTTTAGAAGTGTTAATTCTTTAAAATAAAAAATTAGAATATTTATAAATCTTAATTAATCTTAGACCTGTTGTGGAGTTAATATTCATTTATGTTTATAAATATTCATGTTAAAATAGCCAATAAGCTTACAGGGTAAGATCGTAAAAAAATGAGATCACTACATTATTTAAATTAATTATATTTAGATAAACTATTTTACAAAAAAATATTAATAATGATAACAAGAAAAAATGTTATCCATAAATTTTTAATAATTTATAGTAATATAGTTTTTTTTTGTTATTTTTTAATTTTCGGTTGCTTCAAATTTGATGTACATTTTATCTTCTTCGGATAAATGAAGAAAAATCTTATTTAGGATAAGTTAAAATGTATTTATTTATCAAAATTTTATGAGAGTAAATTCAACAAATTCTTAAAGCCTAAGCTTGCCCGTTCAAGTTCACCATGACGTGGGAGGAATCACTCATTTTAAATTTATGTTAAGTTTGGGACTGAAAATAGGATTTTCAGAATTTGAGAGAACTTAAGAATTTTGTTATATTATATTTATAGTTAATTTAGAATGTTAAATTAATTATTGATATAAGAAATAAATATACCACAGAAATTGAAATTGAAGTTTATTAAATAACATACTTGCATAGGGAAGCATAGAACAGATGAAAGAAATTGCAATGAGTGACATACTAGGTCAATAGTCGGATTAAGGAGAAAAATCATAAAACACTCCAACGTTTATACTGGCTTATTTGAATATTACAATCCTTCATTCTGTCTAAAGTTGAAATGAATGAGAACATACGGTGAATGTAAATAATAAATGTAAAAGTTCCGTACCTTCTAAAAATCTGTCATTTTGGCCGATGTTTAGATTTAAGACAATTTTCCTTATACAGTTGAATTTTCAATTGTAACATAAGTTAATACAAGGTTAGGGAAAAATGTTAAATATTTCACATTAGAAATTGAAGGCTTTCTTATTTTTCCCCTGTCTAAATAAAGTATATCCTAATTGTACTATATAATTTCATTAATCACATATTATTCAATATTCAGCAATATGTCAGATTTTTACATAAAACATTATAGAAATTAACTATCGTTTTTTATGCTTAGATTACTGTATTTGTAATTTATTAATTATAATTTCTATATTCTATATACATTCTTCCGAATTTCTATATTTTTTTAAAGTAAATAAGAGCTTCCTCATTAACATTGATTTTGTATTTCCTGGTTTATGTCTCATTTCATTTTGTATTGCCTCAGTTTATCGTATACTTGTATTTAGGTGCTCCCAACCTTAGCGCCTTCAAAAGCAAGGCAAGCAGCTTTGCTACTCCGTTCGGTTGTGCGGTATAGTATATACAGCTACTGAAGGGGAACTTTAAACTTTTCATTAGTATTTTTTTAGTTTATAAACATTTTATTACACTCTTAATAATAATAAATTATCTATGTAATAGTAAATCACCATAACTTTTATTAGAATATGACAGCAAGTATTAATAGATATTATATAATACTATTTTAATATAATATACTGCGCAAAAATGAATAGGGATATTGCTAATTTTGTAGTATATACTTTATCTAGTATTACACATCTAGGATTCTAGTATATCTAGTATTACTTTATCTAGTACTACATTGACATTTAATGTAGTATAATTTCTTATACATATTAATGCTTATTATAATCAATGCAATATTCAAATGCTAGGCAAAGTAAATACAACAAAATTAGTGGCATCCCTATTCATTTTTTATCAGTTTAGTTCATACTATGAAGAATACTTATTTAACTATTGTCTATACTTAATCAGAATAAAGAGCAGTCTTTTATATGTTTGAAATCATTTGCTTGGTTCGATTTATGAAATTTAAATAATTTTTTGAATAATCCTGCTTCAGATATAAAAATTTTAAAAAGTTAATGGTAGATTACATATTAATATAGATGTAAGAAAACAGCTTACAAACTAAGATAACTTAGTGTACTGACTTTGCATTGGTATACATTCGATAACGATAAATTTCTAATATTTTTATGACTAATTTTGAATTATTTAATCAATATACCTTAAATTTAATAGACAGTCTAATCTAATTTGGACATTTTTAAAATAATCATTAACTGATTCTGTAGATTTTTATAAACTAGCTTGATACAATCCGATATTTAAATTATTATTAAAACAGGTTGGTTATATAATCAGTACCATTACAGTATTACAGAGGAAAAATAAGTTGAAGATTGAAAACCCGCGGTCAGTAAATCTGTGTACAGCCTGGTAACCGAAATGTTTGTTAAGTGAGTTAAAGTTTGCTCTGTGACCACGAACCAGCACTAAACGTTACAGATAACAGCGAAGCCTTTTATGACCCTAAGGAACAGTCCTATAAATGATTTTATTTTTGTTGTATTACGTTATTACGCTCGTAGCAGAGCCATTTAGAATAATAGTATTTTAAATAAAATGAGACTTCCATTATTTATGATAAAAACGCATTCAATATCGCCAATCCCTCTCTAAAACAATGAATAAAAATATCACTGCAATTCAAGTGAGAAAAAATAACAACTCTGCTTTTCTTTATAAAGAGGATAATTGATAATATGTTGTATTTCCTGATAGATTTTTAGATTAATTTAAAGAAACAACTACGCAAAAAGGAGTTAAGAGGTTTCATAATTAGAAATACGATATATCCGTTTATAAATGAGTTGTGGGAAAAAGTGTCTAATAAACTTGAAAATTCTAAACGGTATAAAATTAATAAATGAAAATGGTTATGTATTAATTTTTTTTATTATATTTTTCAAAAGTTTTTATATTTGTATACAGATTTAAAATATTATGCTCATATAATGGTTTAAAGTCTTATGTTTTTAATGGAATTGGATTATTTTACTCTCTCTTGAATAAGCAGTCTCCCCGGAGCTACTGCTTAAGGGTGAAGGAAGATCTTCTGCATACATGGAAAGACAATCTGAAATGCCATATTTTTACTCTAAAGCAGGGGACGTTCGGGGGATATCACAGCAGTTATAAAGTGTAGAGGGGGCGAAAACATGCAATAAAACGTACGCAGCGAATGACAAGTTATATCAAAGGTTTTGTCTAAATCAGTCATAGGTTTCACAAGATAATCGTAGGAAAAAATTATCATTGATTGTTATAGAGTAAATACTTAGAAGAAAATAATGTAGTAAAAATTTCTGCTTACGACAATTTACAGCAAATTGAATTTATATATAACAAAAAAATTTGGTATTAAAAGATAATAATTGTGTTTTAATTCGATTTACATACAGGAGGAACTTATCGGAATGTCAAACATTTCAGACTTTTGAGAAGATTCCCATTCGACCATCTCAGAATCCATTTTTACTAGTTGATTTGTGTTTGTTCGTCCATTCATACATCACCTGATCAAAAAATATTAGTTGTAAAATGTTAAAATTTTGTTTTTGGTACATCTCGTAGTAATACGTACATCACTCTTTTTTATCAGTACATGATTATTGAAATAGTCTTTTACTTTTCCGAAGATAAATTCTAATGAGATAAATTACAATTAGAAAGTATTTTAACGTGTACTGAGAGGAATGAGGAAAGAAAGAGTACCAGCTTTGAAGTTTGTAAAGGACAAAAAAGGAAATATTCTCATGGATAACGAACGAATAATGGAAAGGTGGAAAGAATATTTCCAAGAGCTATTGGAGGGAAACGCATAGATTCCACATATAAGTGAAGAACATAGAGATGGAGGTCTCTGGGAGGAAGAGGATTATATTGATGAGGACGTATTAGAGGAAACCCTGCTAAGAATGAAGCTAGGAAAATCCGCAGGTATTGACGAAAAAAGCCCTGAAATGTTAAGATATAAGGGATTTAAATGAAAGGAGATTATGCTTCATTAACTAAATTTAGTTTGGAAACAGAAGAAAATCCCGAAGGATATCTTGCAAGACTTAAGAGAAAAAGGAAAGGAAAAAGGTCATACACTTGCGGTCGAAAGTTTATATCAGAAAACGAGGAGTGTAGTAAGATTTGCCATTTACACTTCACAAGAAATTGAGACCACCAATGGAATCCGACAAGGATGTAGCCTGAGTCCCCTACTGTTCATTTTGGCCATGGATTCAGCCCTTCGAAAGACCAAGACAAAAATGAGAAAGTTCCACTTAGGATTCCACCTAGGATATGCCAATCTTAGCCCAATGCCTCTCACTGTTGAGGATGACATTGCGGTTTTCTCAGGAATGACAGAAACCTCCAGCACAACGTTAGCAGATTAAAAGAAGAACTGCTGGCTATAAATAAGACCATACACCCTAATAAAACAAAAGTGATGAGGTTAGGAAAGAAGCCAAGGAGAATAATGAAGGTCATTAGAGTTGGAGATAAAGTCCTGGAACAAGTGGAGAACTTCAAATACCTGGGAACGCATCTAAGCGAAAACGGATACATCGATTGGTAGTGATCGAGAAAATCGGTGCCGCGGGCAGGATGTTTGAAGCGGTTAAGAGAGGACTTCTTAGCCGAAGAGAAGTAGAAAAGGAAACGAAAGTGGCTGAATTTAAGTCAACATTTCTCCCTTTCCTCACGTACTCTTCAGAACCATGGACGCTGATAAAGAAACACCAATCCAGAATAGAAGGCAAAACAAAAAGAGACCGGGTCCGGAACACCACTATAAGGTCATGCTAAACCAGCCAACGAGCTAATAGATTAAAACAAACTGAGATGCCTTGGACACCTCCTGCGGATGGATTCTAGCAGAATCGCTAGCGAAACCTACCGAGCCTAAGTGGAGGAAAAACGAGGAAAAGAACGAGCTAAGAGGATTTCACCCAATCATGTCAACATTACACTGATAATTGCATTTAGTGCAATTATCAATCACTATGACAACACGTGTTGAGTTTGACAACTTCATTCCAAATAAATTTCAAAATGTCACGTTTTGGCAATGCGAGTGTTCAAAGTATAAATGCGCTAATAAAGGGGGAAATTTCCAGAAGTACAACCTACTGTCACAAATATATTTGGGGAATATTTTTTTTTTTTAATTGTACTTTCACTAACTGTATTTTCAATAAATAACTAAATGGTTGTGTTGAGTAGTAAATTTTTTTGTCAAAAAATTTTCCGACTAATATCCCTCGGACATTGACAAATGCCTCATAATTTTATGACGAATTTCTCGAGCTCGTTGCTTCAGCTTCGGGCTGTACCAAGGAACGAGCTTTCGAATGTCATAAAATTATCTCGTCTATTATCAATGTTCTAGGAATATTACTACTGAAAATAACTAGCTAATTTTTATAATTTAATCAACGAGAAATGAAATGACTTGAAACTCATAACTGCTTATTATCTCCGACCAAAAGTGCCGGATTGTGCTAGTGGGAAAATAATCTATTGAAATCGTTTCCTATGTAATTTTGCCTCGGCTTTGTTATTTAATTAGTAATAAATTCAAAATTAATAATACTGTTGGTGGTAGGCGAATAAGTTATTTGATACAGGATCACCAATGAAACACTAACTCCAAAAAGGAAACTTGTGCAACTTTTGAAATTTTTGTTTTTTTAAAATGTAAACACTTACCATGTATATAAGGTGTCGTTTACAATAGAAAGGTCACTTGTCCGCTATAATATGGCAGTCTTGAAAACCCATTCAATAATTTGTGGGCTGTCGGCAGGGAACTATTCCAGGAGAAGATCTGTTTTTTGTAAAATTTATAAAAGTGGATTGCTGCCTTTCTGTAGTTAAGAGATTCATATTTGCTTTACAGTTATTTAAAGATTAAAAGGTTTAATAAAAAATCATGAGTTATTAACTGTTATATGTATACAACTCCTTAAGTAGTAACAAAATCCAGGAAAAAAAATATATATTTTAATTAAATGGAATGTAAAACTTTATCTCTATATAAGTGATTTCTTTTAAAATATTTTTGCGATGGGTAAAAAATGCAGATTTTCGATTGCTGTGAACAGTACTAAAGCAATTTGAAAAAATAACATGCATACCGATAATCCGAGGTGAAAGGGATTCGCTCAATAAACAAAGATTGCTTTCAAGCTTTCAGTTTGCTACAGTAATCTTTTCAACTGAATAAATACAATGTATGCTATTGGAATTCACGTGAAGCCTTTATAATGCTAATAAGCGATATAATAGGCTTCAAACAAAATCTACATTGCACTGAGCTATGCCGAATTATCTGCAATTCGTTTTTGATACCCATTATTATTTTATAATTACTTATATATATACATATATTTCCTTAGTGCCCTTAATTACCGAATATGCAGTTTTAATGATTACAGATACACTACGCCTATTATCAAGTTGGAACTTTATCTTCTTCTTATCACTCTTTTCATTTGAGTTATTTATGTGTTCTTTATTAAATTTTTAGTGTTTCGTATTGTTAATTTTGTGAGTGCCTCTTAAAATTAACAAAATAACACATTGGGAATTGCCGTCTTCGGAAGAAGAATCTGTAAATAGTTCCAAGAGTTGGAATGAACGAATTATTTAAAAAAAGGTTATCAATTGTATTTTAATAGGAAGATGAAATGGAGAAGTTTTCGTCGAAAGTGTAGGAAAAATATTGCTATACGAAAAGGGACGTGGCTAGAGGGGTCTAGAAGTAGTATTTCACTATTATATTTTGTATATTACAATTTCCATTTAATAATCCATTAAATGAATAAGAAGGTGGGTATTTATCTCTATCTATATGGCGCTACAACCTGGGGGTGGGTATTGGTCTCCTGTAGGAGCGTCAATACCCACTATTATTAATGAATTATACCGTAATTCTAGCAGTAGCCTGGAGTCAGTCACCACACTACCCATCCACACTATCCCTCTGGGTCTGCCTCTCCTTCTGGTACGGTCAATCCTATTCTCAAGGACTCTTTTAGGAATTTCACCTTCCTCAATCCGAATCACATGACCTGTTAACTTAATCATTTCAGTTTTATGAAGTCGACGACATTCAAGTCATTATACTGGGCCTATAACTCCCGGTTTCACCGTCTCCTCCAAACTTCTTCTTTTACAGGGCCGTATATTCGTCGCAAAATTTTCCGTTCGAATATAAGGGGGTTATTCTCATCAGCCTTTGTGATCGTCCATGTTTGTGAGGCATAGGATAACACCGGTATAATCAAAGTTGTATACAATCGTGCTTTAGTCTACCTCGTGAGTAGATGGCTCCTGATCTGCCTCCTCAAGCCAAAATAGCAACGGATGGCTGTCGCAATCCTTTTTCCTATTTCCTTGGACATGTTATTGGTCGATGTTACTAGGGATCCGAGTTAGTTGAAATCCTGCACTCTTTCAAATTTGTAAGAGGCTATTTCTATGTAACTCCGTCGGCCTTTACCACCATATATTTCGTTTTGGCCTATTCACTTCAATATATAAATTTAAAATTATATATTTATAACTACAATATAATAATTAAATTCCTAATATAAAGTTTATATATGTATTAAGGATTATTTTTTGTTTTCTCGGAATATTTTCATTTTAGCTCCCTTCTTTCTGCTGTCCATTTTTATATCCTGATTGGATTGGTTTTTTTTTCTTGAAAACTTCTAAGTAAATTGATTTTTTAAATTTGAATCTTTTGTGAATACTAAACTTCCTAGATCTTTATAACCTTCTTTGAAACCTATAGATTTGATTTTTTATTTATCTAAATAGTTAGAATAGTTTTTTAGTCAGTTTTTATCACTCATTCTATAAATAGGTTTAAAAAATCGTAAGCTTCCTTGTTTTGTTGTTTCTTTTACTTTATCTAAATTCCCATAGATCTCGTTGGTGCTCTATGCCTATAATGCTGATCTGTGATTATTGGTCCATATATCTTCCTAAGGATTTACTTTTGTAATCGAAGTATATCGAAATATTGCAACCGATCAGAACCTTATAAGCCTATAGTTATAAATTAGTAAATATATTTATGTTTTTATTGTTATGAAACGAGCTTACTGAATCTTGGGGTACTCGTTAGATAATTAAGATAATTTCAAACAAATGTCAACTAACATTAATTGTTTATGTTACTTCTAATACATTAGGGAGTAGGATTAAATATGTAAATATCCCTGAGGCGAATCGAAGATTTATTTTTGTTTCTTCTCCAGGGAGTGATTATTGAATTAGACCCCTGCATGGTCCCTGATGGAAAAAAAAATATCCAAAAACCCAGAAAACGAAAATAATTTACTACTATGTAACACTTTAGCAACAAAGTCCAGATTATTTGTCTTTAATTGAACTTGATTATTTGACATTAATATTTAAGCGATATTTGGTTATTTACATAATAGAAACGTGACTAATAAGAAGGAAGCCAGATTATTTCTATTTATGAAGATAATAAGTTGTTTTTTTTTATGCATTTAAGGAATATAACGTGAAACCCCTTTAAAATTCTCAAATACCACAGAATAGAATCTAGATTAAAAAACTGTTCTAAGGTTATTAAGGCACTTTAATTACACCAACACTTGAAGGCGTTGCGGGAAAGTGTCACTACTACCATCCAATATGTCTATTTATATAAAACACTATAAACAATAAAATAAATAATTAAATACATTTACTTAAAATTGCAAGTAAAACTAATAAGCTCTTTATTAAAGTTTGAAAGTTGTTAAAAGTAACATTTTTTTTTTTATTAATACATATAAATATAATGTTTAATAATAAAATTATACATATATATATTTATATGATTGAAATAGATAATTTGTTGGTTGTTGAAATTAGGACCAGCATTAGATAACTCTTCTGTTTTTAAAATAAAAAAGGAGTATTTTTTTAAACATTAAATAAAGATATTATTTAATCGTGTTATTGTTAAGTGGCATTAATAATTGTTATAAAGTTATACTTACATTGTTAATGTATTAGACAGTCCAGAGCAATTATAGGTATCAATAAAACTAATGAATTAATTTTGGATCAAACTAAACTAATTCAAGACAAGCTATTAAGGCAGAGCAACATAATCTGGCTAACTTAAAGCTTGAAACTGTGCGTTTGTTGTTCCAACACCGTATTGTCTAACTCTTCGGTCTTAAAGGCTCATGAATCATTCTCACTCGACAAGGCCTGGAGAGAGCCTGTTGAAGTAGCATTTCTAATAGCGAAACTTCTGGCATCTGATTGTTGGACATCTTGAAATAATTTCCTTCTGCTAATGAGGTGATCGAGGGTTTGGGATTTGATCTCGATTCGATTGTGAAACAATTGTGTTCTAAAGGAAGGTGTAATGTAGTGTTTGAATATTGACGCACCATCACAAGTATTATATTTCGTTTATTAAATATTTTATTTACGCATAAAATAAAAATAAAGAAGCTCCCTCAACGATCTAATGTAAATAAATTACGGTGTCTGTGCTAAAAGTGTTTAAATATCTTTCAGATCTTTACCATTATCTTTTGCTTGAATTACTAAATTAATCAATTCTTTTTAATTAAAATTATCTACGGTCTTATCTTATAAAAAGTCAATACCACTATTTTCTTATATCTAGTCCTACGCAGCTCAATGATTTTTAGTTATGTGTATTTCTGTAATAAAATATCTATTGCTTGGTTGTAAAATAGAATCTAACATATTGAATAATATAGACAAATATTCTATAGAAAAAAGTCTAGATACATCATTAATAACTAACAAATAAAGAAAATAAACAGGCAGAAGTAAATCGAGGATCCTCTTAAATGAGGATTAATGACTATTGATGATATTAGATTAATTACTAAAAACCTGCAAGCTTATTAAGATTTATTATTATAAATCATCATCATCATCATAATCCTTTTTATCCCTGTTTATCGCTGACGCAGTGTGGGGTCACAATTCGTAGAGTCTGGACCAGATGTCTCGTTCCCGGGCCAACTTTCTTCTCTTACGCCCGTCCATGCCCCGCCTCCTCAACGTCTCTTTAACACTATCCTCCCAAGAAATGGGCGGCCTTACTCTTGGCCTTCTTTCCTCCACGCGAGCTTCGTACAGTTCTTTCCAGGTCCGTCCAAAGGAGGTGACCGAACCACCTCTCCTTGTGCTCCTTCAGGATGATCTCAGCCGGCTTAACTTTGAGACCAGTCCGTATGGTACTGTTGCGTATCCTATCTCGTCGCGTCCTTATTATTAAAAATACACACCTAAAATTCTTAAAAATTGAATATATATATAAATCAGATTTATAGATATTTTAATTTTTTTTTAAATTCTTTACTGGGAAAATATTGTTTTCCGGTACTCATTTATTTAAACCAGGCTAAAACTATCGAAGAAAATTATCTTTATGATTATTTTTTAAATTATTATTTAATAATTTATTATTATTAAACAGGCAGAAGTAATTCGAGGATCCTCTTAAGTGAGGATTAATGATTATTGATGATATTAGATTAATCACTAAAAACCTGCAAGCTTATTAAGATTTATTATTATAAATCATCATCATCATCATAATCCTTTTTATCCCTGTTTATTGCTGACGCAGTGTGGGGTCACAATTCGTAGAGTCTGGACCAGATGTCTCGTTCCCGGGCCAATCTTCTCTTACGCCCTTCCATGTCCCGCCTCCTCAACGTCTCTTTAACACTATCCTCCCAAGTGTTACTTGCTTTTCGAATTAACTTTAGCATTTTAATGGAGAGAAATACGGTCACCTGTGGTCTAGTGGTTAGCGTAACAAACCTCTATGCCCAAGATCGCGGGTTCGTAGCCCGGCAGGTGGCCCTACAATTTTTTTAAGGGAGGAAAAAATCCTTAGTTAAAGGAGGTTAAAGGGAGAGTCCCGAGCGTGTACGATGTCAGGTACTCGTTAGAAATCCCTATCCTAATTAAAGCTGGATAGGCAAAATTTAGAGCTCCCACTGCAGCATCGTCCGATTAGCCATGGCAGCGTAAAGTGACGTTAAATGAATAAACAAATAATGGAGACAAATAATTACGAGTACAAATTATTGTGATATTGAATGAAATGCATTCGTGGTTAAAAATGTATATTGAATAGAATTGGAAAGCACTGTAATGATTTTGTTTAACAATTATGAATCGCAGTGTTCGTCCATGTGTCTGAAAATTTAGCTAAAAATTTATTGCGACTCGCCTGTTGAACATGCAAAATGTTGTGCACAACATAGTCGTTAAATATGTATGATACTACAGTACCCAACACAACCGCAAACGGTCGAAAAGAAATTTCTCCGATTTGACCCTCTTTTTCAGCTGGTGCTAAAGATTAATTCCAACAAAACACATATTTTCATCATCATCTTTTTATGATCTAAAAGAAGCAATTAATTCCTTGAAGTATCCTTCTCTATGAACTCCGGCTCATTGGGGACCTTTCATCAATGTAAGAGAAGGAACGTAAGTAACGTCTGAGAATGTGATACTAACTGTAAAGTCCTCGGACTTCAGAGACCGAAGCTCATAAAGTAGCATAAGCTGAACCTAATGGCACTACAAATGCGAATTATGAAATTTTAATGATTCTCATTTCTAGCGGCACATTGATGATCTTACAGTCCTTAATTATCGAGTAATTTATTCATATGAAATTATACCGACTTAACAAGCTTTCCAGTTATGAATATGAAGATCTACCTAAAACCTTAAAGTATATCTGTGTGTATGTATTTATTGTTTGTATTTATGTATAGGTACTATGTATGTATTTATTGTTTATACATATATTGTTTACTTGTTTCATTCGTTGGTCTTGGCAATGTGACTAAAGTGAATTACCATTTAAAACTAAAATATAACAGTTTATATTTCAAGTTACCAACTAAAAAAAAAAAAATGCGTTATTCAGACGATATCCAATTAAAACAGCAAGTAGTGATGTACTGCTGCTTTTTATAGAAGAATATTATTAATTAGACATTATAATTGGCCATTGTAAAAATATTTCAATTTTCTAAAGTCATTTGCTTAATGATAGTAATAACAAGCTCTCTGTTTTAATTAAATCAAGATTTATTTCCAGAATCAGATTTAGCTGATAAAACAACGGGTTTTATCTTTTAAAGAAAAAATACTAGTTCCAAATATAAATATTTTAATGAACCTGTGTATTTTGTTGTTACTTATTTAAGTTCAGTAAATCATGGTTCTACTTGTAATAACCGTTTGTTTTTCTAAGGATCAACGGCACTAAAGAATAATCCTTTAAGATATTAAATAGGTCTATTCAATATTTTATAAATAGACAGAATACTTCACATCCATTGAGAAGTATTATGTTAGAATTATATACAATTTATATGTGTTTTTTATTACTTATTTATTTCCTAGTTCCTTAATTACTTATAGTTTAAAGGCCTTTTTATGTTATATCTTCTTCAATATCTTTTATATTATTAAACGCCGATTTCGGTATTTTAGATTAGTAATACTCATACTAAGCAATCTCCTTACGACGAGCTTTTGCTGACAAAACATTGAATAACTTGAAAGCTGACGATGACGAATGGTTGGATTACGAATAATCCCTTTGATCAAAGAAATGCTATTAAGATTTTAATTGAATTTGTAAACTTGCTCTTTATTTATATAATATTGATAACTGTAATAAATTTCGTTTATTCGTTTATGTTATTAAGGACAGTTATATTTTTGCACTGCAATGAAATAAAATAACTAGAATTCTTTATCATTCGATGTAAAAATAAATCCTATTATTATAATAGATATATTCTTGTAAAACTTAACAAGCTCAAGAACCTTAAGATTTCAAAGGATCAATTCCGAGGATTCACTACAAAAGAAACTTATAAATAGGAGCATTTCTTACTTCCATAAAGTGCCTACAATTACGTAACCCGGATAACAATGAACTAACGACAAGAAGATAAAAATTAGTTTAATGGACATTAATAGGGAAACAAATATTTTAAAAAGTATGAAATTATACTGGCAATTTAACTAAGAATCAGATAATGTTTTAGAATTCTTATTGTTTTCATATTATTGAAGTCATAAAAATGAACTCTTGAGAAAAGCACGAGGGTATATCGGAACATAGTAATCTGTTGTGAAGCATTAAAAAAAAAAGTCTTGACTTGGACAAAATTATGCTTCACATAAATTATACACATACAAATAAATAGCAGAAAGAATTCACTGGTTACACCGAAGTAACTATTTCTAGTAATTTCCGCATATTATACTAAACAACTTGTTTATATGTCTATATATATATGTCTATATATATATATATATGTTTATACCGTCGTCAATTATTTTAAAATAAGCGAAATTGTTTAATGTGAGAAGATAAAAGGCAATAAGCTTAAAAAAGGTCAATATTGCTTTTGCATATACACATATATGCATCAATGGCTTTATAATTTTACTGTACATAACGAGACTACACAGTCTGAAATTGATTTTTAAATACAATATAATTATATGTTGTATTATAATATATAATATATATTATATTGTATTATAAATACAATATAATTATATATATATATATATATATATATATAGTAGTCTAAATACTTTATATAACTGTAAATGAAGCTTTCAAAAGCGGATACAATATCAGAAATTGATTTTTTCACACTTTTCGCTAGATTAGTCTAGCAATTTTTTCTAATACGACACTTTTCCACCATGGTTTTATTCTGAAGTTTCGGGTACATAAAGCATTGCTTGAATAAACCATAGAAAAATGTGGAAAGGTCAATTTTAGAAATTGGAGTCATCCGATTTTGATTCTGAACGCCTCAGATAAAAATAAATAAATATTTCAGAAATACGAGAATAAAGGAAAACAAACTTGTTGAGGCAATAAGGATATTTTTAATGTAAATCTTTTATACCTGTAATTAATGATATTTATTTTAAAAACGTAACATGTCTGAATCCTATAATTCTTACATTAGGAATAAATTATTATGTTATAATACGACTACTAATTTGGATAAAAAAATTTTCGTTGTTTATTTATGAAGATGAAAAAATCCATAGAGGACTAATCACTATAATTATCAGATGAGGGACTGTTTATCAATTAGGGTCCAATTCCTGTTAAGCGTTTCTGTTTGTTCACTCCATTACATCCCGTCTGTGGTATCGCCTGACAGCTCTGGATACATCCTCTTCCTTTTCTCTCAACGATTTAATATCGTTATGACTGTTACATTTAAACATTATAAATAGTTTAAAATGGTTACTATAATAAAACTTATTTAATTCATTCATAAGCAATAATATGAATACAATAAACGAGTTTTATAAATATGGAGAAATATACAGATAATATGTTAACACCTGAATATTTTAAATTGAACAAGAAAAACAATATACTTACATAAGGTAGGTTTAAGATGAGGCTGGGTGAGCCACAAGAGGACCTGTAGATTCTGTAGATCCATCCTTGGATATTTAAGAGATTAAATGATTTTCCTATGATAAAGCCGGGCTTGAAACGATTTGGAACCTTCAGCTTAGCAACTCAGCACTCTACGCACTGAGCTACGCCACTGCTATATAAACATTGTACTTCAATTTAATTAAAATGAATAAATGCATACAGATGTTTCATGCAATGCGTTATGGCTTACACAATACTGTAAGTAATTAATATTAATAGATTTGAATCTAGATGCTATAGATTGCTTCTTATGAGATGTAATAATATATATGACATGTTATATATATATATATATATATATATATATATATATATATATATATCTTGTCAAATTCTAACAATAATTCTATAAAAATCTATTTGCCCTATTACGTGGAAAACAAGTAGATTAGAAGAAGTCATTTTAATTTATTTTGAAAATAGGGGTATTTTATACAATGTTGGGAACGAACCAACAAATATCAACTGTTACTCGATGAATCAACGAGTAACAGTTGATATTGTTTTTTAGAATTAAATCAAATTCACTGAGTGAGAAATTTAATTCAAATAGAGCAGTCAGTGAAGTGTGTATTACGGATGAGAGGATTTTCAAAACCAATCTGAAGTTTGAAACTTCTATTCTAAAACATTAATTGAGCTATCACAGAGTATTCATTCTGACATAACATAGAATTCTTAAAGTGACCGAAAGCTTAAGGATAATTGTCGAGCTATATATTTTCTTGACGATTTTGGCTTAGCTATATATTTACTTGACTGAGAGATATTGATTTGCGCCTGAACATTAAATTTACAAGCACTTTATAAAACATTTACATAAATTTTGCAACTCGTCTGAAAAGAAAAAAACCTATACCACCACAGACCATGCTAAGTCTGGATTATTGTCATCTTGTACAGTGCATAGTAGAGGCCGTTTTGTTTCTAGGAGAACGGTTGTGCAGGGAGATCATTTGCCTGCGATCAACGGCCAGGTTTTCCCCTAATATTGGTATCCAGTTTTTAGAGGTTCTACAAAGCCTTTCAAAAACTTAATTCTTCATTATAAACTTCATGACATACTTTTTCGAATCCCTCTAGCACGTAAATAAGATTATGACAGGGTTTGATTAATTATTATGCTCTCATCGGATATTTCAATTTATTACTTTTCCTTTGAAATATCACAACGAATTCACTACGTCAGTGCATTCCTAAGTCTATAGGTCGGAGTTATTTTTATTTAAAAGACGGATCCAAACACTTTAATGTTTTAAAACTATCAAACGTTTCAATCGATTTTATCTGAGATAAATTTCATGGAATACTGATAGGGATAAATAGAGATGATGATATGAGCTTCTCGAGAATATTATTGCATCACATGAAGCAATCTGTTATGAGTCATTATCTTTTGAAGTGTTTATTCGTTTTGTCGAATCGTCATTATACATAGTGGGCTAAAAATATATATCTTTTTAGCAGGTGACGAAATTTCCTAACAGAAATTTTGAAAATGACTATTGAATGCAGTAGGTGCAATGAACGCTAATAGATTCACTTATTCTTATTTTTTTATTTATTTTTTTTTGTGTGTGATTGAACAATTGAACATGAAACCAAATCAGAAAATAACCAAAGCAATATCCTCACACCAAAGCTTCAAAATTCTTTATTATTTTTTTGAAAATATAATCTACTTACAAACCTATGTTCTACTTGTTGGCATAAATTATTTACGAAAAACTATCGCAGTAATCATTTTAATGATTCATAGTAATACAATCGTAATACATTAAACCAATCGAAAATTCAAGAGTATTCCGCAAAATAAAACTTTACTTATGAAATCTAATTAAAATTGATTGCTAACAGATATTAAAAAAAGAATGCGGACAAGTGAAATTATCAGTGTAAAATTTTTACGATATAGGAAAAACTCGTCGACGGGTTTTTGTTATTTCATAATTTTTCCTTTTCAAATAATGATATGGGTGTTACCATTTTAATTAATTATTATACTTTACGATTATTAAAGACTTCCATATTTTTTATAGAGAAATAAATGTAAGTAAACTATTAAAAGCGAGGAGGTTCATTGTAAGTGCCCTTCTTTTAAAAAAAATAAAAACGGTATATGAGCAGATTTTATTTTTTGTATAGTAAATTAAAACTGTGTACGTCTCTTTGCTTTTTGCTTTTCAGTCATGCGATAGGAATATGTGGTAGGCATAGTAAAGTGATAACAAATTTGTTATGTAGATAGAACATCTGCAGAGAGTTTCTAAAACCTTGCTAGGTCGTACATCAACACTTAATTGCAGCACTTAAAATCTCAACTAACACCAAATTGTCAGTATTCGACTAATTTTGTAGTTTTTGATTACAGCCGTAAACTAAAATTCATGTTGTTTATGTGTTCAAATGTTCAAAATACCAAATTTTCAAGAGACCTATTTGAATGTTTATTATTTTTATCTATACTTGAATAAAACAACACAGATTTATGCTTGAAATTTAAGCATTACAAATATTTTCTGACCATTTATTATCATTTACCCAATCATTATGTTTTTTTATTACTTTTTATTGTGTTTTTTTTTCATTAGTATTTTTTTTATATCTATACTTGAAAAACAACACAGATTTATGCTTGAAATTTAAGCATTACAAACAAATATTTTCTGACTATTTACCTAATCATTATGACGGTCACCTGTGGTCTAGTGGTTAGCGTAACAAACTACTAAACCCAAGATCGCGGGTTCGTAGCCTGGTAGGTGGCCCTAGGATTTTTTTAAGGCAGTAAAAAATCCTTAATTACGCCGTCCTTCGGAAGGGACGTTAAACGGGGGTCCCGAGCCTGTACAAATCTCAGGTACTCGTTAAAAAATCCCTATCCTAATTAAACCTGGATAGGCAAAATTTAGAGCTCCTACTGTAGCATCGTCCGATTAGCCATAGCACCATAAAGTGACGTTAAATAATATTTGTTAACAAACAAACCTAATCATTATGTATTTTATTAGTTTTTATTGTTTTTTTTCATTAGTATTTTTTTTAAATACTGCCTCGGCCAATAGTTTAAATACATTCATCACGTATTTCTACTGGTTACGACCCTGTTGTCAAATTCTTTGCTAACGTTTCGCTTTCCTTGCTGCCAGCTTCCTCAGAGCTTAATCTGAGACTATATCCATATATCGTCGATATAAATGCAAAGTATCGAAAGTAAAAAAATGTTTTTACATACTTTTGGTTTTTTAATAATGATTGCTGTAGGATTGATGATTGATATAAAATTCATACATGGTCATCTATAAGGCGCAAAAATAACGCATTATAATTACGTAGGCAAAATAAGTTTGACGATACGCAATGAATTCGAATGAACTTTGAAACATTTTTGTAATTCTCGTGAAAAGTGGTGTTTTTCATTTTCGATACTTTGCATTTGTATCGTCGATGTGGCAAAACTATAATAAATACATAATAATCACTACAAATTGACTATCTTTCTGTCGGCGGACTTGTTATATTGTACATATTTTAAACATCCACATCAATATTAAATTGCTGAAGGAAACACTGTCACAGTGTTTAAACTCTCCTAAGTACTGTCAGAGGACTCTTCCCTCCATCTGCCCTACAACGTAGGCCGAAACGTTGGCACTTACAATAAATAAGTTTGTCTTATTTAGTGTTTTTTTTTTTTTACTCACCCTCAGACTATCTAACTCTCACATGAAGATATTTTAGTTTCCCTGAAACTTTTGCACGTTGAAAAGTGATGGTAATATCCACAGGTGTCCGGGATTGCAGCCAACCAAAAGCGACGCTGTATTGTTGCATGTTCTGATTGGACAAACGTTAAGCACCAATTAACAACATCGCTATTATAGGATAAATAACACAAGGGAACAAATTTTTATTAATTTTTTGTTGCATGGAGTTTTAGGCCTGTTGTTTACTAATTAGAGGTTGGTGATTACAAATCTAGCCTCAGTTTTTCTCCAGCACCTTTTGTTTTTGGCAAACAGCTGATAGACATATATTTGTACTAGTCACATTCAAACTTCAATTCAACTGAGTTGTTTAGTGAAAAAGTTTGTGCTCTTGTGTTAAATAACAATGTCCAAGTTAAGAAATATCTGTAGAAACGATCCAAACTATTTCTGTAACATTTGTGGTGAATATACATTCAAAAATTGTAGGCTAAGTGTGTCAGAGCTTATAACACAGGTATATTTTGATTACTTTGGATTCGCTTTGGACATCCGTGACAAGTACTGGATCCCTCATATGGTATGTAAAACATGTGTTGAGTCTTTGAGATTATGGGAAAATAAGAAAAGACCCCATTTTAAGTATCAAACACCAATGATTTGGCGGGAACCTAATAATCATCAAGATGATTGTTATTTTTGTGTGATTGATATTAATGGAATTAATAAAAATAACCGGTCGAAATGGTCTTATCCAAACTTGTTATCTGTTACTCGACCAGTCTTGTTCTCTGGCGATGCACCAGTACCCCAAGCTTCTTCATCTGTACAAAATGATCATGATATAGAAAAACAAAACTATTCTTCAAGTGATGAAAGTCGGACAAGTGATTCTTACCCTGATTTTACTTCTGAGCCCCAGCTCTTTAATCAGGAAGACCTCAATGCATTAATCAGAGATCTTGGTCTTTCTAAAAAGACATCGGAGATTCTAGCTTCTCGATTAAAGCAAAGAAATCTTTTAACCCCAGAAACAAGAATTTCATACTATCGTAACCGAGAGGCAGAATTGCTGTCATTCTTTTCTAAAGATGGCGACTTTGCTTTTTGTTCAGATGTTCCTGGTTTATTGAAAGCAATGGGAGTACAGAAGTATGATCCAAATGAATGGCGTTTATTTATTGACTCCTCTAAACGTAGCCTGAAATGTGTACTTATGCATAACGGCAATAAGCTGGGTTCGATACCGATTGCACATTCAACTACAGTCAAAGAAGAATATGCTACTGTAGCTTCTGTAATGGATAGAATCAAATACAACGAACAAAAGTGGTTGATAAGTGTTGATCTAAAAATGGTGAATTTTCTTCTTGGACAACAAGGTGGATATACAAAATATCCATGTTTTATTTTTTTATGGGACAGCAGAGCTAGGTCTGAGCACTGGATTAGAAAAGATTGGCCTTCCAGGCAATCTATGGTTCCGGGACAACTGAATGTAATAAATGAGCCCCTTGTGCCCACGGATCGAATAATACTGCAACCTTTGCATATCAAACTAGGGCTCATGAAACAATTTGTCAAAGCTTTGAACAAGGGTGGTGATTGCTATAAATACATCTCTAAGAAGTTCTTTAATTTGAGCCAAGAAAAAATTAAAAATGGAATTTTTGATGGTCCCCAAATAAGAAGGTTGATAAAGGATGAAAACTTTATTAGTTACATGACTGATATTGAAAAAAATGCCTGGAATGAATTCGTTTGGACTGCTCAAAATTTTCTGGGAAACAAAAAGGAAGAAAGCTATGCGGAGCATATTGAACTAATGTTGTTACACTTCCAGCAGCTTGGTTGTAATATGAGCATCAAAGTACACTTCCTCCACAGCCATTTGGACCGTTTCCCTGAAAATCTTGGTGATCTGAGTGAAGAACAAGGGGAACGGTTCCATCAGGACATTCGAACTATGGAGGAACGTTACCAAGGTCACTGGAATGCTCACATGATGGCGGACTATTGTTGGAGCATTAAAAACAGCCCCCGTGAACCGAATCAAGCCAGAAAATCTTACAAAAGAAAATTTTTTGATATGTAGTGGTAATTTTTTTAATAGTTTTCTTAATAAAAAATATTTTCATCTTAAAAAACAGTTTATAATTATAACCCCAAAAGTAAAGCTGATACAAACAAACTGACTTCAGATCTTAAATCAGCACCTCGAGGAAGTAGAATATTAGTCAAAATATTTCATGCAACAAAAATGTTGTTCCCTTGTGTAATAAGCACCTTCTATGTCTGCATTATTAATAAATCGCATGATTATTAGAAAAATGTATCTGTTCTGCAGGTTGTCGCTTCAAGTTGAGTTATAATAATTTTTTTTTTTTATTCGTTTCATTTTTAATATTTTCCAAAAATACAAGTTATCGTGAGCTTTAGTGGGGAAAAGAGAATGTAATTATAGGTAATGAGTAGATTTCGGTAATCATTTTATCAAGAAATAAAAGTTTCTACTAACGTTTCGAAGTATAGATAATATATTTTTATTTTATAGAGAAAAGATCTTTAAAATAAAAATAAATGTATTTGAAATTCAAAACAGCTGACCAATAATTATAAAAAAAATCTAGATAATACATGTTTGTTGAAACGCTCATTTCTAGATGAAATTATTGCCGAAGTATACACATTTCCCATTCTCTTTTCCATACCAAAGCTCATGATAATTTGTATTTTTGGAAAATTTTAAGAAGGAAACGAATGAAAAGTTATAACTTGTTGTGACTCAACCCGAAGCGACAATCTGCGGAATAATTACTAAAATAATAAATTGACTATCTTTCTGTTTGCGTACTTGTTATATTGTAAACATTCACATCAATATGAAACTGCTGAAGATATTTTAGTTTCTCTGAAACATTAGCACGTTGAAAAGTGATGGTAATATCCACAGGTGTCCGGGATTCCAGCCAACCAAAAGCGACGCTTTACTGTTGCATGCTCTGATTGGACAACCGCTAAGCACCAAGTAACAACATCGCTATTAAGCAAGTACGGACATTGTGACTCTCAAAACTATTGAATCCTCTCTTAATTAATGTGCAGCTTTAACCCGAATCCTTAAAGCAAGCCTTTCCACATTTGAGTTGGTATAATGCTTATAGTTATATAAGATCGTTGTTATTGCATAGGTAGTGAATACAATTGAGATAAAAATATATGTCGCTTGACTTTATTGATTTTTTAAATTTTTTTTCCCAATAACTAGTTCAAATTAATGTTGTCTGTAAAACATTATTTAGATTCATAGTTTGCAGATAGCTTAAGCCAGCATTGCATCGAAAATAAATTTCGGGCAAATGATTTTAAAGCTAGCAATCTTTCATATGTAAATTTTTATGTTAGTTTAATAAACAAGAAATAAGAAAAGTGTTTAAAAATATATGAAAATTGTGATGAATGGAATTGTTAGGCTGTTAGAGTATATTGAGAAAAAAATTTGTCTTGTCATCATAATTAAATTATTTGTTATGTGTTATATATCATTGTTTATTTATCTGTAAGTAAATTAACTTAAGAAATATTAGTAAAATATACATTCAACCGCAACACAAGTTATTGTATAACAAGAGTAGAGTGAAACATAAGGATTTTTTTTTTACAACCATTGAACTGTGAGTTAGTTAATCTTCGCAGAACAGTGAATGGTGCTACTCATATGGAGGACGTATTTGAAGCTTGTATCAGATAGTCGGCGACTTGAAAAGCTTAAAGGACACCAAAGTATTTTCACATAGAGGACAAATTAAGTATAGTTAGTTAATTATTATTAATCAAAATATTACTCCTTGTACGATTCTTAATGAAATCTAATGTTCTAAAAAAAAGGGTAGTACTTTGAAAGATTTGTTTCATGAGGCGTGGAATTATTTTACCACTAATTTAGCTCTCCCAAACATTAAATCAGTAAACATCAAATCATATTTAATGTAAAAAGTTATTGACAAGATAAATTAATTGATAATTATAGATATAATAACTTATACAGAGAACTTAAATGAGTGGTAAATTATTATTTAATAAATCTATTTCCTCGTAACTCCTTTGTCTACCTTTTATCAATTTGAACTCATCACTTCTAACTCACCATTTTGTTAGACAGAGTGTTTATATTATTAATCCACAATAATTTTTAATGACTGATTATTAAATCATGTAGGGATTATAAGTATGTTAGATTGATTGTATATCTCCGAGATAAGTAATTTGTTAACCTGCCTGTGAAATCGATGAAATGTACATCTTTTCAAATCGACTATTTGATAGTGTAAACAATTCTTATTAATAGAATCTTTCAAATATCATAGAATCATTATTACCTCCTTTTTATAATAACAATGACATCAAAATCTCATCACCTTTAATTATAGTATTATTATACCATTGTCCATGTAATATTGAATACGATAGCCTTTTTAGGCACATTTTCCGGGATAATTTTTTAATAATGCTTCGAATCATCAGATATAGTTTTTTTTTTATAAATATACCATATGACTACATTATTAGATATTATAGCATAGATATGCCTTGAGCATTTAAGCCATTGCCTTCGGCGATGCCAGTCCAAGACAGAACGCCTCCAGGTGTTCATTTCCACTTAGAGCCCTGTTGAATTTCACCTTCTCTCACTTACACTTTATCTGCTAAGAACCTATTTAATACCGCTTGAACTATTATCATAGTAATGATTTGAATAGTGTATAGCTGTGTGGTGGAGCAAACACCTTTCTCAAATCTGAATATTTCCCAAAACAGCTTACTGTAATGTCTGCTTTGCTTTAGAACGGATAATAATAATTGAGGCGTTGATATGATAGTAAGCAAAAAAAAATTTTTTTTCGTTGAAGAGTTAGTAATTAATCAGCTAATACCATAGAAAGTGGACTAAGTCAAAACTGTGAGTGGTTTAGTTTCTATGAACTGTGGTAGTTTCATTGTTTCAATTAGTTGTCAAAACAGTTTTTCTTCTCATGTAAAATTACTATTTCACTTTTGTCATCGTCTTAATTATTTTTTAAAAATCTATTTCATTTTTCGACTCTGATGTAAAGGATAACTACCGTTCAGAATTAATCGAAACAAACATTTATGAGCTATGACATACTTTGAAGCTGAAAATTGGTAAATAAAGGTACCATGGATGGGCAAAATAGTGATGCTGAAATCTGGAAATTTAAAACGTTTGTGATTGTGAAAAAAAAATGAATGGGAAAACATACTTTAAACATCGTAAATTCGTCTTAAATATGTTTCAATAGATCTAGGATGCACAACTGGGCTTGAATATATAATCGAGAGTTTTAAAAGCCAATAATAAATCCTACTAGAATTTCAATTGAAGAAATTCAACTTGATTTCACTTCGATTTCGTAAAATTGGGAAACTGGATGGCTTCAAACGGATAAAAGGGGCTTTCGGGAACCGAGTCAAATGAGTTAGGCGACCGTTCCGCTAAAAAAGTGGTTGAAAATGTTGCCCTCGCATAGTGAGCCAGGGTGGACGACCTGCGCAGAGGAAGGTCTGGCGGAGGGAAATCTGGGAAGGCTATTTAGATAATTAAGAGGTTCAATAAATAGTTCATGGAGACTCTTGTATGCAACAAACTTATCAGTGAGTTAGTTAATATTGAGAAGAAAAGCAGTGTTACCAAAAGCTGTTATAATAATCAAATCCTATGCATATAAAAGTATTTCAATTTTATTTACTTAAAAAATAATTTTTAAGAAATATGCATTGTCATTCTCTAAACGGTACTTATTTTCAGCTTTGTCCCCACTGAAAATTATAGAGCCTTCCTCTTAACGACTTAATACATAATATATATCGAAGTACTGATGTTATGTTGTATTTTTTCATGTTTTCTTAGTGTTGAGTAGATTACCTTCTTTCGAATGACTAAAGCCCATGGAAGATCTTAGTTCCAGTACTTGACACGTAAGTACCATGTAAGATTGTTAGTGGTACCTAATGCCATGGCCCATAAATGAAGAGTATATTGTCTTACAAAGTTCATACTTTCGCTCCCTATTAATATTTATTTATTAATTCCTATTAATTATTAACATATAATTAAATGTAAAATATATTTATATAAATCTTATTATACTAAATATTTAAATTAAGTGGACAAGCACAGATTGTATTTATCTCCAATAAAATCCTGGATACAATGAGGTATATTGGAAGTCAATTGAGGTCGAAATAATATTTTTACTGACGTGGTACTGACGTAATGTATTATTTTTGATAAAAATAATTCAATGCTTGAAAACCTCTGCATTATTTGCTCCCAGAGGCACTTTTAATAATTTAATCTTTCTGCTTAATCTCGCCTGATTTATTTTCTATCTGCAAGGAAAACAAAGAGACTAAAGAATGGAACGGAGGATTAAAGCATTGTGTAAGAATTGAAGACAACAATATACAATAAAAAAAAAACAGTATTGCGACAGAGAACCCATCCTTTTCTCTGTTTATTTTTATTCCTTCGTTCCTTTCCTTTCATCTTCGAAATCAATCGCAATTCACAATTCCCTGTTAACATTTCCATCCATTACAAACATATCCTAATTCCTTATTCATTTGTTTTCTGGATTATTTATTATGCAGAAAAGAATACTTTTATTGCCAATTCTGTAGCGAATCATTTTATCTTTTCATGTTCTCATTTATAATGCATGTATTCTCTAATTACTAAATTACTCAACATTGTACTAATCAAAATAGGATAAATAATAAGCACCTTCTGTGTCTGCATTATTAATTAATCGCATGATTATTAGAAAAATGTATCTGTTCTGCAGGTTGTCGCTTCAAGGTGAGTTATAATAATTTTTTTTTATTCGTTTCATTTTTAATATTTTCCAAAAATACAAGTTATCGTGAGCTTTAGTGGAGAAAAGAGAATGTAATTATAGGTAATGAGTAGATTTCGGTAATCATTTCATCAAGAAATAAAAGTTTCTACTAACATTTCGAAGTGTAGATAATAAATTTTTATTTTAAAGAGAAAGGATTCTCTTTAAAATAAAAATAAAAATATTTAAAATTCAAAACAGCTGACCAATAATTATAAAAAAATATAGATAATGCATGTTTGTTGAAACGCTCATTTCTAGATGAAATCATTAACGAAGTATAAACATTTCCCATTCTCTTTTCCATACTAAAGCTCATGATAATTTGTATTTTTGGAAAATTTTAAGAGGGAAACGAATGAAAAGTTAAAACTCGTTGTGACTCAACCCGAAGCGATAATCTGCGGAATAATTACTAAAATAATAAATTGACTATCTTTCTGTTTGCGTACTTGTTATATTGTAAACATTCACATCAATATGAAACTGCTGAAGATATTTTAGTTTCCCTGAAACGTTTGCACGTTGAAAAGTGATGGTAAAATCCACAGGTGTCCGGGATTGCAGCCAACCAAAAGCCACGCTTTACTGTCGCATGCTCTGATTGGACAACCGCTAAGCACCAATTAACAACATAGCTATTAAGCAAGTACGGACACTGTGACTCTCAAAACTATTGAATCATCTCTTAATTGATGTGCAGCTTTAACCAGAATCCTTAAAAGCAAGCCTTTTCACCTGTTCAAATTCCATATTATCACTCTTCGACTTACCATTAAAGCATTAAAAATTTTGGGAGCCGAGATATTTAGCATCTTCCATATTCTAAATCTTCCATATTGGTATATGTTAGTATTCCATATATATATATATATATATATCCTGTTATTTAAAAATTACTCCAAATTTTATAAACTATGATATGCAAAAAAAAGTTATTCCTTCATATTCTTTCATTTTTCAAAATTATTTCAAATTGTATACAATGATAACAAAAATGAAAAATGAAATCACCCGACTTCGAAGCATGTCGAGTTTTGATGTTGATAGTGACGTGAGGACTTCATTCTGTGATATAAATTTTTTTCTTTTCGATCAATATAATGATAAAATCAGTTTAATAAATATCACCTAAGATCACAATAAAAATATTTTCTATATATTAAATTTAATAAAGGTATATTAAAATATATATAATGTAAAGGAAAATACTTTACACGTTCTGATGAGATATGAAAATATTTTGACGCGAACTAATAATAATTCAAATTTGTTTATTTATTTAAGGACACTTTATGCTGCTATGGCTAATCAGACGATACTGCAAAGGTAGCTATAAATTTTGCCTATTCAGGTTTAATTAGGATAGGGATTTTTAAGGAGTACTTGATATCATACAGGCCCGGACGGGGACGTGTTTTAACGTTGGAGTATTACCAAGGATTTTTTTCTCCTTTAAAAAAATCAACGAACCCACGATCTTGGACTTAGTATATATTGTTATGCTGACCACTAATCCAAAGGTCGTCCCTCATATTTCAAATTTAAACTGATAAAACACATTCCAATTACTATTTAAATCAAAAACCCTTGTTCTGATTATCAATGTGCCCTTATTATTGCTGATAAATTAATAAATAGTTCCTTTATTGTTAATACTATTAACGATATATTAACATTCTTTAACTTGCTATACTTTCACTGTGGGGAATGAATTTTTATCGAATTGAAAATGGAGAATAAAGAGCTCATAAACAGTAAAACTATCGCTCAATCTTTATGTACTAACAGTCAAAGAAATATTATATTTTATATTCATTAAATGATTTTTGAAATTCCTTTACAATTACTTGTAGTCAAGCTGTTTATTATTTAAAAAAAAAATTTTCAGGTATTGGGTCAACTTAGCTTAGTATTTGATATTTTATTCAAACATATTCGGTAAATCAATTTGAATCTGTACAACACATTAATTAAATCCAATATTTTCCATAAATTCAATATGTTTTGGATTATTACTTCCATTAGCTAGATTAAAAATATTCCAGGATTTACAGGATTAACCATTGTTCGATTTATGAGTTGGAAATGACTCCAGATTGAGATCAGATATAATCTCTACTTGATATTACCTTATTATGTTTTAGAAACGATTATTTGTTTAAATCTTCCGCAGGTAAGACGAGGAAGCTGATGACACCACTCTTTGTCGAATCTAGAAGAGCGCTCAAGCCAACGCTTCAGAATCTGTTTATTTCACGTACGTACAATGTGTGTCGGTGTTCCTAGACCTTCAAGCACATCTATCGACTTTGTACTGAAGCACCGCCATAACTAACTGTTTTTTTGTTTTTTTCCTTCTTCACTAAATCAGTAGCCCTGTGTTCTCTTTATCAATGTTATTCTTTCGACTTTCTTCTCTTTCTACTCCAAATATCAGTAGTATCGTAATATTTCTCTCCTATTAATTTTAATTTGATGTTTTTCTCTGTTACAATGTGATAAGCTAATACTTCGTAAAGGTGTGGTAGAAGAAAGGTATTTCTCAACATTACTATTACTAGAAAACCTCGACGCTGAAAGGCACAAGAGGAAGATAAAGAAGAAAAGACTATTACTAGAAAAAATATATAAAATCTCATTTTAAAAATCTCTTAGATGTTATTAAGGAAATTAAATGTATAATGAAGTCAACTATCTAGAAATGCAATGACGCCTCTAAAACCAATACCTATCAATGCTCTTGAATATTGAACACTTATAAAATAGTAAAATCTTAAAGCAGAAAAAGATTAGTATTTGAAAATGGTTAAGATTCTTACCTAGTTAGTAATTCGGTAATTTTGCCGTTTTATTTTATTTTTTGTGCATAGTCATCCTGATATTTTTTTTCAAATATCCATTGGTGAGACTTCTGGAAGTATAATAACATGTCCTTCCCTCGCACCACATCCAAAAAAAATAATTACTTTCATTTTTTATTTTATAATAAGTACTATTCTGTAACATCTCATCCTTATTAATTAAGGAGTCTAATATGCCCTTTTACAGAAATTAAAAATTGAATTTCACTTTTTTTGATTATCCGTAACTAAACAAAGCTTTTTCGCTGGCCTTACTTAATTTGCTTTCAATTGTAGTAATAAGATAATAAAAAAATGGGACCAATGTAATTATTTCAGAACGTTGACAAAAGCACTCTCTTAGGAAACCTCTGTACTCCGAACTGTGTTTTATTTCAAACTGACTAATACACCCTGGTAAGCAATATACCAAACTGAGTCCCCTATCAGTATTAGGCCGAAGGCCTTCAGTAACGATATATAGTAATTGCTAAAATAATTTCTGCTCTATGACAGATGAACTATTTTGCCACTTATTCTTGTAGTTAAAATGATAGGAGTAGTTTTGCAAAATATGTAACTTCAGTGACCGATGTCTTTTCAATTTCTATCTGCTATTTTTTTTATAGGTCTTAATTCCTCTGAAGTCTAAACAGAACCTCTCCCATCTTTATAATTATTATATTAATATAAAATATCCGGGAGCACACCTGGATGAGAATAGAGAAGGTTAATTCAGCTGGAAAATTCTTCCGTGCATTATATAAAAGATTCCTGAATAAACGAGAAGTAAAAAGGACACCAAGTTGAGCATGTATAAGTCTACGTATCTCCCTATATTGACTTACTCTTCCGAATCCTGGACATAAACGAACATCCATAAAAGTAGGATCCATGCTTCTGGAATTAGATTCCAAAAGAAAATAGAGGGGGGAACAATACAAGAATGAATTCGACTCGAACCCAATCACTAGATTAAACCTCGCCGGAGCCCGCAGAAAAAGTCATGGGGAGAACCGGAACAAGATGGTTTAGACGTGTTCTAAGAATAGAAAACAACAACTGGCCAAGATAATATGCGAGGCCAAGGTTTTTGAAAGAAGGCCTAGAGGAAGACCTGGAACAACAGACATGGAAAGAAGGAGCTTCGAAAGAGAAACCCCGGATGGAATAGGAGATAAATGGTAAATCGTACTGTGTAGTCCGGGCTGTAGAGAAGGAAACCTCATACTGCATGAGCGGTAGGTAGGAGTGACTATGATGATAATATTAATATAGAATAATACAGTACAGCAGTATAGGATATTAGTATGCTCGTATGTTTTGAAAATATAATGATATGAAAAAAATACATATACTTAGCCTAAAGCGTCTAATTGAAATGTAGCCTAATTTATTGATTTGTTATAATAAATCTTTAATATTATATTTGCACCTGTGCAGTATACAACCAATTTGATGTCAATGATTTTTACCTCATTGATTTGCAGGATTAAGAAATTTTCCAGTAATTGAGCAGGCTTCTGAGCAGGCTAGGTCATTGTATTTTTAATCTTATCATAAGAAGTCCAGACAATTTACTTATTTGACGTATTTTGAAAGAAATAAAACGCCGAAATCGTCATAATTGGTTGATGAAAAGGGAAATATGGGATAACATATAACGATATCTATCATATTTGGAAACAAGTTATGGGAAAAGGCAGGAAGAAACGCGTAAGCTAGTTAGGGACCTACTTAAAGTTACTGAAGCGAGGCTGCATATCTTAGCACAACACTCCAGGTGCTACATTGTTTTCCAACCACTTAGAAGTTTTCACTTTTCGAGCTCCTCGCTGTTTTCATTACCACTGTAACAAACAACTTTCCACGATCAATTTACGAAATAGAATCCAAAACGTTATTGTATGACAAACTTGGGGAGTAGTAGCGAGTTCGCTATCGCCATCAAACAAATGATCGTTTCATCATCTAGCGAATCGTACCAAGTAATTTCGAGAGACTGCAGAGATAGTAAATAATTGAATTACATTGAACAAGTAGCCAAATTATTTTCACCTCATTTTTAAGCCAATGTAACCACATTAGAAAATAATTTTGCATAAACTTGTGATATGCAAGTTTTTTTCTTCTGCTGATTTATAAACCCCAAAATAATTACATAATTAGATCTAGTCAGCAAGAACTATGAAACTAAACAAAAATTAAATAAACAAATAAAAATTTAGACATTGGTCAATCCTACAAATCCATTTGTAGTTTGGTCAAGAGTCCCTGAATTATTGGAGTTTTATTTTTTTTAAATAATATAAGATTCGTCCATTAAAGAATTTAGTTAGAAATTTTGTTATACTCCCCTGAACATATCATGTAATACATATATATATATATATATATATATATATATATATATATATATATATGGTAGTAGCATCATCATATTCATTCCTCTCTACCGACTATGCAATGTGTGCTTTCCTTCTACCCTGTTTCCTAGCTATTTCCCTTCTTCACGAAGCAATCCCAAACTCCTTTTTCTCAGCTATGTCGGGTCTTCCTCTAAACCAGAGGTTCCCATACTTTTTTTTTCTCATAGACCAGTTTCAAAATTTAGCTGGTTCCGGTGGACCCCCTGCAGCTTACATTTCTAATATATTCCCAAAACTCGACAAAAAATGTGAAGATTTAGTAATCATAAGGCGGTCTTACTCAACAAGATATGGCTATTCTAACAGAATAGGATTACCTAATTAATTATTGCAATAAAAAAAACTAAGTACAGGCGGCTATTATTATTATTATTAAATTATTAAAACCATTTATTTACAAAAGTAGACCCCGTCGAGTCTCCCATGGAACCCTGGGGGTCAAACTGGACCACTTTGGAAGCTAAGGCCTTCCTCCGCTAACTTTAGCCTCGTAAGATATCTTCCTCAGCCTATCATTTTTCCTTCTTCAGACATGTTTAAACTACCTTACTCGATTTTTCTCAATAACTTTTTCTGTTGGTTCTTCGCCGAGATTTGTTTCCCCGTCTGCTCCCTCCAAGAGGTAGTTGGTTCTCGCAAATCGAGGGTAGAACTAAGCACTGCCTCAGGAAGTAGCCTCATCCAGAATACCAGGAAAGGTAAAGCAGTGAAAAAGTCTGTACACTCTTTAAGAGGCAGCCACCAAAATCAGACAAACAATAAAAAAAAGGTCACCTTTTTCACTTAACGGGGTGTTAAGTATTCTGAAAAAAAAAATGGTTGATTATCGAAGTGTATCATTCAACCCTAAAGATTTTCACCATAACTTTGTTAGTGGCTCATTTTACTGATCTCTCTATCCTTCTCCTCAGGCCAGATATATAGTTAGTCTAAGAATTGAGCACTCTAATCCTATAGTTAGTGAGTAGTTATAGCTTTTTATTGAATCTCAATTTTCTCCGTCCCGAGGTCGTTACTTTTTTTATTTTTACAGAATAATCATGATAACCCCTCCCCCCTAAGTTCATCTGAATCAAAGCGATGAAGTTACAATAGTTATTGCCCGCACTTGATTCCTCAGAAAACGTGAAATTCCCTATAAATTATTGTTGTTAAAAATAGTATTGTTGTTAGAAGTAGTAGCCACGAAACTAGGAGGTTACTGTAATAAATTGTTTTCCACACTATCCTGCTGAAATGTTTTGTTAACGTTGACTAGCAGGAAAATATATCTATAAAATTTTATTTTATTTCAAGCTGGCTCCACTAAATATACAATTATATATTTCATTAATATTAAAAATATACGGTATACAAGTAAATTCGAACTGGAGATAATAATGTCCCTTATCTAAATGGATTTTTAATGAAAGCTACATATATGGAGCTAACAGCAACTTGAAAAGAATCGATGAATTTATTTATTACATTTAAATAAGAAAGGGAGATAACTCAGTGGCTAGAGTTCTGAGCTGCAGTAAATTATTTAGTCGGGTGTCTGCCGTATATGGATCACTCAAGCTCTGCAAAGTGGTTACCCTCAATTGTTGGAAACCTGGCGGTTAAGCGTGATCTGAACCAAATCACCTCCATGCACAACCATTGGCTCAGATATACAGCACTACATATTACATATATATATATATATATATATATATATATATATATATAGATATATAGATATATAGACTAGCTTTAGCCAGCGGCTTCGCTCGCGTGGAATTTGCTCTACCACATAAAGTTTCATGACGATCATTTTAAATAAATATACTTTTTTTAACTATAAGTTACTCGTACATCCAAAATTTCAGATGTCTAATTTCAAAACTGACGGATTCCATACAATCTTTGAACCTCTATTATATTGAGGAGAAAACACTTAGGGATGAAATTATCCAAATTACTTTCTTAAATTATACAAAGAACATATCTGCAAATTTCAAGATGCTAAGTCCCTGATTTGCCTTTAATTATGTACTATAATGGATTCTCCAAAGTACCTAAAAAACTGTCTGGGAGGGTAGTTGCCCCCGTGCCTCCCCCATAAATCTGCGCTTGCTATAGCCTATGTGTCATTCTGATGTATAACCTACATTACTGTAAAGGTTCATCCAAATCCTTACAGTAGTTTTTGCGTGAAAGAGAGGCAAACATACAAACTTTCACATTTATAATACTAGTAAGATATAATAATACTGCATACTAAAACAACGACGCTTTATTGGTTACAGTGGTACAGGCTTTAGATTTAAAACTTGCAATTTAAAAGGCTCTTCTGAGTTTGATTGCTAACTTGCAAAGCACTCATTCACCATGAGCTGATTGAACATTTACTATTATAAAAATGCAATAACCATTAATTGAAGTTTGTGCTAAATCAAAAATAAGTATAACAATCTTGCGACTCGCTGTCCTGTTTTTCCAAGTTCCAGCCGTTGGCCTGTCATTCGGATTAAAAGTTTGAAGGTCGGCTAATAACAGAAATAGCAGGGGACAAGGAAAAGTAACTTCTACCAACTTACTACGCTATATTTGTTACAGAACGATACCGTCTTAACATAATTTTCTGATCTGATATAAATAATATGATTCGTAGAAAACTATATCTAAACATCAGCTATTTTCTCATTTTTTTCTCGTATCTAAAATCATTCATTTTCGGTTCAAGGTTGAAATTATATTTAACTTGTTTTGGACTAGCATTGCAATGAACCAGAGAAGCATATCGAGTTTGAAAAACAATATTGATGTAATCCACTCAAAATACATTAAACTTTTTTTTTATAATACACTAAAAATAATTTCCTAAGGTGATATGAACGAAAACGATATTTGGATGGCAGGCTTAACTAGCATCAGAGTTTTTTAAGCTTGATAAAGGTCATTGATCCAGATTGTCAATTTTCTATGGTGGTTCAAATGTTTTAGTCGCCTAACTAAATTGATTTGTATGGATTTGAAGTATCTACCACCTTTAATATCGGGTTTAGATCATCTAGAACTAATAAACAATTGTTTCTACTCTTCATAATGCTGACATATATTATGTCAATTGACAGATAAATACATATCAAATTAAAAAAAATAATTTTTTTTCCCCGTGTATACATCGCAAATTGCGAGAACACGGAGATTCAGGATCAGTGAAAAGAAGGGATATTGACCGAGAAGCGAAACAGGATGATCTTTGGTCGCCTTACCAGCCTTTTCCTTCTGTGTATATCTTGGACTACTGATTTCCGCTTTCCTGTATGAAGCTCCGCAGGATATTTGTTGAACCTGGGTATAAGATCTGGTCTATGGTCTTGTTCTATTACCAACTATTGTAGCGTTCATTGTTGAATTGAGGCGTCCTGAGGGAGTATTTCGAGCTACATGTCCCGCCCATCTTAACCCTTTTTCCTGCATATCATGATATATCTGAGTCCGAATAACCACGCCTTGCAAAATTATGTTTGGGTCATTGTAATAAAAACCTTCTCAGATTATCTAACAGATTCTCAAATTTTATTTTTTTATAGACAAGAAAGTGCCTCATTTATTATACAAAAAGATAAATATGTAGATACATTTATTATTTTTTAATAAATGTAATTAGAAATTAATTACTTGCCAGTCTACTAAAACCGCTATTAACACTTTGCGCCCGAATAGTAGAGAGGCAGTACTAGGGGTTTTCATGAGTGATTAGTTTTCCAACAACACTTAATTTTCTTGATGCTTGTTTGTTCAAAATGCTACAACTGATTCTAAATAACCAAGAGTTTTGATTGAGATAAGAGTTTTACACTTTCTTTTTTTAAAATACGACTACATTTATTAAATGTTATGACTATAAAATTTACCAATGTTAAAAAATGATTACCATCTTCTTAGAAATAATTCACAAGCTCATGATGGAAAACGATTCCTCCAATATTAATTCATGTTGTTCATATTAAATGCAAATCAGCGCAATATTTTTGATTTCACAATAATAGTTATAAAATCTAAATCTCAACTTGGGAATGAGTGACTCAAAAACGTTGGAAACAAAGTGACAAACATAAAAAAATGTATTTACTTGTTTTCTTAAATACTGACTACTTCAAAGGGCCATTGGCAAAAATAGAATCTACCCTCTGTTATAAAACTTAGTTTTCAAAAACGCCAACAGAATTTCCCTGGAATATTCACCATCTTCTAGTTTACCTTGAGAGTATTTGTCACCTACAGTATTCCTTTCAAATATGGAGTCCATTTGTAAACTTCAATACTTTGTCTACGATAGGATCTGGCTTTAAAATTTAAAGTTCTGACTTCTTATCTGTTGATTACAAATATGTAATACAGAATTACTTATTTTTACTCTTTCTTTATTATTTTTTGTTAAGAAGCCGCTTATTTCACAAGCTTGTATGCTGTTCATAATTAATTGTTTAAAAGAATAAGCAAGTTTAAAAGAATAAGAGCTTCTCATAGGCAACAACCATTATTGAATAAGAAATTTTATATTTTCATTTTTTTAAAGGATCACTATACTTACAAAACAGTAAGGGTCTGTTTTTTCTATTCTATTTTATTTTATACCGAATTGAATAATGCTAATAAAATTCTTCAATATTCCTATTAATTGGATATATAAAAAAAATTAATTTAAAATTAAGTTCTGACATTGGTCAATTCATTCCTTTTAAACTGAAATTAATAATTTTCATATTTTAATTGAAAAGAATAGATAATGTGTTTTTTTATTAATTTTTAAGATCTTCAAATAAAACCATATTAAATCATTTCATAGATAAATAATCAGATTTAAAAGAAGTATAAAGATGTTGCACCCCAGTGAGTTAAATGTATAGTGACATGCAAAATTAGTCTCTTTATATTACTTCTATATATTTATTTTAATACTATATTCATTTAATGATTTTATAATTGTTTAAAATATATAATTATTGCCGGTACTTGTGATTTAGCGGATCGTCATAGACTGCAATCCATTGTTTACAACTTGAAAAAGATAATTCTAATACTGATATTACCCAGCTTCTTATTCATATCTATGGCATTTAAATTAAAGAAAAAGAAATATAATAAGAACAAAAGGCTTTTATTTTACAAGATTTTATTTAATTTTGAAGATAAAACTGTGAATGTTATTTAAAATAGCTAGAATGTGTCCTCTCTGTGCACCCGCCGCCACAAAAATTCTCATTAAGATGAAACGAGGTGTTGTCACGCTGTCCCATGTTGTTTTAATTCCTCCACATAGCTGAACCCCATAATCATTCCATGTGATGCGTATAAAGAATCGATAAAGGTGTATCGATGATTGACTAAGAAATGTTTATAGTTCCCTTCATTTAGTTGTTGGGTCTTATATCATTTCCAAGTCGGAATACATCGTGTTTCTCTCATATATATTATTTTTAATACTCACTAACAGAGTAGGCGCTTCCCTGTTTTTTATTTTTACAATCAAACACTCTTCAGTTTCTAGACAAACTCCACCTAATGTCCATTGTTCAGGAAACGTTTTACCCAAGTAATCTTCCTTTTTTTTCAGAAATAACACTTACGTCGATTACAACGACTTTTCCATCTCCTCCAATTTCGATATAATTTCCCTTCTTTAGTTGAAAAATTGATGAAATAGGTTACACGAGATAAAAAGTTAGGTTCGTTGGCCATCGTTATTATCTTTCTCCATCTTCTTCACACAGCGCTATGGTCCACGGAGGACCTTAGCCTCTTCTTGTCCGATCTTCTCCGGTTCTTCTCCATGTTCTCAAGTAGACTAAGGTTTGCTTCCACAACGTCCAGTCATCGGCCTGCCTATTTTTCCTTCTCCATCTGGACATCCGTCCATGATCAGCTATGGCAGAAATTTTTTACCATTCGATGTACGTGGTCATTTTTACGTGGTCATTTTTTATCTATTAATAAATCATAAGTAATAAATATAGTAAGTAATAAATCAGGTTCTCTATTTAGGCCCGTAAGTTTTCGATCCTTTTTTATACGGAAACGATTTCCTTTTCTTGTTGGGCCATGCACTCTTCCAAGGATCTTTTTCTCCCAAGTATTCAATCATTTCTTATCCTGCTTGGATATTGTCCATGCCTCTCCTCCATACTGGACGCATTACGAAGTACCGTCATATATACTATTATGTTGATGCTTCAGAGTAAGATCTATTTTGGAGTTCTTTTCTCAAGTGACCAATAACATTCGTTATCATTCTCGATTTTAATCTAGCCTTTATCTTCTGTTTCAATCTGCTATCATCTGTTACAATTATTCTAAGATACTTAAATGTTTTAAAATTTTTAACACGTCTTCCTAGGAAACATCCATTGGACGAGAGTTTTCTCGTTGAGAACACATACTTTGTTTTGTTTTAATTTATTTGGAGCCCTGCCTTCCTTGCCGTCTGATCACATTCCAAACTTCTTTTTTTTTGTTTCTTTTTCTAAAAAATTTATCTGTTTGAATTCCGATATGTTACCATACCTTTATTTCGAGTAATAAAGAGAAAGAGTAAATAAAACACGAGTGAATACTATTCTATAGTTCAATTAATGTTGGTAAATTTTCCTCAATTCCGAATTAAGTCCTAAGAGTGACAGAGTTCTTAGTATGTGCCTTGCGTGACCGTGCGCGGTGGGGGGAATACATTGAGCCAGTATGGAACCTAATTATTCGCGAGAGGAGTTCCTGTTTGTCCGATGGCCGCCCTGGCATCTAAATGAAGGAGAAGGCCAACTTCACATTCATCCGCTCACATTCATAATCAAAACGTTTTGTTACAAATTGGGTTCCCCTTACAGCGATATCCCAAATAATTTGTCCACGTTTCGCAACCCTCCCTAAACTGGATCTAAAGATCAAATATCCGAACGAGTCTTAGAAACACCGTGGCGGAGTGTATAGTTTTTATTTGAAGTTCTATTATTTTTTGTTATTGAATCGGTTCTTTTTCAGACGAAAATTTAATAAAAAATATATATAATACAATAATAAAAAGGAACTACAACAACGTTTGTAGGCCCATGGATTCAGTGCACGGTAGAAACTGTACTTTTTCTTGAAACTGTTGTGGAGGGAGGTGATTTGGCCCAGATACCAGGTTTTTTCCCCATATTAAGGATACCCACTTTATAGAGAAGAGTCTTCAGATGCCACAGGATCCATCACCGACTGTTAAAGAATCAAATAAAATATCTGCTACAGCCGGTTTCGAGCCCGAACCTTCAGCACTGCTACTCAGCTTAGTTTAACATACAAAATTAAACCAATGCCAAATACAATTTACGAACAATTTAAGCCAAAGCAATAGTCATTAATTGTAGCAATAGTAATAGTCATACTTATTATATATTAGTTACAGTAGAATGGGTACTCGTTCTGCAGTTGCACCAGATTGTAGGGATGGTTTGGGAAAGTCCAAACATCATTTCTTCGTCAAGAACTTATCTATGTCGATGGTGTCCCTTTTTAATCCTCAAGCAAAAAACAATACCCAAAAACACTGTAACCTTTATATTTACCTTTATTTACTGGCGTGGCCAATTTTCACTTATCTTGATATTAGAATTTGGAATAATATCCTGTTCCATTATACATAATGAAGATTGTATTTGCCTTCTCATATAACAGGAAATTATCCCAATTGAAATTACTCATCTTGAGTAACCTATTACTGGATATGTTAGGCATCCTCAAATAAGCTATCACTCTGTTTTATTAAGGTATCTTTTCAAGCCAATTTTTTTTCTATCCATTCCATTTATAAATACAAAATATATAAGATTGTGATGTATAAATTAAGAAACGTGACGTCACTTAGACGGACTTCACTACCCCTACCAACATTCTTCTGAAAAATTATTTTTAAAAAAAACTCTTTACATTTTCAAAGAATAGGATTTTATATATTTCAAATTATTTCTATTGTATAATTTATATGTTTGTTTATTTGTTTATTGCATCCAGTTGTTAATCCTACAACTGAGATAAGATATTCAAAAACATTTTAAGTCGTAAGGAAAATATAAATTATGTTCTTGGGAGCAGACTACCTTAACCAGTCTTCATAAAATGGCTATCCATAGTTGGAGGAAAAACTGCGGTTCAAAGTGGCATTGGCCTAAGCGATGGTTGGCTTCGAAGCAGTAAAGAATACAGAACCTAAAGCATTCCATTGTTTTTGTAGTACAAGTTTTTTTAAATTACTTTTCTTTTTTTGTACCGAAGAAAAATAATTATAAAGGATAAAACAGCAGCTGGTACGATTCAAGATAATCGCGGTTATTATGTTAAAAAATAACGAACTAAAATATTCAATTGTTAACATAATTTGTCGTCTCATATAGTTTACAAACATGGATCATCCAAATGTTCATGCCAAAGGGGTCGGCCATATGATTTGCTTGATAGGTATAATGAATCGCAGCAATAACATGAATACGAATGAGACAGAATCAAAAAGGAAATTTATGAGCTCATTAATCAAAGATGGACGTGCTTAACGTTATCAACCTAAATTTGGTAATTTATATATACATATATTACATATTTGGTAATATGCACATATAGGTATGTGCAAAACAAATAAATAAATCATCGAATTCATCTAAACTTTAATCATAGCCTAAATTACTCTTAATTAATTAAATCTGATAATTATATTTTATTTCTTATAATATTTTATATTTTTGTATGATGACTACACTTTTTTACATGCATAAACTTCGAATACTCGAGGATCAAATAAAAATTTTATTTTATTATTGTACCAAAATTTAATGTTCTTAAAAATTCAATTTTTAAATTTGTGGTCTCTTCCTAATTAACCGGAGGATTATTAAATCAGAAGACGAATAATTATGATTTGTTATAAATGATTGAATTTTCTAAAAAAAAAATAACTAAACGGAAAAAAGCTGTTTTTCTCAAGGCGACCTTATAAAATATTACTACGGAATGACAGTTAAGCTTTTAGATATTTAGAAAAAGTTTAGGGCGCTGGACTCGAAAGGTTAAATATATCTTCTTGAAATTCATCACTCTACTTTCACTTACTTGAAATGTCAGTAAATCTGGAAAATATTGTAAAAGTTTAGGAAAAAATTATTATAAAACGAATAAAAGCTAATTTAGAAAATGTAAATGACTCAATTAATACATCAAATAAATATTAATGAAAAGGATTGATAAAGAAATTTTTAAGAAATTCATTTTTCTCATAAAATAAATTCATTTTTTTCATAAAATTAAATTTTTAATTTTTAAGAGAAGTTATTTTTAAAAGTTTTTCTAGATCCAATCCTTCAAAGGATTATGAAAGAGACAGGCGTCAATTCTGTTGGCTACAAGAAAACTATCAGTAATATTTTCTTAAGGAAAACACGTATTTGAAGAATTACATTATGCTCACTTATTAATAAAAAATGTAATTAGTATTATTTAAATAATTTTTTTCTAAAAATGAATTTTAGAAAATATGTATTTTTTTAAATATCATTAAAAGTTCTCTTTTATTTCAGTGTCATATCAGGCACTCTTAACGTTAGCACATTTGCATTGACGTGTTATTCAGTTAAACAAATTATTTATTTCTAATAATTAATCTGTATTCTACAAGTGAAATTCCGAATAAATTATTATTATTATTTTAATTAGTCTATAAAATATAGATATTTTAAAAAGCTGAAATGAGATTCTTTTCACTTAATGCTGTAAGTATATTGAGACACTAGTTAATTTAGATAAGGTTTATATTTTTTTTTATCTCTTTTACTTAATAAAACTTTTTACTTTTTTATCTTCTTCTTCTTTTGCATCACCCCTTAGTGCCTTTCAGCGTAGGGGAGCATCTAACCAGGATGCAAGATTTCTGGGTTGGCGTATATTAGTTTGTTTTTTTACACAGACGGTCGACATATTCAAGGTAGCCCATTCTCGGTCTACCATGGGGTTTTCTACCATCGGGGACATAGACTTCAATGGATCCCTGTGATCCTCCATTCTGACGACATGTCCAAAACATTTAAGCTGCCGAGTCTCAAGAACATCCTTCATCGGGGGAACCCACAACTCCTCCCTGATTCTCTCATTGCGAATGCAGTCACGTCTCATTCTCCCTGCGATCCTTCGGAGAAACCTCATTTCTGCAGCAGTGACTTATCTCTCCACTTTGTCCATCAGCACCCAGCTTTCAGCTCCATATAGGAGTACAGCGAGGTACACTGCCTTAAATATGTGTAGTTTCACGGAATCCGCAATTATAACATTGTGCTTCAACTTCTTTTGTATGCGAACGATATTGTTATAATTGCGGAAATTAATTTTTTATCAAGTATTTTACAGGTTTATAATTGAAAAAAATCTACTTAAACCTCTCACCTTCTTCTATCACCAGCTTGAAAAGCATTCGTTCATCGTGAGTTGATTAATTAAATTAAAAATTTAGCATTAATTCAAGTTTGTACTAAATCAATAATAAACAATCTTACCACTCGCTGGCTGAAGCGTGATCACGGGCAAATCAGATCCCTGTACAACCATGGTCTTAAAAACACTACGGTCTCCATATTGTCCTGAACCTAAGACTATTCTTTGGTTGTAGTGATACTAGTTTTTTAAACATCATAAAAAACTAGTATCACTAGTTTAAATGATGTGTAAATTAAACATTTTCTTTCGTTACACATATTTTTTACACGTTTCATTATATACGGTTACGTATATAGTATCAATGGCCTTAAGTAATTCCAAACAAATTTTCCGAACAGAGCAGGGAACATGAAGCTAGAAGTGGCCTATAAAGAGGTGAGGAAACTTAAATGGTCATTACAACTTGTTCCACTAGCACTGCCTGGCATTAATAACTTGAGACCATTCCACAACTGCACTCGCTCCATATCCCTAATAATAATGCCAGCTGCATCGCTATATCCCTCCACAGTTCGTAGTTATGAAGGCAGAAGTTCATTTGTTTGTCTTGAAATATCAGAATTTTTTTTAAACCAAAGAGACATGAAAATCTTTAATAAGTTTTCCGCTTACGAAGGATCTTGGGTTAGGTACATGGCAGATACAGATCGGTTATGCAGGAAGATGATTTTGCTGAAATCACGCTCAACGATAGAGTATTAGCGCTTAAAGCATGGCCAAAACTAGAAATACCGAAATTCAATAAATGCTTTCAAAATTGGTATTCTCTGATTTATAACTATCTGGCCTATCTGCTCGGCACAATGTCAGGACGATAAGCAACTCTAATATATCTTTAACGACAGTTGAACACAAGTTTTCGACGACGCGACGGATCACTCAGTATGCTTTAGGGTAGGTTTATACTATGGCGTTCGGACGTGACGTTTTTTTCCGTCGGAGCTGGCAACACGTGGTTAGGAATGAGAACGTTGGTATAGGGGCGGTAGCGTTCAGCGTTAGACGTCGGGACGATCGTCCACTTTTTTCTACCGTTGCATGTCGGCGGACCGGCGTTTGGACGCCTTACCTCGACGTCCAAGGTCACCAATGAAACACATTGACTAGAATGGCAGTGTTGTTATTGCGACGTTAGCGGTAACTTCTCTTGCACCCGGCCTTTGTTTTCGTTAGTAGTGTGTGTTAAATTATTCATTTTTTAAATATATTTGTGAAATAAATGGGAGACCAGGATAGGCTGATTCAGCTGGTCGAGCAGCATCCAGTTCTGTGGGATCAGTCTCTTGATTTATTCAAAGATAGAGAGGAGAAGGAAAAGGCCTGGAAGGCGGTTGCTACAAATTTCAATGAGGACTGGGATCAGCTCGAGGAAAAAGAGCAAAAATCTAAAAGTAAGTTGCTACAGTATTTTATTATTCAACTTGATAAAATATAAACGTAACTATGCTAAAATTAAGAAATAATGTACAAACTTATTTAATTGTTATTTTAACTTTTTATTATTTATAATAATAATTTAAAAAAAATTTATTATTTATAATAATAAAAAAAATTTACAAAAATAACAATAAATCTTTATCGTTGTTTTTTAAATATATTGATAGTAGAGTAATGATTTTTGTTTGTTTTTGTATTTTCACTTGAAAAGGGAAAGCAGAAATAGCTCATGAAACGTAGTGTACGAAAAAATGAAAAAATAAACACCTATATTGTTTTTATACAATTGTTTATTATTTATTAAAGTCTGGAAAGCTAAATAATAATTAATTAAGTTTGTATAAATTTAACCAGACAAAAAAATACATTTATCTTAAGAAATAATGTTTTTGCCAATGCGTTTTGTAAGTTTCATAAGTCGGTATATAAAAAGATAACAGTAGATATTTATTATATCCTACATGTAGTAAAGTTTCAGTTTAATAAATATGATGGTGTTGAAATGGTACTGCTCCTGGTCCCAGGAAGTATCGGGCAAAGTAATCTCTGATTTCGTGACCTTGCTGACGAGGACCAGTACCAAAGTTTTGCACATCACAAAAAGGATAGGTTTCTGATTCCTCATAGTTCAATCCATCGCGATTTCGAACAAAGTTGTGCAACACGCAACAAGCTTGAGTTATCACGTCAACGAAATCGGGCTCTACAAGCATAGGTGTATGAAACACTCTCCACTTGTTTGCGAGTAGACCAAAAGCACATTCAACTGTTCGGCGAGCTCTGGACAGACGATAATTGAATACTCGTTTTTCGGCATTAAGATTGCGTCGTGAGTAGGGTCTTAGCAAATTTGTATGTATAGAGAACGCTTCATCACCAACTAAAACAAAAGGCTGTGGGTTTTCTGTGGTGTTTGGAAGGCACGTCGGAGGGGGCAAATTCAACATGTTTGAGTATAGCAATCTCCCAAAAGGACTATACGAAAACACTGTAGAGTCCCCTTCTTTTCCATAAGCTCCAACATCGATGGCAATGAACTTCAAATTAGCGTCAACCGCTGCCATCAGAACTAACGAAAAGAATTTCCTATAGTTGAAATAAAGTGTCCCAGTATTTTTGGGATTCTTACACCGTACATGTTTTCCGTCGACTGCACCAACACAATTAGGGAAGTTAGTTTTTTTATAAAACGTGTCTGCGATTTCCAACCACATATCTCTCGTAGGTACTGGCATTTCAACTGATTTCAAGCAGGTCCAGATTGCCTTGCAACACTCCCTAACTATATCTCGAATGGTAGCCTTATGTAGGTAAAATTCATACTGTAAGGCTGAGAAAGTATGCCCCGTGGAGAGGTATCTGAAACAAACAGTAACAATGAGCGTGTTAATTTAGTGATAAATAGGTTTTTAATATTGATTTGTTGGCATTTTGTTCAGGCAATAGTTGTCAAAAACTTTATTATAATATGCACTAACATTACTATTCTTATATTCTTTTTAATCAGTTGTAGGTGTGAAAAAAATGTGGAAGCACATTAGAGACGCTTTCATGAAGCACAATCGACCCCCGAAATCTGGTGATCCAGCTCCGAAAAGAAAAAAATATGTCTACGCAGATGCTTTAACTTTCCTGAAGAATTCACTAGAAAAGAGAAAGTAAGAATCTTATTGATACACACTTAGAAAATACCTCCTATAAGTATCATCCGTTGGAATTAATCGGTCCCTTTTTTCAACATTTCAGGACTTCCGGTAATTTCGAAGATGAGGAGTCAATAGCTAATGTGAGATCCCCAGAGGAAGAGGGGGAGGAGTCGGTAGAATTGCGTGAAGGAATGGATTCTCCTGCTGTATCTATGCTTGCAACTCCTTGCCCTTCACCTGCACCTTCTAGTAGAAGAAAAGGAGGTGCTTCACGGATGTCAGAGTTCCAGAGTATTCTTCTGGAGAAAATTTCTGCTCCACAGCGACAAGATGAAGATGCTGATTGCAAGTTTCTCCTGTCCCTTCATCCAAGAATGGCCAAATTAAGTGAGTCACATAAGCTAGATTTTCAGTTTCACTGCCTACAGTTTTTTAAAAACTTAGAAAACCAGCAGAGCCATCTTCCTTCGACTTCTTTTGGATTCCCCACTTCTCAACCATTCCCCCAATATACTTACCCCCAACAGAATACTTTTTCCACAATTCCGACTCAATATACTACCCCATTCCCATCTCCTATTCCTTCCATCACAGCATCCGTTCCAACAAGCACGTTGACCTTGACCCCATCCTTCCCTCACAGCGGACCATCAGAAGAGAAAAATGACCCTACCTATGCGGTTATCGAAAATTTATAGTAAATTGTACTGTATAATAAAATAGCAACAATAGTAAATATTGTATGTACATATGTGCAAATAAATTATATATTTACATTTACTTGCGCTTATTTTAATGCTCGTTCCTACTCCCAATGTATAGAGTTGATTCATGAAACGTCTAATTCCTGATAATGGAAAGGAAGAAAGATGAGTGGACTTGAATGCATCATGATGCAATGATAATGAACGCTTTAAGCCAATAGATTGATCGAAGCTAAAGGAAAATACTTGTGGGGTCATACATAAAAAAAGACGAATAGGTATTACATAATTAATAATTACATTTTAATAATTCTTACCTGAGTGTAATTGTCAGTCTTGCTTCTGGAGAGACAGGAACTTTAAAGGATGTGGTTTTTTTTTTAATAAACGGGCTCACTGTACTTAAAAGTTCATCAAAAGAATTCATCGACATTCGGAAATAGTTGAAAAATTTTTCGCGGTACTTTCGTATTTTATTGTAAAATGGAAAAAAGTGTTTATGGTGTTGACTGTTGTTAAATGGGTGAGTAGCCCACCTTCTGCGCCTGTCATCACTTAACAGTCCTTCAGCTTCCAATGCACTAATAAGTAACAACCTTCTTCTATCCATGATGCCTCAGGAACTACTGGTTGATTCGACGCACATCCTTGGCTATTGCACCTAGGTGGGGGTTCGGAAACGCTACAGTATAAACACAAGCATCCGACGTTTTTTTAACGTAAGCGTCCGCGGAAAAAAAACGTCACGTCCAAACGCCATAGTATAAACCTAGCCTTATATGTTCAATATAATTAGTTATATAGGTTTTATGGTTTGATTGACCAGTGATATATTTTCCTCAGTTGTTTGCGAGGTATATAATTAATGTTTTCATGGTTTATTGGAAATTAATATCAGCACTTGATAGCATATTTTACTATTTTTTGTGTAATCAAGAAGTAAAATATTTATTAAAAGCAAGGTTTTAATCATGTTCCAGGTCTGTCCGGGATACCTTTTTGATACCATATCATTCTATTTTTAACACTAAAATAATCTATGCAGTAAAATCTTCCGCATGTAGCTGCCATTTACGTATAAATGCGTTTTAAAAAATCTTATTTTTAATGGTGTTTGAAGGAAAAAAAGACAAAAGCTCAAATAGCTTTATGTTTTTGAAAATTTTCGACCTGTTTACATTTGAATCTTGTGAGTACTGGCACTATTTTAAAGGTTTGCCAATTTTAGAAGTGCGTTGCAAATTTTTAATTCGAAACCAGCTTGTTTATCACTTTGTTTTTAAATAAATATAACTCTGATGAGGCTTAAAAATGCCCTTAAATATATAAACAAACTTATTTTACCACTTAAATATGAGGTATCAAAATATTAATATTTTTGGCCAGGTTTTAAGGGCTAATACTGCACTGTACCCCAGGTTTGCCCCATAATTTAGGGTACCCATCTTATAGAGGTTGGGTGAGCCCCAGGAGGGTCTGTAAAATGGTGACGCTTCCCCTCACACGTGCGCAATGTGTCAGAGCTCTCACTTATCGTAATGAATTCTTTGATCCTGTAGCTATCCAGTGGTCTAATTGAGTTTTGGATTGCGATGATAGATATATATAGCTGCAACACCAAACTGCATTTTGTCATCATTCGGTTATGTGAATTGCCTCCCACTATTGAAGCAATTTTAATGACGCGTTCTTAGGTTTTTATTAATACTGTGAAGCAATAAGAATTATGCTGAATACAATATGTTCTCCATCAATTTTATATCTACAATTAGTATCATATTCTATCCAAATAATAAAATGAAACTTCATAAGATTGCGAAGATGTTCATAAACATCTTCAAGCCTTGATTTTCTGTCATTAATAAAAGAGAGACCTGTTAGAGTCGATGAGCTATTAATGACTCCCTTAAGTAACAAGCTTTCTTGGACTTCGTCGAGCTTAGTAACTAAAACTCGCTTACCTCCGAAGCAATCACCCCTCGACTGAACTGCCGAATATAGTCTTCGGTTGTACAAATACAGTTAAATGATTCGGGAGAGATTAAAATATTAATTAACTGTCGCTAATCTTCCTTGAAGAAATTAATTGTCGAACGCTTGTATAATTGGACGTAAATAAACTGAAAGCAGGTGCAGGTCACACAGTCCCTAATTATATGAACGGCAAACAATTATCTACATCTGACAGACCAATCTACCCAGTGATATACTTGTTCTAATGACCAGTGAGCCTCGTATTTCATTCTGGTGCCAGATATAAATTTTGGCGAAACATATTTTAACTAAGCTATAAATTATTAGTAGTTATAATTATTTTCTTCTTTATTCGTTATAAGCACCTTATTAGTGATAGCATAGCAATGTGATTTGATTTTTTTTCAAATAAATAGACATGACATGCAAGACATTGAACACAAAAATCATAGTTATTTCCTTTTAATATAATTATTAACTACCGTCATTGTGAGGGCCATAAGATATGAATTTGTTTATGGTTATTAATTTAATTTAAATAAATTAATTTGCCACATAACAATTTTGAAGAACCGTTTGTATTTAAATTGAATTTAATACAGTACAGCGGCTTCGGGTTTTAGATGTTGTTGCTAAAACAGCGGGATACCTATTGTGTGAGTATTACAAAAAATAGATTCCAAAAAATACCCCTAATATATTCCACCATCCGCATGTATGGGATATTAACAACTGTAGTGTAGTGGTTAGCATAACTACCATCTTTGACCCGGCAGGTGGCCCTAGAAGTTTTTAAAGGTGTAAAAGTCCTTTATTATGCCGTACTTCGTAAGGGACGTAAAATAGTGGTTCCGAGGCTGTTTGGTGTCGGGTACTCGTTAAAGATCCATATCCTAATTATACATTGATAAACATGATTTAGGTCATCCACTGCAGTATCGTCCGATTAGCCATGGTAGCATAAAGTGTACGAATAAACAATAAGCTTATAACTGGGTTCTAAATTAGTTTAAACTTAAAAGTATTCTAAAATTTATAGTTTATAAATTATATATAATTTGTATTTTATCCATAGGTCTAAGAGATTCAGTCGCCCTTCTAATTTCATTACTATTTGGTTTGTCTTACTGATTTCTTTTATATATCAATTTATCACTCGAAAATAATAATTATAAGGAATACCGTTAACTTCAAATCTTGTCAATGTAAAGTTTCATTTATTATTTTTAATAAACAACTGTAGCTCTGAGTGTTTTTTTCAGCCTCCTGATGGACTAGCAAGACTTAAGCATTTATTAACATTTAATTTCGCTAAAAATGATGTCGATGATTATTTTGGAATCGTTCAATTTTAGCTTCCTGATGTTCCAAAAAAAGAGAGATGAGGAATTATGTTTTCCTGAAAAAGCAGTCCTTTGATAATGAAATTTATTAAACCGAATTTGTTTCTAATCAATACAATAACGTGACAAGAGGGAATAAAAAGCTGCTTTGTGAAACAAGTTACCCAAAATATATTCGCTTAGTTAAGTAAATATTAATATAAAGTCCAAATTCATACAAAAATACTCATATTATTATATCTTTTAAAAATACCATCTTCCTGAATTATTGATAAACTTGGCCTCAAAGTGTATCATAATTTCATTTTTTGTTCGTGAAAGATTTATTATTAATATATTTTCTATATTTATTAGAAAATTAATTACTTTGTATTTTTATTAATTATAATTATTTTCTTCAAAGCAATATACAAGAAAATTAACTTGACCAATATAAACTTGTTTCAACTAATATAAACGTTTGCCCATTCCATTAATAAGAAAATGGAAACAAAAATAACGAAATAAGTAAAACTAAAAGAATTCATGTTTTAATCTTTCTATTTTCTTGTACCCATTTTATTAAAGTTTATCTTGTGTATTAATCGGTGTTTCTTTGGAACTACGCAATCAGGAAAAATGGAAAAATCTACAAATTCAATTTAACAAACACATTCGGCCATTTACATATTGTCCTGTTTTAATTTTAGATTTCCTAAAAATTTTCATATTTCTGATTATTTTTTTAACAGCAGTCTTACGTTTCCTTTGTCCTGGGTAAATTATAATTATTATATTATTAGTATAAATGCATTATTTATATAACAATAATATAATTGAAGGGCTCGGGGAAAGAATATAACAAGTCTATTGAGTTTTTCTCTTTGTATTGTGGTTCATTTTTACATTAATTAGGGTATTTTTCCGTAGATAGTTTCATTATCTCATGGAATTAAAACACTAAAATAATATATTTTTGTTTAGGTAATAACTTTTTACAAATGTTTATCGCGTCCTTCCTATAGGTTTTCATTTACGGTGTAACGTTTTGAACAAATCATTTGCCCGGACGAAATGTTTTTGTAGTGTATGGTACACTTGGTGTAAGTATGATTGCAATTTTTTTATTTTTAGATTAATGAAAACAAATTATGTTTAAATTTGACAAATAAAATCAACTCCAGTATATTGTTCTTTGTACGAGCCTAAACGTAATAAAATTAGTCAATTTTTCCTGGTCAATTTAATTAAGGCTGGGCTCAGAGTATTTTTTTTCTAATTTAAAAGAGTTGATTACTAAGTCCGAAAATATTATAGCATATACTCCTTTCGGGAGTAATTTTTGCACCTTGATTTCAGTATTGATTAGCCATATTACCGAGATGGTCCTAAACCTAATTTAAACTAGTAATGTGTAAAGGATATCTAGAGAGTGACTGATTTTCTAACTTTCAGTATGAAATAATTGTAACTTGCTTTCATAAAATCGTGCTAATTATTATTCTGTGCTTAAATAAAAGTACTTACGAAAACCGCAAATAGCATGTCAATAACTTATAATATTAAGCCATAAATTTTCTCAAATAACAGATGTAGAGCATTAATGAAAATATTCTTTCCAATATATGTCACTATATATATATATATATATATATATATATATATATATATAACCCATTATTTATTTATTACTCATTTTTACATTAATAAAATACTGAGAGTTTGATTAAAGATTAGACAAATAAGAGTTCATAAGAAAAAGTAAACATTCAGGAAAAAAACTTGGAATTCAACTTAGATAATTATAATACTGAACATAGAGGTGAAAATAAAATTAAAAGTATAGCTATGAGTTAATGCCACATCAAACAATGGAAAATTGGAGTAAAGAAACTATTATATAAGAAAATGAAAAAAATATATATTTCAAAGGCATTATGTGGATAAACAACCATATGTATGTCACTGGGTCAGAGCTATTTTAATAATTGGAGCTTTAGAGACAGAGATTAATAATATCATTGTTGTGTTTAGGATTCAATACAATATAAATATCCCGATCGCATGAGCTTTAATATTTATTTCTAGGATCTGCGCGAAATGGGGAGGCATAGATATGTGTTTTAAATCGTCAAGTGAATTATTTAAACACAGAGAGCAGTTGTATTCAGTTTAATTCTATAGAGAACTTATTATTTAAAAAACCAGTAGGTATTTCTATGCAGAAAAAATAGATAATATGCAATCTTCCATCGTCTCTAGTAACTAGTAACAATATATAAGGTCATATATAGAGTACTTCGTAGAACTATACACTATTTCCTCACTGTTTTGTTCGAAGGAAAACACCCTTTATGTCAGATATACATTATACATGAACCTCACTTTTTCCTCCTTAAGATTATGTAGAATACTTTAAGTATATGGTGATAACCCATCAGTTTTATAATGATACGAGTTGTTATCAGTTTTATATGGTCGCGAGGAAACTGTAATAAAAACAATTTACTTAGTAAAAATTAAGCTTGCTAACGAGTGTTTATCCACGTCTTATTACTTTCGAGTTGAATGAAAAAACCTGTCTATTTTTATTTTTTATTTTTTTATTTTTTAAAATCCTATTCTATAGGAAACTCTGCTTAGTGGTAAATAATTTATATACTCTAAGCACCATTTGAAAATTGCGAGAAATTAGTGAAAAAATCTAACGACATATTTGAAGTTGAATATGTACAACTGTGAATTCCGCTATTCACTATGTCACCGAAAAAATATTTTTCTATTTGTTTATTGACCTGGTCGATGAAGGGTGACAGAAGGCCGGGGATGGATGACAGACGCCCTTTCAGTGGGCAATAAACCACAATCAAATGTGCTGAAGACAAGGGCACTCACGATTTCATATTGTTACCTCCCTCCGGGCCTCTCCACAGTTGTAAAATTTTCTATATAGACAGTACCTGTTGTTTTTAGAGTTAAAGCTCACTTTAGAACTCTTTTTTTTTTTTTTTATAATTTTACAGCCGTTTATAAATATTCTTAGAAATGTGTCAACGAATTAAAAATAATTTTAATTTTTTTAGTACAAATTTTAAAAAATAACTATTATTTTTCAACATTGCTATTAATGGTAAGTATTAATTCACACCTATCATCATAAGAATAGACTTTTGTGTCTTGATAATAATATGCTCTTACATTTTTATATCCTTTATTTTTCAGATCGGATATTCCTAGCCTTACATGTTTTTTTTTAAACAATGAATTTTAAACTTTAACAAAAGGTAAAAGAGTGGGTTCCGTCTCATGCAAGAGAACCTAATTGTACATTATCAGCTTATTTGCAAGAGAAGTTATAAATATATAATAGTTTTTTTTCATCTAAAATAATTATAATGCAATAACAAACAATAATATGCTCGAATATTATTATTCGATAATAATTTTTTTTTTCTTCTTATTATTATTTTTTAACGTCTATAGAACTGTGCGAACATAAGTTCATTGGGAACTAATCAAGCAATCTTTGTGTTGTAATTTCGTTATAACTTTTTATTACTTACTTTCTGTTTGGTGATACGGTACTACAAAGACCTAGGCCTTCTCAAAGACCTCAAGCCAGCAACTTGATAGCTATCCTCTTCGACATCAGCCAACAATCTCATTCTTGATCTTCCTCTGTATCCTTTTCCTCCAATTTTTCCACGCAGCTTGTAGCTAAGTAAAATAAAAAAAAGATATTAGTGTAGATCAAGATTGGAAATAATTCGTTTTTATATGTTGCAGATCATATTTTTTAAAAAGTTGATTGCAGTAACTTCCCAGATTTTAGAAATATTCATACTCCCATGCCGTCGTGGGCACCTAGTTCTTTTCTTTCATTTCCATGCAGTCATCAAGCATCACATAAGAGGAACGATCAGAACAACTCGGCGAGAGACGAATTTTCTGAAGTCAAATCGTATTTTTTAGACGAACCTTTGTCAATTTTAGAATAGAAAAGAAAAATAATTTTACTCCAGGACCAGGTCCGTTAAGAATAACAATATTGTACAGAAATTAATAGAAATATTTCTGGCCAAACGGCTACATTATTGGAATACTACAATCAAATATGAACTAAAACGTATGCTCTCATAGAGGAAATATATATATATATATATATATATATATATATATATATATATATATAAAATTAAAATAAATAAATAAAATAAAATAATAGAATAGAATAAAAAATTACAATAAACAGAGATTGGCTAATGGAAAAATAAAAAAGTCGATAAGAACATCTAATAATATGAACAATAGTATCATAATGAGTGTGGCGTACTTTCACAGATACATACATACAAAAAATTACATATTAATTATTTACACATTATATATATTTATAAATATATATATATAAACTGAAATTGGCTAATGGAAAAATACAAAAATAGATAAGAACATCTAATAACATGAATAATAATAGCATAATATTTACAGTATTTACTCAATCTATTCTGTTTAATATTGCTTATTCATTTTATTGATTAGAGAGCATCTGCTTGGGAATTAAGGAGATGTAGGAATAGTTTGGATTTGAATGTGGATAAAGAAGATGCATGACGGGTGTCAGATGGGAGTGATTTCCAAAGAGAGGTAGACCGAGCGAGAAAGGACCGCTCAAAAGTTTTGGTTCTGTGGGAACGGGCAGGTTCTGTCGGAGAGGCGGGATCTTGTGCCCTGGGATTGGATAGAGGATTTGAACTATAGGAAATTATAGATATAAGATGGATGTTGTGAGTGGATGACTTGGTATAAGTATGCTTTATTAGCCCCTAATATTATTATTATTATTATCACTGGCTCTACAACCCAGCACGGGTCCTGGCCGCATCAAGGCGTCGCCTCCACTCTTCTCTGTCCTGCGCCAAGGTCTTCCAAGCTCTGGATCCAATGATGCTGCCTGCATCACTCTCGACTTCATCTGACCATCTAAGTCGTGGACGCCCACGTTTTCTTTTTCCATCAACGAATCCAAACAGTCTTTTTAAGATAGCGTTGTCCTCCATTCTGGCCACATATCCAGCCCATCTCAATCTAGCTATTCTTATGTGCTTCACCACATCAGACTCCTGATACAAAAGATACAGCTCTGCATTTTGTCTGAGTTTAAATTGATCGCCAACTCTTACAGCTCCAAACATTCTTCTTAATATTTTTCTTTCGAAGAGCAGCAAACTGTTGGCATCTACCCTGGACAGAGGCCAGGTTTCCGATCCATAAGTCAAAACAGGCCTGATGATTGTTTTGTACAGCATGACCTTGGCTCTTCTTGATATCAGACGACTTCGTAAAATTTTCGCCATCCCAAAATAACATCTATTAGCGGCCAATATTCTTCTTTGAACTTCTGGGCTAGTTGAGCCATCTGCTTTGACCAAAGAACCGAGGTAGACAAAACTGTCGACACTTTCAAATGTGTAGGGACCAAACGTGATGGTGGGATCCGATTGTCTTGAAGGGTTAGCCACCATATACTTAGTCTTTACTTGGTTTACCTGAAGACCTATACGCCGTCCAGCATTCTCCAATGCAAGAAAAGCCTGTTGCAGATCTCTCGGTGTTCTTCCCACAATGTCTATGTCATCTGCATAGGCCAGTATTTGGATGGACGTCTCTTATGACCTTTTCCAGAGCAAAATTAAATAACAGGCACGAGAGTCCATCCCCTTGTCTCAGACCCCTAGTTGTCTTGAATTCTTCAGACAAGTCATTCTGGATCTTGACCTGGCTTCTCGACTCTCTCATCAGCAATTCCACGAGGCTTATCAATTGTCTGGGGACATTCATTTCTTCCATACTTTGAAACAGTTTTCCCCTGATGATACAGTCATAGGCATTGCTGAAATTCACGAAAAGGTGGTGGGTCGTTATGTTGTACTCTCTAGTCCTTTCCACAAGAGTTCTCAGGGAGAATATTTGATCAATACAAGATCTACCATTAATAAATCCGCACTGGTACATTCCAATCTCTCTCTGGGCATGGGGAAGTAGTCTTTGGAATGCCACATTCGAAAGTACTTTGTAGGCAGAGCTCAGGAGTGTTATACCACGGTAGTTATCACAAAGCATCTGGTCTCCTTTCTTGTGAAGAGGGAGGATAAGGCCAATGCACCAGTCATGCGGGAGAGTTTTGCTTATCCATACACTGTGTAGCAGATCTCGAATTACCTTTATCATTTCATTTCCACCAGCCTTCAGAAGTTCAGCTGGTATGCCATCACATCCGGGTGCTCGATTATCTCTAAGCTTCTGGATTGCAGCCTCAATTTCCTCATCATAGCCCCTAATATACGGGTTTGAATCTCCTCCCCTTCGTCAGTCCGATCATTCACAATGGAGCCAGGGTATTTAAAGCTGGAAACGCACCGGAACGTATAGTTCCCCACTGCATAGTGCTTTGGCGGGTTTAGAGGTTTCTTCTTTCTGAGAACCATTATTTTAGATTTTCCTTCGTTTATGGAAAGTCCCATTCTCTCTACTTCTCTGTCCAGTCCTTTACATGCCATCTTTATAGCCTTGAGGGACTAGCCAATTAGAGCCACACCATCAGCATAACCAAGCACTTGATTCATCTTGCTAAAAATTGTACCTGACTGATTGATTTCGGCTCTTTTAACCATAACTTGAAGGGCGATAGTAAACAGAAGAGGAGAGAGGGGATCACCCTGCCTAACTCCTGACTTTACTGCAAAAGGTTTGCCCAGCTTTCCGTTTATTTTTACCCTGCTTACGCTCACTCTCATAGTGCATGCTACGAGTCGGGTCAGCTCCTTTCTGATAATGGAATCGTACGCCGCTTTAAAATCTATGAAACGTTTCCTGCCAGCTACGTAAGTTACCATTGAGTCAGGTTAAACACCAAATACTAATTTCTTGCCGTAGAACGAATTTTAAATGTTTTTGATTGGAGTTCCTGTTTGCCAGCTTGGAGGACTATTGTTACGGTTTTAATAGGTTTTAGTTTGTGTGGGTGTAAAGGTTCCTGTAATAGGTTCGATTGTCTTTAAAGGGTAAAATTGAACAATTAAACATTGTATTATTTGCTTAATTTAAACTCGAGCATATGCCCTCAAATAATTACCGGCTAAAATATCATTATAGAACATTTAAAAGGTATATATACACGGTCTAATTGTTTATATGATTTTCGGACCTCATAAAATATTTTGAAACCAATATTACAAAGTTAGACTAAGACTAATTAAATTTCTAAATTAAATAGTAACATGTCATTCTAGTCGCAGTTAAAGTACATAAGCTTATTAAACTAAATTAAAAAACGACGCCAGCAATTGATATAAGAAATATGGTGTTATAGGCAGCAGCTTCATTTATTTCTAGTTTTCTATGCCTATACTGTATATCGTCATTAATCAGCCTATTTTCATGATTAAAAATAAAACAAAAGTAAAATAATTAAATGTACGATTTTCCCATAACATAATATATCCATGCATATTTTTAAAGTTTTATATATTTTGCTTCTTTAAGGGCAAGGCCACTGGAACGCAATTCTGTCCGGTCTTGCGGCATGGTGTTTTAATATATTGAAGGCGCTCTTGATAACTGCAAATAAGATTGTTTATAGATATTTAAATGATAACTGCAAATAAGATTGTTTATAGATATTTAAATTTTATAATAGGTAACGCTAACGAACATTTTGGTGCAGTATAACTTTTTTTTATCAAAAAGATTATTGTTTTATTGTTATCTCACCTCAAGAGTTTTTCTTTATTAAGTTTAACTAGTTAATATAGAAATACTGTTAGTAATAATTGTGTAAATAATGTATTTCATACCATTATCTTATTCATCGCAGTATAAATGTGCATTATTACAAAACTTTCAACTTTCCTTACCGTAGCCAGATGTATCAAGTAATAGAGTAATATACATATATAAATGATACTGTTTTATCCTGTTTTCGACAAATATAAAAAACATTCGTCTGGGCTATTCGTCTGGTCACCAATATCTCAAGTGTCTGTATACCATATTGTGCACAATAATAAATATATGCGCTATAGGTTAAAAACGTCCAAAAAGACTACAGTGATTTTGAATAAACTTGCACAAGTTTATAATATTATGTACAAGTATTCTCACTTCGTTATTTTTTTATTGTTATCTCACCTCATGAGTTTTTCTTTATTAAGTTTTACTTTTTATACTCGTATACACATATTCCTAGAATGCCAAAAGTTAGAGGGATAACGCTGCTTGGTTCAATCTATTAAGTGTTATCAATATTACTATTTGAAAGATTAATGATAACAGCAGAAGCAGTTTTTGGCGACTATCATTGCGGGTTCGCCCTGGAAGATCTACTGTTGACCACATATTTACCATCAGGAATATGCTTGAAAAATGTAACGAATGGAACGTAGATCTACACCACCTCTTCATTGACTACAAACAGGCATATTATAGCATAGAAAGAAATGACCTGTACGAAAACTTGATGTTTCTTGGGTCCCATAAAAACTTATCAGATTGATAATGATGACACTGCAGAATAATAGCGGTGTGGCTAAGGTCCAGGGAGAAATTTCCAGAGACTTCCCTGTTAAAAAAGTAGTTAAACAAGGAAGAGGGTGCAGTTTTGAAAATGTTAAGACATTTAAGTATCTTGGTACCATATTACAGAAGATAACAGACTGGAACATGAAATAAAGGCGAGAATTGAAAACGGTAACAGATGCTATTGGTCCCTCAGAAACGTGTTCCAAAATAGAGCTATACCCCGTAGCCTAAAAATAAGGGTTTGTAAGACGATACTTCGTCCTGTCGTCATGTATGGTGGGGAGGCGTGGGCTCTATCCAAACAGAATGAGAAATTATTAAACACATGGGAGCGAAATATTGTTATAAGAGTGTGTGGCCCAAACAAGGAAGGTAATTGTTTCCGCATGAAAAGGAACCAAGAACATAAGGACCTATATGGAGAACCTGACTTAGTTTCTTGTATTAAAAAAGCAAGATTGAGAGGGTTGGGGCACGTTCACAGAATGGACAAAAAAGGGGCTCTCAAAGCTGATTCTGGAGGAACTTCCAGATGGAGAAAGAGGAAGAGGAAGGCCTAGAATGCGATGATTGGACGATGTGGAACCAGACCTCAAGCTCTTAAGGGTAAGAACATGGAGAAGAGCAGTGTGAGATCGATTAAGTGGAGAAAAATTCTCGAGGAGGCTAAGTCCTCCATGGACCATAGCGCTATGTGATGAGGGTACACATATTAACTCCAGAAAATTTTAATTTATTTGCTATTTTGAATTTATTGATCGATTTAAAATTTTTTTACGATATATAGTCCACATTGGTACCGTAAACCGGGGTGAATAGAAACGAAACTTCATTTTTTTATGTATAATTTATTTCCTACATAACTATGGGTAAATTGTGGCAACTATAATTTTTTTAAGTTGCTATACTTTAGGCAGAAAGGGAAATAATGGTTTGTTTGGTTAGCAGCACAGGTTTCTGTTTGTATGTCTTGTTGAATTTTACCACACGATTTTTGTGTTTTTTTATCCACTTTGATTTTTCCAGGTAAGTCATAATACGTAGTGTTCTTCAAAGTAAATAGCTGTACAAAGCATAGTTTAATTATTCATATAAAAGATTAAGGCTTACTTTAAGCTTTAACTTTAACAATATTATTTCAAAAATTATTCATGTTTTTTAAGTTAGGTTTTAGAATTTATGGGGTTAATAGAAACACATAATTTTTAGTACTCCTATTCACTCTACAAGAAAAATTTAATACTAAATCACATTTATACTATATAAAATACATATTGTGTGTTTTATATTTATGTTAGACTCTTATTTGACACAGCAGGACCCTGTAAAATGCCAAGAAAATACAAACCGGTGGTTGGAGGGGGAAACAAAAAGCATGATCCAAAAACAATCGAAAATGCACTTTCTGACATACAGAAAGGACTAAGTCTTCGAAAGTCTGCTGAGAAACATGGTTTGCATTATAGTATTATATATCGACACTTGAAAAGAGGTCTCAATATGAAGAACCATGGTGGTCAGACAGCTTCATCTCTCGATTCAAAGGCATGATATTTTTCAAAGATGACCTGTCCGATTTCACAATTTATTAATCATAATTTAATCTTGTTAAATGCGGTAATTGTCTACCTATTCAATTTCTTTACTTACAGTTATGTAACTTCTTTCGGTTATGTACTGAAATAAATCATTACGTTGAGAAATAAATTTGTATTTATCCATTTACAAATTAATAATATCATATTTAACTGTTTCCACCCTCGATTCGTTTCAATAGAAAAAATATGAAATCGAAGTACTGTTTCTATTCACCCCCATTCGCGGGGTGAAAAGAAACACCATGTTTTAATTTTTTTTCTTTAAAATGAAATAAAATTTAAAAAATTAATTGCTATAAACAAATAGATCTAACAGAGATCTGTGTTTGGTCAAAAAATTGTGTACCTAGAACAACTCAAATATGGAAAATTTCAAACCAAAGTTGAAAATTGTTTCTATTCACCCCGTTTTACGGTATATGTTCCGATACAGTAAAATGTAAAATGAAACTATGTGTATAAATGTATATGCTTGTTTTGATTTGAGCTAACTATCAGTTAAATAGATAAGATTAATTTATGTTAAGCAGAACCTGTATTATTATATTAACTCGGAGGATATACTAACAACAAGAAGCACACGTTTAATGTCAGCTTAGGTTAGCCAATACTGACATGTAACTCAGTTAAGAGATTAATGCATTCACTTTCCTTCTCCGGTCCGACCCAACTCAGTCTCTTGCATATTGCGCCATATGTGTTAACTATAAATAATTAACTGAATTAAAAATATAATATAATTATCTTCCTTGCTGGCTACGCATTTAAGGATGTTAAGTGGTACTAACTATATTCTTCCCTCAAGAAAGCGTTGTTCAGAGGATGAGCTAAATTGATTAATTTATTATTTAATTTAATGAGGACATAAAAAGTCATCACATAGTTATTATTCTAATGATCACAAGAAAATAATTTTAAAAATACCACAATGCATTGAAAACAATTCCTGCCAATTGATTCAAACTACCAAATACAAATTGTTTTTTGAATTTCTAAGTTTGTTTATATAATTCAAAAGAAAACCTGTTTTCCTATATTGCATTATCAATCATGTTTGTTGAGTCAAATAGAAAAAAAACATACTTTATGGTTTTTTTTTTATTATTAAATCATAAATAAAAAATTATGTTACCTGTAACTTTAATTTAACTATCACTTATTTTAATTTTAAAAGATCTTACTTTATTTATCTCACGATTTTGTTTAATATTTTAAAATTAAAATATGCAATTTAATCTGTATACTACATTCAACATTGCAATATTTTTTTTTGTTATATTATTAATCTCTGAACGAATTTTTTTTTGTTTCAGGTTCCTGTCTAAGTTACGGACATTCATGTTGGGGAGGTTTGTATTCATGATTTCTTTATCTATAGTTGTTGTTGGTGCTCGCAATAAATTTAATGTTTATAATTTGTTGTTTTTTTTGTTTACTTAAACAGCATCTTGAATATTGGCTTTTCTTTCTTATTTAAATAATTTAATTAGGTAATAGTCTTAAGAACGAAGACGAAAACAATTATTATTTGTTATAAAATGTGAATGTTTAAAGATTAGACTTAAAATTGCATTAACGGTAAACTAGAACAATACGCCTTGCGAGTTTTGTTTACTTCAGGAGGATTAACTTGGACTCTTATCTAACTAACATCAGTTGTATGTTTGATGCGGCCATGAATAGACTGATAAATCTTAGTTCGTGCGTTACTTTTTTTAATGAAAAGTAATTTTGTTTAAATTGAATCTCTCTCGACCTGGACATTTATGGGACACTTCGAAGACTCACGCTCACCGGCAACCATCTATGATGTAGTCTGTCATGAAGCTGACGTCAAGTAATGCCATTCTCCAGGTCGATATCGGCCCAATACCTACTGCAACTCTACAGTCATCAGGTCGTACGCCTTTAATTACTATTTGGTGTTGAGTTATTCTTTACTCTCACAAATAACATTTCGATTAAAAAATATCTGGCCAGATAAAGTTAAACTTGAATTTATTTATGAAAAATCTACCTTTTTTTCTATTGAATTATTTTGTAAAAATAGAAGAATTGTTTAATTTTTTTTATTTTATAATTTAATCATGTAAAGATGAAGAATTGTTTTTATTTTATTTTATAATTTAATGATGTAAAGATAGTGTGACAAATAAATCAGGGAATTATTTTGGTTTATTATTCTTTGTTTTTCCTCATTGAGGGTTTACCAATTAATCTACTACAGACATTCAGGGGAAGAACCAGAAATTAATTTATTAAGGTGGGTAGATTTGCGGATTGCAACAATTTGCCGCTACCGCCGAAACATTGGTCCTCCGGGCCCGGGATTTATTGTCACACTTTCTTCAATTGTATTTTCTTATTATTTTTTTGCTGAGGTGAGAGTAGTGGTGCATAAAGAAGCGATAGCCCCCATTGAAAAAAAAAAAAAAAGGAAAAGGTAATTTGTCGTTTATTAATATTGTGTTTCTTCATTCGGTCTTTCATAGTCTTCATATTATTCTACTATGGCTCCAAAGGATCAAACTAGCAAATTAGAGCAACAGCTAGACGAACTATTAGCAGATGCAAATGATCGAGCGGTGGATATTAACGAAACATTCGATCTTGGGCAAACTTTAGAAATTGACTCTTCTCCATTATCGACTTTCGAAGCGCGACTTTCACGATTGGATGATTGCTATGAAAAATTTCGAACGGCAACAACAAGAGCCTGCAACTTAGCGCGTTCATTAAACAACGAGGAAGAGATCACAAAATTAGAACGGCTAAAAATAAAAACCCGGGATCTTTATTACAAGTCTATAGCTGCAGGGCGGAAATGCAATCAAGTTAACACTTCTGCTGTTAGTAATGACACTGGCCTAAACCACAGCTTTGCTGGAGGGACCTCCCGCATAAAATTACCTACCATTAACATTCCAAATTTCAATGGAACAGTGTCAGACTGGGTTTCATTCAAGGATACGTTTTCCTCTTTGATTCATACAAATTCCGATTTGTCTGATGTACAAAAATATCATTATCTAAAATCAGCATTAAAGGGCTCAGCAGCACAAATGGTTTCATCGATACCAATTACCGAAGCCAACTACATACAAGCTTGGGAAACGCTATGCAAGCGTTATGATAATAAAAGGTTGCAGGCGTCTAATTATCTTGTCAAAATTTTCAATTTCAAGCCTTTAAACAAACTAAATCTCAACGGGTTTGAACAATTTGTTGAAGTAATTTTAGAATGTGCGTTAGCCTTCAAAAATTTAAAATTGGAAGACCCTGACGGGTTCATACTTTATACCTTCAGCTAAAGTTTCTAAACAGGTTTTCATGTCTACCGAATTCGACAACAGAAACTATCCTTGCCCTATCTGTCAAAATCGACATCGCATTTACCAATGCACTAAATTTTTAAAACTTACGCCTTCTGAACGTTTTAAAGAAGTGAAGCTCCGAAAACTCTGTCTGAATTGCCTTAGATTTAACCACAAAACTTCAGAGTGTTATTGTCTACAAAAGTGCCAACGATTGGATTTACCTTATAACATTCCGAGAGCGTTCCAAACTATATTCGGTTGCATTGTTCTGGGGCCAGTAAAGAACCCCACCATAAATACATCAACTCAGGACGTTTCTTTATTGGCCTTTGAAGAGAATTTGGAAACTTCTTCTTTTGAAAAAACCATGCAACGATTTTGGCAAGTTGAAGATGTAGCTGCTATCACCCACCTGGATCCGCTCGATGTCAAAGGCGAGGAACATTTTCGCAAAACCCATCTCAGAGATGACCCGTTATACGGAGACTTGCAGGAAGAATGGAAGAGATATTTTGACGATCTGTATTCTGTAAGGTCCATACGGATCCCACGCTGCATATTGCCGACGCCCATCCAGGATATTTCATTAGTAGCCTTTGCTGATGCCTCAACCTTAGGTTATGCGACAGTATTCTATATTAGGACAAAGGATTCCGCTGGTTTTATACAAACACATATCGTTTATTCAAAGACCCGGTTAGCGCCACTTAAGACGCTAACGATTCCACGCTTAGAGTTGTGTGCAGCTCATTTGTTGATTCAAGTACTGAAGACTCTCCAAACATTCTTAAAGTGTTTCCCGATTCATACCATATATTTATTAACCGATTCGACTACTGTTTTAGCCTGGCTTCGCACACCCCCATATAAGATGCGTACTTTTGTTGCAAATAGAGTGGTTGCCATTCTCGAACATTCTTCATTGGAACAATGGCATCACGTTAAATCCGAAGACAACGTTGCTGATCTAGCTTCTAGAGGGATATCACCTTCATGCTTACTAGAGCATCAAACATGGTGGAAAGGACCACCCTGGTTGCAGGAAGAACCTCCCAATTGGCCCATATCTCAGACTTTAAACACGAACACGTTACCTGAGCTTAAACCACAGTGTTCAACAGTTCTAGCTGTTAATAGCGAATTTAATATTAACGAAGTAGTTCAGAAATTTTCTTCTTGGGAGAAACTGATCTGTGTAATAGGCTATATAAAACGCTTTGCCTTAAACTGTTCAAGAGGGCTATTAGAGAGACAAACAGGGCACTTAACCTTGAAGGAATTAAAAGAGAGCAATTTTCTCATAGTACGAGCTACTCAAACTTCTTATTTTTCAGAAACATTAATATTAAAAATTCCTAGCCTACAAAGGTTGTCACCGTTTTACGACAACCGGGGAATCCTCAGGGTGGGCGGACGCTTGGCAAATAGTCCTCTGAAGGATGATGAAAGGCACCCGATATTGTTACCACGCAATGCCCATTTAACAAAAATACTTATCGATCATTATCATCGTAGCTATCTTCACGCAGGACCACAATTATTGCATTCCCTGTTGAACCGACGTTACTGGATCGTCTCGGGAAGGAGCGTCATAAGATCCCGCATTCATAACTGCCTCGACTGTCACCGACATCGAGTAAATACATATCAGCCCTACATGTCCGATTTGCCGAAAACACGTTTCGCTCAAGGTCGTCCTTTCATCAACATCGGCATTGATTTCGCAGGACCTTTCGTCACGAAGGAATCTAGACGGAAACGATCTATTCAACACAAATCATATACCTGCATCTTCATTTGTTTAAGCACAAAGGCGATTCAGCTTGAATTAGTGTCAGATCTTACCACGACTGCATTCCTAGCTTCTTTGGATCGTTTCATAGGGCGGAGAGGTTTGCCGTCAAAAATAATATCTGATCATGGGACCAACTTTGTTGGGGTTGCCAGAACTCTAAAGGAGCTTTACTTATGGTTTAATTCAAAATCTGTTCAGAGTGAAATTATTGAGCATCTTAACTCCCAACAGATTGAATGGGTCTTTATCCCACCAGCTGCTCCTCACTTCGGAGGAATATGGAAAGCGGGTGTAAAATCATTTAAATATCACCTAACAAGAATCTTAAAGAATCAAGTATTCACATTTGAAGAATTCAATACACTTCTTATCAAGATTGAAGCAGTTCTTAATTCAAGACCACTGTATCCGATATCCACATCACCAGATGACTTCGATACTTTGACTCCGGGACACTTCCTTATAGGAGCTCCGCTACATGCCGTACCGGAGCATGATCACTCATCCAATCCTACCCCTATCCCATTTAAGTAAATGCATCCAAGATGTTTGGAGGAGATGGCGATTGGACTACCTTGGCACTTTACAAGCGCGGGGAAAGTGGAGAGTCTCAAATCCCAATATTGAATGTGGTACGTTAGTGCATATAAAAGAACAAAATTCACCTCTACTGAGTTGGCCTGCAGGAAGAGTCGTTGAAGTATTTCCTGGACCAGATGGTGTAGTACGAGTAATGAAGTTAAAAACCGCCAAAGGCGAATATTTACGTCCTGTTGTAAAGCTAGCACCCCTACTGCCACCTCCAGAATAAGGAAAATTTTTGTAAATGAAAATTTTGGTGGGCGGTATGTTGGCGCTCACAATAAATTTAATGTTTATAATTTGTTGTTTTTTTTGTTTACTTAAACAGCATCTTGAATATTGGCTTTTCTTTCTTATTTAAATAATTTAATTAGGTAATAGTCTTAAGAACGAAGACGAAAACAATTATTATTTGTTATAAAATGTGAATGTTTAAAGATTAGACTTAAAATTGCATTAACGGTAAACTAGAACAATACGCCTTGCGAGTTTTGTTTACTTCAGGAGGATTAACTTGGACTCTTATCTAACTAACATCAGTTGTATGTTTGATGCGGCCATGAATAGACTGATAAATCTTAGTTCGTGCGTTACTTTTTTTAATGAAAAGTAATTTTGTTTAAATTGAATCTCTCTCGACCTGGACATTTATGGGACACTTCGAAGACTCACGCTCACCGGCAACCATCTATGATGTAGTCTGTCATGAAGCTGACGTCAAGTAATGCCATTCTCCAGGTCGATATCGGCCCAATACCTACTGCAACTCTACAGTCATCAGGTCGTACGCCTTTAATTACTATTTGGTGTTGAGTTATTCTTTACTCTCACAAATAACATTTCGATTAAAAAATATCTGGCCAGATAAAGTTAAACTTGAATTTATTTATGAAAAATCTACCTTTTTTTCTATTGAATTATTTTGTAAAAATAGAAGAATTGTTTAATTTTTTTTATTTTATAATTTAATCATGTAAAGATGAAGAATTGTTTTTATTTTATTTTATAATTTAATGATGTAAAGATAGTGTGACAAATAAATCAGGGAATTATTTTGGTTTATTATTCTTTGTTTTTCCTCATTGAGGGTTTACCAATTAATCTACTACAGACATTCAGGGGAAGAACCAGAAATTAATTTATTAAGGTGGGTAGATTTGCGGATTGCAACAATTTGCCGCTACCGCCGAAACAGTTGTAATGTGATATAACTTTTCTTTGAAAATATCTCGTTGAAAATTTAGTATGTTCTAAAGCCAAGTAGTCGTGTCTGTTTATTATGGTAGTTTTGTCAGTCGGTAATGTAATAATGCAAAAATAGGGGAGCTGTGCGCACTTAAGGAGAAACTTATTAACATCGCAATTGGTTTTTAGAAATGTAACACTAAAATTACCAAATAATTATTTAGGAATTAGTTTATTTGTGCATAATTATTAACATATGTATGTATGGATGCATTAGCGCACGGTTTTCCGACCGTCGGGTAATCCAGCACATATAAAAGGACTAAATAAAAACTATTATATTTCTATTGAAATGAAAAGATTCATGGTTAATTCAGTAATCTGCAGTGAATTGCGTGGGAGGTTATATCAAATGCACCTCTGCGCACTACTACCCAATCATGGTTCCAGAAATTTCTCTACCCTATCTAAATGATCATTAAATCATGGCTATCATTTAAATTATTACACGTGTATTGAGTGTACATATATATATATGAATAAAGGATTAAAGTAAGAATAGTTGTTCGAATAAAAAAGTTACTTATTTTCCCAAGTAAGAGAAATAACAACGATACTTATTAGTGTATACTAAACAACAAGCCATTATATTAGATTTGGCCGAACGCCACACGAGGGGGTTAGTTTATTAGTTTAACACTGATAACATTTAACTTAAAATGTTAGCATCAAGTGGATCGCTCGTCCATAGCAATTTAGTCATATTGAATTGCATAGTTGCTTGATACATCTATTGATTACTGCGCACAATTTCCCGATTGTCACTAAATCGGTTGAAAGCTGTGAGACGTCGAATCCCTCTCCTCGCCATTCTAGTAAAAATTAGTTGCTAATTATATATGTGAGGTGATCTTGAACATTAATATTTTTCTATTATTACTTCATCACCAAAGGGAATGGAAAAACAAAGGCTTTCATACAAAGGCAGTCCCTTCTTTCCCTGTTTCGGTTTATTTACATAAATAATACAGTCCATCGTCCAAGTATACCATATTATAAATTAATTTCGTTCTACTTAAAAAATGTAAATAGTTTCTAAAAGAAGTTGAGAGTGTATGGGAACTGAAGCAATCAAGAAGCGGTTGATCGGAGAAAAAAAACACGCTTGGGAGTGAGAGAACAGGAAATAAACCAATTAGTACTTCTGCTAAAACACTCCACTTGTCGGTGTCGGTCTCAAGCAAGTGCACTTAATCGTGTCTTTTGAAATGATTGCTTAACTCTCTTTTAAACAAAAAGTAAGCAATATACTCTGTTTTTTCATGAGCAGTGCCACGAGTTATAGGGAATATTGTAATGCATTAAAAGCTTTAAATATTTTAACTTCATTGCAGCACAGAAGTTGATATTTCACATCCATTATCTTATTCATCGCAGTATAAATGTGTATTATCACAAAACTTTCGACTTTCCTTACCGTAGCCAGATGTATCAAGTAATAGAGTAATATACATATATAAATGATACTGTTTTATCCTGTTTTCGACAAATATAAAAAACTTTGGGCTATTCGTTTGGTCACCAATATCTCAGGTGTCTGTATACCAAATCGTGCACAATAATATATGCGCAATTGGTTAAAAACGTCAAAAAATACTACAATGATTTTGAATAAACTTGTACAAGTTTATAATATTATGTACAAGTATTCGACATATATTATTTTAATGTACATTATGTCCGATTGGATTGATCAGTATGCTGTGTATTAAGGCAATCCAATGTAGTTGGACAGCACTGCTGAAAATAAAGCATTTCTCTCTCTCTCTATGGTCCTTCGTCCATTGAATTTATATTATTGCATGAATAGATCATTTATAACATATAAGTAGAAAAATCAGGAACAGAAAAAAATTATTCGTTTATTTCTATAAATTTTTATATTGAAGTAATTAATATTATTAAATATTCATTAGTACCAGAACTAATAATAAATCTCATAGTGGATCTCCTGAGATAGAATATACGGCACACTAACAAAGGCGAAACAAGATAAAGCAGATGTTAAGCTGTTTTTTTCGTAGATTTCCAATTAAAGTTAGAGATATAAATATAGACTGATTGAAATGTAGAAACCACATAAGCCTTTTACCCTCTTCCAAGCACATAAATGGGTACCTACTTTATTGAAATCACTCAAGTACATTCACAATCATAAATATAAATAAATTGTAACGTGAACCAATAATCATATTAAATAGATTTGATGTATAATTTACAATGTAACCTTAATATGATCAGTATTTTTTGCATACACTATTCCAGACCAGTGGAAAAGATGAAATAGAGTGGAAGAAAAAAGTTGCTTTAAAATATGAATAAATGAATAACGTTGAATAAACACATGCATTTCAAGTTAACATAACATTTTAATGATCCCTCTACAGCTAATATTGATTACATTTAATATCTAGGAGGTGATTATAATTATATGACACTTTTTATGGACGGCCTCGATGCAGAAAGTAACAAGTCAAAACCTCAACTTTTCAGGAAATAATGAAAAAAAGGTTTCTACAATTTTCTTTAAAAATAAATTGCAGGTATTCACATAAAATGTTATTATACAAGCAGTGATTGTTGAACTAATTCAAGTTACGTAATTTAATTAAATTTGTTGACTTGTTTTCAATAAAAAAAAAAATCAAAATATTGACTTGTTTCTTGCTGCACCGAGGCCGTCCATATAACATTGAGATTTTTTTTAAACGGCAGCTATGCCACTAAATCTAATTAAATAAGTTTTGTTAAGAGAAAAGACTTGTCCTGGCCGGGATTCGAACCCGGGTTCTCCGCATTTCTAGAGCGGTTTCTACCAACTAAGCTACCAGGGCTCGTAACCAGACCAGAAAAATCCATTCTCTTCACCGATCCCTCATCCCCAGCACTCACAATTTTCGCGATATATATATGGGGAAGAATGTTCAATCAATGAATAAATAAGAAGGCATTTCCAATAAATTCAATGAATTTATTTATTTTCAAAATGAAAATATTTAAATAATCACAATAAAAAAAAAATAAAAAAAGTCTAATTAAATAAGAAGTAAGAAAAAGGAAGGAGAAAAAAATCATGATGAAAATGTAGTATGGATCAGGGGTAAGATGAAAAACGTGAAGTGAAAGCAAGTCGAAGTGAAGTGAGGCACTTTCATCAGAATTTTCAACAAACAAGCAGCATACATTACAACGCACGGATAACCAAAGAGAGGATCCTAACTCAGGTCTTAGAAGTGACTAATAATAACTTCTTCATGTCTTAAACTGGAGATAAAAATATTTCAAAAATAAACAAGTTGAAAATATGATTTAGTTTTAGTTTTACTCTTATCAATAATCATGGAAAGAGAAAACAGATCAATATACTGGGAGTAGAAGAAACCACCAGAGAAAAAAACGGAAAGTAACACCAAGACTTAGGTAGATCGACAGGATTAAAGAGAGCACAAGTATGATGGAGTTAACTGGGGAAGAATACAAGAACAGGAGAAGATGGAAGTGGCTAGCTGGCGAGGCCAGAGACCAACGGTCTTTCGTATTAAAAACTAAATTAGTAAAAAATATTATTAATAATGAAAAAAAATTAAGTAATAAAATTAAAATCGTTCCAAATGTGTGTTCAAATTCAATTTTATAAAAATTTCTAAAATAAATTAATGTTTAATCATATTTTATTTTCTTGAAAAACTGTATTTTCACCGACACTATTATAGTATTCTGTTTCATTTCTTTCAGATAGTATATTTTCATAATAAATTTGTAGAATTTTCCTTGCATATAACTAGACCCATCCAAACACAAACCATCTAAGTTGGAATTAGATTTATCTTAAAACGTGTATGTCCGTTGAAAACTGGGAATAGAAAATTTTCATGATAGGAAAAGTATTTCCTACTATCTGTTTTATATGTAAGTAAGTGACTCATGCGTTAGCACTTTTGCATATACTTGGTTATCTGGAAATATTGAACCATAGTGTAATCATGTTTCTAGGTGAACTATAAAACTAATCGGAAGAGCATAAGATATTCCACATTGCAAAACAGTTTCGTAAGCGCCATTGGCGGTGGCTTCCAAGTGGCTTCATGCGTAGAATACTCTTTTAGTTAAAGCGGAATCATTTATCTTCATATGATCTTATTGACGATCCGACGACCGGTTACTTCCTGGCCTAAAAGCCTTCCCTGAAAGCAGATAAAGGGCGCTATGGGACAAGCGCAGTTGCGAAAGTGGCACTGGACAACTTATTAAAGCCTGTGACTTGTGAAAATGATGAAGTCCCTTAATAAGGGAGGAGCATAAAGCTGTGTGCTTGGTCAATATTGGCCGCCCATCGCCCCTCTAATCCTTGTCTCTGGTAAGGCTTGTCTTCCTCTTGTCTGGAGTTCCTCGGGGTACCGACTACCAAGAAAAAGGAAACAATAAATTTACAGAAAAAAAAATTGTTTTTTGATTTAATGTCACTATATGATGATAAGTCTAAACGGACAAAAGTACAGCGGGAGTCCTATTTTTTTCTTATCCAAGTATAATTAGAATAGGGATCTTTGACGAGTAATTGACATTGTACAGGTTCGGGACACTCATTTTACGTTCCTTCTAAAGGATATAATTGGTATATGCAAGGATTTTTTACTATTTTTAAAATAAACCTAGAAGGTTGATATGTTTAACCACTACCTCCAGTTGTATGCTTACCGTCCATGTGGATTTTTAGTATCCAATATATAACTTTAAAATGAACCTTATGGTGGTTGTTCTACTAATCACTAGGCCACTAAGCCACCCCCCCCCCACCAAAACAAAAAATGTTTATATTCTCTAAGCACGATAACCCGATTATAATATTGATAACGATTTAATGATATTTAATTTATTTTGTTTATCCTTATTATATACAAATATGTATATTTTTATTATAATAATAAATAATAATTAACCCGTTTCAAGAACAGCAAATGTAGTACATATTCTTTACTATTTTCAATATTTTTCCCCATAGTTGTTGCCTTTTTAATGTATTAAATTTGATTTTGAAATATGTTTTATTAAAAAGTGGCAGCTGATTTCCCTTGTATCCTTTAAGATAGTTTTAGGTGAAAATTAATTAAATATGCATTTTTATTGAATTAAATATTGAAAATAAATGTTAATTTTCAAATATAAAATTATACCGATTTTGAACAACAAAAAAAACTACTGTAATCCATGAGTTCTTGGATTCAATACATGCTAGGTGGTTTCTATGCCGACGATTAAGGAGGGAGGTGATTTGGCTGTGATCACACCAAACCACAATGTTTTTCCCCCAATTAAGGGTGCGTGCTTTTATAGAGGGGAGGCTACAAATCCCAAAGGGTTGATCCATGGCTGTTAAAGATTTAAAACAATTTATCTGCTATAGCTGGATTTTAATCCGGAACTTCCGGTGGAATAACTCAGAGCTCAGCTATCTTATAATAGAATATAGCTTGTTAATAATAATTTATAATTAAGATAATAATAATATGTATTATGAGAACTATCAGGAATAATATGTTATCTGAAAATAAATAAATATAACTATTAAAACAGCTAATCTTCTTGTTCATCAAATATCTTATCTTTATGTTTTATGTAAAACAAACATTAAACATATAGTTTTTTTACAGGAACTTCTTGATTTCCCGGTTCAGTGCTTAACAAAAAGCTCTCTCTCCTTCCTAAGTCATTTCTTATCCAAATAATCACTGTGCTGTTTCAGTGATCGGAGAACATCCTCATAGAATAAATTAAAATGATTGGATTGCTCTTGTTAAACTAGGATATAGGCCAGAACCTAATGTATTCATTTAAATGTAATTGGGAAATATAATATCGTATATAATATCAAATTATAAATTATATCCGTATAAATAAAATTATATAAGTTTTGTCAAAAGGATTTGTTTGCCTAAATACATATAAACATTACTCAACCTTTGAAACCAATTGGAAATTGAGTTTTACTATACCGATTTGAAAATCGAAAAAAATAACAGCTTTGACAATTAAGAAGAATAAAATATATCAATCGACGAGGATTAAACATTTTATCATTTACAATATTAATTATTATTAATTAATTTAATAAAGAGTAATTCTGTCAGTCCATGATTTAATCTAACATTAATTAGGCACGAACTTCCTATTCCGTTCATTCATTGTCAATCTATTACAAAAAGCAAGTTTCTGTTTCTTTCTTCACTTTTTTAAATTAAATGTTACGCGTTTTATTTAATTATAACTACTTCATTTCCTTGAAAGAATTTTGGGGTAATCACGAACAGGGCAGCATGTAACACAGGACACATTGCTAATATATTCTTCAAATTAAATTCAAGACTGTCCAGTTATAGGTTCCCACAGGTTTAATATCAAGGCGTCTCATTTCATCTGTCAAGGATTACTCTGAGCTTAAGTGACACAGCAGGCACCAAGACTCGTAAATAATATAAAATGGAGATTTATATTATATAGAGATGTTTTTTTAATATGGGAGGGGGCTAATAAGTTTAATCTTTCGCAACATGAAGTAATAAAAGAAAATTTTTAATAGATTTAATGGCGTTAATGCCTCATTTATAAATCGCGATCAACCAAAATTGAAGCGTTCAAAATCAAAAGATTCCTGGACAAATTTCAACATACATTTCAACAATTGACTTTTTTGCTGGTTTAATCAAGCAATTTTAGCTAAAACGACACTTCGACGCATTATTTCTCATGGGTTTGGTAATAATTCATTATTATTCAATAAAAGAAATACTTTATCGACAACAGAATACTTCATGAGTGATAAGTTTGATTGCTTTTAAAGGAGCCATTAATATTATGCAGAGCATGGCTATAGGAGAGAGTATTTCCTTTTTCTATCTTAAGATATTTCTGTTTACATATTTCACAAAGAAGGCATAACCTGATGGAGTGGACATGGACAAAAGCTAAGCAAAAATAGAAATGATGAAAAGACCCATTACACGACAAAGTCGAAGAAGGAGGATTCTTTGTAGCAGACGTACAATGAAGAAGTCAGAAACAGAAAGCATCTGTTCATTTGTTATGTTTCATTATTTGTACTGTTATGTACCACTATGTACTTATAATTATTTATGGAGGGGATATTGGAATTACTAGTTTGTAATTTTTGAGATTGTTATTCTTGGAAAGAATTAAGTTAATATAATAGATTGGTGGAGAGGAAAATAATCCAGGTGGAGATCGACACTTAAGTTTTAAATAGTAAACAACTATTTATAAAAAACCTAATAAATAGGGGAATTGTTTTCTAATTAATAATTTCTAACTACTTAAGACTTTATTTTGACCCCCATCTTGACCAATTATCCCCCCATGCTTTTACGGTCCATTAATAAATATTCAAGGAGAATACTTTATTAACATTCGATGAAAACTCTTGAGAATTTCCTTTTATTTCAACCCTCTTAACTTGCTCCTATCCCAAAAATATCGAATGACGTTATTCGAACCTGATTATGTGATCGTTTTGGCACACTACCCAGCAACGCCTACCAGAATTGATTCGAGTAGCGTACTCGAAGCAGATCTCTCATCCATCTCCTTTTTAGTCGCCTCTTCGTATTGATGGGCGTGTCAACTGCAGCCGTGCCCCTACTTCAGTCTATTGGTGTACGTGAGTAATTTATGACGTAATTTGAGTTTTATTTTTAACATACCAACTTAGAAACTGCAGAAAAATTAATATTATAATAACATGGAAATTTCAATGAAATTTAAATTGAGAAATGCTTAACATTTAAAGTAGGACTACTTTTTAAATAATAATTTTAAATATATTTGCTTCGATATAAAATAAATATAAAACATTAGAAAAATTATAATTTGGTTGAACCTTTGTATCATTAAAGTTTTTCATCTTTTGGTATTACGTAAATCAACAATAACAGAATTAAGTAGTTCCACCCTTTTTAATTTAATTGCCTTTGTAGTTATTATGAGCTGTCTTAATCAATATTGTTTGCGATGAAAATTCACATTATTACGTCCGTAAGTAGCAAAATATAATTATTGAAATAATAAACTCAATTATATGTACTGTGAAAAAAATAAATAAATAAAAACTGTAGTGAATCATTTTTGGATGGATATTGTGCCAAAACTATCTCAAAATCAGATTCGTTGAATGTCACTCACAATGTTTGAGACAGGAGTGAATTAAATAATAAATAAATATGCTTCAAGTGTTGAAATATAAATAAAAACGATCACACGAGTCTTCATCCAATAGTGGTAAAGTATTTTCCATTTCAAAAAATCAGGAACGATTGGAATCATGATTAGGAAGGGGATACGAGAAAGAGATGTTAAAAAAAAAGATTTGTTGTTGTTTTAGAGAATTCTAGAATATGAAGGAACGTTTACACGATTATTAAAGTTTAAAAAAAACGAATAAAAAAATT